>OX638270.1:5807789-7007789 GCA_951806755.1 Brenthis hecate | reverse complement strand
TTTCATTACTAATAAATTACCTTTTATTTATATGATAACCAAAGAAACATAATTCGTTTCTCTGAACAAAAAGTCAAATACATTTATAGTGTACAAATATACTCGTAATTACAATGATAGTGCCAACGAATTTAATACCTTTTATACTTGGCTTTAGCCTTTATCCAACAAAAGACTACTAAAGCTCTTTTATCATGGACTACAAAGCATGTTTGACTTCTCTAGTAGGTACAGAGGGCAGCGAAATTGTGACATAATTATTTCCGAGGTATACTTAAATGGTAATGATGGTAGCCATTTGAAACAAAGGATTGCTGAGAAACATTTTTCCATTCGATTTGACCGCGTTCCACATTTCTCTTGTTATTCAGCACTATAAAAGAATCGTGTGCAATTTTTGTGGCTAGTTCAATCTGTTGGAAAAAATATCTGCTCTGATTCTGAAATAAATAAAATTTCGGTGTGCGAGTGTTTGAAATTCTCTCTTTCTAAGCGGCTTGGCTGATTTTGATGAAATATTTTTGTGTAATTATGGAGTCACTTGGATGGTTCTTATGTATAGTGGGACACGGTAAGTGGTGCTGCTATCAAGGCCCAATTTTTTAAATTTTTTCGACCAAACGTACCTACCGAGTCCGCTAGTAAATATATAAAAAATAAAACGGTGTGCTTTGCTTTGTATCGGCTGGCACCGACTTCGAAATTATTTGATTAGGTATGTATAGAAAATGAAAACTACCAATCAGTTATTTTTTACTTTTTAGTGCTTTTGTTTGAAGTCGGTTTTTATTTTTTTGTTAAAAAGTTTTTATTTTTCCCTTTTTAGTGTAGACAGTAGTAGCAAAATAAGAATTCTAACGTGTTAGGCTTGTCAAATCAAACAAAATAAGCCCAAACTCAAAGTATCTACTATTAGCCGTTGAAGAGTTCCACCTATCTACCTTTTGGCCTTGCCATCAGATCAGGTCAACAATACTGAACCACTGTACTATCAACGGAAATAGAAACAGTTGCAAAGTTTCAAGTCAATATGACAATTAGAAGTAGGTTAAATTCATTATTAGCTATTTTTCCACTCTTAGGGGATGTTTTTTTTTTTAAATTTAAATGGAACCAATCTGGAAGTATACACTTTCAAACAAAACAAAAATAGTCTAAATCTGTTCATACATGACGGAGTTCTGAAGTAACAAACATAAAAAAAAACAGATGAATTAAGAACTTCCTCCTTTTTAAGGAAGTCGGTTGAAAATATAAAGAACAGAAGATTGAGTAAATCAAGAACTATTTAAAATTAAAATTCTAGTACATATAACGATGTACAGCTACGAAGTCTGTAACTGGAAACCGGAGCGGACGTTTTAAGCTATCGCAATTGACTGACTTAAATAAACGTTTGTGTAACACGTTGTCCGGCGTTTGATGCATAGCAGTATTAGTATTTCAGTACTCGCTCTGTAACAAAAATGTTCCTGATGCATTTTGGTTAAATATTTTCTGGTTATTTTGAAGGACCAAACGATTTCGAAGAAAAAGGCGATGAAATAGCATAGCAATGACATCAAAAATATATTTCCTAAATAATTATTAACGACTAGCACTGCCCGCGGCTCTGCCCGCGTTCAGTTGACTAAAAACCAATACCAAATTCTTAGGTTTTACATATTAGTATAATCTTACATTGCAGTTTTTGTATTTTTTCATCGAAATGAGATATTTTCCCGCGGTAAAAAGTGTCCTATATGTTGACCCAAATAACCAGCTATCATCGTACCAAATTTTATCAAAATCTGTCCAGTAGTTTTCTCGTGATGCGGTAACAGGCAGACAGACAAAAATTCTAAAAACTATAGATTCGGACTCTGTATCGATAATAATGTCTATTTCAATTAGATTTTTCAAAAAATATTTAATGTACAGATTCGACTTAGTTACAATTTTATTATATGTATAGATAACAGGAGTAAAAGAATGTGGAAACGTCGCGAGAAATGAATCCACGACATCCTTAATGTGAATTCTACGAACAGATATTAATAGCATAAGAAGGATATTCAATATTTTTTTCTCAATACAGATTGTAAATAAATATTTTTTTTAGATTTTAAATAAAACTATCTTTTCGAATTATTTCGCGGATTTATTTTGATTTTTGGTTCCCGACGTTTCGAATGCTTTATAGCAATCATGGTCATGGGAGAGAGTAAGGTTATAGACGTCTCAAACGCATACTATGCTATTTATAAAAGTTATAGATTTTTACTAGACCTACAACTTTGTAGAAAACATTTTTCGATAGAACGTCACAGTAAGCCGGAAATTGAAAAAACTATTTTTCAAAGCTTTGCGTCCCCCCATTTCTCGGGGGTAGCTGGGCATGGGGGGCATTTTACGAATTTTTATTCCTTTATATACCTGCTATAATTTTAAAATCATAACACTTTAAGATTTTCAATATATATTTTTTCTCTTAGAAACAAACGGATTCCGATTGGTCTATAATATATGCATGGCCGGAATAAAGAAAATCAAAGAAGTGAGCAGTATTTGCCAAAAAATATGGTTAAAGTTAAATACAAATTTATAATACGAATGTAAGTGATTTTTACTAACAAAATGTTTTATTTTGGTATGTTAAATTAATACGATTGGTGCTTTAAGACGGTTTTACCAAAAATAATTACATTTTCGAACGAAACGACGTTACATTCAAGGTCGTACGTGAGCACTTAGCAGAAATTAGTCGCGTTTGCTGGAAATTCTTGTAAATACACATTACCGCTTCAATGAATTTTAGAATAGGTATTCTGTTTGTATTTAAAATTAAATATTTTTATTTTCCAACATAAATCTGAATATTTAAGTGTCTTTTAAAAAAAATGCCTATTATTTATAAACACCTTTTATAAAGGTGTGACTTAGTCTAAGAAATTCCTCCGTGTGATCTCATTCAAAGTTTATCAAATTACTCTAAGATTCATTTTAGGAGTATGTGAATACATATGTAGTTAAACATATACAAATTCCTAGTAATCTTTTTGAATTTAGTCAAATTAAAACTTATAAACAGTATAAAAATTAAACAAAAGCACACTTGTGTTCTTGAATTACAACTTGATAAGAAAGTATACTGCAGTGATGACAAAGACAGTAGAGTGTATTTTCATCAGTCATCTTTATTATTTTTAAAGCAATTTTGACATTTCTTTAACAAAAATAAAGTTATATTTATAAAGTTATAGTTATTATATAAAAATCTGACTGATATTATGAAAAGGACGTTTAGTGTGTGTATGTTTGTTACTATTTCATGTTGAAACTGCTGAACAGATTTAGATTAAAATTTAGTACAAAGATAGACCTAGGCTAGCACATAGACTGCTAAGTACTCATGGATGGACCCGAGCAAAGCAAAGGTAAGCGGTACAAAAGGATGTTATACCAACATACATGTATGTTTAATTTTAATAACCACTTATATGTCTATTTCAATAAGATTTTCCAAAAAATATTTAATGTACAGATTCGGCTTAGTTACAATTTTATTATATTATGTATAGATTACGTATAAATAGTATCGTTATTTGATTAATAACAACAATATAGGCAATATAATATGAAGTGTTCAACATTGTGGCTATATAACAAGATTCCGTCACTGGTAAGTCATGTGCGTCGGCTTAACTAAATGCTTCCAACCCACCGCTCGATCATGTCGATAGTCGAGGTCTATCGAGACTGGTACTATGCCTGAGGCCCTTGTTATTCTAGATATTCTATCTTGATTGATAGAACTCTGCCTTATAGTGTCTCTAAACAAATAAGATGTTTAAATTAATTTAACAAACTGCTTCGGTTTACGATACATTAATTAAATTGATTGCTTTATTGTGATAAATGTTAATCTGAATTAAAAAAAAACCTTGGGGCTAAATCAATGAGATTTATAAATAGTAAGTTGTATTATCGTTTTCAAATAGTATATCAAACAATCTTTGAACGGAACAACAATCGATCAAATTAATCAGTCACTAAAATGAAGAAATATTTAGTAAAAGTTAAATCTAGGACTTAAGAAATACAAAACACTAATTCTAGAACTTTTTAATAACTAAACAATTGAGAGTGACCGTAAATTTAATTGGTAATGTTAATCCAAGTTCGTAATTGGAAGTTTGAGTGCAGTACTAAATAAATTTACATTTTTATTCGTTTTTCACATCAAGAGTGTATTCGAGCTCACACCTCGAATGTTTCGAACAAATATCAAAAAACTGTCTTTGCTATCAATAAAATATTAACTGAAAATTTAGTTGCAATACGTATGTAATTTTATTGATGATCATCTTAAAACTACTATCCACTGCTTAGTCTCCGGTCTTATAATTCTTAGTAAACAAATATAATAAGAGAAAATTTGAGAAAATTTTAAAAAGTAGATAGAATTACTATATGTCCATAATAAAATAATCATTCTAGCCACTAAAAGTTGATGCACAGTATCATTTCCCTTTACATTGTCAGCACTTTACAGCAATCTTGTCTGAGCGGAATGAAATCATTGATTTCGTTTATAAAGGAGAGAATTAAGCGGAATGGTCGCGTTGTTTGACTTTAATTAATGCGAGGCTTGTCAACGGTGAATGTAATTTCTGGGACGCGTCTGCCTGAAGCATGTTTCTCGTTACGGTAATCGCGTAATGTTCATTTAGTGTTGATGACATTTTGCGGTTTGAACACACATGTATATTGTACGTAATCATTCATCAAGGTGGTATTAATTATTAGTATAACAAATATTAATATATAATAATATTAATTGTATGTATTCAGCACTTTTTAACGTCCCACTGCTAGGCACGGGCCTCCCTTCAATACGAAAGGGATCAAGCCATAGTCCACCACGCTGGCCAAGTGCGGGTTGGCGGACTTCACATATCTTTCGAAAACTTACTAAGTACCCTCAGACATGCAGGTTTTCTCACGATGTTTTCCTTCACCGTAAGGCAAGTGGTAATCATGCTAGAAATGATTCGCACATGAAAATATCAGAGGTGCGAGACCCGGGATTTTAACCCGCATTACTCGGTTTCCCAAGCGAGCGCGTTACCATTGGGCTACCACTGCCTTATAATAATATTATTTATAAAATAATAATATTAATTACTTTTTTGTTTATTGTTTGGAATAAACCATCAGTAACTTAAGTTTTATGTTTATTGCGTGTAGCGAGTCCCTGTCTCTACGAGTATGTACGAGACAACTCTGAGCTCTGCTGGTTATAAATATGTTTATGTGTCGCACAAGTATCTTTTTTTATATATACTGTATCAGTGTATCCATATATTTTATGAACGTTCGTATGGAAAGCGCTAAAGCTTATTCATTTATAGTTGATTTCTTTTCAATATACATTATCATCTCTTATATTAAACCAGCCAGCCACTCGTTTTCTGATCGAAAGCATACTACTACATATAAACTGTGATTGTGTTCAGCTGAAAAATAAAAACTTTATATACAAATGAATTCAAAATTCTAGATTCTGATTAGATTTTGCGATTTTGGCAGGTTTGGATGGGGAGTAAATGTTTGGATGTCGTCATCGACATGGTCACGTGACGTGTTAACGCTAACACTCAGTGCCGATAGATGTCAAAACCAGATAAATATAAACAGTATTAATTTACAAATTTTAAGTTCAGATCAAACAATAAATTTGAATATCCAAAAATAACAACTGTTTGTTTATAGTTTTAAATTTTCACTTCTATAGGCTGTCCTCATGACTGCTTTTTTTTAGTGTTATGGATTTAATAAGCAAATAATAGTATGTAGTATATTATGACTTAAATTAATTAAAAATTAATGAATTTCTTCCTCAAAATTCCTTTTCAAATTCTACGAAATGAGATTTTGAAATACAATGAACCCTCGAGTCGTGTTATAGTTATATTTTTTGAACATTTGAACTATCCTGACGAAAAAAAGGGTCTTTTGATTCGGCATTACAGTCAGCTTATGGCACAACGTGATCGATTGCCAAGGGCCGGACTCTTACAAATTTTAGACTTCAATTGTGTTTAATTCGTTCATGACTTTTATCTATTATATTGACCTTCCTAATCCTCCAATAATAAAGGCATGGTAGCATTAAGATTTATAATTTTACAGGGATTTATAAAGGTTCATGTTACACATATAGTACATTCTGTGAAACAAAGATCTATTACAAGAATAAGCGTACATACGCCCGAGTGAGATGCCAATAGTATCTTACAATTTATATCTTCCACACGATCTCTGAAATGGAATTTAAAATTGAAAAATCTTTTTCATACTGTTTAAAGAAAACAACAAAATTAATTTTATTGGACAAAAATGCATTGACTGCAAGACCGCAATAATAGCAAAATATGAGCATAAAAAGTCCACTAAAACACAAAGTCCCAAAAGATTTAATAAAAAAATATACTATATATCTACTTGTAAAATTATTTCAGTTAAAGCCGCTGGCAACATCTAATATGATATATTCATTGCTTCCGCAAAGTTTAAACGGTACCTTCTACTCTTCATTTGCTCAAAGCAGTTTTCGCTCAAGTTTGATTTCTAAGTTAGAAAATTATGGTAATAAGTTTAACTTATTTAAAATATTTATATAATACACATTTTAAATTATTTTTTGACTTGGTAGTTAAGCGTTTCCACTAAAATAAATATATAAAAAGAACTCGAATGCTGTTAATTTTCATTGCATCTCGTAGACGCTGGAGCTAACTTAAATCAACATTTGTAAAGCTCTCAGTATTGACTTTCATTGCACGCATAACTATAACTTACTATTAACTAGCCAATATATTTTTTTGAAAATAAGAAAAAAATCGTCTTAAAGTTAATTATGCATAATAAAAAAAAATAAAAAAGGCTTTCATAATGCGAAAACCTAAGTTTTTCGTGTTCAATAAGTACGCTTGGCGTACGTTAAAGGAACGATCGAAACAATTCATTATTAAAACGTTTAGAACGGTGAAATATTTTTAATTATTCTTCACTTGAAAATTTTAATGAATTTTTGTTTGAATACCGTACTCTTAAATCAAATTATATTATTAAGCTAAAAAAAAATTACATAAGCAAAAAATAAAACACAATTTAGGACGAACGAAAAACCAATTTATAGATTTCTGTGACATGATTCATTTTCTTTTAAATTTCCGTTTCGCTGCTGACGATATTGGAGTTATATTTTTCAATTCATTTCAAATTATTAAAATTTCCGTTCACAGTGAACGTTAAACGTTTGCGATAAACTTTTTTGATATTACTCAGCACCCGGTGCACGTAAATCTGCCCTTACAGTGGTCTCGGTAACTTTTTCAATTTAACAGGTAAGGATAAATCGTTCATTCTTTTTATTTGACTACATAGAACTGACATAAACTCACTCCAAGTTTAGACGAGGCGGTCTATTGTTTGTTCGTATTAACTTTGAAAATCTTTGCTGGATGCGTGATTCGTAGTTTTTGAAATATGACAGTAAAATATCCTAAAAGTATATCGAAAATATAAAAAATGTTTTTTTTTTTGTTTGATACATAAATTTAAAAGGATTTAACATGACTGTAGCGTAATTATAGATAAGAATAAAAACATATTTAATTTTATTTCATAAACATTTATAAAGTAATAGTATTTTTAATTAACGTCGTTTTGTTGCAAAGCTTTTGGGTTTCCTCATATTCCTCCATATCCGCCAAAACGCTCGGCACATTCCAATATCATTGAAAATAAGATAAAATAGGCCACCGAGCATTAGAACAGTCAGCACATATACAAACCCAATAGCAATTTTTGGTATCAGAGGTCCAAACAATAGAACACGAACGTATTCAACCATAATAGCCTCCATTCCCCTGGAAAAAATATTGAAAATCAAGAATGAGAACAAGAATGAATACATCACTTGTAATTGAACAAAGAGCAATAAAATATATAAAGCAATTTTCTTAAGTAATACCTACTTTTGAATTTTTATACAACAAAATAGTTAAAAAGAAATGCTTTGTAAGACAACTTTCTATAGAGAAAATTAAAAGAAATTTTCCTTGTAAGTTAATTATAAAAATAAATTTCGGAAATTTCAAACTCCACCAGCACATTTTATTCGTACAATTATGCTTATAGATAGCTTTAAGTAATCTGTAAAATAAGCTAATAAATGCAATAAAACCTTTTGGAATCGGACATACAGTTCTTGAGATAAATGTATTTAAATAAACAAAAAAACTCTTTATATTTATATATTAGTATAGAAATTCTCACCAATAACTATGTGCAGTTATGAGTATGGCAAGAACAGTATCAAACAGTTTGTTTGGTACAAGGAGTCCAAACGGGATAAGCCCTACAAGAAGAGCTGATGTCGATTTTTCTATCACCCAAAGCCTGGCATGGTCGTGAGCTTTTTCCTCCTGACGTAATGTCACGCTGGTATAAAAACTTCTCATCTGAAATATAATACTTTATAATATAAAATTCCACTTTGTGTGTGTCCGTAATTCTTTTCCTTATAAAATAGTTGATTGACCGATTTTGAGGAAACTTTTTTGTGTACATATGCAGTCACCTGACAGTTCTTAGCTCTAGTTGGATATGGTAGATGGCACTGTTGTCGAGATCTATATATATTCTTTTTTTTCCGAGCTAACGAGGTCTTTATCAGGACTAAGTCTGCCTACCAAGTCCGTTAGTTTAATATTAACTTCTAACCACTATATAAACATTTTTTTTAAATCTATTTATTCTACAACTAAGCAAAAACAACCAGCTTATACAAGAGCGCATGGTTTACGATCGATTATAATAAATCAAAGTTATTTTTTTAATCTAAGTTTCATTAAAAAGGTCAAGTTTAGCAATGTTATAATCAAATCTATACATATAATAAAATTATAACTAAGCCGAATCTGTATATCAAATATTTTTTGGAAAATCTTATTGAAATAAACTTTATTATCGATACAGAGGCCGAATCTATAGTTTTTTGAATTTTAGTCTGTCTGTCTGTCTGTTACCGCATCACAGAAAAACCACTGGAGGGATTTTGATAAAATCTGGTATGGTGATAGCTGGTTATCCGGGTCAACATATAGGATACTTTTCACTGCGGGAAAATGTTTCATTTCTGAGAAAAAATACAAAAACTGCAATGTAAGAGTATACTAATATGTAAAACCTAAGAATTTGGTTTTTGGTCATCTGAACGCGGGCGCAGCCGCGGGCAATGCTAGTAATTATTATATAAATACAATATAATGAAGAAAGTTTGGCTCCTGTTTAAAAAAAAAAGTAATATACACAAAAATATACTCACAGGTTTTAATAGAGGCCCACTCTGTATTGAATTTCCAAATAAAACAGGATTATCAGCCACAGTGCAACGTTTTAAAATAGGTCCCATTAATAGTTTTGGAATATAACGATATATAAACACGTTTGCTGAAACTATAAAACGTTTAACTTTTAGCTTTTTGCGAGAACAGCAACATGCAGTTTGATATTTCAGCTATTCAAGCAGCAAGTCATTAATATGCAATAGAACCACTCTGGCTGTGTCGTTTTTATTACTAATATAAGCTTAGAATGATTATAGAGCACTGGTAAGATAGGAAGATGTAGAGAGAACAGTAATAATAGTAATCAATAGACATTTTCTTTCTCGACGACATGACTCGCTCAGTTTGTAGTGACCCCACTTGCTGTGCCAGAGGTCGCGGGTTCGAGTCCCGCTGGGGGCATTCATTTGTGTGATGAACACGAATGTTTGTACTCCAGTCATGGGTGTTTATTAATAATATGTATGTATTTAAAGTTATATATATGTGTATGTAGTGTATCAACTATCTGGTATCCATAACACAAGCCTCGTAGCTTACCAATATGGAACTAGATGGCGCTGTGTTAATGTCCCAATATATTTATTTATTGTTTATTTTCATAAATTAGTTTAATAGAATTTCATACAATTTTAATTCTAATTCTCTAGTGTACCAGGTATTAATGTATAAGAGCTTCGTTATAAAAACTGGTATTCACTATGAAAATTCACTATAAAATTAATAGTAATTTCCCTATAAGAATAAAAGCCGGAGAAAAAATTCAACAGTATCAATACGTTTGATGTTTCATTTGTTTTTTAAAAATCTCTGTTAGTACGTTGAAGTATGATATTAAAAGCGTATTGGTCGAGCGGTCCAATCAAAACATTCTAAATATCCGTCATTACTTTTTTCAATTAAATATTTTGTTATACAAAACTACTAACTGCTGCCTAGAATAGCGTAATCAGTGAATGAATTTTAGAATCGGTTTAGTAGTTCAGATTATCTATACATATAATAAATTGTAACTAAGCCGAATCTGTACATTAAATATTTTTTGGAAAATCTTATTGAAACAAACATTATTATCGATACAGAGGCCGAGTCTATAGTTTTTGGAATTTTTGTCTGTCTGTCTGTCTGTCTGTTACCGCATCAAGGAAAAACCACTGGAGGGATTTTGATGAAATTCGGTATGAGGTAGCTGGTTATCCGGGTCAACATATAGGATACTTTTTACCGCGGGAAAATATCTCATTTCTGAGAAAAAATACAAAAACTATAATGTCAGAGTATACTAATATGTAAAACCTAAGAATTTGGTTTTTGGTCACCTGAACGCGGGCGGAGCCGCGGGCAATGCTAGTCATATATAGATATAAAAACCTTCTTTAGAACATTAACTGTAATAGTTTAAAACGAATAATACTTTTATACTTTAAAATTAAGAAATTAATATAAATACGGCGAAAACAAAGCCTGATTGGATTTTGCATGAGAAACATTTGCATGAGTTACACAAACATTGACTTCAAGAGATAATAAAACCATGAATACTAGTCATTTGAGATTTAAAGTATTAATATATCTAAAACTCAAACTATATCTTCAGTAATATTTAAAAAGGTAGTTAATAATTTTTAAATGTAGAAATTTAACCAAACTTGTCAAAGCACCAAAGCTTAAGTGAAGTGAAGGCGGCTCGTTAGTATTCTATATTAAATGCTATAACTAAAACCGAAGAAGTCAGATAACACAGATTTATCGTTAAATAAATTAAGATTTTTATTTATTATTGTATGAAATTCTATTATTACCCTTTTTAATTTTATTTTTTACATTGTATTTTAATATTCTTTGTATTTTTATAATAAAAATTGAATTCTTAGCAAATATTTGGTGGAACTACAAGGTTTTCGCGTATATTATGTGAATGAGGTTGAACCTGGCTGGGAAACGTTTTGGACGGTTGTAATCTAATTAATTATCGTCAGCTAAGCCAAGTCTAGCTTAGAAAGTTAAACTTAACACAAGCTCTGTCGTAATATTGGTACTTACACCGTATTACAAGCTATAACTATGTAAGTGTTGTTTGGATACACATTAAATATTTATAATATAGTTACCTGGTCTTAAAAGATATGATGTAAATGCCATTTTATTTATATTAATAAAAGATGAAATGTTCGTGTCATAAACTATGCAGCTGTCAAGTTTATACAACATTTTAAATGTCACATGTCTATTTATAAATGGTTTTCGAGGAGTTTGTATAGAAAAAATTATATACTCGTGGGTGTTAAAGATTATATCGATCATGTTCTTATGTTTAAAGATATATGTTTATTTTTATTTATTTTTTAATTTAATATGTCGTAGTAGAAAGGCCCTTCTATTTATTTGGAATTTTATTATTTATCATAAGTTGCCCTAGATAATATTTCAGCACGTTTTAATTTTCCGATTTTTCTACAACACTGACGGATAAAAACAAAAACTGGAAAATCCAAGTAATGTTGTTCAAGTAAAAAAAATATTATAACCATAATATAAATATTTTTTTAACTTTTATGGCGCGATCTTGTTAAGTATGTATGTAAAAAATGTTCTACGAAGTGAAAATTTTTTACGACCATTATTTAATTTTTTTTTTTTTTCACTTACAATTAAGATGGTAGTTCGAGAAAATTTTGTTAGTTAACAATTGTTTAACTTGTTGAAAAATTAACGTTAAGTAAAATTTCCAACGGAAATACATTATTTATAGAGTTCAAAACACACCATAATTTTTTAAAATTAAAAAAAAAAATTAATACCTTAAATAAATTAATTAATGTGCCGTACTCGCTTTTGACGCCACGCGTGCAACCTAAAAATGTCGCGCGCAGAGCTATTTTCAGCGTTAAATTAAAATTATAAATAATGGAGATAGAGTTCCGGGAGTTAAGAGTTTTTTATTGCAAATTTCCTCCTCTTTCAGAATCTTTTTTTGAAATTTCTTAAATATCAATAGTTTATGAAATATTGGCAATAAACAAAATGCCATTTTTTTTTCATCTTTAATTGTTTATAACTTTTGCAATTTTTTATGTGCTAATACACGCTTTTGGCACATTTTTCTAGGCGTCATTCCGGATCCAATGAGCTATCGCACATAATTTTAAGAGCAGTATCTCTATTTTGTACCATTTTCAACTTGTCGACTAGACTATACGCTCTACACCAGTCAAAGCCAAAATTAAAAAAAAAATGAAACAGCTTTTGCGTAGGACAAGACAATAAAGTTATGGAGATATTTTAAATAAAATTCCAACCCATGATGTTTATGATGTTTTCATTTTAAATCACTTGAGCGTAACGCAAGTACTAAGCAAGCATAACTTCATACAAAATTATTTAAGCATATTAGTTTAATTATACCTCTTTTTCCGTCATTTTTGTCTTCTTTTTTAAAAATAATGTAAAAAAAGAAACTATTTTTTTCTAATAACTAAACCAAATTTTGATTTTCATAATAAACATAAAAATGAGGGCGTATAATATGATATTAAAGAGAAAAAAACGTGTGTGTGTACTTATGTACGCACGTAAGATGTTATACTTTGACTTTGGCGTAACAGAACAAAAATAGCTAAAGATTTCATCCTGTATGCCATAACTCTCTGTTTGTAAAAGGAATGATAAATTAATAAACCGGAGCGACAGTTATCAGCTAACTTCATCATGTCGCTTTTTGGCTGTCGGTGTGCGCGCGCATCATAAAAATTTTACTCTCATATTTTTTTCCAAACGTGCCAAAAGAAGTATAACTTCAAAAATAATATATCTTTCAAATTATATTCTATTTCCTAATACAGTTATTAGGTATTCACAATTATTTTTAGTAAGAGCAACTCAATTAAGTAATATTTTACAAGGAAATTTCTCACTTGTTAAGTTTACAAAAGCAAATCATTCTAGGAGCCATTTTCCACTGAGAGGACTCCCATTGAATACTGACAATGCTGTCAGTCGGTGGACGGAAGCCTATTGTTATACTCGGAAGCTATTATTGACATTATTTAAACTCCTATTAAAACTTTTAAATAAAAATCTTTTCTGCGTGTTCTCACTAACAATAAAATCGATAAGCAATATGTCGATCACAGACCGTTGCTCTGTTAGCAAGTCTTATATATAAAACTTCATATTAAATGGTCATACATATTATATTTATATAAGTCAAGATATTATATTTAGGTATTTTAAAAAGGTAATTTAAAAATTAATATTTATTACTTTCGTTTAAAAATGATAATTTATTCGTAATTTATTCACTCAAAGTATTTTTTATTCATATTTTACTTGACTTCTTGTTTAGCGATTAAAAGTCGCAACCAAACACCATAACTCCAAGCCAATAAATACTAAATGTTAGTAGTTAAGCTGAAATAAAGAAAAAGAAGAAGCCCACAAAACCAAGTATCTATTTCATTAAACTTGTTAAGTATTCTGCTATGTCATGAATGTTTTTTACGTAAAATTTAAGCAGCAATTTTCTAAAGCCATGTTTATCCTGATGAGTCAAAGCTAGCCCATTTCACAATCGATGGGCGTTACTCAAAGTCATGTTCGGCTCTCGTGGTATGACGCCGATGAAGCGTTCTAGCAGTATCCTTGTTGACCCGACCATTGTATACCTTATCAACGACACTAATTAAAATTATATTAAAACTTTACATAATTAATTTAAAAATATAAATATATTTCCAAAATTAAATATTTTTCATTATGTAGATTCTACAAAATCAATAGTATCTTTATTGCACCAATCTGAATAAATCCCCGAAAATCCACCTTGCAACACCCTCCCATATAAAGTAGGATTGTGAAGATGGCAACAAACTGAGTTCTCATCATTTTTCAGGTCCCAGTTCGTTTTACATGTAAATATAATGGTGTTTAGTACGAAAAAAATCACTGAAATAATTTGAAATACCACTTGGCATTATTCATTAAAATCAGCAGATTGCTAAAGCTGCGAGAACAAAATCAAGTAGAAGAGATAAACTAAAAGGTTACACACGCGAAACTACTAGCGAAAATTAGTTTCATAGCTCTTCATATATATATATATATATATATATATATATATATATATATATATATATATATATATATATATATATATATATATATATTGTATGTGTGTAAGTATATGTATCTATTAGTATAAACATATATACTTATGCATTTTTCTAGTCTACTTTTTTATATATTATGATATATTTACTCTATTATTTACACCCATTCCCTCTTGCAGTTTGCTATCTCCTACACCTAAAGGTTGCCTGGAAGAGATCGATGTTTTAGCGATAAGGCCGCCCCTTGTACATTATCTTTTCTGTGTTTATTTACTTTTATTTTATTCTTGGCGTACAATAAAGAGTTTATTATTATTATTATTAGTTATTATTTCTGAATTTAATGAGTTTGCCTTTTAGTTAAAAAGTAATTGTTCAGATTTCCTCTATACTGAGTGTTGACCCCTACATTACTCCTTATCGCTTCGCTAATATGGCGAGCCTTCCTTGTACTAACAAACTGACCATGTATTGAATTTTTCCATGACTGATATTTAATTAATTTGCTTGAACCTTCAAGCATATGCAACTGATATTTTTGCAGAGAATAAATTTTTAAAATATTTACCTTATCTCTTTCATTTAAAGTTACCTAATACACAAACATGTTAGTATTGCGTAGAGCTTAAATAAGTCTAAGCATTTTAGGGCCAAATTCTTGTAGATTATTATAATACGAAGACTTCAAAAGTACACCTAATATTTTTGGTTTACATTTCGCATATAATAACTACAATAATCGTACGAGTATATGTCATTCAATAAAGTTGCTTAATCACCCTCCATCCGACGCCAACGAGTGGCTTGAGTGAAAAAATCATCACAATAGACATAGTCTGAAGTTATAATACATGTTATATTTATTACAATATGGCAGATATCATCAAAGAAGATATTTTACAATTTATTTTCGATGAAAATAAATGAATTTATTGAACGCTTTTGGAAGGAATTTTGTCATGTAATAAGCGGGTAGCTGTCAACGGCGAAATTAAATTCTTGTGTGGCTTAATAAAAAAGTAAACCTTTAGTACGCTCCGCCCAAAATGTAACGAATAATCTGAAAAACAATATACAAGGCATTATATTCAGAATATTGAACACCAAAAATATTGTACCTGTATATTAAAATTATATAAGGTTAGGGATTGCCCGCGGCTCTCCTCTCGTTCATATGACCAAAAACCAAATTCTTAGGTTCACATATTAGGATACTCTTACATTGCAGTTTTTGTATTTTTTCTCAAAAATGAGACATTTTTCCGCGATAAAAAGGATCAAAGGATAAAAAGGATATGTTGACCCGGATCAAGGATAAAAAGGATATGTTGACCCGGATAACCAGCTATGACCATACCAAATTTTATCAAAATCCCTCCAGTAGATTTTCTGTGATGCGGTAACAGACAGACAGACAGACAGACAGACAGACAGACGAAAATTCAAAAAAACTATGGATTCGGCCTCTGTATCGATAATAATGTCTATTTCAATAAAATTTTCCAAAAAATATTTAATGTACAAATTTGACTCAGAATTTTATTATATGTATGTATAGAGTTTAATTGCAAGATTGGCTTTTTACTAGAAAAAAGGTTTTTGTACGTCATTTTTGAATAGTGAATCATATGAAAATATCATCAATGTCATTTTAAAAAGCTTAAGTGCGAAAAGAAAATAATTTAATTTACAAAGAATGTTAGCTAGAAATGTGTGTGCAATTAGTCTTAGACGATGTTTCCGTACGTTTAATTACTTACGTGAGAGCGCTGCTGATGAAGTGCCAGTTAATAATCCTTTTCAACTCAAGCCAATACAATATGAAAGCCATACTCTACGAAAACATGATAATGTTAAACGACAGAGGCTGTACGAATTTGGTATCTATGTTGCAGCTTGTATGCCCAAATATGTCCAAAAGATTCAAATGCAACATACAGACGAGCTGGAAATATTAATTGCCCCTGAAGGATTTTATCCGGTTTTAACGTTCATGGCTTATCACCAGCACGCTTGCTTCAATCAATGCTCTTTTGCTACTGCCGTAGATGTACCTAGTAGGGAATTCAGGTTTGAAGTGGTATACAATCTACTCAGCTTACGGTACAGTGAGCGAGTGAGAGTAAAAACTTACACAGACGAGCTCACTCCTTTACATTCAGCTGTGAGCTTATGGGGAAATTGTAATTGGTTAGAAAGAGAAATATACGATATGTTCGGAATAATTTTTACTAATCATCCTGATTTAAGAAGAATTCTTACTGATTACGGTTTTCAAGGACATCCCCTCCGAAAAGATTTTCCCCTCACAGGCTATATTGAAGTTCGATATGATGATGAACTAAAAAAAATAGTATACGAACCCGTTGAATTTGCTCAAGAAATGCGCAGCTATCAACTAGAATCCCCATGGAATTATTTAAAAAACTTCCATGAAGATTTTAATTGTCCTGTAACTGAAAAGAAATGAACATAGAAAAATGCTGTTTTTTGACAGTGAGCTAAAAAATAATTAATTGTAAAGTAAATAAACAACATACTTTATTTTTCCTTCTACTTCGAATTAATAAAAGAATATTAATACATACCTTCTAGCTGCATACATACTCGTAGTAGTTAAGTAACATCTTCTTTTAGTCATATACAGACGACTGTTGCGCACTGCGGTAAAATATGTAAATACTAAATGAATGATTGACTGCGACGAATATATCTCTTGCAACATGAGTAGATCGTGCGCTCGTGCTGGATACATGATAACATGGACATAGTAGGAATTTATTGAACGTAAAGCTTCATAAAAACCTACTGAACAATGAAAATACTCTTATTAGCAATTAAAATCTAAATATATAATAAATTTGCCAGCCTATTTTTCCTTTGTAATGTATTTAATCATTTCTACTAATAATATTGTGCTTACTAAGTTGATAATATATTATACTGATTCATCTTCACAGTATCCCTTGTGGCGTATATAGAAAGATTAATTACACTATTTATAACTCAACAACGGCTGAACCGATTTGGCTGAAAATTGGTGGGGAAGTAGCTTACCAGGAGACGGACATGGGATTTTTTTTATCCCGTTCGATTGCGTTCCCGTGTGACGTGACATAAAACTCAAGAACGGCTGAACCAATTTTTATGATATTTGAATTTTTGGATTTCTCTTAGTCCGGAATAGGATAATAAGTGTTAAAACATCAGAAAAATTAACGAAAAAAAATTATATGGCTAGCGCTGGCTAATAACTATTTATCTCTATTTAAAACGTACCTAGAGACGAACCCGAGCGAAGTGAGGGTGAGCCGCTAGTATATAATATATTATATTTATTACTAGTATACTAGTAAAAATGAGCGACTACATTCAAGTAGCTTGTACGTATTATTTTTATTTTTAGAAAATGAACCTTAGAAATAATATTTCGTGTAGGGAATAAAATATAAGTTAACGAACAGTTTAATTTAAACTTAAAACTGTTAAAATCTTACTAATCTATATTATAATAAAACAGTAGAGGTCGAATGTCTGTACATAGCAAAAAAATGCTAAAAACCGAGTCAGGGGGATGTAAGAAGACAAATAGAACAAATCCAGATTTTTTTCAAATTTTTTGTTTCTCTGTCTGTTTGTCTGTTTTACTGTTTGTCTGTTTGTACGGGCTAATCTCCGAATCTATTAGACTGATTTAAATGAAATTTTGCATGGTGGTACCTTATATACCCGGGCAACATCTTAAACACTTTTTATCCCGGAAAATTAAATAATTCCCGTGTGATAGTTAAAAAACTATAATAACTTATGCAGCTTAGTACACAAAAACTACTGATTGGATTTTAATAAAAATTTACAATAATATAGTTCATACATGACAATAACAAATCGGCTACTTTTCATCACGGAAAAATGAACGGTTATTGAGGGATAGATCTATATGTGCTTTTCTAGAGGCGAACCCGAGCGAAGCGAGGGTGAGCCGCTAGTATTATATATGTAAAAGCTTAGATGTTTGGATGGATGTTTGTTACTCAATCATGTCAGAATGGCTAAACGTATCTGGATGAAATTTGGCACAGAGATAGATTATAGTCTGGAAGTGGACTCTTTTTATCCCGTAAAAATGTACGGATCCCATGGGATAGCTGTGTTTTTGTTTTCTAGGCGCTATCTTATTATATTTTAGCGTTATCTTTAAAACAATATTAATCTATGCATATAATAAAATTGTAACTAAGCCGAATCTGTACATTAAATATTTTTTGGAAAATCTTATTGAAATAGACATTATTATCAATACAGAGGCCGAATCCATAGTTTTTAGAATTTTTGTCTGTTTGTTTGTCTGTCTGTCTGTCTGTCTGTCTATCTGTCTGTCTGTCTGTTACCGCATCACAGAAAAACCACTGGAGGGATTTTGATGAAATTTGGTATAGTAATAGCTGGTTATCCGGGTCAACATATAGGATACTTTTTATCGCGGGAAAATGTCTCATTTTGAGAAAAAATACAAAAACTGCATTGTAAGAGTATACTAATATGTAAAACCTAAGAATTTGGTTTTTGGTCATCTGAACGCGGGCAGAGCCGCGAACAATGCTAGTAGAAATATAAAATATTGAAAATATAAATAATAAACATCATCGTAATATTTTAATCCATTTTTATTGTATTTTCATAAAACTTATTAAAAAAAACTGTTTCAATATAAATATTAAATAACTTTATACGCCTTCATTACCTACTTCATATACTCGTGTGTAGGTACCTATTATATGTTTAATCTATACATATAATAAAATTGTAACTAAGCCGAATCTGTACATTAAATATTTTTCAGAAAATCTTATTGAAATAAACATTATTATTGATAGAGAAGCTGAATCTATACTTTTTAGAATTTTTGTCTGTCTGTCTGTCTGTCTGTCTGTCTGTTACCGCATCACAGAAAAACCACTGGATGGATTTTGATGAAATTTGGTATGATGACAGTTGGTTATCCGGGTCAACATTTAGGATACTTTTTACAGCAGGAAAATATCTCATTAATGAGAAAAAATACAAAAACTGCATTGTAAGAGTATATACTAATATGTAAAACCTAATAATTTGGTTTTTGGTAATCTGAACGCAGTAAATAATAAATTACATAATAATTATAAATAGTAAATAATAAATTATAAATTACACGGTAAAGCTCACGTACTATCCTACGTTAATATTGTCGAATAATATTCGCGAATATGCGCAAAATTTACCAAACTTTGCAATTAAACGAATGCTTTAGAAACGCAAACTTTGAAAGGTATTTTAATTTTTATAATATTGATACAAATTACAATTTATAATATTCTATCAGAAAAAGTATTTCTTCTTTTACCTCAAATAACTTAAATGCGAAGCCGAGTCATTTCTCTTTGTCGCACAGTAAATAGCTCTAGGGAATGTTACAAATCTTAGAAAGTCACAAAGACCTTTTTGTCTATTTTTCCGCTATACTAAAATTAATATGTTTTACTCGTATAATAAAAATAAGTCCACAAACTATTTGCATTCACAAATGGTCATCTTTATAACAAAACTTATAGTAAAAACGAATTTAAAAAAACGTAAATTTTTTCATGGAAAAGATTTTGATGCTATTCATGCTTATGTAACTCGTTATATAATTGCACTGCACTGCACCAACGTTTACACAGTTCAACTGATCGCCATCAAAATTGTTATACGCGTTTATCGTTATCCATTTACTAGAGTGATGCTGCAGGCTTATCTTTCAACAATACTTTAGTACTGACTAAAAATAAAATTATGAATGCCTTTTAGTTTTCTCTTTCATCCCTAGAGGCTTAACTGCTAGCTATCTGTGTCCAAAAATTTCATCCAAATTCGCCCAGCTGTTTCAGCGTGAATGAGTAACATACATATGTACACACACGTTTTAACTTTCGCATTTATTATTAACTAGCAGGCTCACCCTCATTTCGCTCGGGTTGGCCTCTAGCAAAAAAAAACAAACCTATCCCAAGAGAACCATACATTTTTCCGGGATAAAAAGTATCCTCTGTGTTATTCCAGACTGTAATTTAACTGTTCTGGCGTGAAAGAGTAACAAACATTCATACATACTCACAAACTTTCACGTTTATAACATTAATATAATAATAATAATAATATAATACAGATAATAGTCCGATATCAATAAAATACAGTATATTCTAAAAACTTCACAAATAGAACTTCCACTACCGATTGTTGCAAATACAAAACATATTTTGTTATGAGGCAAACAAATGTACGTCGTTATCCGTTCTATCTTTTCCTAAATTCCCAGTAGAATGTGCTTATCTATGATATCCAACACTAGCTTTAAAGGTAAAAGCCATTACAAAGCCCGTATGCCACATAATAAACGAGATAAAGCAATTTCGCCAGAGCACAATTGGTTACTTCTGTAGGAAAACAAAATGCTAGAATTTTATGAAAAGTTGAAATTCACATCTATTAATAATTCTTTTTTATATTTCCATACACTTTGCTGTGCTTAATACACTTGTAGCTATAGATGGTTTTATATTTCATAAACTGAATATGAAAATTTTAATATTCTGTCGTAAAACATTATTATTACTTTAAGCCTTACAATTTTTTACGTCCTTTTACCTAGTTATGTAGGTGCTTCGCTGTAACATCTGTTCCGACAATCATTTACTACTCGAGTCGCAGCAACATAAAATTTTTCCTCGATAAGAAACGACGTCTAATGGCTGCTTGGTAATTAAATGGAGAGCGATCTAGAACATTTATTGCCGATGGCGAGGTGAAAATTGAGGTAACTGAATTTACTAAACTCGAAATAAATATCCGCTTCGTATTATGCTAATGAATTTAACAGATATATAGCTATTATTGGCTATTTACATTTTCGTTCAATATTGTCAGTAGAATATAGGCCATTGTTGTGTAAACGTTATCAATGTAATCAAATTATGTTATTGTTAGCTCTCAGTCATTGGAGAGCAAACAGCACACACAGCCGTAGCTTTCACGTTGTGGAAAATATACTAACTATGTTAATATGTCTACAGTATACTACATACAAAGCGTATAATGATGTTTTATTTTGAACAAACAACGAGATAACAAGACGCAGCTGCACAAGTTGAACTAATTTTACCCTAACATGACAAGGGTATTAGCTGGGCAACCCTTTTTGTTACTCAAGTTACCGACATGCACTAAAAATATTATGTAAGCACCTTAAAAAAGGTACAGTACAGTAATTTCCATAATCGTAAAATTAAATTAATTCATAAACTTAAATAACTTTAAGGCAACAGATTTCAGATACACCACTTTCAATTTGTATCGTGAATGAAATACTTGGGTTGATATTTGTCAAAGGATTCACTTAAAACTTACAAATCATCCAAGCTTTAGCGTATTAAAATTCATACATTTACTAATCCAGTTAAAGACAGAGTTATGTGGTCATTTATCTTGGATAAAAGCGCTGTAGCTGTTCTTTTGAGAAAATCTAGTATTCAAGTTTTGGGTTCAGATTTAAGAACGTCGCAGAACTGACAGAGGCAATAATGAATCGCATAAAGCCAGTAAATTACAGACATTTCTTTGAACAAACGATTTTTCATTTGTGAAATGATTAAACCTTATTTTGGTTTGATTTTTATTTTAAGATCGTGATTATTATTAATAATAATAATATTTTTAAAAGGAGATTTTCCGTTGAGTTTCATCAGCAACTCTTCTCAGGCCTTAGGCATTTTTTTCTGACTGTTAGTAGAGTTTTGTCATACAAAATGTGTAATTTTGAGGTATTGGTACTTCAACTAAGGTTAGCGTCTGCTTTCTTATTATGAGGGATGGAAATTGGGCCTAAAGAATATGAGATTCCTCATATCTTATTAAGATATCAGGACATTGTGAATATATGAATATGTATGAAGTAGATTTCTACTTTTGACAAATACGTGTCGTCTTCATAAGAAATTCGCCCTTGTCGTCGGCATTGGGAGGGCCTTGTGAATTATAACATCGGAAAGCTCGAACTTTTTGTGCTGAGATTAACTGCGTATTACAAGCCTAAAGTATGCCAATGAGGGGTGTTTCTTAAACTTCTTAATTAGTTACGAAAGGTTTTTCTTGTGAACGCCTTTTAGGCAGATAAGGAGTTCGTATTTTAAATAAACGACGTAGAGAATGTCCATATTGAAATATTTTCTTCTAACTTTACGAAATATTTTCGTTGGCTCTTATCCTTTATAGAATTTGTTTTTTTTTTTTTTGTTCATATAATTATTCTCAAAATGCTAAATAGCTACGCATATATATTGGACTAAGATCCCACTGCAAGATTGCTACGTTCATAGCGTATTTAATCGAAATCATTTTTTCTATACAATAATAAAAGGGACAATATGTTTTGACCGAAAACATATTGTTACTTTTATTATTATATATAAAAAAATGATTTTAATTAACTACGCTATGAACGTAGCAATCCTGCAGTGGGATCTCGATCCATACAGCATAATGCTAAAATGCTTCTCTAGATATTATTTTGTAATTAAAATATTTTTGCGTCACTGTATTTCAAAACAACCTTAAAAATTTTCAGTGTTAGTTCACAGAAAAATGCAACGAAATTTGATGAATGGGCCATTCAGATCGTTTTGTTAACTGAAGAACTAATAATAATTATATTATAATGTATTTAGTAGTTATCTTAATGTAAATAAAATTAAACATGCATTACATATTATATCTGCGAAAATGTTGTAAAAAATGAAACTGAAATTATCTTCTTATAGTGAGCAACCCTACCTTTTCTTAATATCCCAGGAGAATCACTTGATTTAGAGATTTTTACCGCACACTACTTTCAACCTTAAAAAACCAAGCTTAAAAATGCCAGTCTCTTACTTAAATTATTTCTATATAATGATTAATTTTTTCATGTTTATTCAGTGCCGCATGCTGCCTGAAAGCAGAACAAGACAGCATTTATAATATTGGTCTGTATTTATAATATTGGTAACTATTACATTATATATTATATACTTTACTCGGTTACTTGTAATTTAGTATGACTTTTATTCAGCACTTGGGTTGAAATTTAATTTTTTTTTTCTAAATGTTCAAATTTTTGCAATTATACGTCCCAAAGTTTTGTGTTCCGTTTGTTTATTTTGTGAGGGAATGAAAGCTTATCTAAATAATTATCTTAAAAATTAAGTTATAAATGAGAAAGTACCTACTTTTTACTCTTCCTATCCAAAAATATATTAGAATTTGCCCTAAATTGATCAGAATAAGTACATTACCAACGTACAGTAAGTACATTGTCTTTCGTAACTTCAATGGAATATAAATCAAACGAATTGTCGACTTCCATCGAAATTACAATCAAAGATCGTTAGAGTGGTTAAACAAGACTTTAACGGGTATTACCAGTATCAAACGCTTTTCGCCTCTAAAGCAACAAAGATAATACGTACCGAAATGCTTCATCAGTATTCAGCGGTGAAGCAATTGAAACTGCGGTAGTACTCGGTCCTCCCACTCAATTTTCCTTGTTCCGACGGTTCGAGTTATTTGCATCACAAAAACACTATGTCGGGGGAACGCGAGACCATTAATCACGCGTAGCGAAGTTCACAGCATTTGTGAATAGCGTCAACTGCACGAGGATGATTCCGACGTTTCGCTATCGAAGCCAATCAAACGCATGATTTCTATATAGCGAGTCACTTTTAATGTGTAAGAAAAGAGATCTGAATCTTGAATGATAAATTACCCTGATATTCACCTACTGCAATTTCCATCATCGCATTGGATGAACGTTTATTGTGAATTGTGATTAACTGTTATGTTATAAAACTTTTTTTAATGAAAATATTCCACCAATATGGTGGAATGTAATAAGCAACAAAATGTCTCATTTCTTATGACAGAATAATTAGTTTTAAAGTGATTTTAAGGTTGTGTAATTTTTTAGTAAGAGTAGTTATATTTCTAGTAATTGGCTGTGACAGATGGACAGGCACACATATGTACATAACACACACACACACACACACACACGCACGCACGCACACACACACACACACACACACACACAAATAATATTTTTAGATAAAAAATAATATCTAGTTTACTTTAAATTATCTAGTTTACTTTAAATAGTTTAAATCATAATAATAGGTCCGGCGCGGCGTTTAAATATCGATTGTAAGAGAAATGATTGATGGGTCATTACTATCTGTCTATCTCGACTGAACACATAACGGGGATTAAATAATTAATTCGTACTTTTGACATCATCTATACATATAATATAATTGTAACTAAGCCGAATCTCTACATTAAATATTTTTTAGATATTCTTATTCAAATTATTATCGATACAGAGGCCGAATCTATAGTATTTAGAATTTTTGTTTGAAAAATACAAAAACTGCAATGTAAGAGTATACTAATATATAAAACCTAAGAATTTGGTTTTTGGTCATCTGAACGCGGGCGGAGCTGCGGGCAATGCTAGTTAGATATATGTATGAGATTATAATGTCTTATGAGAGTTATGTTGAAGCCAATTTAGACATCAATTCTATAAAATAAGTAAAATTTAATTTACAATGTAGTTACAAGGTATTGTTGGCATATCTTATAAAATAAATAATGTTTATTAAAGTTTAGAAGTAAGTAACTCATATATGTTGTTTGAGGAGCGTTGGAGTTGTGACATTATAATATACGTAAATAAAAAAACTTTTTTTTAAGTATATTAAAAGTATTAAAATATTAAATTTATCCCATTTCTTTTAAGTTTGTTATTCTCGAATCATAGCTTACTTTATATTTACATAATAGTGGGTCTTTCAAACTAATTCTTTTCATTTATTCGTATGTTTTAATCTTATAAGATATAATAAATCTAAAATATTTGCTCAAAATAAAATTCATAGGCAAATGCAGTAAAAAGCAAAGCAAAGGAAAATGCAATGATAAAGAGCTTGTAAAATGTCGTGATAAAGTAACGTCACTAATATTTTATAGTTAAGTTGATAATATTTATCTATAATCTGTTCATCCATTAGCTGGAAAAGAGAATTTTTATTAAATTTTTGTTAAAGTCTTTTTACATCTTCTGTTTTAATACCTTGCCTATGAATCTTTGATAAGAATCTCGTAATTTATCAGAATACTAAGCTCTTAAGGAAACTATTTTTACTTAGATTTAGCTAGTATTAATTTTACATTATGAAATGGAGTGATAATATATTAGTCTTTCAATTCCTTAAAATGGGATGTCAAAACCAGAGTTTTAACTTATTCGAGTGACATATTTCAGTTCCCCGCCGAGCAGATTGCGAATTGTACAAACCAACAAATAGACAGAGAGTGATTTCATATTGTTTTGTTATGCTATCTATAGAAAATGAAAATGTGTAAAAATTTAAGCAGATGCTATAAACTAGTCCCTTTAGAAGATAATAGAAAGCAATATATATTACTAGCGGCTCACCCTCGCTTTGCTCGGTTTCACCTCTAGGCTAACAAAAATAAATCTATCCCACGGAACCGTAAATTTTTCCGGGATAAAATAAGCTTATGTGTTATTCCAGACTATAATCTATCTCTGTGCCAAATTTCATCCAGATTCATTCAGCCGTTCTAGCGTGAAGGAGTAACAAACATCCGTACTAACAAATTTTCACATTTATAATATTAGTATAGATTAAAGTCCCACGTAATGATCTACAAATGAAAAGACATTTGAGATCGTCGTATATCTTATGACAATTATTATTATGGACTCATTTAAAAACATCGCCAACTTTATTGAGAAATATGAAAAATATACTGTTTCAAATTGTCTCTGCCTATACTTTAGAAGTTTTTTAAGTGCCGGAACAAGCCGCCGTTTTAATTGCGCCAACCGGAAAGGGGAGAGATGAATGGAAGGAAACAGCCTTGCCAACCGCCCTACATTATTAAAACTTGCCTCTTACTGGAGCACCACGTTGTACTCTCAACTCTGCAAGCATAATGAATTGCAATATCATCTCAAATAAACTTCAAATAACTTTGAATTTACGCAAAAACATGCAATCTATTACAATCAAGATCCCGGTAACTTTTCCATAACAAACGACGAGTTAATAATGCTTAATGCATAACAAAGATATACATCACGTTGTACCTGAAGACAACGGGTAACGTAAACAAAATTATCCGCATCGTGGATAACTAGAAAAACAAGGCAGAAAACTAATTGCCTGCTTGAGACGAGAAGCGAGTTAGTTCACGAGCGCTCAAGATTGTTTATAAAGGTGTGAAATAAACGAAATCCCCATGTTGCCTTGGCCTCCTTATTACATTATATGAGTACCTCAACAAAGCCTCTTTCGTGCCTTATCTGCGGTACCGCAAGAACCTCATAAGCTCAGGTTGGTACCTTGGAACATATTGTAACACATTATGCGGTAAGGCGACAGAAACTTACCCCGCCCATCTCACGTAATAACAATATGTATGTAGTCTTATGAATATTTAGCTTATACAATGTAACAAAATCTGTCGAGATTTAAGCAATTTCTTAATATGATAGTAAAAGTAAATTTAATTCCATGTAAGTAATTTTTAAGTTCGTTCAACAATATTGACGATGTACATCTATATCAAATGACTTTTAGTTTAACTAAGTGATACTCAATTAGTAGGTATACTGAAGTGCTAGCGCCGGTTCACAAACTTTTATTTCCACTAGCTACGTAAATAGCGATTGTTTACTTATCTGTCTGAAGTAAAATTCACTAAGAAAACATTTTTTCTTTTGATATAGGTTACCGTTTAATTTTAAGCAGTACGTCATTTAAATTTTAAAATAAAAATTATTATTATTGTTGCATATTTTGTATAGTGTAATTAAACTGAAAAACTGAAATTTCTTTTATTACTCAAAGACGGACAAAAACCACTTCGATTAGAAGCTTGTAATTTTACAAAACATTTCCTTCTCTAAGATGGAAAGTTAAAAAAAAACAAATATAAATTGGTGCAAAGGGGTGACAAACTTAGTGTAAAATATAACATTTTTAGGGTTCCGTACAACGTACTTCAAAAGGAAAAAAGGATCACTTAGATGTCTATCTGTCTGTCTGTCGGTCAATTCTCTTTTTCTCATAAATGCGTGGAAGTATCTTGTTAAAATTAATATCATATACTCAGGTCTGCAATTCCATGGAGCTATGAAAAAATCTAACTTCTCAGTCAACGTAATCAAAAGATATGGCCGTTATGCCGCATATTTAACACTCGCAATGAAATTAATACCTATAAGGTAAGTACTTCCCATTCCACTAGAGTATGAGAGTGACAGGAATAGAGAGTGCACTTGTGTCTGCGCGTACACGCGCTGCACTATAATATTCGTGTCCGGAATCGCTCAGGAAAACGTCACTTCCCTTGACCTAGAATCATGAAATTTAGCAAGAAGCACAATGTTTTATAACACAAATAAAGAGAAAAATCCGAAAACGTTTTTTTTTTAATTTTTACTTAGAACTTTATTTATTTATTTATTTTTGGGAAACAAACAGAGAGATAATTCTTAAAAATAATTAAAAACTAAAACATCCGCACACCAGCAAAGTTTCCACCTATAAATATGTCACAGGTAGAGTATTCATGTTCTTAGACGAAAGCAATAAAATTCGTACTTAATGTTTTTTTTTAAATCCAGGTCTATATGTTAAAGGCAATAAAAGGTAGTTACAACATTCTTTCGTGCGAAGTCTTGGCAAGCTGTTAATTCTTTAATAGATTTTATCAAGTATTTAACGAAGTATTTTTAATACTTGTATGACGTATGCACAATTTTATGGTTTCTGTACATCTTATGAAAAATGAAACTCTAGCAGAACCACTCTGTCGTCTGTTATTCTGTTCAAATATTTTTTAACCCGACAAAAAGTGATAAAAAATATTGAGTATAAGGCGTCTTTGATAATTTACATGAAATTTATATAAAAGCGAAAGGTCATTCATTCACTGACTGCTTAAACTCGAAATCTCGAAAAGTACTTGACCTATAAAAGCTACAATTTGGTAGGTTTGGGTAGTTTATATGTATGAAGATCTTACGATTCATACGTATCGACTTTTAGATCGAGAAACAAAGAACGAGAAGTGGAAGTAAAATCGATAAAATATTGATGCCGTGTTTTTTTTTGCGTTTTTAATTGGTTCAATTATCCGTAATTGAGTCGAATCGATTTCAGGAATGATTTTTAATAAGAATAAAAGAATATTTTTCTTAAATTAAAATTGATAAGTTTATAATTTACGATATATTTACTCCATGTCTCGTTTGCGAAGACGTAAATGCGAAAAATAATTGGGCATAATTATTTTTTCTTATTAGACTTTTTGCTTATGTAACCTATATTTTTTGACATATGTCAACAATCTCTAAGTTGATATCTATACTGTTTTTTTTTTACTTAGTAGATACAGGATTTACGTCCTTTGCGTGCGGGATTTACGATAAATTATGTGAAGACATTACTATAGGTAGAGTAAGTCCGACGTAGGCTTGAGAGAAATAAAATACAAAAAATCTATTCTATATATCTAAACTTTCCTTATGTATTGTTATATTTATTAAACAATGAATTTCACCTACCTTAAATATTATTTGACGTTTTTTTAATGTTTATCCAACCTAAAATTATGATGTTTTCTCTCATCTCATTCAAGGTTCGCTAAATGAATTTAAAGAAGTCCGAAATGAATATTACAATCTATATTAACTAATAAATTTTACAAATCTTAGCTTCTAAGTAGAAAATTTTTAAACGTTACCTTTGTATGTTTAACTTTTATAAAATATAGTATCACTACAGCGATTTATTATATTAAAGGAAACTTAAGTTATTAATATTAATCAAAAACGTAGATATTTCCTTTCCATAATCTAAATAAAGTCCATAAATATGAATTTTCTATTTGAACTGTAATATTATTATTTCGACGCTAATAAGCTACTCATCTGCATCGATAAAATATTTAAAGGGTTTATCCATAATAGCGAAAATGTCTCAAAATACATGGAAAATTTAATAATCTTGATTCAGAGTAGGATTATAAATATTCCAACCCTGATGTACCTTTGTTGTTTTAATACAATGCGAAATAGCATGGCCTTAAAGTCACTACATAATCTCGGGTAGAGTAAAACGGGCCTAGTGAAGAGCGTAGAATAATCGTCCACCGAGACGTCAATCACACGGTGGACCAAAACCAGGGATAAGGCTGAAGGGTTAGATTATAAGGGTCCGATTCTCTTGGGAAAAGGAATATTAATATTCAGGACCATGAACGCCCTAATTTACTTTTATAGCCTTTTCAATTGTTCGTCTTCAAACTCATGTTTAATGAGGTTGATATTAAACTTGAGTTTATGTTATGAAGTTACTAAAAAATGACTAAAAAGACAATATTAAATTTGCTAATATCCCAATTTTATTATAAAATGAAAAGTGAAATTATTAAATCTAAAGCAATTTTAGTTTATATAATCGGTGCGCTACAGTGGATTCGTTAAAAAAATTACAAATGTATCATTGATGATTGACATATAAAGAATAGAATGGCAAATTAACAAACCAATTAATACCCCATTGTATGCCATGTGCAAGACATATTATAGTGCACAAGTGTGCACGCAGACACAAGTGCGCTCTCTATTACTTTTACTTTTATATTCTGGTGAGACAAAAATTTGACAAGACCGGTGAGAGATCAGGCGTAAGCTGGATAGCTTGCCGGGGTTGAAAAACCTCAAACCTTCTAACTCCCGGCTATTACTAAGAATTACTTAATAGAAAAATCCAGTAACTATACTTCACCCGAACCGGAACTTCAACCCAAAATTCCCGGCTTACAGCAGCTACTAGCTAGCCACTAGATCAACAAGGCAGGTTTTTTATATTTGTCAAGTTTCAAATGCTCATTCAAAATGCAAACAGTATAAATTAGAAAATGTCTATGAGAGCTTGCAAAATGGCCACCTGCTGTAATTAACACAACTGAAGTGGAAGTGGTAAACTAATTATATAATAACAAAATTCATTTCAGGTTGAAATAAACACCAGTGCGCAAAGGGAACCAATTAACGGGAAACCGAATTAGAATTCGCGTGTTTAGAAGCATGTTTTGCTTTTGAGAGTTGGTGTTTGTCGATAGTTTAAATGTTCACTGATAATATACCACATATTCTACGTGATTTTCATTTAAGTTTTAGTATTTAAAGTGTAGGTGCAGATGTTAATTATACGTATAGTATAGTTAATACATGTTGAAATTTTAGAAACTCCATAACAATTTACTGTGATTAAAAATCTGAAAAAATAATAATTTTATTATAATGTTGTACAAAATAAATCATTTATTTCATCTATACATATAATAAAATTTAAACTAAGTCGAATCTGTACATTAAATATTTTTTGGAAAATCTAATTGAAATAGACATTATTTTCGATACAGAGTCCGAACCTATAGTTTTTAGAATTTTTGTCTGTCTGTCTGTCTGCCTGTTACCGCATCACAGACAAACCACTTGAGGGATTTTGATGAAACTTGCAATGATGATAGCTGGCTATCCGCGTCAACATATAGGATACTTTTTACCGCGGAAAAATATCTCATCTTTAAGAAAAAATACAAAAACTGCATTGTAAGAGTATACTAATATGTAAAACCTAAGAATTTGGTTTTTGGTCATCTGAACGCGGGCGGAGCCGCGGGCAATGCTAGTAGATATATAAAAGTACTGATATTTAATAATACTACATACTATTTTTACAATAATCCATACTAATATTGTAAACGTGAAAGTGTGTTTGTTTGTTTGTTTGTTTGTCCTTCTTTCACGTAAAAACGGAGTGACGGATTGGCGTGATGCTTTATATTGAAAAAGTTAGAGGGCCGGAGAGTGCCATAGGCTACTTTTTACCGCGGTAGTATTAATGCTCTTCAATACAATGAAATAAAAACGTGTTTAAGCATTTTTCGAAATTCATCCCATAAGAGGGTAAAATAGAGGACGAAAGTTTGTATGCAATCTACCTTTTTATAGTTTTAGCGCGAGCGAAACCGCGGGTTCTGTTAGTATTATAATAAATTAATTACATCCTTAAGAAAAGTAGCAATCTTTATAATATACTGAGGTATTTGTACTTCATTTTTACAAATTGGTGATTCATTGTCTATATACATTTAATAAAATTGTAACCAAGCCGAATTTTCCAAAAAAAAATTAATGTACAGACATTAAATATTTTTTGGAAAATCTTATTGAAATAAACATTATTATCGATACAGAGACCGAATCTATAGTTTTTAGAATTTTTGTCTGTCTGTCTGTTACCGTATCACAGAAAAACCACTGGAGCGATTTTGATGAAATTTAGTATGGTGATAGCTGGTTATCCGGGTCAACATATAGGATAATTGTTACCGCGGGAAAATAGCTCATTTTTGAGAAAAAATACAAAAACTGTAATGTAAGAGTATACTAATATGTAAAACCTAAGAATTTGGTTTTTGGTCATCTGAACGCGGGCGGAGCCGCGGGCAATGCTAGTACAAACATCAAAGAAGAAATTTATTTGCAAAGCAGTTGCATTCTCCTACATAAATAAATGACAAAAAATACTAGGAATTTTCAAGCAGCGCTAGGAATAAATTTAATTATTTAGGCTGGTCGTTAATTTAGGATATGAATTGCAAATCGAGCAAAAGATTGTGTTTACGTAAAATTATTCCACTCAATTTTGCCTAACGAACTGTTTCCTTTTCTATATAACGTATTACCTATATAATATCTATGTACTTAGGGTAAATAATAGGTGTCATCAGGACGTCTGCACCTGGTAGGTTAAGATCTTAACATATTTATGCAAATGCAGCGCATTTCAACCCACATATAACACATTTCAATGATGTATTTATATGATAATTACTGATAATATTCCATACACAAAGAGAGAACTGGAGATATAATTCAACATTATAAGAGGAGTCGCGTACGAGTCAATATTGGCTCCGTGTATTTAGAAGTATAAAAAATGTTAAAAGTGTTTACATAGTGTTATAAACAGTGTAAAAACAATGGAAAGTTGGTGGGTGCAGTAAACTGATAAAAACGCTTATGGAATTAATATTTTAACTATAAGATGTATCTAAGAAATTGTGTCGAGTGATTTATACGGACGTGGAATGTACAGTACTATTATACGTGTTAATATAATTAATTTAAAACACTTATGAACCAAACCGAAGTCGTTAACCTAACACTGCAATCAAAAACCCGATATAAATACTATAACTCAAAAAAGTGCTTTTCGTTCGTTAGTTACATACACTTAACAGTTACAATTTGAAATTCCTAACATCCAAAATTTAAAAATATAAGATAAACTACTAATTTAATATTAATGACCGTACTGCATTTAAATAGAACACCTGATTGGACAATTGTAAATATAGTTAACATATGACACTTAGTAGTGCCAACGTTTAATAGTTACAGTGTCCATAGACAATATAAACGTTCGGATACACTCTACGGAATAATCAAGTGGGTCTACATTTATGAAATTTTAACAACATGGCTTCTCACTCACAAAAATGGGGTTGTTGTCAAGAAGTTCATGAAGGAGAAAATTTTCTTACTTGTTTTAAGTGCAAGGAAATGTATCACTTTGCCTGCATTGGTTTAGATGAAAACTTGATGACTCCTAAAAGAAGTTTGTCGTGGAAATGTCCTACCTGTGTAACGCAGATTCCAAAAGGAAAAAAAAATGATAATACTCCTGTCCGTAATGTAACCACAACTAGAGGCAACAAAAGGCAAGCAGTTAATTCCCCTCCGATTATTAGCCGTGATGATCTTTTAACGCGGGAAGATGTCAGTGGCATCGTTCAAGAGATAATGCAATCACAATTTAATGACATGTTGTTTAAATTGAATAGTACTCTGAATGAGGCATTGAATACAAAACTGAAGCCTATTCAAAATGAAATATCAGAAATGATTAAATCTATGGAACACATGAATGAACAATTTGAGGAAGTCCTTAAGGAACATAAAAACACCCAAGAGGCTTTGGAAACGCTGAAAATAGAAAACACAAACTTAAAAACAACAGTTTCTGATCTTAACATTAGATTAAACCAATTGGAGCAACATTCCCGAGCTAAAAATATAGAACTACAATGTGTACCTGAAAAAAAACATGAAAATCTAATTAACATTATTACTGAAATAGGGAAGGTTATAAAATGCGACATTAATGAAAAACACATTGTAAATTGTACAAGGGTTGCCAAGATACAACGTGATACAAATCGCCCGAGGTCAATTATTGTGGAACTAACTAATTCTAGACTGCGTGATGAGTTGTTAGCAGGTATCATAAAATACAATAAAACGAATCCTAACAATAAATTAAATAGTAGCCTTATTGGAATCCCCGGGGTGAAATCTATGATATACGCTGCTGAGCATCTATCTCCTGCTAATAAATCCCTACACGCTGCTACCAGATTAAAAGCTAAGCAGATGCAATACAAGTTTATATGGGTCAGAAATGGCCGGATTTATGTACGAAAAAATGATGAGTCTGCTTTTATATGGATAAAAGATACTAGCTTTTTAGACAAAATTGTTTAAATTTTTCTGTTGTTATTCAATTTTTTTTTTTTATATTTATATCTTTGTAAATCATGTATCACTGTTTTTATTTCAATAAAATTCTGTAAGTTAAAAATTTACTATCAAAATGTCCGTGGCTTGCGGACAAAAACACATAGCTTCTATACTCAAATTTGTTGTAACGATTACGATATTGTAATATTGGTTGAAACGTGGCTCAATGACAGTATTTTATCACATGAGTTATTTGATGATAGGTATACGATATACAGAAGAGATCGAGAAAGCTGTAATTTTTACAATAGAAAAGAGGGCGGGGGTGTTTTAATAGCTATAAAAAATAAATTTAGATCAAAACGCATGCATTGTTGGGAAAGTAACTGTGAGGATATATGGGTGTCCCTGGATTTTCCTGAATCTAAATCTCAAAACCGATTGACTCTGTGTGCCGTATACCTACCACCGCCAGTTAATCACAATATAGTGGAACACTGTTTAGATAAATGGAATTCTGTATGTGAAAATAACTCGAACAATGTCATAGTGGGTGATTTCAATTTGAGTTGTGTAAATTGGTCATTAATCAGGGAAAATAATGTTTGCTATATAATTCCGAGTTTGGGTCAGCATTTGGTTGACTTTACTTATTTATATAAACTTAATCAAGCCAATGATGTTGTCAATGAAACAGGTAAAATCTTAGACTTAGTGTTAACAAATGTTGCTTGTGAAGTTTCCAAATCATTTAATGAACTAAGTAGTGTTGATCCTTACCATCCCCCGTTAGAAATAGTATTATCGTTGACAAAAGAAAGTAAGCTTGATTATAAGCGAAATCTTCTAAAGCCGAACTTCCACAGAGCTGATTATGATTCTATTAACAAATATTTGCAAGACCAGCAATGGGATGATATATTTAAGGAAGCTAAGGATGTAAATACTATGTTGGCGTGTTTTTATAATATTTTACAAGAGACTATTCGCAAATTTGTGCCATTTACACTTAAACATAGGAAAAATAAGTATCCGCCCTGGTTTAGTCGTAGTCTCATTAAGGCTCTTAAAGAGAAATATACTATAAGGTGGCGCTATAAACTATATAATAATCCTATGGACGCTATAGCTTTAAAAATTGTCAGTGATCGTGTTAGTCGTCTTGCAAGGATGAATTATAATCTCTATACTAATAATATCGAGCAAGGTATTATAAGAAATAGTAAGTTATTTTGGACATTTACTAAACAAAAAAGGGGTGGTCTGAGCTTATATCCAGCTAATATGACTGACGGAGTTACAGAAACGTCCGAAGGCGTCTCGATTTGCAACTTATTTGCAAAACAATTTTCCCTTGCCCTAAATTCTAACAAGCAAACTAATATCTCTGTAATTGAATCTTCCGCATATATAAGGCACCTTAATGATAACAGTATTTCTGTTACAGTTCCTACAATTACTATTGAGGAAGTACTAAATATCTTAAAAGATATTGATCCCAATAAGGGTGCAGGGCCAGACGGTATATCTCCATATTTTATTGCATCTTGTGCTTCAACTCTAGCTGTACCATTATGTTCTATTTTTAATAAATCACTAGTCTCTGGCACTTTTCCGGATAAATGGAAATCAGCTATGGTGGTTCCTGTTCATAAAGAAGGTAGTACTAATCTGATCTGTAACTACAGACCCATCTCAATTTTGTCTACGTTAGCTAAGGTCTTTGAATGCGCTGTATATCCTTTAATTCAGAAGCATATGAAAAATTATCTTTCCTCCGACCAACATGGATTTTCTGGTTCCAGATCCACATGCACTAATCTGGTATCTTTTACTGAAACTATAGTCAATGCAATAGATAAAAATAAGGAAGTAGATGTCATATATACTGACTTTAGTAAGGCGTTTGATACTGTCCAACACGATATTCTTTTATGTAAATTACAAGCATATGGATTTACTGGATCTCTCCTTATCTGGCTGAAATCATATTTAGAGGCTCGCTCGTTCTTTGTTGCTGTTAATGGTTTTCAATCTGACGTACGTCAGATCACATCTGGTGTGCCTCAGGGCTCACATCTAGGTCCCGTATTGTTTAACATTTTTATTAATGATATATCCAATTGTTTTCTGGCGTCTTCTGTGTTTATATATGCTGATGATTTAAAATTCGCAAAAACTATTGATTCCCCGAGTGATTGTAAGCTTCTTCAAGATGATTTAGAAAGACTTATGCAGTGGTGTGAAATTAACGGTGTGAACTTAAATAAGAAAAAATGTTATCAAGTAAAATTTACTCGAAAAACGAGTTACGTTACGTATAAATACTTTATAAAAGATCATGCTTTAGAGACGTTGGAAGTTATTAAGGATCTGGGGGTAACTTTCGATAAAAAAATGACTTTTCTTCCCCATATAGAAAATATAGTAAAACGTGCTTCTAAAATGCTCGGGTTTGTTATACGTAACACTAAAATTTTTAAAAGTTTACAAATTAAAAAGCTCCTTTATTTTAGTTTGGTTAGGAGTATCTTGGAGTATGGTTCAGTTGTCTGGCGTCCTCACTACGCTACGCATATCCTAAGACTGGAACGTATTCAGAAACGATTTCTGTGGCATCTGGTTTTCAGTGCCGGTAAAGCCAAGAAAATTTCTTCTTACAAAGAAAGGTTGGCCTTCTTCGGAATGACTGCATTGTATGAACGTCGGGAACTTCTGGATATTTTGTTTACTCATAAATTACTGAACGGCTTTATTGATTGCCCCAAATTGCTAAATAAATTAAGCCTAAGAGTTCCAGTAAGAATACCACGTAAGCCTATTACTCCACTTTGTCCTCCACTTCGCCGAACGATCCTAGGTGCCAATTCCCCAGTCCCACGGTTATGTAAGACTCTAAATTCTTATAGCATAGATGTCGACATATTTGCTGATTCCTTAGCCAATTTCCGCAAAACCATTAGCACCAAATTCCTAAATAAATGCATTGATAGTCTTAAATAATGTTATAATTGCTAAATTAATATAACTGTGTATCTGCTCATTGATTAATTAAAAAAAAAAAAACTATTTACTTCTAAAATATATCTATTTTGTATAATATTTTAAGAAACTTTATTTCTGTGCATGCTGTGTTTATTTGTAAGTAATCACTACATTTAGTTCCTAATTTTTAGTTCTATTTTTTTTTTATTGTGTGTATTATTGTAAGTGATTGTAAATAAACCTAATAAATAAATAAATAAATAAAACATGGTTGTCCATTGAACTTGTATCAGAATTTCACAATATTCAATTTAGAGTATTGGTTTCATATGAATACTATAGCTTCGAGAATTTCGTTAAACAATCAGCATGTGCGTATTTGTAGAAGACAGTTGTGGGTTAACTCCGGAATATATAAGCAAGTCTGATAAGGCGGAACGTTCAGTTAAAGACAAAAGCATGCGACAAAGCTATTCTTGGCAAGTCGAATCTCTTGAGGGTTGCGGTTTGCATTTGCAATACTACGTTTGCAAATGTTGTATCGCCTGTTGCTGGAAAACGGACAATGAATGCATAAACGGTATCTCATTTACTATCGTAACCATTAAAGTAACTGTATCTATAGTGAAGATTGCAGTTTCAAGTCAGGGCAGCTCAGGAGTCGGATATATGTACATAAATTTATATTGGCTATACAATACTTATTAAATTTAACATCTTACAAATCATATTGGAACATATGATATTGGATGATAATATTATATTTATTTACGAACATTTTTTCTATCTGATTTCATTTTATAAAGTGTGCCATCCAGACGTTTCAGAGTGAAGGGGGAACAAATATAAACACACATACAAACTTTCTAGTCCGATTAAAAAGGTCGAAAATGTATTTGGAAAAAAGAGTTTGCTGAAATTAAACACTTGAATTTTTGTAACTTAAAAATAGTATTTTGAATAAAATACACCATATATACAAATATTTACGTAAATTTAAGAAAGTATTAAAAATAATATAACTAATTTCATCGTTATTATTTAAAGCCCGTATCCATAATAGGCGTCCTTCATTTTGCTTCGCCACTCAATTAGATCTTGCGCTGATTCCGCTAGATGATTATTAGTAGCTTCGGCGCAAAAACAAGATACCGATATAATATATTCTATATAACAAAATCGTTAACTTCTTTGTCGTATTTCTTCTATTATAGTAATGTATTAAAAAATCGTGAGGATACCTGCTTGTGTGAGAGAAACTAGCAAGTTTTCGAAAGACATGTGAAGTGCGCCAACCCGCACTCGGCCAGCGTGGTGGACTATGGCCTGAACCCCTCGAATTAAAGGCAGGCCCATACCCAGAAGAGGGACGTTAAATAGGGGGGGAATAAATACATTAAAGGATTCGTCATTAAAAAAAGGTGAGCCATATAATGTAAAATTTGTTACAGACGTTTTCTTAATTTAGACACGATGAACATAAATGCATAAATCCATACTAATATCATAAAATATTTGAAAGTCAGTTTGTTTGTTTGTTTGTCCTTCTCTCACGTCAAATCGAAGTGATAGATTGGCGTGATTTTTATGTGGAAATAGTAAGAGGGCTGGAAAGTGACATAGGTTACTTTTTACCGCAGGAGATGATCTGCTTCCCATGGGAAAACACGTTATAATACAACCCAAAAAATTATTTATGATCAGTATTACTTGAAACTTGGTATAAATGCTCTTCAACACAATTAAATAAATAAATACGTGTTTTAGCATTTTTCGAAATTCACCCCAAAGGTAAAATAGGGGATGAAATTTTGTATGAAATCTACCTTTTTAGCGATTTTTTTAATAGTTTTAGCGCGAGCGAAGACGCGGGTTCTGCTAGTACACTATAATTTACAAAATTTATTTATGAAAAATCAGTTTTCTCGGAAATGGCTAAACATTTCATTTTTTTATTTATTTATTATATGTATTTTAAAGATTATATTCCCTTAGTTCCATGAAAATCAAAAGATTATTTTAGAAATTAAAAATAGAAAACCAAGAAAAAGTTAAAACCGAGTTTTCTGCAAATATCTCGAAAACTTTGAGGTTATTGTAAAAAGTGTTATTTTTAAAAGTTTTAGATTTTCACTAGACCTACAACTTTTGTAGAAAATGTTTTTCGATAGAACGTCACAGTAAGCCGGAAATTGAAAAACACTATTTTTGAACGCTTTGCGTCCCCCCATTTCTCGGGGGTAGCTGAGCAACGGGGACATTTTACGAATCCCTTATATACCTGCTAACATTTTAAAATCATAAAACTTCAGGTTTTCAATATTTTCTTCCCACACCGGATTCCGATTGGACTATTAATGCAACACTAAGTTTTTCAAGAACAGATTTTAATTCAATTTTTCATGTAATCATTGACTTCAGTGCGTGTCTATAAGAACATATTTCAAGTAACACAATTGTCTCTGTAAATGTCCAAATGTTCATACATATCTACGTCGCCACTTACAAATAAATATATTATTTATTCGTTGGTCGCCACCATCGAAAAGTACTGTAGTTTTACAAATAAACAATAGTATTATGTAATTTCCTACACAATTTTCAGGAATATATGGCTTATACATATATGGCTGTAAATTATTTCTTCGTCTTTCTAGAAAGTCTAGAAATCTAGTCACCGCCGACACAATACTTTAAAAATTAATGGACAAAATATCCATTGTAAATGTTATAAATAGTATTGTAACATCATATAGAGTGTATTTGTTTTATAAATACTGCCCATTTAAAATTCCCTTGTTCCATTTTTCATCACATTACAGCCACCGCTTCAGATTGTTTTATTGTAACTTTTTTAGAATGTGGACTTTTTACATTCCTGCGTTTTGTTTCATTTTATGAATTCGTAAAGCGAAAGTCTGGTTTAAATGTAAAAAGTTATTACTCGTAAAATTCTATGCATTCGTGACTTTTGCATGATACATAATATGTATGATGCGAAAGTGTGGATGTTTTCGTTTTTAGCAAAGTCCGTAACAAATAAAAAATAGAATATTATCACTTCGATATCTTTCAATTTTAATTAAAATTAAGGCAGAGTAATCGCTGAAGAACTTTACTAATTCTTACGAAATAATTTTATAATAATTTTATCTCGCTCTATAAGTGCAAATTTACCTTTTATTTAAATGTATTTATCACAAATTATAATTTAATCTACTTGAATAGTTTTTGTTTTCGAAATTTAGTTTTATTATACAAGAAAAAGAAAACTAAAAATTAATTAATTTTTAACTAGACTTTTGAACATTTTGAAAAATGTAAAAAAAATATTTACTTTTCAGGAACTTCAAAGTGACTAAAAATAAAAATAAATCGAGATAGGTATATAATATAAAAATTTGAAAACTGCTCTGAACAGTCGTTTTGTAATAATCCAAGAAAATAGATTACATTGACTCTATATTTGTACTAGAAGAACTTGCGGATTCGCTCGCGTTAAAACTACAAAAAAAAATACGAATTCTTGGTTTTTTTTGTTATAAGCAATTAATACAGAAACACCACCGCTCCTCCGCACACACTGCGTGCCATGTGCCCGTCTACCATGCCGTGTAGGATTTTCATACTCTTAGGGGTGAATTTCAAAAAACCTTTCTTAGTGGTTTCCTCCAAATCTTATGTCTCTAGGATCAGCGGCTTAGGCTGTGCGTTGATATATCAGTCAGTCAGGACTTTGAGTTTCATTCATATTTATATGATAATATAATAATATATGTGATATATTATATTCACTACTATAACTAGAAAAAAAAACAGCTTAAACTTCAAGCACTATGCTGTACAATAAAGAAGCTGTACAATAAAGAAAAGTTTCTATTTTTGGTCTAACCGGCTCTCAAGTAATAAGACAATAAAGAAAACCTGGCCATATTTAGAGTTCCGTACCTTATTGGAAAAAACGAAACTTTCAAAGGATCAATCATATGAATATCTGTACGGTGCATGTTTGTCCATCTATCACAGCATGTTGTCTCCGATTTTACTGAATAGGTAATACTAAAATAAATAAATTATTAGTATTTTTTTTAAACAGAAGCTTTTGTCGGTTTATTTCTCACTTTTTAGCCCATTAATATAAAAGCTCCTAGCTACAAATCATGGTTTAGGTTCACTGGTTAAGTCAACGAATCATAATTGAATGCGTATAGAAGTTTCGTATTACAAAAACTGATAATGCCGTTGATTGCTGAGGCGATCTTTCATACACTGAGTGCAACAGTCAGGCATTGGTGGACTTTAGAATGGGCTATTATAATTTTTTTATATATATTTTCTATATATTGGTACATTAACATTTAACACACATCACCATCTAGTTCCATGGTAAGCTACGAGGCTTGTGCTATGGATACCAGATAGTTGATATACTGCACATATATGACTTTAAATACATACATATTACTAATAAATATATGTAAATAGAATACGTATACAAAATTTCATATCCAAAAATTCAATTTAGATTATTGAAAATAAGGACAAAAACGAGTATAACTAAATATTAACTTAATTAAAGGATATACAACAATAAGAATATCTATCTAAAATTATAACAACAGCATTAAAAATACATACTTATATATTTTACATAGATTCATAATTTAACAATATAAAACCGACAGCTAAATATCCTCACAGGAAATTAAAGAGCAGTGGGAACAATTTCTGTTAAAAAATACACATCAATCACTGCAATGATCAAAATTCCTATTTCCTTTTAACGAGAAGGGTATTTTTTTAATAAATTTGCGTATATTGTACGATTGGTCGAAGATAGTGCCTACTTAGGTATTTGGCAACATTAATTTGTAAATTCTTGTTTTTACGGTTCGATTTCGACATACAGTGATTGGTTTTTGGGATTCTTATGTTTTTCGATCATATCTACACTAATATTATAAAGAGGTAAAATTTGTAAGTTAGTGGGTTTGTTTGTATTGGGTAAACTAAAAATCCGCTAAACCGATTTAGATGAAATTTGGTATGAAAATAATTTGAAATCTTGGGAAGGATATAGGATTGTATTGTATCCAGCCCTATTTAACGTCCCACTGCTGGGCACGGGCCTCCCTTCAATACGAGGGGGATCAGGCCATAGTCCACCACGGTGGCCAAGTGCGGGTTGGCGGACTTCACATGTCTTTCGAAAACTTGCTTCTCTCAGATATGCAAGTTTCCTCACGATGTTCTCCTTCACCGTAAGGCAAGTGGTAATCGTGTTAGAAATGATTCGCACATGAAAATATCAGAGGTGCGAGATCCGGGATTTGAACCCGCATCACTCGGTTTTGCGAGAGAGCGCGTTACCACTGGGCTACCACTGCCTCTGTTATTTTTAATATTTTTTACTTTGAGTTTTCGTAAAACCGATATTAAATACATATTGGCATATCAATTATTTTAAAGTGCGTATCAATAAAAAAAAATTGAGTTAGAATCGCCTTAGGGGTTGAAACCAATTACTAATACGATAAATAATATAGTATGTTGGTCCTACTTTAAACCGATTTTTTGTATGTTCATCGATTTCTCGATTTTATTACTTCGAAAGGCATTTTGTTACTTTTGATAACCTACTTCGAAAGTACTGATTTGGGATCTATAGTAAATGCAAACCCCCGTTCAGTTAATTTTTACTTTTTACTGTCTGGGAGTCAGTTTTAAATTTTAATATCTCAAAGCAACGAAGCAAATCGATGTATTTTATTCGTAGATATAATTTCAGAGCCAAGGAATAGTACTAGCTTTGATATTAGTTATACCCTCCATCTTATAATTAAAAAACACGTAAAATATATTTACTTTACGACCCCTTTCTTTTAATACATCACATGGAGTGTGTTTTTATTGTATCCTGTGCCGCTTCAAATCAGGATTCGTTTATTTAAGTTGACAACCGTAATTGGGACCAAAATTCTAATCCTTCCAATTCAAAGACAAAAAGACTGACTTTTTCCTATTGGACGGAGGAAACCTTAGAAAAAGCTTTGTACACACAAAATACCAGTAAGCAGTATTTGCAGCGACCCAAACGCCACATTTTCTTTGGTTTACGGACAATTAGAAAAAGGAAAAGTAAAAGGTGCTCTAATACCCCTTAATGGCCGCCGCGCAATAATCAAAATTAGCTTTAAGTATATATGTATTCTTTTGTTCATCTTTCGGTTTATTTTTTACATTAAATATTTAAAATTACTTAATAGAAACAATGAACATTTAGTAATTAAAATCAAATAACCATAGCTTATTTTAAATAATTTTGGATTTTTATTTAGTTTTCTTAAATAAGTACATAATATTTGTCCATAATCTTTAAAGATATATTCAAGTTCCACACTAACGAAATATTCTCATGAAAATCTCTCATATTTAATGGAAAAGTATAAAAATACTCAAGTTACACAATATAGACGTTTTTATAGTAAAAAATTCAAATATTTTCAATCTAAATTTTAATTTACAATTAAAATGTTATATTTTTGTCCATTTTGGGAGATTTATTTATAAAAAACACAGATCACTTCTATGAAATGTTAAGGTATACGTGTCTGATGGCATTAAACCTAATTGTAATTAGGTTTCGTAATAAGTAATTTGGGAAATTCTCCTCGCCGGGGTCTCAGCGATGGTATAATTAGATACGTCGTTAATTAGACGGTAGACTACAAGAGCACTTGGGCTTTCGTTTACTTTAGTATAAGCGTTGCCGTTCTAGCCCTATCTAAAGCTTTAAAACTATTTATGTACAGTAATAGAGTTTCAACATTTTTTTTATTCAAGTTCATGGACGAACTTTATTCTGCTCTATTGGATCATGATATGCGTTTTTTTGTGACATTTAAAATACCTTTTTCTTTATTTAAAATTGCTGTGTGTGAAGAAAAGAAACTTTTCTGAACTTGTTAAAACTTTGTATACTACAAAACTTAAAAATACTCGTACATCACAAATTGATGTATAATATTTTAACTATAATTAGAGTTCATACCTTGCCATATTTACCTATTAGATATTCATATCTTAAAATGTTGTCGGCTGGCACCGATTTCAAAAATATCTGATTAGGTATCTATAATAAATCAAAATTGTCACGTTCAGTTATTCTTTACTTTTTAGCATATTTTTAAGCCACTTTATTTTTTTTAATAACTTTTTTATTTCATAATTTTAAGTAAAAACAGAAATAGCTTTAGTAATAAATAGTAATTACAAAAATCCATATCATAAAAACTACTGAACCGATTTTGATGAAATCTTTACTTTATTCCCTAAATTGAAATAAATGTAAGCAAATAAAAAAGAATGATTACGATCCGGTTACTAGTTTCGGAGAAATGCGTGAACAAACATACATACACACAAACATATATACATACATACACAGGTATAAAATTTCGTATATTTGTTTGGAAGCACTACAGTCAGTCTGGGTAACTTTGTTCTTCCGTATAACATTTCCCCACACTTATACACTGCCAATTTTAATTATTTTACTGCTACAGCCACAGACAATATAACTATGTCTGCAGCTACAGCGCATAGATAATATATTTCAAATTTAAAAAAAAAAACATTATTTAGCTATCTTTGTAAATGATCCCTAAGAATAAGATAAGAAACTGCAAGGGTTGAAAGAGTTCCGTTTCCTGGTAATGTCATCAAGAAAGAGCCTGAGACAGAACCTAAAGATTTCCGTTATGTAAAAAGTTTCTATTGGGTGGAAATGGCCATCTAAATCTGATTTCGTGAATAGTAACACTAAAGATATTGTGAAGTATTTAGATCATAAGCAAATAGTCCTATAAAAGCGGATACTATGAAATACGCAATCACTTTCTATATATAGAGTGGGGAGATGAACTGATTTTTTTTTTTTATATTTTGTCTGTTGGTTTACGTATTTGATCTCGTTTCACTTAGAGTATTTCTTATTTTAGATTTAGATAGATCTAAGCATAATTTTAATAGTCAAATACAAAAAAATATTGTTCTAAAAGCATCAGTAAAAAGATGCGCTATGCAAATTTTAAAGTTTATTTCAAGGCAACCCTAAACTTTTTGTTATATTTTTATTATCTATTGCGTAAGTTCTCTCCTTCAAAGCTCTGAATTAGGAGGTTAGAGTTACCCATAATCGTGAAATTAAAACATACGTAGTGAAATCCAGGACCAGGATAGGTGACCCAAGATGGGTGGTACAAAGTTAACCAAATTTCCGCAAAACTTTGACCCAACCGAATTTCGCAAAATTTTCCTTTACTGTATTTAATTATAACAGAAATCGGCAGAGAATTCAATATTTTAATGATTTAAAACCCTAGGTTTTATCTCATTTGGTGAGTTGTCTACAAAAAAACTATACATATGTTCATATTTTGCAGTTCCAATAGTATTACATACATACGTGTCGAATTGATAAATGATAACCTCCTTTTTCAAAATCGGTTAAAAGGCAAATAAAAAAATGTATTTTAGAAAAACAGACCATACATTTAAACACGTATAGTAAGCATAAAAAGATGATGTTACATAATGTGAGACATTTGGCTGATAGTGTTTTTTTTTCATATTTTTACTTAATATAATAATTAGAACTCAGCAGTAATACTAATCGAGTTTTAATATGTTTTAAAATAAAATGATATGCTTTAAGGTAGTACGACTATATCGATAATGAAACATTTATTCTAATGTATTCCAAAACTTCATACAGACTTATTTCAATGCTCACGTTAGTTCGTTAAAAGAAAAATTTTTCTAGACAAAATTTTAAACCACTTTTTACTTTAACTTAACTAAAATTATAATCATCGAGTAACATAGCAAATACAAAATGAATAAATACCCCATCAAGAGATTGTACACTTATTGTACTAGCACTTTTAATTATAGCTGTTCGTCAGCATTATTCATTGTTCTCATACAGATAAACTAACGTATAAACCTAACAATCGCCACCCATATAAAGTAGAACGTGTATAAATCTGCGCATTGTGGCCTCTATAATGACAAGGAAGAAAAATAGTTGATATAATTTTCCACGAGCACATGGCGTCCTCAGAAAGTATAGGGAGAAGGCTATTTTGTTAATGGAGCACAATGGAAAAGAAAACTCAATCAAGCGCACGAGTCGCCGTGATTTCTGCTTCTAACTACAGGAGATATATCGTTTATGTAGGGTTGCCTGATCAATAAAATTAATTTTAACCCCTTTACACGTGATCCTAGTTGTTTGATGTCTTATTTTATTTCACATATATACTCAGATTTTAAATAAATATATATTCTTACATTGTATTTACTTATAGAATAATATTTATAATTCTAATATTTCTGTCGTTTTTGTCATAACTTTTTTGCTCATTCAGGCAACCCTGATAGAGGGCCGGAGGTCGTCATTAGCAGGGAAACGCAACATTGCCCTCACAGCCGAAATTCTTCTAAATAACCTTTACGTAACTTTTCATATGTGAGCCTAATTTAGCGACCGACATAAGTTAACCCGCGTTTTTGTGATAAATATTGTTGAACCTAATTAAGTGCTCAGCTCGTATAGACGCTGAAAAGCAAAGTATTTTACTCTGGTATATTAGAAAAGAATTTATAAAGAGAATTCTTAGCCGTTGTATCGTCCCTAGGTATGTTTTAAAAAGATATAAATAGTTATTAGTCAACGTTAGCCATATAATTTTATTTTTTCGTGAATTTTTCTTACTACCGAGATATCAAAGATCATCAAAATCAGTCCAGCATTGTTCCAGTCATAGGTTTTGTAATAAAACCTACTTTGTTTTATATATACTCGTATAGATAGTAAAACATTTTGTTGACAAAAAGCACTAAAAAGTAAAAAATAACTGATTGGTCGTTTTCATTTACTATACATACCTATTCAAATATTTTCGAAGTCGGTGTGCTTTGCTTTGTATGGGCTGGCACCGATTTCGAAAATATTTGATTAGGTATGTATAGTAAATGAAAACGACCAATCAGTTATTTTTTACTTGTTAGTGCTTTTATTTGAAGTCGGTTTTTATTATTTTGTTAAAAAGTTTTTATTTTTCTCTTTTTAGTGTAGACAGTAGTAGCAAAGTAAGAATTTTAACGTGTTAGGCTTGTCGAATCAAACAAAATAAGCCCAAACTCAAAGTATCTACTATTAGCCGTTGAAGAGTTCCTCCTATCCACCTTCTGGACTTACCATCAGATCAGGTCAACAATACCGAACCACTGTACTAACAACGGAAATAGAAATACTTGCAAAGTTTCAAGTCAATATGACAATTAGAAGTAGATTAAATTCATAATTAGCTATTTTTCCACCCTTAGGGGTGGTATTTTTTTTTGACATTTAAATGGGACCAATCTGGAAGTATGCACTTTCAAATAACATAAAAATTGTCCAAATCGGTTAATAAATGACGGAGTTCTGAGGTAACAAACATAAAAAAATACAGTCGAATTGAGAACCTCCTCCTATTTGAAGTCGGTTGAAAATGAATCTCTTAAAAAGTAGATATATAATACTTCCTTGAATTGCTAGATATTTTACAGATGGCTTACGTTATTCTAAGTGCCTTCCCATACGGAAGAGTTATCCTTATTATAATACTGTCGTTACAAGTGTGGAGAATACCAATATATCTACATATTTATAGAGTCGTTATCTCGAAAAATGCCAGGCCTGTCACGTATGCGCGCGTGCTCAGATGAATTGAACGGCTGCTCCGACTTATGACACGGGCGCAGATTAAAAATTAATTAAAAAAACTTCACACTGTTAATGATACTCGGTAATTATTGCTTTATTGGAACGCATATAAAATAAGGAAATGAAATAATGCCTTTAATCTATACATATAATAATATTGTAACTAAGTCGAATCTGTACATTAAATATTTTTTGGGAAATCTAATTGAAATAGACATTATTATCGATACAGAGTCCGAATCTATAGTTTTTAGAATTTTTGTCTGTCTGTCTGTCTGTTATCGCATCACGAGAAAACCACTGGACAGATTTTGATGAAATTTGGTATAATGATAGCTGGTTATCCGGGTCAACATATAGGATACTTTTTATCGCGGGAAAATATCTCATTTCTGAGAAAAAATACAAAAACTGCATTGTAAGAGTATACTAATGTGTAAAACCTAAGAATTTGCTTTTTGGTCATCAGAACGCGGGCGGAGCCGCGGGTAATGCTAGTATTTAATAATTATAGTGACTTACCCACGCTTCGCTCGGGTACGTTCCTGGTACGTTTTATATTTATTATATACAGACAGCGTCATCTCTGGGAAATGTATTAAACTAAATTTGTGTATGCTTACTAAATTTTATCCAAATCTGTTTAGCCATTTCAATGGCTAACAAACACATACAAAGACACATAAATAAGTATTTATATTAGTAGTGTGACAAGCTCATAATTTGTACGAATGTAAAATGGCAAGTAACACCAAAGTGCAAGTTTAAGTCCATTTGAAAAAATAAAAAACTTGACTTTCAAGTTGTTACAAAAGTCGTAATCCCAAAAACGTCTGTTCCTAATTTCTTTCCCGATTTTAAAACAGCCATCATTCATTTACGACGACATTTAGAACAAGAAAATTTTGGGCTTCGACACGAAGTTTTGGCAATTTCCGTACTCAGTAAGGTTTTTTGTGACCCATACTTTGTCGTTAATCTTGAGAACAAAAAGTCTTTGCTCGTGGAGCCGTTACAGTAACAGTGTAAGACGACAGATTTAAATTGGCCTATCCAAATTGGCCTTCAATGAAATATTGTGGCGATTACTAGGGTTAAAATAATGTGGCGAAAACTTTAGCTTTAAATTAATATCACCTTTATTTTACTTTTCAATACTGCAGCGTGACAATAAAATAATTCATTTTTTCCTTATAAAAAAGCCATTCTAAAGTCAGTACGGCACACGTTTTTGAAAATAAATGCGGCGCTCGCGAGCTGAGTAGATAAAAACATTATTATACAATGTTTTGAAAGATAACATTTTTCATTTACTTTGGTATACAGAAAATCTGACGGACTGCGAAGCCATCAACAGTTTTATTCAAAGGCTTATATTAAATATCATTAACTTCATTTTTTTATTTCTTTTGAACGTCGTAACTTCTTTTATAAATATATTCGCAAAGTTATACACTTATGATTAAAATAACTTAGAGTAATATTAAATGAACCTAATAATATTTCTATTATAATAAACCACACATAAAATATTATGAAAGGTCCTGATCGAAATAAGAATTTTACTTATTTCGCCTATATTCATTCAATATACTAAAAAAGGTCTTCACTGACTTCTAAATTTCGCCTGTAAAGGATCTTTAGTCTACATTCGAGGTTCAGAGGTAAAATTTATCCGAATGCGGACACATTTTAGACATCTTTCATATCATTTTCTTATATTGGAATAAAAATGAACATAGAACTAACTTAAAAACAAAAAGTTGTGAAATTCCCATATAAATAACTAGGTCGTTGTTTAACTGGAGCGACAGTAACTTTTTATTATATACTACACTTTGTACACATGAATAAAGCTTGTAACTATTTGTTGTTTTAAGCGACACTACTTGTCAATAAGGAATGATGAATTTTACCAGCAGAAATCTTTGTTAAGAAAATACTGGCTAGCTACTGTTTACTAAGGAATATTACGTAAACTTCTTTCGGGGTGTTGCAAGTATTCTAAGTAGCAGCTTATATGCGTTTTATTAATTAATCAAATTAGAATAGTAAAAATAATTTGATTTTTATATGGGGTTTTATAAAAAATAACAAACAGACAAAGAATTTGATAGACGGACTGACAACCGGACAGACAGACAAGCTTACCTACTTCAAATTTTTGTACTACTAAGAAAAAGAATGTTTTAAACGTATACGGGTAAATTGCGGATAAAAAATAGCCTCGTGAAATTCAAATTCACGCGGTACACTCCACTCTCCAAACTCTCCAATGTTCGATTATACGGCATCTATTTAGATCCATGTTGTTTTATAGACCGACTTTCTGATGTTCCTGGCTTAAATAATTTATCATAAAGTAATATTAAAAGTAGATTCAATAGCAAGTGTGTAAATAAAAATAACATAACTATAAATTTAGGTGAGATTCGATATCACAAATGCTTTTATCTTGGATTAATACAAAAACAGACTACTGTCTACACTGTACTTGCGTGTTAAGATTATAAAAATAGTCTATGTCACTCTCGCCCATACCCTCTACTCTATCAAATGGAGACAATTTGCTTTGTCTTTGATAAAAAGTAGCGCTATGTCAATTTTACTGGTATCCTCCGTTTCTCAGTGAAACTTCTTTGGACCTTAGTATTGTGCAAATAACCATATAAGCATTACATGGGATAACTACTTCATCTTCGTCTACTTAAATCACAGATGAACACTTATATTTTGTATACTAATCTATATATAAATAGGCAAAGACAAAACAGTACAGTCCTCTGTTTGCCAACCGTTTTTTTTTTAGTAGCTATTGACGAGCTTTAGCTTATTATAAATAAAATATTTTAAAACAGTTTTTTTTAAAAGATAGTTTGAGACAAAAAATAATAATATTATTGTCAAACACTAGTATAAATGAATTATTTTTAATTCTCATTCATGAGAAGCACTTTTGCTAGTACATGAGAATATATACCTGTTCTAAAAAATTTAAAAACCCCCGACACAAAAACCTAAGTTCCCTTTTAAAAAGAAAAAAAACGCTTTCATTTGAAACCCCACTCGAGTATACGTATTTGCAGACACTCGGTTATTTTTCCCCACTTTCACCCCCCACAACTTTTAAACGGCTCTACTAATTTTCATCCAACATGTCTAAAAACACTTACACATAAGTTACCTTTAATACAAACTAAATTAAAATCGCTTCATTCGTTCGAGAGCTATGATGCCACAGACAGACAGACAGACACACAGACAGACACGTCAAACTTATAACACCCCTCTTTGCGTCGGGGATTAAAAATACTGTTGTATGATATTATGCAGATAATGTTTTACTTCTGAAAGCTTTTATAGATAGTGTACAAATTCATTTGGATAATTCATGAATTTGTTATCATTAGCTTAATTCACATACGTATCAAGTAATCAAGTAAATTATGAGTCCATTTGCAGTCAAATTGTTGCGAAATTCGTTCAATATGTTTAGGTGAACGTTACCTAATTATATGTAGTGCAACATTGATAACTCTTATTTGCAGCATTGGATTCACACTAGAGGCACTCGGGGCTAGTGCCCAGGGCGGCAAAATTCGGAGGGAGGAAAAAAAATTCTTCGCGTTATCGAAAATGTTTGTTTTTTTTTATTTTCCAAAAAATAAAAATAAAAAAGATTAACTAGTGGGTACATTTTTCGAAAAATTGATATCAATTAAGTATACATTTTTTTTTGCATTTTTCAAAAAATAATGAAAAAAATAAACTTAACATTTTATTCAAAATGTCGATAATAGGGCGACAAATTTTCCAGTGCCCAGGTTATATGCATATATAGGTTATATATAAGGTTAGATCCGGCACTGCTTATTTGAATTGTATTTTCGTATCATGAGATGTAAATTTATTACCACCTGCATATTTATAATGTATACTGTGGTATGAGAGATAATATTTTCACTGAATTTCCTGGAAAGATTTCCATAACGTCACTCAATCAAATACTGTTATTTCTTGTTTAGGGTTCCATAGCCAAAAACGTAACCTTTATAGTTTCGCCTTGTCCGTCTGTCCATAGGATATGTCCATTTCATTAGTTAAGTATCTCATAATAGATATGAACCGCTAGACAATTTTAAATACTAAAAAAAATTAGCACTCTAAACATACAACTCCATTTGTAAAATTATTTTAAAGAAGGGACGTAAAATAAAATACATCACATAAACCAATTATACTAAAATTCATCATCATCATCATAATTGGCTGATCAATGAAATTAATTTTAACCCCCTCATCATATTCAGCCTGCTTTCGTCCACTGCTGGACATAGGCCTCTCCTATGGCACGCCACTGAGCTCGATCTTCAAGCTCTACGCATCCAACCAATCAATACTAAAATTGTAACAGCGTTATTCTATCATTACATTACTATCTTTTCTTTTTAATTCATTCATAAAACATTGATATTCCACGTCAAATAAATTCATATTGCCGTAGCTACTTACTTGAAAACAGCGCGCACGCTTGCGTCAATGAATTTTTTATCAGCCCCGTCACTATTTAATGCGGTAATAGCGTATAAATTTTTAACTAGACTCGTTAAATGGTAAAAATGGCGCTTTCTAACGCACAAACACTATAAGTTCCATATAGGAAATTGCTAATATATTACTGGAAAATTTTATGTTTCCTCGCTTTTTATAGACTCATATATCGAAGCTAATTCTACACTGAAACCATTTTTACTGCCTCCACGATCATAAGTAGGTGTTTTATAGATTTTCGGTGCAAAATGATGATATATATTATAAGTTTTTGGTTATTTTTTTACAGAATAAGTGTACTCGTTATGTATTTAATTTTGTAGTATAAGGTTATTTATAACCGTTTCTAATTAAGAAAAAAACATATAGTGTATGTATGTAATATAATTTCAAAACACCCGTTTTAATGAAAATCTTATATCGAAAAACTTGTTGTAATCTTATCCACATTTTTACGATAATGTATTGTGTATATTTATAAAAGCAAACCCCAAAGTACCACCAAATCGAGCAAATCTCGTAAACTTCACGGTACAGCGCCTCCAACCATCCCCTGCAGATAGAGCGTGCATCACGAGCTATTTACTGCGATCACTCTTTGCCTTGCAAAATCTTTTACGTATATTAAATTAATTGTAGACAATCAAATTCTTCTACTAAATTCGTAATTGATGATTTTTATCAGATTTTTCTGGAAATTTTAATAAATTTGCACCACCAATAAAAGACTATGTCAAGTATCTATACATTTTTTACAAATATTGATACATTTGAAGAAAATAAAGATTTCAACAGGATAAAGTGATTTAAAAAATGTAAAACAACTTTAACGCACTAAAAAATAACTAAAAGAAGTTTTTCATTTGAAACAGTACCTTTGCTGGCTAGCAAAGGCAAAAAAATATTACACCTAATTTTTTTTTACAGTTAATGCTTCATCGTATTGTTCATATTTAAATGGATTGTTCATTTTTATTTGCCTCACTGCTATCTAAAAAAGATACTTACTAGAGATTAAAAACATGGATATATCCTATTGATATGAGTATTATGGAGGGTCGCAGGTTCTGTGGTGAGACCGGGTTCGCGGCACTTGCTGACAGGAGACAAAGACGACGTCAAGGCGACTCAGTACCATCCGTCGCAAACTTCTCCTGTCAGGTCTGCGGGAGGACATATCGCTCTCGTATCGATCTATACAGCCACCAAAAGAGGTGTATCTCCAACACTGCACCATAAATCGTCTGGAATAGACGCAAAGACCTTTATGAGTTCTTAATCATTATTATACAATGATTTATTACACCATAATATATTGTGTCAAGAAGAATCAGAATAAGATTTTCAGAAGTCTTTAGAAAAAATCCGTTAATATATGAAAACTATCGTCAGATTTTAAAACTATGCTATATTAATATCTAATATTGTGTATTGTTTTAAGATCGTGAAAAAATGTTTATGATTCCTTTTACATTTTAATATAAATTGTTGATTATTCCTTGATAAAATAAACTTTTAGAATTTAAATTTGGATGTACACAGTTATAGACACTGTAATATTAGTATGTATAACTGTGATTGCGACTATGAATAACACTCAAGGAAGCTGCTATTAATTTGATATTATATCCATTGAAATACGTTTTCATTATTATAAATCACCTAGCATTGCCCGCGACTCCGTCCGCGTTCAGATGACCGATAACCAAATTCTTAAGTTTTACATATTAGTATACTCTTACATTACCATTTTTGTATTTTTTCTCAGAAATGAGATATTTACCCGCGGTAAAAAGTATCCTATGTGTTGACCTGGCTAACTACCTATCACCATACCAAATTTCATCAAAATCCCTTCAGTGGTTTTCCATTGATGCGCTAACAGACAGACAGACAAAAATTCTAAAAACTATAGTTTCGGCTTCTGTATCGATAATAATGTTTATTTCTATAAGATTTTCCAAAAAAATATCTAATGTACAGATTCGGCGTAGTTACAATTTTATTATATATATGTACCTATAGATGATAAAAAGATGACGAGCTAAATATTAAGAATTCTAAACGTATAATCACTATATGTTTTTATTTACCAGCGTGTGCATTTTACCAGTAGGTTTAAAATACAAATGTGAACAAACACAGGTAACGATGTAAACAGATTTTTAAACGGGGCATTGTGTACAGAGCTACCACGCCGCATGTCGAGCGCACTTGTACGCCTAAATTATTGCCAGGGAAACGCGACGCGCCAAATTTGTTTTTGTTTTTGTTTTTAAGATTAACGACGAACAACGGCCTCCGATAAAAAGTGGTACTGGAACGCCTATCATCATAATCATTTCTTTTTTAGAATATATTTCCAATATGGTAAGTTTCTGATCCTAGAATATCAGATTTCATTTTGTTATCAGTTTATCAAGTACTAAAATAATAAATCAAAACGCTCTATTATCCAGTACTTAGTATTCAAGAACAATTAAAGTTAGCGACATTTTATTTTTACAATGCATAGTTTATACTTATTAAGATATCCTCAAGAATCTTTCTGTGTATTTTTCTTAATAAAGTATAAAACTTTTTTTTAAATATGTTGGGACATATCATCTAGCTATGGGAATTAGATGGTGTTGTATGTTAATGTTCCAATATACTCGTATATATCATGTAAATCGGGTAAGTTTCGAGTGCACATATACGTATATGTCTTTATAATTAAAAGAAATGTTTGTATTTTATAATTATTTTTATTAGATTATGTTACCCGAGTTATGTGACTCTAAATTCGTTAACGTTAGTCGTTAGGATCCTGTCCCATCACTCTCCTCCTCTACCTTCTAAATTATGGTGTCAAAAAATCTGAAAATAGAAAAAGTGAAATTATTGCCATAATATAATAATCGCTACACAATAAAGGCACTCAAAGACTTCTAAAGTTCCATCTACAACTGTATATATTGATTATCAATGTAACCGTCAAATTCATACGCAACCATAAAACAGAATAAAATAATTATCAGATTTAGTATATTTAATTATTTAATTAGCATTAAGACGTATATAAAAATTGTACATATTTGAAACGGCTTACCTCTGCTAAAATTTCACCCTTCGCCACTGGTAGATGGCTATTGGCTACGTTATAAGACGTCAAATAGTCAAATCTATGCATCGGTGGTACTAAACAAAATATTGTAAAGTGGAATTTCGTAACTATTTTCTGACCGAAATATAATATTTAAATTACATTATGACTGTAAACTAGCTACAATAAAACTAAAGAATATTTTAAATTAAACAATACGCTCTAAATGAAATAAAAATTAAATGTTTTAAAGGAGAAAACCATTCTCCATACAAACTGGGGCCCGGGTGTCACAGACTTGAAAATTAGTCATAAATTAATACATTTAGAAAAACGTCTTATGGCCAATTTTCATGGGCTTCGGCGGTGGCCAAGTTAGTAAAATCGGGTTTTAAATACGCTATTTTTAGGTTAGATTTTACGTTATATTTTGACACATGACACTACCATAAAGTTCTTTTGTTGAAATTACACTATAACATTTTATTATACGTAAACGACAACGTTCAAAACCAAAATAATTATATTCTAACGCTCTTTCATTTTTAATATGCGAACATTATGAAATTCTTATTTTGTTTTAAACACATCTAGCTCCCGACTCCCTAAAGCAATAAGAGGAACCCGCGACGTCCGGTGCGCCATTAACCACCGCATTATCTCTTCTCTCCCCAAAAATTTGCACGTTTTATTTGCTATCAAGGTTTTGCTTCAAAAACTTGCAAAATTATGTTAAATTTGACCAATAGAGATTTTTCTTATCATAAATTTTATGAAAAATTCAATTATTTTAATTTATAGAGGATATTAAAAATAAGCCTCATTAATTGTAAGTTAAATAATAATTATAATTATATGCAACAATAAACAAACAGTAAATGAATACTGCACCATACAATAAGAAAAATACATACTAATATTATAAATGTGAAAGTGTGTTTCTTTGTTTGTCCTTCTTTCACGTCGAAACGGAGTGACGGATTGGCGTAATTTTTTTGTGTGGAGATAGTTGAAGGGCTGGAGAGTGACATAGGCCATTTATTACCGCGGGAGATTATTTAATTCCCACATGAAATCACGTTACAATACAATTCAAATCATACTCAGAATTACTTGAAACTTGGTATTAATAATTTTTAATAAAATTAAATAAATACGTGTTATAGCATTTTTCGAAATTCATCCTATGAGGGGGTAAAATTGGGGATGAAAGTTTGTATGAAACTAACTTTTTAGAGATTTTTTTACAGTTTTAGCGCGAGCGAAGCCACAGGTTCTGCTAGTATTGTATAAAATTAAAAAAATCATGTAACCCTAACACAAAATAACACAAAACATCTATATATTAATACAATAATATTGTTTTGAAACGTTTTAGAAATAACAGAACATGTCTCTAAATCTAAACATTTTAAAGGGGACCCGTTTGGAATGGCAGATTAGGAAGATATAGCGCAACGTTATCGACGTTCTGTGACACAATATATTAGTGGTTTAAAACCATTATAGTGGACTCCTATGGGCATTAACGACTGCCATGTACAATTTACACAAAGCATTAAATTACTTAATATATTTTAGAAAATTACTTCATTCGTTTTAGGAAATAATTTCATAATCTATGAACATATAGGAGATATTTGTATTTTTGGTCATCATAAACATAATGGGTGTAAAATAACTATTTGCCTTTTTTATCTTAACAAAATTAGACTTAAATAAATATCTGTCAGTATATTATTTTATTAGGGTAACCCAATCCAGACACTAGACGGCCACGGCCACAGTCGCCGCGACCAACTGCTTACATTGTGTTCATGTATTCCTTCACTATACGCGACCACCATGGGGCCATGAAAATCATAATATTTAAAATCTATCTATATATTAAAACTTACTTGAAAAGAAATCTTTGCAACCCTTTTTAAGCATATAAGCAGAGCTGAATTTGTCCTTTACAAGTGCTTATCTCTGGAAACGTACAGTTCCAATTAGAAAATCTATTTACGTTTCATAATTTATTGAGGATTATTGAGGAATATTATTCGATTTATTGAGGAAGGTTACGCGCTACCTACGAGTATATAATATGTAACATCAAAAACAATGTTAACGTTCAAATTCAATGAAATACGGTCGATTTCCGATCACGGTGCGATCACTAATAAATAGTTGTCAAAAAAAAGGCTTAGTGATGTAACCATGAATTTCTACTTAGGTACTTGTGCTTCTAAGTACATTATGCCACGAGACTGGCTTGACAAAAACTAAAAAAAATATTTTATGCCCGCTGCATAAAATGCCTGCGTGTAAGCCCGGTCTTGTGACTTACCTTAGTTTCTGTACTCGAAGTGCATCTCTTCTCACATTAAGAAATAGGGTAGTTTAGCAACAAAGAATATTTCGAATTGATTAATCGTTTTTACATACAAAATCTATGGGAAAAGTTTTTGGCGATTTCTGTCATTTCTAGTACTCATAACTTAAATGTTCCAATAGAGTTTTTTGATCCCTACATGAAATAGGACCGATTGACATAAAAAAAGTTTTTTGGTATTTTAGCATTTTTTCGCTAACTGTACATTTTTTCCAAAATCTGTGAATGCAGTTCAGAATATCTCAAAAAGTTATGGATGGTCTTCTTAAAACGTTTTCCTGTAACTATAGCAGTTAAGGTACCTGCCCTTTCTGTCCCGTCTCAAAAATCCTTCCTGTATAATCTAAACAAAGTCAGCAAGCTCCAAATAGAATCAAACAAAATAATTTTAAGCTTTGCTAGCATATTTATCATCAGAAATAATCCGGAACACTTGCGAATATATCAAAGATTAAAAATCTTTTAATATATAGATACCTATAGGTACTAGAATGTAATTACTGATGGCAATCAATTGTAATCAGGGCAGTATTGGAAGTTTTATCGACTCTGATGAGGGTCTGAAATTAACTTTTGTGTATTTTTGTGTAATGAAGCGTACTTACTCGTAAATGTAGACAAACAATAACTTATCTATACACAATAATTTTTTTTGGAAAATCTAGTCATCATTATCGATACAGAGGCCGAATCTATAGTTTTTGGAATTTTTGTCTGTCTGTCTGTCTGTCTGCTACCGCATTACAGAAAACCCACTGGAGAGATTTTGATCAAATTTGGTATGATGATAGCTGGTTATATGGGTCAACATATAGGATATTTTTTACCGCGGGAAAATATCTCATTTTTTAAATAAATATAAAAACTGCAATGTAAGAGTATACTAATATGTAAAACCTAAGAATTGGGTTTTTGGTCATCTGACCGCGGGCGGAGCCGCGGGCAATGCTAATTTCTTGAATACATCTACTTGGGCTTTTTACATTTGAATGGAAGTAAATAACAAAAACAGCAGTGAATTAATGAAATAGACGTAATAATACAATAATAGTTTATAATATTATTAGCTGTCGTTATTCTCTTCTTCACTTCACTTCACTTTTCACTTTTTCGTATTTCTTCTTAATCTTTCCTTAGCTCGAAATTCAATTGATCTCTTGACACGCTGCCGCCCTTTTTATATGCATAGGGTAAACAAAAAACATTCTAGTAATCGAAAATTCGCATATTTACTAGTAATTTCATCCTTTGTGGGAAATGTTTTGTTTCTCTATTCTTGTCCTCAATTTTCATACAGAGGTTGGCAAGTGTCTTAAAATGTATAAAGCATGCTACAGACGTGCAATTTTAAATTATTATTTTTGATGAAAAGACGCTAAATACTCCACTACGCAACAATATTCTCAACTAACACAGGATTTTAAAAGGAATGACTGTAAATGAATAAACTTTCTTTAAATATCTTAGTAAAGTATAAATCCTGATTAAAATCAACGTCTGTTCCTGTTTTACCCTCTTTGGTTCAATTTTGAGTGTTTTATTTAATATGTAAGTATCACTCACAAAGGCACAAGGGATTTATAGTTGCAAATCTTGATTGATATCTCGTACGGGGTCCCATCAATTTTCCAAAAGCCCGATTTACACTTAAATGGACCCAAGTAGATAACGTTCGTCCGTTTTATACCATAAATTTCCTAACTCTAAATATTTAAAAAGTTTATATCAAGATTATATTCCAAAGTTTCTCAGCAAAAAAATATACATAAGATACTATACATATAAATAATACATAAATATGCTGAGACATTTCACACAGCACCATCTAGTTCCATGGTAAGCTACGAGGCTTGTGTTATGGATACCAGATAGTTGAGACACTACACATAAATAACTTTTAAATACATACATATTATAAATATAAACACACATGACTGGATTACAAACATTCGTGCTACACAAATGAATGCCCCCAGCAGGACTCGAACCCGCGACCGCTGGCACAGCAAGTAGGATCACTACAAACTGAACCACACGTGTCTTCAAATAAAGTACTAGCGACTTACCCTCACTTCACTCGGCAGGATCACGTAAGAACATTTTTAGCCGAGAGCATTCGGCGGTAAATTTATTTTTTAATCGTAGTCTAAATAGGTTACGGTATAATAAATGCTACTATCAGTTTACACAAATATTAATAAAATGATAAATAAACATACCTAATACAAAGTACAGTACAAGAGCTAACTTTAAAGATTTTAAGCATGCTAAGTCATGTCAAACTTGTTTTAACCTAATTTTAATCCTTTATATACCTAACAAAAAATATAATGATTCTAATAGCGATAAACAAAATAAAAAAAAAAAACGTTTTTTTTTTATTCAAGAAAGTTATGAATATACAAGTACTCTAACAAGTTTTGCTTACAATATATAAATGTGTAATTACATTAAATAAAATACTGAGATTTGATTAGATTTTCAAGAGCAATCTAAACACAAATTCCTTACATAGACATCTTCAAAGGATCAGAGGACACTTATCAACTGTTAACTGTTACTGTTTGTTACTTATTCTTTGAATAGCGGAGACTTTATTCGATTACTTACTATTCAAAATTCAGAAACTTAACTCGTATTTATAAACCAATCTCCAAATAATGATAGAAAATACAGGTTACAGGTGCTTGCGCTTAATATATATTTTAAAATTAATTATGTACCTACTTGCACTCATAGATAGCAAAATAAAACTAATAGGTACTAAACAAATGCCAAAAATAAACTAAGAAAATAGAAATCAAAATGCACTACTCCCGCTTTCCCTTTGATAACTTTTAAATAATACCAATACAAACTTAACTACATCAAACAAATATGTTAGGTATATTACGTTTTATCTATACATATAATAAAATTGTAACTAAGCCAAATCTGTACATTAAATATTTTTTGGAAAATCTTATTGAAATAAACATTATTATCGATACAGAGGCCGAATCTATAGTTTTTAGAATTTTTGTCTGTCTGTCCGTTACCGCATCCGGAAAAATCACTGGAGGGATTTTGATGAAATTTGATATGTTGATAGCTGGTTATCAGGGTCAACATATAGGATACTTTTTACCGCGGCAAAATGTCTTATTTCTGAGAAAAAATACAAAAACTGCATTGTAAGAGTATACTAAATACTAATATGTAAAACCTAACAATTTCGTTTTTGATCATATGAACGCGGGGGGAGCCGCGGGCAATGCTAGTAGAATATAAAACTTAGAACCTTACTGACATATAAATCGGTCTCGTGGGCCAAGGACATGACAGGCTTTCGAAATGACGCCGGGACTATTATTGAAAATGATTTATCTACGATGAGTATTTTCTCAAAGGTATTTTGTATTACACTGTATTGAGTTAAAAAAAATTCTATTATATGAAACCAGCTCTAATTCCGCAGGGTACACACGATGACAGTTCCTAGAGAAATCTCATTCGTTTCCCACTTTCCGACGCGTTCCGTTTTGACCGAAACAAACATTTCCCATGTGTAATGATTACATCCGTGAGCTATTTCATACGCAAGTGTATCTACAGCTTTAAATAATCCACTAGCCATTCTATATAATTGCCCAAGTCACGATTTAAGTTTTCTTTCATCGGCTTATATTACAAAATTTATCTGCACGAAAATCCCTTTTACTATAACGGAAAAAATTACAGTGAATGCCATCCTGAAGATTTATTCTAAAACTGGTGAAATTATTTTTATAATTAAAAAAACACATAAAATTACATACTACCTCTTTACAATAGATAAACTAAGATGCAATATTGTGCATTATAAGTATCTAAACTGAAGCAATCAGGAAACAGTCATTGTTCTACGTAACAGATGGTTTTACCTGTAATTAAAGTTTGTGGATAAGATAATATCGGCTGTGATTGCCGGGAACTACTTAATTACGAAACGTTCCCGGGGGAGGTGATCGGGACTTGAGAGTGGCTTCAAAGATTTACTGCTCTTGACCCCACTTGATCAAGTCTCTAATACCGATACTTATAGTAACATGTAATTACTGACGCTTATAAATTAAGAAATCCGTAATTAAGGATTCAAAACAAACTTTATTAGCAACTTAGTTTCAAAATACTCGAAAGTTTTATTAGGTATTTAGTACTTGCTTCTAATCATTAAAGCAGTTTTATTTATTAATAGATCATAGAAAATCTTTTTTTACGAAATTATGAAAATCTAAAACTAATCAAACTTCAATCACAATCGGTAGAATGGTTTTAGAATTCATACTCAACAAACAAATGGATAAAGGAACAACAAACAAGGGTATTATTTTTTTATCAAACATTTGTATTACCCGCGATTCCGCTCGGTGGTAAATAATGTTATGTAGGTACTCGTATATTGCTAAAAAGCCAACTTTCAATAAAATATCTACTCCATCTCTTTAGACTTAAATTTGTTAAAATTGTTAGTTATTTATTATACTAACGTAATTATGAAAAACACTTAAATGTGTTACATTAATTTGACAAAGACAAAAATACTAAGTACTTATATACTCGTATAAATAATCCAAGTACAAAGATTATTTTTTTGATAAGCTTTGCCCACTTTAAATTCTCTTAAGATTTGATCTTCAGAAATTCTTTCTAAGTGGCAATCAATGTGTATTTTATCTGTTATACTTAACAAAAATATTTTTACGTACCTAATAAACCTAATATTTGCTAAATGATTTGACTACGAAAATATTTATGCCACAAGATAACAAAGTCAAAGAAGGAAGTCAAACCACGCAATATTCTAACTAAGCAAATTTGGAAAGAGGAAAACGCAAATTCATTGCAAGGGACTTTTCAAAATGTTTATTGTTAACGAGGTTTGCGCATCCATGGTGTACCAGTAATCAACAAGTAACAGCCCAAGCCTATAAAAGGAAATGTTCTGGAAACACAAAGACTGGAATATTTAGGTCCTATAAATTATAAAGTTCCAGTAGAAAAATATCTGATTGGTAGTTTTTATTTACTATACATACCTAATCAAATATTTTCGAAGTCGGTGTGCTTCGCTTTGTATGGGCTGGCACCGATTTCGAAAATATTTGATTAGGTATGTATTTAATAGGTAGGCTTTAATTACTTAGCCAAAGCACACCGACTTCGAAAATATTTGATTAGGTATGTATAGTAAATGAAAACTACCAATCAGTTATTTTTTACTTTTTAGTGCTTTTGTTTGAAGTCGGTTTTTATTATTTTGTTAAAAAGTTTTTATTTACAAGCCTTTATAAAATAATATATCACATCATGAACTTAACAACAATTTAATTTCTAATTCAGTCATCCATTCTATTGTGGCAACACGTAACTTTATACATACTCGTATATGTACCAAAAACTTTTTCCACGCAGTAGATTCAGAAAAAATAAGGTATCACAAACGGAGAGATATATGAGTAATGTTATAAATATTCCATTTGATGTACAGAACACAAAAAATAAATTATGCTTTTTACAAAAAATACAAATGTTTTACCATTTTGTACAGGTATTTAATATGTTTACTATCTAGCATACAAGGTACATCTTGTAAAGTAAATAAATTATTTATCACTAATATAAATACTTCACGATCTCTAACATTCTGATGTATGCTATGGTTTACATAGACCTGGATTGCGACCTCCAAATAAAGCTTGTTGGATACCAAAACCTGGTGGTGGTGGATCTTCCAATAACGTTGTCTGACCAGTTAGAGGTTCACATGCAAATCTACCGCATCTGTAATAAAAGCTTAACTTTATAAGGACTACTACCTTTCACATGTCTTAGAAAAGATTTCAATTTCTTTCCTATCTTGGTATATTCTTACAATTTTCAATTTTTTAATTATATGTATATTCCCAAATATTTTGTATTCCTTGACTCTGTAAGTCAAAGCAAAATGTCTTCGAATCTAATTTTAATATTATGTGTAAAGAAAAATAAAAATTATATAAAATAATATTTTACTAACTGAGGTCCCCACGGTGGTATCCCTCCACACTTCAGAGTTTGAATAATATTATGAACATCACAAACAGTTACGTCTTCCTGTGAAAAATAGAATTTCTTGGGATTGATGTAGGTATTTCAGATAGATTCAACATTACCAAACAATCAGAAATATTAAATGTGTCGTAATGGTTTCTTCGCTCATAATATTTCCAAGGACTAAATTAAGAAATTTTTACTTGGAATTTCGATTGTGATATTATTTAAGAGGTAATAAAATGTTGGAATGATTGTTTTTAATATTTGAGTCTATCTTGTTAGTCTTTTGTTTCTTAGTGAGTAATTAGTGACGACACATAGATTATACTAAAAAGTTGAAAATCCAATTCAATCAATGGGAAACAAAAATATGTATATACAAATAACTTACATAATAATCATCATCGACCACAATAACCGGAGCGTTAACGCAAGCACCTTGACATTGAACTTTGTCGACACCAAAAATAAAGTCTGGGGAAACACCACCGGCACAACAACATGTGATCTCTTCAACCACTTGCAGAATATCATCGGCACCACGCAACATACACGGCGTGGTAACGCAGACTTTCACGTTAAATTTTCCTCTGTACCTCCTTCGAAATAAATGATTTAAATATTGGCTTTATTTGTAAAAATTAATTTAAAACATCCGTTGACACCATACACAAAGAGGTTAAATTAAAAAAAAAGGTATAATACGTGGTTTTTTTTTTATTTCATCGTGAATACAAAGTTTTAAGGAAATTTGGTCATAAGAATATTATTTTCCATATAAAATGTTCCGCCCTTAGGGATTGAATTTCAAAAATTGTTTTCTTAACAGTAATGAATGCCATTATAAGATTACGCTGTCACAAAATTTGAGGTGAAGGAAATTGCGGCGTTGATAAATCAGTCAGTCAATCGGGTCGTGTAACTTTATATGTATACTAGCCATACCGATTTTGTTGGCGTGGAGTGACAATGATAAATTATAAAAAAATGATAATGGTATGGGAAAACAAAAAAATACTGCTGTTAAATAAAACATATTGTAAAAACAGACTTTTGGTAAGACATTTATTCCATACCTCGCACCAAATCTCTTAGGTTAACGGGAGTATGGTAATCAAATGATAAATGAGCCTAAATCTCAAGGTAACGATTGATAAAAATTGGATCATGGTACTTGAAAAACAATATAATAATTTCTGCTATGTAACCGGATTATCTTACGAGTTTACTCTCCTTTGTAACATGAATTCTTCTTTTATGAGATAACAACTATCCTAAATGCTAATCCGAGTATAAAATAACATTCTGAAGAAATCCCATTTAATTCCATCCAGCCGATTTCACGTATCCATGTGCTAACAGACGACAGTTATTCGAACATAGCGATAACAATATTTACATAGTAGGTCCAAATGTTGTTTTGATTAATATCTTAATCTTTTATCTGTCTCAAATAATTATTACAGAACAAATGTAGACTAATCTCTGAATAGTTATCTATCCGAAAATTAAAGTCTCGTCAAAATCGGTTCTTCTATTTCGGAAATTATCCTAACTCAACAAACACATAGACAAAAAGATCAGGTTTTAGAAGCTTATGAATAATTATATTATGAGCTTAAAAAAGTTTGAGCAAGGTGTAAATTAAAAACTTAGTAATGAGTTCATCATAAACAAATCGAAGGCAATTTTGCAATATATGAATAATTTTTATTTTAACTACCTCTTATTCATAGAATAGAATGTAGCCCACTCGTATACTCTCATCCTGGGTACACTAAGAACTTCAGCCACTTTGTGCATAGCTGATATAGGGATCCATCCGATCTGCCTTTGTACTATGTCCATCGCAGCGCCTAATGCCGACCGTTGAGCTCCCTCGGGATAATTCTGAATTATTGCTGACAATCTCTAGAATACAATATACCATATAGTATATACCTCTCGAGAATGCAATATTCCATATCGATACCTCGATTATTTTCATGAAAATATGATATATTTGAAAAATATTTTATTTCTACTTAACATCATGTTCAGTACATTTTAATATTTAATTTGTAAATAAATTCCTGTCTTATTGATATATTTAGTTATCATCACTCAGATTCAAATGTGATGTTAGATAACTTAGATCAACACGGTGCAAGATTTTTTTTAAATTACTTTTTATTTCATAATTTTTAGTTTTAAGTAAAAACCTTAGCATTTATATTTTACATATTGTTCTGTTGCTTGTTGTTTTCATTGACGTACGTAAATCGTGTTTTGTGTGCCTAATTCTAATACCTACCTAAAGAATAATTTTGTTCGTCTGTATTATCGCTAGCTGTATATTTGAAACCATTTGACTTGACATATATTTTCAACTGACTTCAAAAAGGAGGAGGTTCTCAATTCGACTGTATGTTTTTTTTTTTTATGTTTGTTACCTTAGAACGCCGTCATTTATCAATTTGAAAAGGCCAGAAGGTGGATAGGTGGAAGTCTTCAACGGCTAATAGTAGATACTTTGAGTTTGGGCTTATTTTGTTTGATTTGACAAGCCTAACACGTTAGAATCCTTACTTTGCTACTACTGTCTACACTAAAAAGGGAAAAATAAAAACTTTTTAACAAAAAAATAAACCGACTTCAAACAAAAGCACTAAAAAGTGAAAAATAACTTTTCATTTACTATACATACCTAATCAAATATTTTCGAAGTCGGTGTGCTTTGCTTTGTATGGGCTGGCACCGATTTCGAAAATATTTGATTAGGTATGTATTTAATAGGTAGGCTTTAATTACTTAGCCAAAGCACACCGACTTCGAAAATATTTGATTAGGTATGTATAGTAAATGAAAACTACCAATCAGTTATTTTTCACTTTTTAGTGCTTTTGTTTGAAGTCGGTTTTTATTTTTTTGTTAAAAAGTTTTTTCTTTTACTATAATTTAGTAGCAACAGTAAATGCCGGTATCGTAAACAAGAACACACTTGAGACCTAAAGTGTGATATAACCATAACAAATAAGACCGATTACATTCAGACCTCATCCATATACAACCAATCTATACTATAATAAAACTGTAGAGGTCGAATGTCTGTACATAGAAAAAAAATGCTAAAAATCGAGTCAGGGGGATGTAAGAAGACAAATACAGCAAATCCAGATTTTTTTCAAATTTTTTGTTTCTCTGTCTATTTGTCTGTTTGTACGGGCTAATCTCCGAATCTATTGGACCGATTTCAATGAAATTTTGCATGGTGGTACCTTATATCCCCGGGCAACATCTTAGATACTTTTCATCCCGGAAAATTGAAGAGTTCCCGTGGGATAGTTAAAAAACTATAGTAACTTATACAGCTTAGTACACAACAACTTATGCACTGCAATTTGGTAAAATGCCTTATATTGCCAGTCAAACAACAGGTTACTTTTTATCCCAGAAAAATGAACGGGATATATCTCTTTGTTTTTCTAGAGGCGAACCCGAGCGAAGCGTGGGTGAGCCGCTAGTTTATGAATAAAAGAAAAAAACTATAAAACACAGCTACTTAATTCACCTTTAAATTTGCTTCTGTGAAGTCAAATGGTGTGAGGGCATGATTATCTTTACTGTCACGATGTACGTTTAAATCTTCGCTATACAAACGCTTAGAGATTATTGCATTTCTTTGCAATATACGGACCTACAAATAAAATTAATATGAAATAATAACATTTATCAGTTCTACTTTGCGATTTATTTGACAAATATATTTACGGTATTCTGAATCCTAGATATCGACATGTTGTTAGTTTATTTTCCAAACGACGTATAAGTTTGACATAATTATTAAAAGCTATTAGAATTGAAACTAAGAGGTTTTATATTATTTTTAATAAATTAAAAAAAAAAGAATAGATAAAGGTTTTATATAACATATTTTATATAAATGACATTTCAAAGGACACATAAACCTAACCATATGCGTATTAATTTAACTTTAAATGTAATAATGATTTTAGATATGAGAACGTTTTGCTGTTTCCGAAAAACACTTTTCTATTCCTTCATAATTTATAGTTTAACCACAACATTTGAACATCTGTATTATTAAACAAGGGTTCGCCTATAAAACGACAGAAATCTATTTTTTGTATTTGGGATTTAGTACCGTTTCTATTGAATAAAATTGGCTTTGTGCTTCGAACAGCTTTTATTCTTGCGTTTTATTATGTTTTGTTTAGAATAAAATATTATATTTAATCAAAAATGCTTAAAAATCAGCAATTTACTAAATTACATTTACATTCGTAGAGTGCAATAGAGATTTACAGTGATCAATAAAATTTTGTGTTAAAAAAATGAAATGAATTTATAAGTGAAACTTATTTTATAATAGAGAACATTGCTTCATTCGGGTGCGTGACAATATGACTCTTTACAACTAACCAGTTGTAGAGAATTACCAGAAATATCAAACATATCCCACGAATAAACTCTAAGTCTAAATAAACTAAGTGTTCAGTCCACAAACTCTTCCTATCAAAAAAATGACGCTTATCATTACTATATTTTGCTTTTATAATATGATTAAGTAGTAATATAAAGGATAATAGATACCTATACCATAGATATGTAGAGAAAGTGGACCGCTACTTGCATTTGTTTTAATTAACACATTATATCTACCATATAGGTATAATTATTAAAAAGCTCTCAAATACTCGTAATGCCATCGTGCCAACTTGTTACAAAGTAATAGTGTAAAATAGAAATATAAGCAAAGTATACAACAGTATATAACAGGCAACATATACAACCGTTTAATAAGACTTTAGGTCAGCGGGTTGAAATGATAAACATCGTTTACGATCTTGAAATTGCTTTAGCTATCTTCTGCCTTCAGAGAGATTCTAAGGTCAATAACGTTCCCAAGATATTCGCCTGGAGCGATTTTATGGGAATGAGCGTAGATATTGCACCCAGAATATTAGTGCCTACTACTTGATCCGCCAAAGTGCCATCTTTTACCATCTTTTTCCAATATCCGTGAACGCCAACAGTAACGATTTTTACATAAAAGTCGACTTCTGAAAAGAAATGTGCCACTTACAATTGTTTTCTTGAACTGTTGGACAAATAAAAATCGGACTATTATTATAAATGCCAAAGTGTGTATGTGTGTTACTACTTAACGTTGAGAAGGCTTGGCGAATTCGGATGAAATTTAGTACTCAGATTATGGCCTAAAGTAATATATATGCTACTGTTAGGCACCTACGGACGGGAAGCGAGTTCTTAATATGCTAATTAAATAGGTAATTTGTAATATAAAAATAAATGTAAAGTAAATATAACAAAGGTTTTTTTTTAATTTTCATAGGAAAGTATACGAATAGGTAATATGTGATGATAAATGAAACTAAATTACACCAGAAAAATACAGCAGCATGTTACATTGTAAATGTGAAACTGCCGGCCTAATATTGTTTAACGTAACATGTTCAACATTTATAAACGTGGGACAACGATGACCCCAAGGTACAGGTTACCCCAGTTACCCAAGGGATTTAGGGTTTATTTAGGTATAAATTATATAATTACTAGTGTTCGCCCAGTGGTCGAAATTCGAGCATAATTATAATTGAACATTTAAAGAAAACATACATGAATAGAATTTACCTTTATTTTACCTTTATCTTTTCTTGAATTTACCTTTATCTTTAATCTTTATTAAAAAAAAAAACTTAAAACTCTTTAATACTTTCTTAGATTTACTCGAATATTTGACATTTTAAATTAAAACTACGTCTTTTTTTAATAAAACTTCTTTATTTTTTTATTTTTAAAACTTTTTATTAACAATAGCTAGTAAACAAAAAAATCGGTTGACAAACAGAGGACGGAAAGGGACTGAACTGTTTGGTTTTTGTCTATTTTTATATAGATTTTGTAGTTTTTTTTTCTTTTAAATATTATAATAATTAAATAATTTCATTACTCCCAATACACTTATGAGAGGTTTTTCTGTATTGCTTATTTCCTTAATGAAAATAAGACGTGACTTGTTTTGTGATTTCTTTGAATGTTTAATATCGCTACTAAAAAGTATTGTAAGAATGTAAACGTTGTTTTGCTCTTTTATAAGAGAACTTGCATTTGTAATGTAAGATCATTGCGCTCATTCGGCGCTAAAGAGATTAAGATATAAAAACTTAAAAAAAAAATAGAAACCGACTTCCAGGCGCTAAAATGTAAAAAATAACTAAACGGAGGTTTTCATAGAAATTAATTAAATTTCTAAGAAATCTATTGTTAATTGTAACGCCGCACCGGCGTGTTCGCGGTCGTGGAGGGACTAAATGAAAACCCCCGTTTAGTTATTTTTTACATTTTAGTGCCTCAAAGTTGGTTTTTATTTTTCTGTTAGTTATTAATTAATTAGTATTTAAGATTTATTTAAACGTATACATATATTTACTCAATAATTGGTTTCAACAATACGGCATTTGAACTAAGAATTTATTTAAGAAACAGAAAATCTAGCTGCATAATGGTATTTTAAGCAAAAAAATCTAAGAAAAAGAGGCTCGAAAGGATTCGTTCTCTTTGTTTTATGAGATAATTAAGACACGAATGGACGACGCTAAACTTGCAAGAGTATTTTTTGTTCTGTAACAGAAAAGAAAACATTTAAATAGAGAATTGAAAATCCTTAACGACCCATGTTAATTTTACCAAAAAGAAAATTTTTACCTCCCAGTCATTAGCAAGTAAAATATGCTATGAAATACAATCTGAATTTTAAATTGAGACCACAATTTAAAAGAATCCGATGTTAAAGAATGTTTAGCTATTGCAAGAAAAAAAACTTTAACATTTTAACAGTGCACTCCGTCTGCCTCTTTTAAAGTTAAAACTTTTCCATTTAAACTTGGGAACTCTCAGTCATACAATACATAACTACATACTTAAGAACAAGCAACAATTCAATAGCCGACATGACTCATCATTAAGAAATATGCTAATTTGTACGGTTCCGTAGATGTAAAAATTCGTAAACCTTCTTACGTGTACTAAATATGATGAATCCATTTTAATATATAAAAAATATGAAATATAACATTTTTAGACATAAAGTTGGTTTAGATTATTATGGTAAGTTTATTATGATAGTTATTCTGCATGAGCGCTACTTGACTTAATTCAACAATTTTTATCTATACATATAGTATATAATATATATACATAATTATTCAAATACTAATAATAATTTAAAATTCTATACATAATTGTTCAAAGCTTACTTTAATAAGTATAATGTCAGCTTTGAAATAATTAGATTGTGAATTTATACTATTTATAGAATTTATAGGTAAATACATAAATTTAGGTATAGAAAAGATATTTACATTTTATAAGCGCAATCTAGGCACTATTATCTTTATATCTAGTATTTACAGGGTGTAACTTGATACAGTAGACTATTTACTAATAAGTTTATTATGTGTTTTAAGAAAATTATTTAACTAAAACAGTATAATTTGCAAATAATGGACTATATTATCGAAAACATAAAATTTATAACTTTCACGTAAGAAATAAACTATATATATTATATCAATAAATTCATCATTTACACTAATATTATGAAGAGGTAAAGTTTGTGAGTTTGTGACGTTGAAGGGGGTAATCTGTGGATCTACTCAACTGATTTAGATGATATTTGTTGAAAAGATAGTTTGAGTCCCTGGAAAAGACATAGGATACTTTTTATCCTGGAAATCATCCCTTAAGGGGGTAAAAATAGGGATGAAAGTTTGTTTAAGTTAGCAATTTTTCCTCAATTTTTTCACATACATCTATACATATAATAAAACTAGCAATTCCCGCGGCTTCGCCCACCGCACTTAAATAGTACTTATAATATGTCAAAAATTATGATATACGAGATTAACGACCTTGTTTAATGGTTTTTAGGGGCCTTTGTATCTTCCTCTGACCCTCGTCACAAGTAAACGTGTTATGAAGCAATTAAGTTACATTTTCATAATCGAAATTGCTTTTCTGTAACAGTTATTTTTGCAAAGGTAAGTGGTTGGGGGTATAATACGACTCTGACATTAAAGTTCTCGATTCTGTAAAATTATAAATTTATGTAATACAACCCTTATCAAAAATTGAATTAAGATACCTTTATAATGAAAGATAATTATTTTAAATAAGCACAGCTGAGTTGATATGAAGAAATTTGAAGAAAAGGTTGACCGAGGTTTTTTTTTCAGTTATGCATGTTTGTGAGCTATAGCTAGTTTGTAATATAGGTAATGTCCGGAATTAATGATATTATCATGATTATACAATTATAGTTTATTTTTATCCTTAAATAAATAAGTAGTAATATAAATACTATTCTATGTATAAATGCAAACAGTTGTGAAAGGTATATAGTTATTTGATTGTTCTACAAAAAATCCACGATACCTGTACATAGTAGACTAGCACTGCCCGCGGCTCCGCACGCATTCAAATGACCAAAAACCAAATTCTTAGGTTTTACATATTAGTATACTCTTACATTGCAGTTTTTGTATTTTTTCTCAGAAATGAGACATTTTTTCGCGTTAAAAAGTATTCTATATGTTGACCCGGATAATCAGCTATCACCATAACGAATTTCATCACAATCCCTCCGGTGGTTTTTCTGTGATGCGGTAACAGACAGACAGACAGACAAAAATTCTAAAAACTATAGATTCGGCCTCTGTATCGATAATAATGTCTATTTCTATAAGATTTTCCAAAAAATATCTAATGTACAGATTCAGCTTAGTTACAATTTTATTATATGTATGTCTAGATGTAGTTACTTTTATCTTTATAAAAATGTTTGAGCAGGTAATATACAAAATATTTTAGTGGGTAATAAACCAATAGAATCTTTAAGTAAAAAAATAATTGATCTGCTCCTACATAAACTGTTATTAAAAATAGACTGAAATGAAACGATGAAATCCTGTAAATAAATTAAGCTTATGCGACGGCACAAGGCTTAAAATAAGGGTAAGAAGAAGAGATTCATAGCTTTTGTAGACCAAGTCGCGGGCAACAGCTGCCTTGTAATGCTATAACTTAAAAAATAAATTATTTCAATATTTTAATTACAGCAAAAAATATTTATAACTAGTTAGGTATTTAATTAATTAAGTAGATGAGATTAAACAAAACCACAGTAGTGTAATGAAAGGGCCAAACTAAGAAAACCTAAGGTCATTTCAAAAGTCGTAGTTACCAAAATTTAGGAATAAAATTAGCCTTTAAAAACAAGCTTATCTTAGACCCTTATAATCCTTACTTTAACTTTGATCCGCCTGAAATGGAGCAGACATATGGAGATTGACATTTACAGAGTTATCTCGACCAAAAGGATGCTTGGAATCATTAAATATGACTCATCCATATAAATTAAAAAGGATTACGTATTCCAGTAACTTGATCTAAAATTAATGTTATTTTTATTAATATTTGCCAAAGAGATTGTCTGTAACCTTTAATTCTATCTAACACAACTTTAGCTGCAGAAAAATCACCGGATAATAATCACTTACAGTGTGTCATGTGTGTCATGGTCTTTTCCTTCCAACCCGAGTTAAAATCTTCACTGCTTACACATATCTATATCAAATCCAACGCAATAATCCATGCTAATAAAAAAAGAACAATCTCCAGTGACCCCTATAAGAGTCATAAGACCCTATAAGAAGGCTTTGTCCTTTTCAGATACGGAATAATAAGAATCGTGAGAATCATTCCAGTGTTTTTTATGTTTTTATGTATATATATATATATATATATATATATATATATATATATAACAAAATATATACCGACGACACCGGCACGGCACGTAACGGTACGGCACACAGACAGACACACAGACATTTGTATTTTTTGTTTTATTTACTTTGGGTATTGTTTTTAATTAATTTTATGGTTTTAATGAACGACCTTAAGTTTAGTTCGAATACGAATTTCCGTCTGCTTCCTATGTGATCAATTTTTTTTAGTTTCTTTGGAATAGGTTAGTAGTTGTTATGCATTGTTGGAGAGCGAAAACGGTTATGTTTTAAAATAATCTGCACACCAAGTTTCGTCACTTTTTTTAAGGCATTTTAATTAAAAAAATTAATAAAACAAATATTGAAATAAAATCGTTTTTCGTCTCGCATTTTTAAATTTGGACCGATAATTGTTGTTTTAATATTGATAAATAACCAGTGTTTAATGGTTTTCATAAATCACAAGAAAAAATGAGATTTAAATTGATACTTTTTTTTATATTTGACGTTGCATTTTTGACTTATTTTGAAAAAAGCTTAAAAACATGATAACTCAAAAATATATATGGGGGTTAAAATTATCGCAAATAGTCAACGCATAACATCACCCCCTAACGGGAATACGTCGACTTACCAATAACCCTGTATAATGCCTACGTGCAAGGACAAGAATGATCACGGGAATCACTGCTAAAAAACAACATCGGGGAAGGAGGAAATACAAAGAGATTATTTTTAAGAATATTATAATAGAATATATCGTAAATCTGCCCAGTAAATAGGACATGAAATAATAGAAAAACTAAAATGTATCTATTATAAAGAGCAAGGGAAGATGTGTTTTTTTTATAATCGACACTCTGAAACTACTGAGCTGATTTTAATAATAATTCCAAACCAATTTCAATTGTCAATTATATAATAATTACTAATATTATAAAGAGGTAAAGTTTGTGAGTTTGTGAATTGTGAGCTTATGACGTTGTAGGGGGTAATCTCTGGATCTACTAAACCTATTTAGATAAAATTTGGTAAGAAGATAGTTTGAGACCCTGGGAAGGACATAGAATATTTTTTATCCTGGAATTCATCCCTTAAGGGGGAGAAATGAGGATGAAAGTTTATATGGAAAAGCTGGCTAGGGACAAATCCGAGCGAAACGAGGGTGAGTCGCTAGTTATTTTATAAACTAAATATATATATAAATAAATAACTATCTACAGTAATAAAACGTTATAAAATAAATTAAATATTACATAATGTGTATCAAAATGATTAGAGTTTACCAACAAGTCCATACTAAGCCTCTATAAATTTACAAAGGATTATTTGAGCCTAGCCATGCTCATATATCGGCGGGTTGTTCAGAGTAAGTAATATGGATCATATTGAATTTTATATCTATATACTGATTATAAAAGGTAAGCATAAATCCATCCTGTTTACTTTGACCCTAAAACCATAGAGTAGGTATCCCTTGTGGCGGTGACATCATCAAAGGAGCTTAGTCAAAATGTAGTAAGGCCTTAAATATGATCATTGCCTTATTCTGAAAGCGAGAGGTTTCTCGTACGTAATCTGATTATACGTTTCATGTTTGAGCTGATATTATTTCAACATTGTTATTAAAGCGACTTCACAAGCATTTAATTTTATCAATAAGTCGTTAAATAGTATATTCTGTGGTTATTAGTTACGAGTAGGTATTAATAAATATATTGATTGATAGAAATATTGGGTATAAAGGAATTTATATAAATAATAATAATAAAATAAATATGTTGGGACATTGACATACAGCACCATCTAGTCCCATGGTAAGCTACGAGGCTTGTGTTATGGATACCAGATAGTTGATACACTACACATATATAACTTTAAATACATACATATTGATGATGATGTTCTCACGACCGATTCCGGCCACGGCGGCCAATCTCATTGAGACTAGCCAACTGCGCAGGAGATATTATAGTGCACAAGTGTACGCGCAGACACAACGTGCACTCTCTATTCCTGTCACTCTCATACTCCGGTGGGACGACTGCTCGACACGACCGGTGAGAGTTAAGGCGCAGGACCGAGGGCTTTACGTGCTCTCCGAGGCACGGGGGTGAAAAACCGCCAACTTCCCAACTCCGGGCTGTTACTGAGGCTTACTTATACAGAAAGACTCGATAACTAAACTTGGCCCGACCCGGGACTCGAACTCAGGACCTCCGGGTGTGCAGCCGTACATGCTAGCCACTACACCACCGAGGCAGTTTACATACATATTATAAGTATAAACACCCATGACTGGAGTACAAACATTCGTGCTCATCACACAAATGAATGCCCCCAGCGGGACTCGAACCCGCGACCACTGGCACCGCAAGTAGGGTCACTACAGACTGAGCCACACGCGTCGTCAGTTATGAAAAATATCTTGAAATTCATCCAATTTTAAGTTGGATAACTTTAATATTATATTAGTGAAATACAGAAATGCTACTACTAAAGGGAATTGAAAGGTGCAAAATTAGTTTAAGAAGCACAGTTTTGTTTTTCGGGCAGGCTACTTGTAAAATATATAGAAATATTTTCCGTTCTAAAACACTAACAAAACCAAAATAAAATAAACTAGCTTGACCATAACAGAACTGATAGTGTTAAAGTGAAAAAATTTCGCAGGTGGAAGTAAATAAAATCTTTTAGTTTCCGGCATTACAGTCTGTCATATTTTTTGTATACAAATCCCATAATGGTGGTCGCTCAGTGTTTCAACAGCGCTGCACCGACGACACTCCATTAACTGACGCATTATCTCTACCTGCTTTCTACGAACACTCTTTTTAAAATATTTCTCCAACCTAACAGAAGTACCTACTACCCTAAAAGAATATTTATACCAACTCTTACTAAATCACGCGTTTCTAACTTCGTTACCTTTCAATTTCCAATAAATAAAGATATCTATAAAGAAATGTTGCCTCAATATCCACTCGAATGTTCGTTCTTTTGAAAGTTACAAATACTCGAAAGATGCTTGCGAGGCGCAACTTTCTTAGAGCCAACTATCCATGAAATGAAATCTCAGGTAATTGGATTCTTTGGAAGCGGCAATCTTAATTATTTTATAAAAACCTCGCGGGAATATTTTTTAAAAGATTTTTAATAGGCACACCTATATTCTTTAGTCAAATTACAAACTAATTAACCAAGGCAAGTTTCCTCATCGAGGCCCTCATTATAAATTAAGAACAACCCGGTTATCTGAAATGAGATTGGGTTACCAAGGTTCAGTATTTCTCTTTGGACAAAATTGTTATGAAGTTTATGAAGTATAAATTTGTATTTAGACACTCTTGATCTAACGATATATTTATCAAAGCCAAGATTATTAACAATTGCTATTTTCGTGAATTTATTACATGAAATATCTGATCTGAATATTTTTATTCAAGCAAACTAGGACTGCCCGCGGCTCCGCCCGCGTTCAGATGACCAAAAAAAAATTCTTAGGTTTTACATATCAGTGTACGGATACGTACATTGCAGTTTTTGTATTTTTTCTCAGAAATGAGACATTTTCTGCGGTAAAAAGTATCCTACATGTTGACCGGATAACCAGCTAATAACAACAAAAAAATCTAATTGAAATCCCTAGCCATTCTCGAATGGTGCGCAAAAATACTGTTGATATATTTTTCATCTTTATCAAATATAAAAAAAAATATTTTTATGGATTCTACGTATCTAGGATACAACGGCCAACGATGACATAATAGGTGTCTTAAAATTGTGCACATAAATCTTGAAAGTTTCCCAATTTGAATTTTACTAAGTAACAACTTAAGATTTTCCTTGAGAATACTTAGAAGTTTCAGTCATCAGTCATATTTAAAGATTATATTTTATAACATATATGCTAAAGTATTTTTATATTTCAGATTTTATCTAAAAAATTTCACTGCACTATATCACTAAATGACTGACATATATGTAGATATAATGTAATAAATAGAGTTGTATATATAGAGCTTAAAATATAAAATTACAAAATTGTCACATCTTAACTTTTTTTTTAAATGTTACACCGTTTTGTATTAAACTTTTTTTACAAAGACAAAACAAAGTATTTGTGAAAGCTCAGGTAAAGTTAGAAATTGTATTTTTTCGTAGTACGAGTAGTTTTATGTTCTTTTTTTATAGGTATTAGTTTTTTTTAAATGCACTGTGTATGCTGTATATGTTTTTACATGACATCAATCTATACTAATATAATAAAGAGGTGAAGTTTGTAAGCTTGGATGTAAGAGGTAATCTTCGAAACGGAACCCAATTTTTTGTAGACCATGACCTAGATGGCACTACAGCAAACTCAGACAGTTTTAGCGTTACGTTCAAGCAAAATATTAGTTACTTTTTATTCCAGTACAAGATATTTCACAGATTCAACAATTAAAGAGACGTAAGAGCTGGTCGCTAGTATTCAGATATATGTAAATATTTGGTCAAAATCAGAATTCAAATAGTCCACAGCTTTTATATGAAGTAAAATATAATTTAGAGTTATAATTAACTCTAAAGTATTTTAATTAAAATTACATTCCTAATAGAAATTGTTACAGAGGTTGCCTTTAAACATACCATCAAATATTCATCGAGCGTCTAGCTCTGAGAGAAAGGCATAAGATTATGTCAAATTCATGAACTTCTAAGAAACATGCTTAGATGAATGTCAAAGAGATAGCGAGCAAATGTCTTCACAAGAAGATCACCTTCAAAGCCTTTATACTTTAACGATAATATTTCGGAACTCGCTTGTTTAAAATAAGGAAAACTAGAACATACTAAAATAAATTTTTGAATGTGTAATATTATATTTTAGATTCGACCTCTGTATCGATAATGATGTCTATTTCAATAACATTTTCCAAAAAATATTTAATGTACAGATTCGGCTTAGTTACAATTTTATTATATGGATAGACTAATTGATGCCATGGTAACGGACAGATGTCATTGTCTGACAAACATAACATAATATTTTATTCTTTCCATAAATGTTCTATTTGTTTTAATTTAATTTATGAAGTTTTACCTCAAATACGTAAAGGTTACGCACCCATTTTTCAGGGATGTAAAGTATCTAAGTCGTAATATAGTACAAACTATAAATTATAAAAAATACATTTTCATGAAAACAAAGAAACAAATCTGTTTTCAATATAATAAAATGATGTCCCGAAACAAATATATATATATTCTAATTAAGCCGAATCTGTACATAAAATATTTTTTGGAAAATTTTATTGAAATACTCATTATTATCGATACAAAGACCGAATCTATAGTTTTTAGAATTTTTGTCTGTCTGTCTGTTACCGCATCACAGAAAAACCACTGGATGGATTTTGATGAAATTTGGTATGGTGATAGCTTATTATCCGGGTCAACATATAGGATACTTTTTACCGCGGGAAAATGTCTCATTTCTGAGAAAAATACAAAAACTACAATGTAAGTGTATACTAATATGTAAAACCTAAGAATTTGGCTTTTGCTCATCTGAACGCGGGCGGAGCCGCGGACAATACTAGTTAGATATATATTGTCGAATTTCTTTAATGAAGTATCCTTTGTATATTACGACTTACGACGAAACCATCACTCGGTACTTATGGATCTCATAAATTACCGCCCCAGGTCCACTTGTAATCATATTTCGAAGAGATTTTTATTACACTTGCGCCTTATTTTTCTTTATGACGTAATTAATTTCACACATAAACATCATGGTCATTTTCTTTTATGTGATACTAACAGACTCGACCACGAGTTGCTGTGGCACACATATGAAAATCGTTAATTTTGCTATAAAAAAAGGAAATAATCGGGATAAAAACTGTTGTATCTTTTAAGTTAGAACAAATCACACATTTTGAAAAAAAATACGTTAAGATCAGTTAAGTAGTTTCGGAATTCATTCCGGACCAACATCGTGACACGGGAATTTTATATGTAAAGATATCATTCGCAATAAAACCTTCAAGTATTTTCATACGTTGATATAAGAAAATAACTATGATATATATATATATATATATATATATATATATATATATATATATATATATATATATATGTTGGGACATTAACACACAGCGCCATCTAGTTAATTTAGTTAAAAATAACTAAACTTATTTCATTCCAAATAAAATTTTCCATTAAACATTAAGTAAAAGACCTATTCTATATTAGAAATACAATTGCTAGATGCAAAAGAAACCCATTCGTGTTTAATTAACGTATTGGAAGTGTTTCTAATTAAGCAAACATCAGTACATTAAACGTAAGTATTTCTCTTTCCTGTATATATTCTCTTTAATACTAGGTAGATATTTCTATTTTTTTAGTGTGTGTTTTCTATAGGATTCAGTGTAAGTAAGCACTATAATACTAAGCTAACTTTTCTAGTGTATTTGCTCATCCAACCATCCCATGTTAAAGGAATGTATTTTTCGAACCGTAATAGGTATCCGGTTTATGTGTTATTATTGCGAATTTCCTAAGCATCCCCATATAAAAAAATCAAGTTTATTAAGGTTATTTTTGTTTTTTCTCTATCGTAAACACAGTAACATACAAATGCGTTAAGTTGGTATGATCAAGTCCTGAAGTAAATAGAACAATCTATCTATACAGATAAATAAAATTGAAGTGTCTGTTTGTAATGTCAAAATAAAAGAGTTTTACTAAATTCATATGAAATTATATACGGTACTCATAAGAAAAACACAATTTTTAAAATTTTTGTCTGTCTGTTTGTTCCGGATAATCTACGAAACGGCTGGACTGATTTTGACGGGACTTTCACTAGAAGATAGCTGATGTATTAGGGAGTAAGTAACATAGGCTACTTTTATTAATTTTGTTAAATTAGGGTTCCGCTCAAAAAAATTAAAACGTACCTACATGAACGAATTAGCCACTTCTATTATGCATACCTAGGGACGAACCCGAGCGAAGCGAGGGTGAGTCGGTAGTAAATAATATAATTTGGCCAAGCTTAGTTGCACTCGTGCTAAAGTTTCAACTTTCAAAGTCAGAGTATTCTATATAAATCATAAAAAATCGGTATAAGGTATCATAAAAATATTTTTGTTGTGAATGATTAAACATAGTAATTCGTCGCTTCATTTTTCATTTCTTGTCATTTTTTTAATAATAGCTTTTATAATAATAGTCACTCAACCACGACGTCCCGACAACGGCAGGTCTGTTGAGGCAGACCACAACAACCATGGGGTTACTCCAACGGCCCACTCTGCTGTCAGTGAAGTGTTTGGAGCAACCCGCACACCGCCCACCACTACATGGTCAATGCACATCGAGGAGTGGAGTTAGAGTCCACCCTAAGTTACTTTTTTGCAACCAAATGTCCTACGCAAAACACTTGATTACGAGATACAAGATCCTTTCTATGATCTGTCATCCAGAACTTGATCCATATATCTGAAACTATATCTTGATCCATATAATAAAAACTTTCTCAATCTTTCATTAGATATTATAATTGTCGTCATCAATCCCAAATCTATACATATAATAAAATTGTAACTAAGCCGAATCTGTACATTAGATATTTTTTTGGAAAATCTTATTGAAATAAGCATTATTATCGATACAGGGGCCGAATCTATAGTTTTTTGAACTTTTGTCAGTCTCTCTGTCTGTTACCGCATTACAGAAAAACCACTGGAGGGATTTTGTTGAAGTTAGGTACGATGATAGCTGGTTATCCGGTCAACATATAGGATACTTTTTACGGCGGGAAAATATCTCAATTTTGAGAATAAATAGAAAACTGAATTGTAAGAGTATACTAATATGTTAAACCTAAGAATTTGGTTTTTGGTCATCTGAACGCGGGCGGAGCCGCGGGCAATGCTAGTAAAATATGAAATTAGGTACAAATTAGTGATTTTCAAATGTTTTCTACAAAAGTCATTATCTTTGGAAAACATAGTCTTAGCCAATAATATAATCAATATCTTAGTAAAACATTGTCATGAAATTGTTCCACGACTGCAAAACGATTAAAATAATGTTGTACCTGCCACTAGGATAAATAAATATTTAGTCAAATGTAAAAAGTTAACTTTTTTGAAGCTAAAAATAAAATTTTATAAATATTGATACTTATTCATGCATATTCAACATTTCTATCAATGTTTTTCATTGTTGGAATGTTAAAAAATATAATTTTGATCCTATCACAAAAGCTGGTTTCATAAAATAATAGTATTGGTACAATTTCATATTTCAATACCATGACATTTTCCGCTAGTCATCTTTACTTGGAACATTTATAAATACAAAATAAATACACACATTTTATTTCCCAACAAGAATAAAATTATAAGAATAAAAGTAAAAAATGGAACTAAAAATGCACAACAGAATGATCCCTGAAATAGAGTGTATGAATTGTAAGACTTGAGTGATTCTTTTTAGAGGAGGTCAATAGTTTGCAGACTCTTTAACAAGTGTGTGTGAAGGTGAATGATGACATTAGCTAAAGTCATATTATAGAGACTAGCATTGCCCGCGGCTCCGCCCGCGTTCAGATGACCCAAAACCAAATTCTTAGGTTTTACATATTAATATACTTTTACATTGCAGTTTTTGTATTTTTTCTCAAAAATGAGATATTTTCTCGCGGTAACAATTATCCTACATGTTGACCCGGATAACCAGCTGTCACCATACTAAATTTCATCAAAATCCCTCCAGTGGTTTTTCTGTGATGCGGTAACAGACAGACAGACAAAAATTCTAAAAACTATAGGTTCGACGTCTGTATTGATAGTAATGTCTATTTCAATAAGATTTTCCAAAAAATATTTAATGTACAGATTCGGCTTAATTACAATTTTATTATATGTATAGACTACGTGAAGCAAAAACTTTGCATCACTTTTTAAGAAAATTACGCGGACGGAGGAATGTGAAAATTACTTAGAATGTGAATGTAAATTTTCTCTAATTAAGAACCGTAATTCTTCTTCTAAAATAAAGGTACCCTATATTACTTCTTATAACATCAGCTATTTACTTGTGGAAGTCCCTTCAAAATCGGCCCAGCCAGCCTAGCCATTTCGGAGATCAGCCGAAACAAACAGACAGACAATACCTTAATAAAATATTTTTACTTATACCTAATTACCATATATAATATCATATGCATTTAGGAAAAAGTTGCTACTTTGATATTACAAACAGACACTTCAATTCTATTAATTATAAGATTACTTTCTTAAATATCATCTTTCTATGTAAATTCCAAAGCCTTATGATTTTTATATAATAAGAAAGAAAATCGTGATCAATGGCTACCACAAAATATATCGGACGTACATACAATACGATATAGACAAGATACATTTGAGTTGAGGCTCAAGTGCTCCACTATTGTAATACAAATGTCACATTTCTGCGACATTCATTGCTGAGCGCGACAGTTATATAAAAGCTCATAAAAAGGATCAGATCAACTTTGCCGACTCAAAGGGCAAATGAAATACATATATATATATATATATATATATATATATATATATATATATATATATATATATATATATATATATATATATATATATATATATATATATATATATATATATTTATATATATGTTGGGACGTTAACACACAGCACCATCTAGTTCCATGGTAAGCTACGAGGCTTGTGTTATCGATACCAGATAGTTGATACACTACATATACTATATGACTTTAAATACATACATATTGTAAATATAAACACACATGACTGGAGTACAAACATTCGTCAACAACTCATCACACAAATGAATGCCCCCAGCGGGACTCAAACCCGCGACCGCTGGCGCAGCAAGTACGGTCACTACAATCTGAGCCAAACGTGTCGTCAAATATATACTTTATGTAGCTTGCAGTTCGATTCCTCCGTGGACCTATGAAGCACTAGGTATGCATGAAAAAAGCTCCGACTTTCAAGGTGCTTATCCGAAACTATCCCCTTTCGATTTAACATTCTGAACATTACCCGAAATACGAAGTGACAATGAAGTTCTTTGTTTCGAAGTTGTAATATTTTATGGGTCATGTATTTTGCTAGAGAATTTTCGAGCGGAAAATTTATACCTTCCTATGACACGAGCAATACCTTAAGTTATGCACACGAGTAATACCTTAAGTTAATCCATTTGTGTCGGACTTATAATGCATCAGATTATTACTATAAATACGAAATATTGTATGTATGTATGTGTGTTTGTTTTAGGTACTGCTTTCCGCTAAAACGATTGGACGAATTTGGATGAAAAATGTCCACACAGATAAATTATGATCTGAAGTGAGAGTAAGTCGCTAGTGTGTACCTAGATGAATGTAATGTTAATATAAAAAACAATTACAACATATGTAAAGATAGTATACTCCCTTAATTTTATATTTTATTTTATCTTCCAAGTAGGTTGCATTTATTTAGAATTCTATATAATTTAGTTGTATGTCATGTTTATTTTAAAAGTAAAAACATTTGGATCAATAAACTTTTAAATGTCGTTTCTTTAAAATTTCAGATAATATTTTATTTTATATAATGTAATTAAAGGTTTTTATTGTATTATTAATTTGTTATTTGATTAAAACTTTAAAATTTCAGCAACACATTGGAGTTTTATTGATCAATATCGACGTATAACAGTTGATAAGAAAAATCATATTATACATATTAAAACAAGCTGTTAAAAATCTTAAATGCAATATGTTCGGGCGTAATTTTTAATACATATTTATACTGCCGTTCCAATATTTCCGCAAGCGGCTTCAGCTGCGCGGTACACGCAGATTTTAAATTGGATTTCAGATATCACTTAAAGATATATTTGTTAAATAAAAGTATAAATCATTTTTTTGCAACGGAAATTGAAACGTTTTCTGTTTAGTCCATTATAATGCTCACTTTAGCTGAGACCCCTATACTAAAAAATCAAAATATTTAATCCCCGTCGTATCTATTTAGTTTGTAGTTTCCATTTGAATACCTACTGGTTAAGTTATTATGTCTACTTATAAATGAAAAATTCATTAGCTGTATACAAAGAGCTATTAATATAGAAAAATTAAAAAAAACACTGCGTTTAAAAAATATTACTTGAATATTCTTAAACTTTAAGTAGGTAAGTAAAAACAAAAACAAGTATTTACGAGTAAGTACTTTTTAGATACATAAGTTAATGAATGTAGGAAAATATTAGTATTTTTGTAATTATTATTGATGCAACTTCAATATAGTATTATTATTTACGTACTTACAAGGAAAATATATTATTATTTTTTACTTTACTGCTGGTTTATTTATAATATTTTAAAATAAATCCTATTTTATCTCAGTATCTGTCAGTATTCTTGGAACGTCGCGCTTTTTACAGATGAAATAAAAAGTATTACATGAATGAGATAAAGAAGAACACTCTGTAAATGGAAATGGAACGGGTCAGTAAGCTTGTGATTTTTTTCGCATTTCATGACGTGATAAATGGGCAAAGCGCAGAGACGGCCGCCTAGACTCAATCGGAAGTATTGCCAATGACGCGAAAAATTGCTCTTATTTCTCCATCTCAAAAATGTTGCGCAATGTTACGTTTTGATTGCATCGGAATGTCGCTTTAACTGGTGCTTAGAATAAAGCTCAGTTCTAGATTTATATTTGCCAAATCGCATATGTCAAGTTAAACTTGTTAATCTATACCATGAACGGTGGCTAATTCGTTCATGATCTATACATATAATTAAATTGTAACTAAGTCGAATCTGTACATTAAATATTTTTTGGAAAATCCAATTGAAATAGACATTATTATCGATACAGAGGCCGAATCTATAGTTTTTGGAATTTTTGTCTGTATGTCTGTCTGTCTGTTACCGCATCACGAGAAACCCACTGGACAGATTTTGATGAAATTTGGTACGATGATAGCTGGTTATCCAGATCAACATATAGGATACTTTTCACCACGGGAAAATATCTCATTTCTGAGAAAAAATACAAAAACTGCATTGTAAGAGTATACTAATATGTAAAACCTAATAATTTGGTTTTTGATCGCCTGGACACGGACGGAGCCGCGGGCAATGCTAGTATTTCATAATAATTTTGATCTTCACTAAATTTCTATATCAAAATATAATCATTTCATTTAATAATACAGTTTGATAGAATTGTAAATGTTTATTTAAATAAAAATATTTTCTGAGTTTAATTAACAGTAAAATTAAACCATTTAAAGTTTATTATTATTTATAGATCTTTAAATATAATAATTTAACAAACTTTAAATCTTAAATGTTTACATAAAATAAATACAACGCCATCTAGTGACATTAGCATGTACTAAAACATCAGGATATTACGATAGAAGCGATAAATACTTAATATTTACATTGTCACCAGATGTCGCTACTTCTACAACGTTCTAAAAGTTTTCCGGAGTATAATTAGATGGCGGTGTTATGAAATATTTTTTAATAAAATATTTAAAAAAATGAAATAAATTATTTTAATACATAATATAAGAAAATATAAGATAATATTTTATACTAATATTATAAATACCGAAGTATCATGAAAGTAAGCATGTGTGTGTGTTTGTTACTTCTTCAAACTAACTCCAATTTAATTTGATTCTACGAAAATATTTCATTGTCAGCTAGGCATAGACAGATGATAGAGCATTTATACGAAATGTATATATTTTAAGTTTACTTTGCGATGTATTATTATTATTATTTATTCCACTCTTATCTAGATATATACTACATAGTTTTTTTTATTAACCCCCGATACAAAAAGAAGGTAGTTATAAGTTTAACGTGTCTATATGTGTATCTGTTTGTGGTATCGTAGCGTCCAAAAAATGTAACAGAATGTGTAAAAAATGTAATTAGTTGACTGGACAACAAAGGTACCTTGCAACAACTACATATATGAATTTTAAAGACCTATACCCATCACGCTCATGTAGCCTTAATTTTTTTCACCCCTCAGTTATATAGATGAAATGCTACCCCTCTTTTTTGTAATTTGCCTATGGAATTGTCTAGCAAATTTGAAATTACATGAGACTCCATAAGATCCATTAAACAGAAATGGTCTTCGACTAAAATAGCTGTGACATACGGACAGGCGGACAGACGGACATACCTTTAATTACCTCTTACTTTTTTATTACTATTCTTTATTGCACTTATATGTAAAATACAGAGAGTAACAAACAATAAAATTAGTTAGCAAAGGTGGACTTATCTCTAGAAGAGATCTCTTCCAGTCAACCTAATGAGTTAGAGAGATAGTATTAAAATGCAGGCTAAAGTGCAGTAACTCAAATGTAAATACTTAAATAAATATATATTATATATACATATAACAAAACATTATACATATTATATACCATAACATATGTACATACTACTACATACACAGATACATATCTATATAATAAAATGCATAATAATAGTAGTTAATATAATTATTGTGGAATAACTTGGGTGAGAAAGTGCTGTTTTATTTTCTTTTTAAAGGCAGTTATAGAGGGGCTTAATTGGATGTTTCTTTTAAGTAAGTCAAAAGCAAGATTTGCTTAAAAATCCTCATTAACATAGTCTCCGTTACGATTATTGTACAATTTATTAACATTATTCATGATTCCGAACGAGTACTTTATTTATGTGATAATGCTTAAATCCTGAAATGTTGTTGAATTTGTATACATAATATTTCTCAATAAATAGGCAATAAAATGCAAAAACAATTTCACCAAGCAGAAGTCGTCTTATTTTTATTGTGTTGTTAGTTTTTCTATAGACACGTTTGAACAAACAAACTCTTCTGCTTTATATAGATAATATTAGTATAATGTAAGCAACTACTATATTGTATTGTGTCTATAAATATTAGTATGTAATACGTATAGACACAAGGGATAACTAGTATTAGAAGCAACAAAAAACAAAACACTTTTTTCAATTACAGAAACAATGAAACGAGCGACCTGATGGGATATTGTCAGGAGTTGATGAATATTTCTGATTGACTTACTTCAGAAATTAGATATGAATGAATAGAAAAAAGAATGAAATATCTTTATCAAGATACATCATAACACTACCAAGTATACCTAACAATTGAATGAATGTAACATATTGTATTAGAATATTATCAATTCAAATATATACTTAATTAAAAATAATATAGTATTTTTTTTATTTAATTTATAAACTTACCTAATAGGGAAGCGGACAAGTGAACGAGTGTTTTTTAGAAGGTGTTTTAAATTAACTATCATGGATACTTATGCCCATAAATAATATTAAAAAGTACTTAAATATGTCTCAATATCATTTGTTTAAAATTACCACGGAAATAATCCTTTATGTCATGTCATCTCAGAACACGTGACATTATATATTATGTACTAGCATTTCCCGCGGATCCGCCCGCGTTCAGATGACCAAAAACCAAATTCTTAGGTTTTATATATTAGTATACTTTTACATTGCAGTTTTTGTATTTTTTTCTTAGAAATGAGACATTTTCCCGCGGTAAAAAGTATCCTATATGTTGACCCGGATAACCAGCTACCATCATACCAAATTTTATCAAAATCCCTCCAGTGGTTTTTCCGTGATGCGGTAACAGACAGACAGACAAAAATTCTAAAAACTATAGATTCGGCCTCTGTATCTATAATAATGTCTATTTCACTAAGATTTTCCAAAAAATATTTAATGTACAGAGTCGGCTTAGTTACAATTTTATTATATGTCCCTATAGATTACTAGAGGGCAAATTATACGGCTTCGCTCGCGTTCAATCTGCAAAAAGGACTATTTTGTTTTATGTTATACAGCGACTCACCCTCGCCTCGCTCATGCTCATCCTTATACAGGATGGATTTTTGAGACGGGGCAATAAGGGCAGGTACCCTAACTGCTGTAGTTACAGGAAAACGTTCCTAGGAGACCATCCATAACTTTTTGAGATATTCTGAACTGCATTCACATATTTTGGTATAAATATACAGTCAGCGAAAAAAGTGCTTAAATACAAAAAAAAAAAAAACATCTCAATCGTTCCAATTTCATGAGTAGGACTAGAAATGACAGATATCGTCAAAAACTTTTCCCATACATTTTGTATGGAAAGACGATTAATCAACTCGAAATATTCTTTGGTGCCAAACGGTCCTATTTCCAAATGGAGTTTGAGTACAGACCGGGTTTATAGTTATTACACGCAGGCATTTCATGCAGTATTTCAGTTTTTGTTAAGCCGGCTCCGTGGCATATTGTTTAGATACAACAATGATTGTAACATATTATGTACAGAATATAGACCCCAAATAATATCTATTAACATTTTTGTCTGTTTGGCTGTATATCTGCATGTCTGTGTGCGTTACATGCAAAAAGCACTAAACTGATTTTAACTAAATTCTGCGTAGTGATAACTTATTACTCGAGTCAACAATTAGTATATCTTTTACTAAAGGAAAATCGTTCGTTTCCACGGAAAAACATAATAACTGGTTCGACTCAACCTTTGAAAATAGAAATTGACATGGCTATTAGCTAACGCGCTATAAACATGTTAGATTTAACACTCCATAATATCAAGCATGAGCCTACATCCTGAGGTATACTCGAAAAAAGGCCAATTGGGGGAATGTTTGCTTAAAAAAATAAATGATAAAAAAAACAATCATTGTTTCTTAAAAAAATATTTCAACAGAAGCCTTTTAACTAGAAACAAAGCAATTTTTTTTTTACTGGGGATACACCTGCATGGATAGCTTTTAAAAACTGTAAACTATAGACATTATAAAGGATGCTGGATACCGGGAATTTCTCTTCACTTCATATCCTGTATTTAATATCTGAAGATCATCTTGCTTAATAAGAGCCTATAAAAGAAAATATTATTTAGCTTGAAATTGCGAGGGGTACGAAGGTTTTTAATATCAATAAAATAGTCTCAGTAATAGTATAAATGAGAATGCCCGTGATCTAAGCAGCTATTTGTTGTTAAAATATATTAATGTGAGTGATTTTTAAGCAATTATATAACGAATTAATAACTACTAGCGGCCCATTTCGCCTTTAGAAAAGCACAAACAGATCTATCCCGCGGGAACCGTTCATTTTTCCGGGATGAAAGCTATCTAAAATGTTGATCAGGGAGAACGGTACCTTAGGGAGGGGATATAATGCAAAATTTCATTTAAATCGGTCCAACAATTTCGGAGATTAGCCCGTACAAACAGACAGAGAAACAAAAAAAAAATGAAAAAAAATATGGATTTGTTCTATTTCTCTTCATACACCCTCCTGACTTGGTTTTAATCATTTTTTTTCTATGTACAGACATTCGTAGTCTATAGTTTTATTATATGTATAGATAATGCAATTTAGTGAAGTCCCAAGCTATGATGATAAATTAAGTATAACATTTACGCCGTCACTAATTTCCAGCTTGCAAGTGAACGATAGTTTAATAGGTACGTTTAGAATGTGCTTAGAATTTGGTATTTCATTTAAAATAAAGTTTTGTATGCTAATTCGAAAATAAAAATTAGATTTAATCGAAAATATTAATTTTAAAATATTTGATTATTTAACCGAGAACATAGTCTTTAATAGTTCAGTGTCTACTTTTGATTTTTTTAATTTTTTTTTATGGTATTCAGTGACAAACGAGCAGACAGCCCACATGATGGAAAGCGGTACCTGTCGCTCATAACACCTACAGTTCATGCACTTAGGTTTTATGTAACAAAAATGCAGAACAGCAGGTGCGTTGTCACTGTGAGGACCAAGATGATATGCCTCTTGCCTGTAATTGCGCTGGCTACCTTATCTACTACTACTACTTCAAACCGGAACACAACAATGTAATCATTGTTGCTTGGCGGAAGAAATAGATAAGGGGGTGGTACTCTTCCAGTCGGACTCCTCAGGCTTGACAGAATCCTACCAACGGTAAAAAGATGATTTTGATAAATACTAAGGAAGATATGGCGTACCGACAAAAACACGTTTCAACAATAGTTTGAAGCACATTATGATGATTTTATTCGCCCAAAACTGATACAATAAACCTAAATTACTATTGCAGTTTAATCACTCAATGCATAATAATTGGGCAAGCTATATCTATCATGTTTAATATTTTACGCTTCATCAAATTGAGAGATAGCCAGTAATTATGTTACATAGTATGTATTTTAAATATCTTACGTTACTACTATTTACTGCATTAGATAACCTTGTCTGTGCTAAAAAATAATCGAGTTTAATACAATTTGGAACGGTCCATTTCGTGTCTACAGAACATTTCCAGCTAAAATGTTTGCCTTGCCGACATCTTTAGTCTTGACTATCAGATCGAACTGTTACGTGGTTTGCTGTCACCATTACTTTGATTTTACTTACTTATCTTTGATGTATTGTTGTTATTTTTATAAATAACTAGCGACTCACCCTCGTTTCGCTCGGGTTCGTCACTAGGTTGATTCCCTATACATACTTTCATCCCCATTTTCACGCTCTTAACGGATGATTTCCGGGTTAAAAAGATAAAAAGAATTCATAAGATTTGTACATTTTAGTATTGGTAATCTATATTATTATTATAAAGAGGTAAAGTTTGTGAGCTTGTGAGATTGTGAGTTCGTGAGTTTGTGACGTTGTAGAGAGAGGGTAATCTCTGGATCTACTGAACCGATTTAGATGAAATTTGGTAAGATAGTTGAGACCTTGGGAAGGACATAGAAAACTTTTTATTCCGGAAATCATCCCTTACGGGGGTGAGGATGGTGATGAAAGTTTGTATTGCGAAGCAAGCTAGGGACGAACCCGAGCGAAGCGAGGGTGAGTCGCTAGTACATTATAGCTTGTAACAATATTTGGTCATAATGGTTTCTCAGCTAAGCTATTGCGATTATATTATTTTAATTAGGTATCTTGGAAGTTGGATGTACAAAAAGTTTGCAACCAGGCGATAATCACCTACGGGCTGTGAAAACTTCATAAAAATAGATTTACCTGCTATGAAGTTGAGACCAGGTGAACAAATAGATATTAACGAATATTATTTTTTTGGGTCTTCGGACTGCAGTAACGAACTACTGTGTAAATAAACACATGATAACACATGAACAAATTAGCCACAATTCGTTCATTAACCTGACACAAGCTGTTATTTTTAAATTACAGAACATTTCAATTTTATTTAGAGTTTATGTAGCTTTGATTGAAAAGTCATATTTAACTATATTTTTTCCTTATATTAATATATACTATATAGTGTGTTCAGTAAGTGGAGCACAAGCGTAAGGAGATAGCCAGCCATCTGATACCGCCCTTAACCGCACCGACACGTGTCAAACCTAACCTAAATATCCACGCTGCGTCTTTCTCCATACCATACGTCTGGTTCCTCACTAAGCATATAATGTTACATACTAGTTTTATCTCCGCTAGTGTAGATTATTTATTCATAATTGATGCACTTCTATAAACCATATCGTGATCTCAACTCTGACTAGTATATATATATATATATATATATATATATATATATATATATATATATATATATATATATATATATATATAATAGTATTGGAGATATAAGTGTATTTCAACAAAGAATAGGAGCTCTTCAGCTTTATAATTTCAAGAACCTATAGCACTCTGAACATAAAGTTGTAAATACTGAACTATAGAAATACTCGTTCAATGTAAAAATATGCTTTTGACTTGATTTCATAGTTATTCAGATAGGTGGGGTGTTAAAAATATAAATTATACGTAATGAAAACTTTTTCTTTCAAAGCTTTTAGATAAAACTATCTTTTCGGATTTTTTCGCGGATTTATTTGGATTTTTGATTCCCGATGTTTCGAATGCTTTACAGCATTTATGGTCACGGGAGAGACTGAGGTGTTAGATGTCTCGAAGGTATAGTTGTTACAGACAGCCTACCCACAAATAACAAAATGAAAATTGCACCAATTACCTTACAATATTTTTTAACTCTAAACATTTTTATAATTTTAATTAGTTTTATAATTGTATATGGGATATTATTTATTTAATTTTTGCTGTTATTATTATAATTATTACAATTTTAAAAATAATAATTAGTAATCTATATTTAGTGTTGCCATTATTATATTTATAACCATAAAGAAAAAATATAAAATATAATATTAATTATTTAAGCTATATAATTGTTCTATGTGTAATTTAAAAAGTTAAAATTAATTGAGGATAATAATTTTAATTTAGCTTGCTATTATTTAAAAAGACAAATTACTAAGCAACACTATTACTATATACTTTTACAAATGAAAAATGAAAAACATGAATCTGAAATGCTGTCATTTTGATCTTTTCAAAGCTTTTTTTTTATATTAACGCATACGCTACTTTAATTCACACAGTAGACGCGAACGGAGCCAAGTGCGAAAATAAGTCGTAAATAAATACGTATCATGACTGATGTTTGCTAATTAATTCTAAATTTCCGTGTATATTGACCGTCATAAAGAAGCCATTTAGGTGGAGTGCTTGCAAGCTGACGCGGATAACATTCCCTGTTTTTACCTAGCTAAGTACATACATCTCGTCTTTCCGCATGACGCCCAGTCCTCGAAAAGATGTGTTACGAAATTATCCTATGGCCTATGCAGGTACTGGCTTTTTAATAATATGTTATTACTAGCATTGCCCGCGGCTCCGCCCGCGTTTAGATGACCAAAAACCAAATTCTTAGGTTTTACATATTAGTATACTCTTGCATTGTAGTTTTTGTATTTTTTCTCAGAAAAAAGACATTTTCTCGCGGTAAAAAGTATCCTTTATGTTGGCCCGGATAACCAGCTATTACTATACTAAATTTCATCAAAATTCCTACAGTGGTTTTCCTCTGATGCGGTAACAGACAGACAGATAAAAATTGTATAAACTATAGATTCGGCCTCTGTATCGATAATAAAGTTTATTTCAATAAGATTTTCGAAAAAATATTTAATGTACAGATTCGGCTTAGTTACAATTTTATTATATGTATAGATAATATATTATTAAAAATATTAATAATAAATTATATATATTTAATAATAAGTTAGATTTATATATAAAAAATGTTTCACTTATACGTATAATATTCAAATTCTTGTTTTCACAGCATTTCACAGCAATGAAGCGGGACGCGTTCACATGAGGTTGCAAAATGCTATACTCGTAATGTTCAGATTTTCCCATTACGCTTACCTGCTCAGGCACAAAATAACATTTGGATTACGTGCCTCAGCCAACAAACCAAGTATATACGTAATTTCTTCTTACTACAGTAGCTATAAACACTCCACTAATAACAATTATATAATTGTTGTAATAATTTAATAACTAATCAACGTGAGTTTTTGCAAATTATTTTAATTTTTGACAGATTTTTTTTCGGATTGGGTATATTTCCCATTATTACACTATTTCCCACATACATGGGTTGACTGGAAGAGATCTCTTATAGAGATAAGTCCTTTGTCCACATCATTTTCTTTGTATTTTTTTTTTATTACTTTTTTTAGTGCAATAAAGAATATACATATATTTATGCCTTCATTACAATTATTACGTATAATATAACTTATCTACGATCAACTAAACCTGACTGGTTAATTAAGCAAACCTTAAACCAGTATTAAATGATCTGTGCTTAAACGCAATGCATAATTTATTGTGTCTAAGTTTACAATAATTTGCGCTAAATAAAGAATATTATTATATGGAAATTATACGAAAAGTAAAAAGCTCTTTTTTTGTAAAAAAAATTAATATAATCGGTGTTTATTTAAAATAATACCATACTAGTATAGTATTATAATTATGATCTGTGCCATCGCATAGTTTGTAATACCTAATAGAGTCAAATAAAACAGTTATTTATTCATTTTATTTATTTCGTGAATAAGGCTTACTAACTAGAGTACATACACAAACATAATTACTAAAATAACATTAAACAATATCTTTTTTGTATAATACTCTAAATTAAATAAAATAAATAAATATAGATATGTTGGGACATTAAAACACACCACCATTTCGTCCCACGTTAAGCTACGAGGCTTGTGTTATGGATACCAGATAGTTGATACACTACAAATATAACTTATACTTATAACTTTAAATAAATACATATTATAAATACAAACACCCATCACATAAATAAATGCCTCCAGCGGGACTCGAATCCGCGACCGCTGGCACAGCAAATAGGGTCACTACAAACTGAGCCAAACGTGTGGTCAATTAAAGGCATGCCCAACATTTTATAAACAGGCGTACATTAAACTTAAATATTATAGGATTCTTGCCACAAACGCTTTGCTTAAATGATGACAATGAAAAATAAAAAGAAAAAATTAACACTACATGAATGTTAAATTTTTTTAACATTTACTATACACGTAGACTTACATACATTCAAAGCAAAAATTTAGTATAAGTTGCCTAAAAAGCTAAGATTGAGCGTATAACTGCAGTGATCCTTTAGAAGCGCGAAGGATTCGAAGGGGTTTTTAGTTTCGCTCAGTGAAGCCATAGTCGGTACTTGAACTCTAGTATTGACTCAAGTGTGAGGTTTCTGTCTGTTACATGTTTGAGCTATAAGCCTTTGAAGTCCCCACTTTCATATTGATACGGAGTGAGAAGTAGTAGTTCGACTAGAATTCTATATATTTATATTTTGACATACGTTTTGTATATAAACATAAAAAAATAACTAAAAAGTAAAAAATAACTGATTGGTAGTTTTAATTTACTTAGATACCTACCTAATTAGATATTTTCGAAGTCGCTGCCCTTTGATTTGTATCGGCCGACTAAGACTGACAAACTAAAATTAGCTTTTATTAGAAACACTAAAAATGTGGCTCTAAAATCCAATTCTAGCGTATTGGGTTTGTCAAATCAAACAAAATAAATCCAAACTCAAAATTCCTACTGTTAGCCATTGAAGAGTTCCACCTATCCACTTCCTGGCCTTACCATCAGATCAGGTCGATGATACCCAATCACTGCATTATCAACGGTAATAGAAACACAAAGTTTCAAACAATCAGAAGTAGGTGGATAAAAATTTTCATTAGCTATTTTTCCACCCTCATTTATTAAAAACTAAAAAAAAAGACATGTAAAAATATTTTTAAAAATAAATTATTTTAAAAATCTCTTACTCTGAAATAACTACTCGTAACTGCAAGAACATAGACAAGAAGCATTTCTATTTTAAATTACTTATCATTTATTACATAATATTGAGAGAAAACGAAAATTTGCATACACCTTCTAACATTATGTTGTAAAGCTTACATTCACATCGGCTAACATTAAAAGCATTCAGCCACGAATTTAACGATTCAATGCGAACAAATCAATTACTGTGATCTAAATAAAAGAAAATAAATTAGAACGATTATATAACATCGGTCAATAACATCCTTAGACCCACGTTTTGGTTACATAATGGCTACTTGAGCGATACATCACTTTCTCTTTATACTCGTAGTTATCGGTTCACTTTTATTTAGGCCACAGTTTGTATCACGTTGTATTGTTTATTATTCTTATAGTACAGGACTTAGCAAACATCTAGCCCATAAAGGTCACTCATAAATAAATATTGATGATGTAGAACAGGTTTTGAAGATAGCTGTCAGCACGCAATACTGTAGTATAGTTCTTGAGTAATGTCATAAATGTATGATAAGTATGTCAACTATTATAATAATATTGATTTAGTTGAGAAAATGTTCTTCTAAACAGCTATTTATGCAAAAATTTGTAGTTAAATGGAACTTAAAATACTAATATTTTAGGTTTAAAAGCACCTCAATATGGTTATTAGCTATAAACAATATATAACAGTTACATAATTATACATAACACTATAATTTACATTATTTTTTGCATATCTATTGAACATCCGTTCAGCCATTTCGAAGATTAGCAAAAATAAAATGTAAGGTACAGTTTTTATACTAATATATGTATAAACTCTTTTGAATGCGCTAATTTTTGGAACTACCAGTTAGATTAATATATATATATATATATATATATATATATATATATATATATATATATATATATATATATATCTCTGTCACCTGACTTTTAAGAGCCGAGCAATTCAGTATAATTATATTAATACGCGTGCAGAAACGGAGACAAAATCTAGTTAGTTATATTTAATTATAAAACTCAAATATATACTTAGAAGGCTACAATGACTTAATTACTTTTTTATACATGTTTTATGAGTATAAAGAATATACAGCGACTTTGTAATATATTCATACCGAAAAAACAAACTAAAATTTTATTAGCACAGTAGTTTTTTTGTTAATCATGTTCACATTAATCAAGCTAGAATATGATAGTAGAAAAACTGGTTTGAATGACACCTACGTTGCATTTAATGACCATAATATGTTATCCTACTATTTTTTAGGTCAATGTCAATCTGAAATTTAGTAATCAAGATAGATACCGAAAGTGTAACTTATTCAATACTTTGCCTTACGAAACAACACCTACGAAGCTCTAGACGATCTATGTATTCAACAGTTAGAACTACCGTACACTATAATCGAAGGCGTTTATTACATTCGGTCGTGAACATTTTATAATAACAGCTATGTTTAAACCTTACATTGATATTGTATTCAGCCCTTTTTTACGTCCCACTGCTGGGCACGGGCCTCTCTTCAGTATGAGGGGGATCAGGCCATAGTCCACCACGCTGGCCAAGTGCGGGTTAGCGGACTTCACATGTCTTTTGAAAACTTGCTAGGTTCTCTCAGACATGTAGGTTTCCTCGCGATGTTTTCCTTCACCGTTAAGACAAGTGGTAATCATGTTGGAAATGATCCGCACATGTAAATATCAGAAGTACGAGACCCGGGATTTGAACTCGCTTCACTCGGCTTACCAAGGGAGCGCGTTACCACTGGCCTACCAGTGCCTTGATATAGAGGTTTAATATAGAGCTTTGTGAGAGATATCGATAAAAAGGTACTATATTAGATATATTTGTTAGTATGATACCACGGTACATGTACCGGGTATAATTAGGGATTTTAAAAAACTTTTCATTAATATACTGAAAATTAAAACAATTTGTGAGTAATCATTTCAACGACAAGCGTAATCGCAACAAAAATAACTATTTAATTATGATTACCAAAATATAGATTGAGTAAAAATTGCACATTGAAAAGTCTGCGATGTGCGGTTTGCTGTTTATATAATGCATTTGCATCTCATGATGTCATTTTGTCTGTTCTAAATTGTTTTGTCTACGAGGTCTGTGGGAGTTTGCATGTAGATATATTATAATTTCTATTTACTTTACTCTTTGACCAAATGAGCATACGCTTTTATATTATACTAGTATTGCCCGCGGCTCCGCCCGCGTTCAGATGACCAAAAACCAAATTCTTAGATTTTACATATTCTTACATTTTCAGTTTTTTTTTATTTTTCTCAGAAATGTGATATTTTCCCGCAGTAAAAAGTATCCTATATGTTGACCCGGATAACCAGCTATCACCATACCAAATTTCATCAAAATCCCTCCAGTGGTTTTTCTGTGATGCGGTAACAGACAGACAGACAAAAATTCTAAAAACTATAGATTCGGCTTCTGTATCGATAACAATGTTTATTTCAATAAGATTTTCCAAAAAAATATTTAATGTACAGATTCGGCTTAGTTACAATATTATTATATGTATAGATTTTTGTTTATTATTTAAAGCATCAGCTACGTGCAAGTTTGTTCTACGCATTGATTAAATATTTTTATTTAATAAAATTCTTGACAATAATATTTTTCAAGCTTTTTATTAAATACAAAAAGTATATGTGTAAAATCCGAACTGTAATTAATATTGATATTTCATGTTTACATTTACAAAACATTTTCACCATCAATTATACTGACATGACAGCGTATCCATTATGAATTTCCTTTTCAACGCTTTCTGAATGAAGGCCTGACGTATCGTAACCTTAGCTATTGGATTTCATAGAAAAAATACTGTATTTTAAGTAAAATTATAACCAGTAGTACTGGTCTACAGTCCTCAACGGATTTTTTTAATCATTAATAACAAACTACAACTTTGTGAGTAGCTTCATTTTGCCGAGCCCAATTATTCTTTCTACGCGAATTTAATAGTGATAGATATAATTGTGGCTTCATACGGAACATGCCAAAACGATAATAGTCTAAAATTTACTACTAACAGGTTGTTTTACGATTTAATATTGAGATAATTCAATATTAACATCTCCAAGTAAATATCTAAGAAATTAATTAAATTTCTAAGAAATCTATTGTTAACTGTAACGCCGGCGTGTCCAAAAAAACAGATGGTTTGAATAAAACCGTCCTCCTCTCCAAACTTGTCAAAATAATAACGTCATAAAATTTATTGATAACCGGCTAATTTTCACAGTTTTTTTTTATTAAAAATATGGATAATTGAATGATCAAATTGTCCTACAAATAAAATGGTAGGATTTCTCAGTCCTACGCTCGGATTTTGTCGCTCCCACGGTGTTACTTTTTTCATTAATAACGTAACGTGGAAGTAATTAACTAATAGAAATTAAATTTACTAACTATTCAGACAATATGTTATAATCACCAAATTTTTTAACTATCTTCATAACATTAAAAGAACCATAGGAAACCTCCATTTCTTAGAGATCCTCTCAATGTGACTGAGACCCTGCTGAGCAGCAGTGAGATGCTAAAAAAGGCTGAATGACAGATAAGAAAATACGTATAACATTTTTAGTAATACACGCTCAAACACATAAACTTTAAAAACTATTACTTTAGTTTTTAAAATTTTTATTCCTAACTGTCACCGTCCAAAACGATAAATAATTTTGATTTTTTTATAAATCATATGAATATGCTCTCTTACGTACCAAAATAAAGGGGGCACGGTACGTTTTTATATATTATATTCTGTATCATGACCTGTATCGAATATTGACACGCAAATAAAACTTGACCTATATATATAAATGCAGGTTAGTGATAACGGCATAGATATCGTGGTACTAGATAAAACCAGTGCAGGAATGTTATCTTTGCTTTTTGTACCTAATACGTGTCATTTGGAGTTATCTTTCTAGATACTATTATAACTGATTAAGTTTTTGATTATTATGTACTTCTATAGAAGTAAAGAATTTGATATTGAATGAAACTTTAATTCTCTTAGAGTTCCGTATGTCAGATGAAATAAACCCTTTTAAAATTACTTGTCTGTCAACTGTTGTCTTGATCATCTGTCTGTATATCCGTCTACTTTGGCCAAAAAATGTTAGAGTTAGTTTATTCAATGACAATTGTATGGTAAAGGAGTTCTAATTTTTGGAAGTTTTTTTGGCAAAAAAAGACAAACAAATTAAGATAAATATATTTTTAAGTGCCTAGTTTAGCACCTAAAATATTACGCTCTACCAATTTACCATTGCTTCGCGTCCCCAAGCACCTAACGATAGCCGATAAGTAACTCCCTTGAGTTACTTTATCATTTTTTCCGACCTTAATTAAATTTATAATGAATTCTGAATTAAAATAGCGTATAGCCTATTATGAATTAATATTAAATATATAGTTGTTTCAGAGATTATCCTCTACATACGAATTAAAAAAACTTTATATCTTTATAAATTTAGTGTCGATAAATACTAAATAGTAATACTGTTACTATTTAATATCGAATATTTTAATTTACAGAACTTTCCTCTACGTCGTCTGACAAACACTTGAAGAATTTTATCAGAAAGCTCTGGCTACATTATACATAATATGTGGCTTATTTAATTAAATCATTTAAAATCTTAAAAATATCTATTACACTTAAAATAGATTGATATGATTTCTTGAAGAGACTCCTTAGTCCTAACCATATGCTATAATCAGTGTAATACTAGAAAAAAAAAACAAAATATTTATGACTAATTATACCTATAAAATAATTATTTATACTAACTACGAGAATATAACAAAACTACGAGAAAATTGCACGACACACTCGCTCTTATTCCTCTTAAAAACAATACAAAATTAGCTTACTGGGATAAAAAGCTTTGCACTAGAATAAAAGCAAACCGTCAAGCTTTTTGCATTATCTGACATTGATGGATGTGTTTATTATCTGTGGTGCACATGTAGTGAATAGTGACGTCAAAACAAAAGATTTGCGTCCATGCACATGTGCGGCATCCGGTAAACTGCAGTCACACGCGTTGCGTGTAAATAGCACGTATGCATTTTTATTTTGATTCTCGTATTTTTACTTATTTTTTTTTATATTTTATATCCAAAATATATTTGAAAATATTATTTAGCATTATTTATAATCTTAATAAGCTGTTTTCTGTTATCCATACTAATATTATAAATGTGAAAGTGTGTTTGTTTGTTTGTTTGTTTGTTTGTTTGTTCTTCTTTCATGTCGAAACGGAGTAAAGGATTGGCGTGATTTTTTGCGTGGAGATAGTTGGAGGGCTGGAGAGTGACATAGATTACTTTTTACCGCTGGAGTTTACCTAATTCCCACGGTAAAACACTTTATAATACATTTCAACAAAATATTTATGATCAAAACTACCTACTTGAAACTTGGTATTAATGCTTTTCAATAAAATTAAATTAATACCTGTCTTAACATTTTTGAAAATTCATCCTATAAGGGGGTAAAATAGGGGATGAAAATTTGTATGAAGGTAACTTTTTAGATATTTTTTTTTAGTTTTAGCGCGAGCGAAGCCGCGGGTTCTGCTAGTAATTAATAATAATTAGTTATTCATAATGTGTTCTGGTAATTTTAATGTCTTAGTAAACTAGTTAAGTAATAGTAATTAGTGTTTGAAAAACACTTGTTAATTTAGCTTACTTATAAATATATTATACGCCTTTGCAATAAACTTTTTACATATTATTTAAAAAAAACCTTTGCATTTCTATTGTCACAATGTAAATCTAGTCACTGAGACATCACTTGAATAAAGAAGAAAAGAATATAAAAATAAATACACAATTGTTATGCACTGAAGATACGTCCATACATATAAAATCTATAGCCACTTAACCCGTGTTGTGCTCGTTAGACTTAACGAAAAGCTAATTTGATATGCACCCGGGTTAAGTATACATGTCTTCTATCAGCGGGGGTAAAAACTTGCTAAATTCACCCTATAGAATATAGAGCTTTAGTTGAGCTTTGCAATACAAATCGGTAGCATTGAACGAACCCAGTAACGGCCTGTGAGCCAGTCGGAATCGAGCAACCGCTCAGTGATTACGTTTGGACGGTGCTACTAAGTTTCTAACATTATTCTCTTCGTCGCACATTGTGACTGCAAGTGGAGTGAAACTTGTGAATATAATACGATATTTGAACAGTTGCATTAAATATATAGATATTATATAAGTGTTTATAAAAGCAAACGGATCTCAAATTCGTTTTCGGCGGCCCCGTTTGTGCCAGTGCACTAATTGCTGTTTGAGGTAGGCAAAGTTATTTTTATTTTCATATTGTTTATTCATAAGCTGAGTCCTCACAATTGAATGCTGAGTACAAAGTTTTCATATTGTACTTCGGGTATCAATATTTTTTTTTATTTTTACATGTATTTTAGAGCAATAAGCGATTTAATTAATAATGATATAATTAACAAATGATTCTATAACTATTGCATGCAGTAAATCATTTATTTGATTATAGACGTTTTTAATGCTTTTATTGCATTAAAGCTTTATCCGTGTTCAACATGCAATAAAAAGGAAGCTTCACATATTATTTCTATGGTGCCTCATCCGCCGACGAAACCAGTTCTTGGTCAGATGATAGTTTGTTATTATTTTTTTGCTCTTCGAGCTCGAGAGTTATCATTAAATACGCAGCTATTCTCGTTCATCACTTTTTACATGACATTCCTATATCTAAGAACTAACAATAATATACTAATAATAGATTAAATAAAGATTATATTAAAACTAACCACTTACCCTCGCTTTGCTCGAGTGCACATAAGAAATGCGCATTTTGTATTTATAATATACGAGCGGCGCCACCTTTCATTTTATTACTAACAGTAGGTAACCTATTGCATTTTTAGTCATATTTTATCTGTACTAAATATTATCGAAATCCGTCCAGCGAGTCAGCGTGGAGGACAAATATGTATAAATTTTTGCATTTACATATAATAATATCTAGTGATTGTATCAAATCGTAGTGAGCATTGAATTAAGTACAATTGAAATATAATGTAAGCATTCAATTCAATACCCGCAACTTATGTTGTAACTTGTTAAAAGGATCCGCAATGTAACCCCTATTGTTTGCATACCGGTGCGGTTCTGCCGAACAATTTTATCGCTTTCAGCGACCCGCAAAAAACGTTCACTAACACTGTTGTTTGCTGATAAAGCGCTTACAGCGTTGAAAATCCAAAGTATCGTCACAATATCGACGTAACAAGTGGGGCGAAATGGAACACCCTACACCTATTTATTGCATAACAACCAACGATATTATTATTAAAATGACGCTGTCATAAATTCATAATATGCCATAAATATGTACTACAAATGCACAAGTTTGGATGGATGGATGTTTGTTACTCAATCACGCCAGAACGGCTGAACGGATCTGGATGAAAATTTGAACAGAAATAGATTATATAGTCTGGAATAGCATACAGGTTATTTTTATCCCGGAATAATGTACGGTTCCCGGGGGATAGATTTGTTTTTGAGGATGAGTCGCTAGTAGTTGTACAAAGTACTAACTTGATTAATTAAAATAATATTATCAAAATACAGCTAATCATCTTATAATTGTATAAAACAACATTTCATAATGCACAAAAAAATTGTCTATCCTGATAAATCCGCAAATTGAACTTCCCGAGAAAATTGATTTCACTTCTTACGGATGGATAGCTGGAACTAATTACCCGCGCGGGACGATCGCTCGACGACTGATATTAATTTACATTCTTACTTAACTCAAACGATCGAGTTGAGATAAGAAATCTGGCGCCGGTACTGAAACCATTTCACATCTAGTCGATAATTAAATAGGTTGGGATATTAACGCACAACACCATCTAATTCCATGGTAAGCACCAAGCTTGTGTTATGGATACCAGATGGTTGATACACTACATAAATATATAACTTTAAATACATACACATTATAAATATAAACACTCATGACTGGAGTACAAACGTTCGTGCTCATTACACAAATGAATGCTTCCAGCGGGACTCGAACCCGCGACCGCTGGCACAGCAAGTAGGGTCACTACAAACTAAGCCAAACGTGTCGTCTAAATAATTCGTTGTGTGTTCGTGTAAATAATTCAATATATGTCTCCTAACTTATTTTACAAAAAAGAGCTAAGTGACCATGATTTATGTAAGTACGTATACATAAAGGCTTATAAGCTATCCTATGATATGTAGTAAGCTAGATTCGTACTAGTAACCAGGGATGTTACGGTGCTTCGACTCTTGATTCCGAAAGGTCGAAACTTCCGATTGGTTTTGCACTTACGATTCTGATTTCGGTTCCGGTAAATTTGACTCGGAGGTCAAAGTGCAGCGGATTTAATTTACTACCACCTAGTACCTACTGCCTAAGAATAAAAAAAACGATTATTTTTATTTTCAACACCCAGTAATATTTTGTATTATTTTTTTGAACTAACATAAGGAGACTGAATAATATTTGTAATCTTATTTTATTAGATCTGCCTTTAACCCATCTCTCTTCTGCCTCCGCGTCCGATTCCGGTTCCGACAAACCAAATTTCAAAAACTCCGATTCTGAAATCGATTCTAATAAAACTCACTTCGTGACATCCCTACTAATAACTATAAATAAATGTTTATTTATCAAACTATTATATCAAAATCTCAACCTTACACGTTTTATCTTAAAGTAAGTGGAATGTGACTGAAAGGAGTATGCTGTCACTATTCTCTGTTTGCAAGGAAAAGATAAACAACTTACTGTATAGTACATTATGTATAGAAACTTAGTCGAGGGTATTTGAAAACTTTACATTGCTGTGTTTAGGACTAGGAAAGGGTTTGGAAGGCGTGGAGTCATTTAGTAAAGTTGAAACAAAAAATATAGGAGGGCTTGTCTTGTAGATATAACTTTTTATGAGGGCACTAACGTTCGTTTTAACATCTTTTTTGTTTTTGAATATATAATATATAGATAAATCTATACTTAATATTATCTATACTTAATATTATCTATACTAATATTATAAAGAGGTAAAGTTTGTGAGTTTGTGACGTTGTAGGGGGTAATCTCTGGATCTACTGAACCGATTTAGATGAAATTTGGTAAAAAGATAGTTTGAGACTCTGGGGAGGATATAGGATACTTTTATCTCAGAAATCATCCCTTAAGAGCGTGAAAATGGGGATGAAAGTGTGTATTGGGAAACAAGCTAGGGACGAACCCGAGCGAAGCGAGGGCGAGTTGCTAGTATATAATATAGTAAGACCAGAAATTAACAATAAAAATATAGTACAGATAAGGTATTTAAATTGTGTATCACAACGAAATCAAAAAATGGACAACATCAATTAATCAGCACTAAGGCGACGTAATGTTAAATAACAATAATTTTACCATTACTAAAACAATAATCTATTAAATATAAACCTTATATAAACAAAATAAGCTTCATATAAACGACAAATGTTTTGAAATTTATCCTTTGGTAATCAGGCATAGCTTTAGGAATTATTAATCACAGCTAACCAAGCCTATTCGAAGAACTGTCCCTAACTATTCAATCTCTGTGATAATGTATGCGATATATCATCTGACTGTTTACTGATAACGTTATCTATACATATAATAAAATTGTAATTTAGCCGAATCTGTACATTAAATATTTTTTTGAAAATCTTATTGAAATAGACATTATTATCGATAGAGAGGCCGAATCTATAGTTTTTAGAATTTTTGTCTGTCTGTTACCATATCACGGGAAAACCACTGGAGGGATTTTGATGAAATTTGGTGTGGTGATAGCTGATTATCCGGGTCAACATACCTATAGGATACTTTTTACTGCGGGAAAATATCTCATTTCTGAGAATAAATACAAAAACTGTATTGTAAGAAAGAGTATACTACGAGTAATACCTATGTAAAACCAAAGATTTTGGTTTTTGGTCATCTCTGTCATCTGAACGCGAGCGGAGCCGCGGGTAATGCTAGTAATAAATAATTATTATAACAAATTACTTGGGTGGCAGCAAGAAATATGCGGGAGAAAGGCATGATAAGGCAGGGTAATGTCCTTTATGAGAATGTACCTATGGCTTGCTTAGATGGCGAATGCGGGTGCAAGATAACAAGTGAGCAATTATAAGACTGGGTTTTAAATGTTTTGTTAGTTAAACATAATATTTTTACTTTCAAGTCAGTTGAACCACATAGTTTATGTAACTTGGGATAAAATATTAATCTACAAATAAAAATTCCTTCTAAAACCAAGCTTTTGGTACATTCAGATTTTTATTATTAGACCAGTTTCATTGTACCATTTAATTTTACGGGAGTTACAAAGATTAGAAAAATATGTCAAATTTTAACCCTAGTTACTAATTTTAAATTAATTTTGAATCAGTAAGAAAGACTTATAAACGAAGTAAGTTAATTAAAATCTTGTAAAAATATTATTGTTGTTGTGTAAATGTAATCACATATCTAGGTGCTATGTCAAGTGGTTAGAATATATGTATGTATAATTCAATAGTTTTTTTAAGGATAGATATTCAACTTTGCTAAGTAGAGGGAGTAGGTTTCTATTTAAAAATTTAGAATTTAAAACATAGGATTTAAAATCAAAATTTTTAAATAGCTGTAAAAAACACAGTAAGAGATATGATCATATGTTTTTATCACTCCTATATTTTTTATGTTTTTCATACAATATATTTTTAGTAAAGTCAATTAAGTACAAAATGATACTCCACTACTTCTTTATTAAAAAAAATAACTATTAGGTAAATTTAAACTCAAAATGACTATTATAGCCTTATAAACTATTAGATTAATAAAACGTATTTCTTCGAGTTAAGTCGTGCATAGAAAATCGAATTTTTGTAATAGTGAAAGATAGATTTCTGTTTTTGCAGCTATTACAATACTTAAACATAAAAAATTCAATGGCAATATTTTTTTTTATTCACAAAAACATTCGAATTGTATCACACTTTTTATATCTGAAAAAAAAATGGCAGTTAAATCTGTTTTAAATATTTTCTTCAACTTTGTCAACAGATGTTGTGAATAACTAAATCATTGTAATCAGATTTCGTAGTTGAGATTTAGTCAATAGTTGTGGACAAAAATGGTAAACATATAATAGACTGAAAAATATGAGGTGCTCATTTCTACCAAATTAGCATAGTCATAGCGTTATCGTTTTTGTTAAATAAATAAACACTAAAAAAGGCACAAATATTTTTTTCTCTTTATGGCTTAGAGCTCCGTTGACAGACGCAATTCATTCTGCCAGTGTCAATTTTTGTGAGGAAGACACGAATTAGATTGAGCGGTAATTTTGATATTTAGCAGCTTAAAAAAAATGTTTTTAATGGGGTCTCTTGGAAATTATGAGTAATCTGTCAAGAAACCGGTACAATAAATAATTTACAATTCATTTAAACATGTAATATAATTTTTAATATAGGTACATATTCGTTCACAGGGAATTTAAATCTACAAATGCTTATGACTCTCTAATAATTGAAATAATATTTTTATATAACATCTTGAAATAATATTTTTATATAACGTCTTTGTTATTATTAAAATAGGCAAACCTAATAATAATAATTTCTATATGAAATTTCAAATTTCTACAGCAAATTTTAACTCAGAAATTTTGACATTCCTAACTAGACTATACAAAGAATATTCTACTTTTTAATTAATAATTAGTAGTAATTATCACATAAATACTTCGTAAAGAGGTTCTAAGTTTATGTTTTAATCTACACTAACATTATAAAGAGGTATAGTTTGCAAGTTTGTATATAGGAGGTAATATCTGAAACTACTGATCCGATTCTGAAATTACTTTCAAGGTGTATTACCGCCGAGTCCTATATGCTATTATTATAAATGTGTATAAAGTTAGAAATTATAATAACTTTAATTGGCCGTTGAGTTGCTTCATCGGTTATTTTTAGGCACCTAAGGACCACCCGAGTGAAGCGGGGGTATGTCCGCTAATCTATATCTATACAAATATTATAAAGTGGTAAAGTTTGTGAGTTTTCGAGTTTGTGAGGTTGTGAGCTTGTGACGTTTTAGGGGGTAATCTCTGGATCTACTGAACCGATTTAGATGAAATTTGGTAAGAAGATAGTTTGAGACCTTGGGAAGGACATAGGATACTTTTTATCCAGGAAATCATCCCTTAAGGGGGCGAAAATGGAGATGAAAGTTTATATTGGGAAGCAAGCTAGAGACGAAGCCGAGCGAAGCGAGGGTGAGCCGCTAGTGTAGTATATAAATCATCTTCAAATAAAATTTTGCCGAAATCCATTGAGGCATTACAGCGTGAATACTCCCTCACAGACCATTGCAGTTATAATGTTAGTATAACTTTAGTTATTTATAGTACTATATATAAAAACTAACAAAGTAAATATTATTGTTATACGTCGGCGTAAATAAACACCGGAAAAACCATGACATGAGGAAAAATAAAGTGACCTTATGAGTAAAACACTTTAAAACCAATATAATATGATTGTTCTAAACCTTATCGGGGATTCTAATACATTCTTATACGAGCAACGACGTAGCTACATTTTTCACTTTTCATTTTTATCTATTTCATAATAATTATACTTTAAACTAAAACTAAAACAAAACACTCAACTTTTAACCGACTCTGATGTATGAGACTCGCCAAACCGAATTAAATAGGTACAAACAAAAAAGTTTTGCTGGCTACAAAAAAGGTTTTTTCCAGACTTCACTGTCAAATCAGCTCGATAGTAACAAATTACAGTATTGTTAAATAGATCACAAAGTTTTAAATCGATACGATAGTAATTATTCAAAATTTACAGAATGTTAGGTGTATCTTTTTAAAATTTGGCGGCAATCTAACTATGAAAAGTTTCATAACTTAATTTAAAAAACGTTAAATAATTATTCAAACAGATGTATTTTTATCGGTTTTCTTCAACGTTACTACCTTGTGGGGGTGGACGGTTATAAATAATGTGCTAATTTAACGAGCCCACGGCGGTTTTTACCGACGAATTAATGACGTTGCATTATCTACAAACATTTGTTACAAAAGTCATCTTCAAATATATTTTTTTTTCTATTTATTTTAAAAGCTTTTATTAAAAAATATACCAGCCCTATCACATGTACCGTAATCTACATAGTTACATAGACCGGATCCTAACAAAATTGTGTACCATCTTGACCTCCTCAGAAGTAGGAACGAAAAAAATAGTGTTAAAATTACATATATCGAAACTATTCGATGCTTTAATAAGGTGTTTCCTTTAATAAATGATAAACATCTTCATATACTCTACATATGTAACAGTTTGGTGAGAGTGTTTTTTTTTAATAAGAAATAGAAAATTATTTAAAGCCATGTGTCCAGAACGCAATCTATGTTCTATTTTAATTATAGTTCTATTGCTAGAAATCATATCGAACCCTGAGCACGAGGTGGCTGACATTGCAAAGTTCTGTACCAGATTCCTTTTTCTCTAGAGCGTTCATCGAAATATTCTTTAATCATATTTATATATTTTATGTTTTTGTGAAAAAATAAAAAGTAATAAAATTATATTTAATAGTTAAATAATTAAGAACTTTGTTTAATTATTCAAAAAGCTTAGAGAATCTTTCAAACGTATTTTTAAGGTCGTTGGAACCCTAATCAAAAGTCTTACGCCATCTGTCCATCCGTCTGTCCCACATTTAAGGGCTGTATTTTTTGAACCGTTATAGGTAGACAGTTGAAATTATAACATAAAATGTGATTATATAACAAGATAGCAGTGCTCCAAATCAAATAAACAAATAATAAAATTGGCCAAGTCCAAATAAGACTCTATCTAACCCCAGAGCAAATAAAATCAATCACTGCAAAATAAAATCCCATTTAATTAATATTACGTAGTACAATCCCCGTGATCCGACTCACACTTAGGCGATTTCCCACATTTAGTGATAGTTGAAACCTAATACCCTTAATAATAAAACTTTGCGAATATTCTATGCTTTCTAATATATAATATGTATAGTATGTATAAACTGAGGCAGTGGTAGCCCAGTGGTAACGCGCTCGCTTCGGAAACGGAGTGAAGCGGGTTCAAAACCCGGATATCGCACCTCTGATATTTTCATGTGCGAATCATTTCCAACATGATTACCACTTGTCTTACGTTGAAGGAAAACATCACGAGGAAACCTGCATGTCTGAGAGAACCTAGCAAGTTTTCAAAAAAAGACATGTGAAGTCCGCCAACCCGCGCTTGGCCAGCTTGGTGGACTATTGCCTGATCCCCCTAGTACTTAAGGGAGGCCCGTGCCCAGCAGTGGGACGTTAAAAAAGGGCTGAATACGTGCATACAATGTATAAACTCAATTATGTTGCAAAACACTGCACTTAAGGTGCTGCACACTTAAGTTGACAGGTTAAGTATCATAAGCAACGTGTCACAGTAGTTACATTAGATACATTTGATTACAATTTTAAAATAGACACAAGGTGACGCCATACAAAGTCAGCCTTTACCAAGAATTACGAATGCTGCGATTGCTTCGTAGAAATAACGACGAATCCTAATAGTTCATTTTACTTACGGTACTATTTCGATAAAGTATTTTATTAACTTACAAATATATCTATGAATATGCGCTATCCCATCTATATAAATAATAATGAATCATCGAAATGTATGTACGCGCATAACTTCCGATCGATTGCACCAAATTGGATAATACTTTTTTTTGTGTTTGTTATTGTCAGGAAGTTTTGTATAGAAGGAAATTAAAAAAAAAAAAATTTTTAAATCTTATGATATAAAAATTGAGCGAGTGAAATAGTTTTTGTACCGGAAATCATCCCATAGGAGGGTTGTATGTAAGACCAGTTCCAGTAATTTGGGTTTGTATGGAGAAGCAAGCTAGGGACGAACCCGAGCAAAGCGAGGGTGAGTCGCTAGTTAATATTATAAATGCGAAAGTTTGGATGGATGTGTATTATTCAATCACGCCAAATTTGGCACAGAGATAGATTATAGTCTGGAATAGCACATAAATTACTTTTTATCCTGAAAAATCAAAAAATGTACGGTTCCCGTGGGCTACATTTGGTTTGTTTTTATATTAGGGACAAACCCGAGCGAAGTGAGGGTGCGTTGCTAGTAATATTATAAAAAGATGAAATATATATTTTTTACTCAACAGAACAAGATAATACCGTGTGAATTATGAAGTTACGTAAAAACTGTATGGACTTTTAGTTAATATTAACTTGTAATAAAAAAAATACTTAATTAAATTTTTTGCTAATTAAGTAAAGTGAGAAATATTTACACAATTTAAATTAGTCATTTTTTTTAATTTTATCATATTATTACTTCCATAGTAACTAATCGTTGGAGGTGGTCTTGTTTCATCAGTTTTAAAGACGTGTCTGATTGAAAGAGGAAGAACTGTTTATCTAAAACCAAACGTGTTGTTACGTAATAGAGTAGATTTCACCTTGACGTGTTATTCAAGAGCGTCTGAAGGAGCAGTGAACTTTGCCGACTGGTGTGGTTTCCTTCCACACCTGAGGTTCACTCACACAGCCATTAGTTCCAAACGTTTATAGTCTCAAGATAGAAATCACATTTGGCATGTATTTTTCTAAGGCTAATAATCTGGGGTAAAAGATGAGAACGCTTTTAATTGCTACTTGTTGTGTTAATGATACTATTATAAAAAATCATGATGCAACAGCTAGTTTCTAGGAAGTCAAATTTCTATCTTAATATAATCTTAAGTAGGTCATTCTAATATATTATAGGTATTTTACAAATTTTTCATACACATACTGCATCAACAGGTAAGTTGTTTGATGGAAATTCAGTGAAGGCTAACATTAGTTAAACTGGTAATCTCATTACATATTACCAGCATTTGCCCGCGGCTTCAACCGTGATATCATTGGAGAATTTTCAATAATTCTAAACTAATATATGGAGAGCCGATTTTTTTGTTCGGCTATACTGCTATAACTACTGAACCGATCGGAATAATACTCATACTATAAGATGCAGCGTGTTTCGGAGAAGGTTTTAGTATATGAATTGATATGTTGGTGATTAATGTACTTTGCGGGCGGAGCCGTAGGAAAATGCCAGTAGGCTATAATAGGATTCTTTGCAAGTTCACTTCCAAAAATAAGTGCCTTCAAACAAAAAAAAAAACAAAAAACAAACTTTGTATATATTAATGCAGATTACGTAAAAAATCTTGTCCTTGGAATAATTTAAAGCCGTGGGATTATTTTGTGGTCTTCTGAACCGTGTTAAATGTATACAACAAATAACTTATTTTAGCGAGTCATTATAGTAATGGAGTGGAAGATTATGCTATCGCGTTTGTTAAGAAAACACTCGCAACGAACATTTTTCTTTGTTTTTGTTCGGTCACCATCATCATCTAAATAAAGTTAATAAAATTTGGCTACAGCGTCACTTTAATAGCTTTTTCGTGGAATTTATTTCGGAACTTTTACGATGGATTTTATGTTTATTTTAGTGCATGCAATCTAATCAAGTAAATAAATGGAGACGCCGGAGAATCAATCTTAAATAACGAATGAACATTTTATTTTTCGTGTTAATTTTTAATTTAAGTACAATATATAAAAATCATTGATAATATATTTACTGCTAAAAATATAAGCAGATTAAGTGTATTAATTGAATCCTGTCCAGTGTAAAGCTATAGATCGTTTGTTACAACGGCGTTTCAGAATAAATAGCCACCATGAGAGGGTGTGTGCAGTTGTATAGCTGTAGAAGTCTAACGCAACCCCTAAGAGGACTACAAACCACTGAGACTCTTGTTAGAGGATTTTCACACTAATTACTACTTTCATATACGATATATGAATGGGCTATACACGAGCACTTACTCAACAAATGTTTTATAATATGATTTATATCATATTTTTAGCTATAGAATATAAAAAAAAATATCTTGCTTAATTTAATATCTAAAGCGCATATTTAAGTTTTATATTGTACTTTGCATTTTTAACTCGAAAATAGCCGAGAACTTTTGGACAGCTTTAATTATACTTACCATAATAGCAGCTAGTTTGCGAGTTTTACACGTATTCTAGTACTAAATAGACTCAAGTTAAATTATGTAGCTAAAGGAAAATGTTCAAATCTTCTAGACAGTTTAGTTAGAATTTCGCTTTAATTTAGTCTTAGAACTGTTTCAGTTCAGAAGATAAGCATATTCTAGAAACAAAGACAGTGAAATACAAATAGGTTTAGCTTTGACTCACGTACGAGTAGAATCTATATGCTTAAAACCTATGTATATACCATATCTTACTCATAAAATGGCAACAATATAATTAAAAAATATGTAAACGTGCTATTACAATTTTTTGTGATGTCAATATGATAAATTAAGTATAATTAACAGGCGATACGTTGTGAGGACTATGTCAACAATCTGTAGACAGCTGCTCACTGCAATAACACGCAACAATAAACATTCCATTACCAAATTTGATATAAGTTGGTCACAATGAAGACTCGATGTGGTACTATTTCATAGCATATAACCTTGAGGGGTCAAGGACCGCGGTCTATTTGTCATCGCGGTTGTCTGTTGACTTACGCGTACAAAAAACTTAAGTTGTAGTTTTTATTGCTACAGCTTTGTTAATTAAAACATGGCATTTTGTTGGGTTAAAAATTAAAATATATTTATGTATATGAACTCTAAATAATAAAGCTTTCAACTTAAATATTTAATGATTTTGTAGCAAAGAGCTTTTTTCTTATTGCATCAAAAATAGTTACCAAGGGATATTACAGAATAAGGAATGCAAGGTGTGTATTTAATTTTTTGAATAAATCAGAGTGAGTTAATAGTGGGTCAATAAATAAATGTCTAATTATACCTACTCTTTAAAAATACAAGTTTTTTGATATTAATTTATTTATAACCTTAATTGTTATTAAGAAAAAGCTTTCAAAAGTTTATCTTATTACTTTAAGTGTTTTATAAATATTGTCATCAAAGAAAACTATTTCGTAATGATGAATGAATCACAGTCCACATAAACATCTCGAGGAGGTGACATAAAGAAGAGCTTTTCTCACTATTAATGAGATACATCTATTTATAACAATGTTAGTATGTAAGTTACTACACGCTATAGCTATAACGAGAAACAGGTGTCAAAGCATCTTTAACTCAATATAGATTACTAGCATTGCCCGCGGCTCCGCCCGCGTTCATTTGACCAAAAACCAAATCCTTAGGTTTTACATATTAGTATACTCTTACAATGCAGTTTTTGTATTTTTTCTCAGAAATGAGATATTTTCCCGCAGTAAAAAGTATCCTATATGTTGACCCGGATAACGAGCTATCATTATACCAAATTTCATCAAAGTCTGTCCAGTGGTTTTCTCGTGATGCGGTAGCAGTCAGACAGACAGACAGAGAAAAATTCTAAAAACTTAGATTCGGGCTCTGTATCGATAATAATGTCTATTTCAATTAGATTTTCCAAAAAATGTTTAATGTACAGAATTGGTTTAGTTAGAATTTTATTATATGTATAGATTTCATCGAGGCTCTAAAAGAACGACGGAATGCTGTCAGCTCAGAGTACGGTTACTCAGTTTCCAGAAACGAAATTAGAGTTCCACATCAGAAATGCAAAAACGGAAGTAGTAGATATTTTGGAAATAGGCGTCTCACGTTAACCGCTTGATATTTTTGCAGAAAAATAAAATAATAATAAAATTAAAAATAATATTAAAATAAAATAAACTTCGAGTTCCATATAATGTTAGGGGGATTTCCATATGCAGAGGGGCTAGATAGGTCTTCAAAAAACGATTTACGATAGATATTTCTAAGTGACATTTATGTTCGAGCCAATAATTACTGGTAATTAATTATAATGAAAACTATTGAAAACTGCAAAGTTGTTAATCAATAAAGGAGTTCTTTAGGAAGAGTCTATACGTAAAGTTTTTTTTAAACTCAATCCCTACAATTTGAATAGGCATTATATCAAAAAACAAAGAAAGTAATAAAACACAAAATTTAAAGGTACTCTGCACAAAAATGAAACCATTTTGTGTAATCTAATTCTATTAGAAATCATTATTAACGTACATACAATATAAGTTACAGGTAAATAAATATTATGTATTCGAACATATTGACTCAAGTAAACTTACCAGGCTTTCACTTTCATGTTATTAGCCCGGTTTTATGTTACACGTGCTTTTTAGCGTGCAAACTAGAGTTACTCTCTTGTACGTAAACATTAAGTAATGCTACGTTATCTATACATATAATAAAATTGTAACTAAGTCGAATCTGTATATTAAATATTTTTTGGAAAATCTTATTGAAATAGACATTATTATAGATACAGAGACCGAATTTATAGTTTTTAGAATTTTTGTCTGTCTGTCTGTTACCGCATCACGGAAAACCCACTGGACGGATTTTGATGAAACTTGGTATAATGATAGCTGGTTATCCGGGTCAACATATAGGATACTTTTTATTGCAAGAAAATATCTCATATTTGAGAGTAGGGAAAAACCCGAGCGAAGCGAGGGTGAGTCGCTAGTTTAAAATATTAATTCACAAATCTCAAAACCGATAGAAGCATCTGTATAGTACCTATATACCTACAAACAATAATTTTGTAGGAATTTATTTCACGGGTTGTTGCAATGCTGGTCTTGATTTAAATTTAGTTAGATTTCCCGTTAGAACTTGCTTGCTAATATTGCAAATGCAGAGTGTTTCTTTTCTCACACAACAAATCAATAAAATAACAATACGGCTTTTATATACAGATAGTATATCGACCAGGTCTCAGGTGTTCCATCAGATACTAGATTAATGCAAAAACTAAGTTAGAGACGTGTCCGAAAATTGACGAAGCGAATTTAACAGACGTGCCTTCTTGAATTTTAAGAATTAAGCCAGCAATAGTTGAAGTATATCTATTATTTACATAAATCAGATACGAAAACTCAGAAGTATGTAAAGGCTAAAACCTTCTTTAAACCCTCTTAACATTGTAGGTCAAGGGTTAAACAGACAGAGTAAATTATTAAACTTTTACGTTTACGTATATATCTTTACCTATATATATATATATATATATATATATATATATATATATATATATATATATATATATATATATATATATATATATATATATATATGCTATGGGCCTCTGTTTACATATTTAAGATCCTTATGTAAATATTGCCTGAAATAAATGATTAAATTAAATAAATAAAAAATTATCTACTTAAAGAAAACTTTTGGTACATAAATATATAGTGTACAATTACATTGAAATCAATTTGAAATTTTGCTTTATGACATTATGTTGTTCGATTTTTTTAGAAAATTTATTCTGTGTTATGTAAATTATAATTGAATGTAAAATATAGGAAAATAAAATAAGCATATTGGATATTAGATGTTTCGTTCTTAGATTCAAACTATAAAACTCATAGCTAGCAAAAATATTTATGTATAAACATTCCAGAATCAGTAATGGAGAACAAAATGATATGTTCAAATGTTTAACATTTCTTAGAAACCAGTTGGTTTAATATTATGGATATGCATTTATATATAAAATTCTCAGAAACTTTAGGTTGATGTGTAACGCTGACCATAGTGAGAGAAGATATATTGTAAAGAAGTTTGCATTAATTTTATTAATACTTCCTTAACACCTCCAGGTATATTTATAAGAAATTAATTAAATTTCTAAGAAATCTATTGTTAACTGACACGCCGGCATGTCCGCGGTCGTGGAGGGAATATTTTCCATTCTGAATCGACATATGTGAAAGTTCAGAGTTCTGTCTGTTACCTTTTCACGCACAAACCGCTGAACAGATTTCGATAAAATTTGGCAAGACCATAAATTGCATTCTTGGGACGGACATAGGCTACCTTTGATTTCCACACCACTTACTACGCGGGCGAACCCGCGGGCAAAAACTAGTATACATATAATATAAATTACTAGTACTAAGTACTGTAACGATGTTTGGATGTTACACAATGCAGCATACCCCGTTAAACGTATTTGGATAGAACATTGTATAGATACTCGTAAATCTTGTCCTGGACTGAAACAGGTACCTTTTACATTAAGGCATTTATAGACTATAATCATTTATTTCAGGCAATATTTACATAAGGATCTTAAATACGTAAACAGAGGCCCATAGCATAATATATACCTTAAAACTAACATATATATGTATATTAATTATAACTAATTCACACGAAGTGCAGACGTGTGAGCTGTGTCAGCGGGCAAACGACCTCGGAACTTTCGAAATACGACGCCCTGCGGCCAGAAGTCCTCCTTCATGAAGGTTGGCAGATGATGAGTCGGCACACTCACCAAAAACGAATTGAAACTCGTTTTGTGGCGAGGTACCAGCCGTTCAACCCTCAATTTGAAGTTGGACCTCTTCTGGACGTAGTCTACGACATCCTCGACCTTCGTAGACCAGTGCAATCGGGACACATACAGCGGCGTCGATGTTCATATTTAGACTACATTTTATTTTTATTTTAAACTAGCGACTTATTCTCGCTTTGCTCGGCTTCATCCCTATGTTGATTCCCCATACAAATTTTCATCACCATTTTCACCCCCTTAAGGGATGATTTCCGGGATAAAAATTATGTCCTTCCCAGGGTCTCAAACTATCTTCTTCATCTAAATCGGTTCAGTAGTTTCGGAGTCTATTTAGTACAAACAAACAAACAAAAAATCAAATCTTTCCTCTTTATAATATTAATATAAACAAAATAAGGAAATCAGTCGAGACAAAAACCTCTTTTAGAAAAAGTCTTAATAAAAATCTAAAAAAACTTATCTTAGCTTCTCACATACCTATCTAGCTTGCAAGTAATATTCATACTACATTGGCGATCAGGCTACATGCTATAAAAAATCATAAAAAAACGGTGTCGGTAAATGAACGGTGTGTCAAAGTCAAGTGGTGCCTTTATACAGTTAATCGAAACACGCTTTACTCTTTCCAGAGAACATTGTGTATCTATCTATTCATGATCCAATAAACAATGAATTTTAATTAAATTGCTAAATATAGATGTTGGAGTATATTTGTGTATGACAAGTTTTCGCGGGGGTGTTGTAGTGAATGCGCAAGCGATCCTGCAACGCCCCATTGCACTGCGGCGACGGGTTCCGCTGTGGGTTTTAGTGAGTAGGAGGCTCACAGTACCTTGTCCGTTATGACGGCGGGCAGGGTCCCCATGATGGGTTCCCCAGCGTCAACAAAAAAAAATGACGAGTTTTAGAGTATAAGTACTTCTTTTAGAATGGGACATTTTTCGTTTAATATATACATAAGAAATAAGAATATATGAAAATAGCTATTTCGACATCTTGTAAAGGAGAAAAATGAATTTGCGTTCTATTACTTATTGTTTGTATATAGGATTACTTCTTGTTTTTGTGTTGCAATAATATAATTTGTTAAATAAATCTTAAATATACAGACAAAATGCCTACAAATTTACTAGTAATGCATTAGAAATACATGCATACATATTTATAAACACAATGTTTTGGATGTAGATTAAAAATGCTGAAAACTTCGTGGTAACTTAATTACTCACTTAACCGTGTCAAAATAGGTAAAAGCTTATACCTACGACTTTTTCGTATGACCAAGAACGGAAGAATGAACACAATATAGGTAAAACGTTCCTGGCCATCTCAGTACCCGGAAGTAACCCCGCTTAATCGACTAGTGAACCCAATGAAGCTCTATTTTTGCCTTCGCTCTATATTTCCTCTTTGAAAATGAACGAATGATTGAAAAAAAGTAATTGAAAAACAGTATTGTTTCAACGTATCCATTTTTTCCTTTTCTAATAAATAAATTCAAATTCCTATTTAATCACAATCTTGGTGGAATTCTGACGCATTGTGCAAGTGCATTAATAAATTCAAAATACTACGTCAAATAATAAAAACTTTATATATGAAATTTTAGCTCTTGTAAAATCATGTGGGATATAGTTAGAATATAGTTTATCTAACTGCGAATTAAATCGATATATAATAAATATCCATATTGACTCTATGAGTTGATAATTATTAAATATATTCATAACTAGCGACTCACCCTCGCTCCGCTCGGGTTCTTCTCTACTTACGTTTTAACGTTTAGTTTAGATTTCTCAGAGATGAGATATTTTCCCGCATAAAAAAGTACTCTATATGTTGAACCGGATAACCAGCTATCATCATACCGAATTTCATCAAAATTCCTCCAGTGGTTTTTCCGTGATGCGGTAACAGACAGACAGACAAAAATTCTAAAAACTATAGATTCGGCCTCTGTATCGATAACAATGTCTATTTCAATAAGAATTTCCAAAAAATATTTAATGTATAGATTCGATTCAGTTAGAATTTTATTATATGTATAGAATATAGATTATTTTGAACTGCGTCGTCAGACTTATTGTAATTTAAAAATATTTTTCATCAAAACGATTTCATTTATTTCTACTAATTACTAATTATATTTTAAGGCTACGTTGCTTAGATTTAATGACAAGTGTATTCAGTTAAGTCACTTTTGTCAAATTGACTATGTAATTATAATTTTAATTTAAAGAATTTAAATGGTCGAATGAAATATATTTTATAGTTTATCTCAATTAAGTTAAAACCTCTTTGGCAGAACAAGCTTATTTTATACCTTAGAATAAAGTTATTATATTTAAACGCTGTTAAATGTTAAAAACTCATCATTACATAACAGACCATACGTGACCAATACCTTGTTTGAAAACAATTAACAAATTAGTATCGCTAAATAAAATAGCGAAGCGAAACGTTAATATATATATATATATATATATATATATATATATATATATATATATATATATATATATATATACATATATAGGTACCAAGATTATTTAGAAACGTTTAACTATTTAAAAAAATAACATTTGTAGTTTTTGCCGCTATGTCAGTACTTTCATGTTTTCTCACGATCTGAACAGGTAGATGTTACACGACATCAGCGCATTAGCATTGAGAAGAACGTGCTTCCCAAATTAAATTAAAAAATGTCTTCCTCATATGTTGACAGAATAAGTCAAATTTAGTTTTTTTATATCCGTCCGCGTTCAGATGACCAAAAACCAAATACTTAGGTTTTACATATTAGTATACTCTTACAATGCAGTTTTTTATTTTATCTCAGAAATGAGATATTTTCCCGCAGTAAAAAGTATCCTATAGGTATGTTGACCCGGATAACCAGCTATCATCAAATTTCATCAGTCTGTCCAGTGGTTTTCACGTGATGCGGTAACAGACAGACAGACAGACAAAGATTCTAAAAACTATAGATTCGGCCTCTGTATCTATAATAATGTCTATTTCAATTAGATTTTCCAAAAAATATTTAATGTACAGATTCGACTTAGTTACAATTTTACTATATGTATAGATTAATATGATGTAAAACGGGATATTTATGTACCATACTTTTAACACTAACTTTTGAGAGCTTTAGATATTTTTAAACATAAAAAAAGACATTTCAAGGACATAATTTCCAAATATTATATTTGATTAAAAAAACGTACCGACTACTGAGAGCTTTCAAGTTTTTGGAATAATGTTTTAAAGCCACATAATATATAATATTTCTCACAATTTACGAAGGCATAACCACAGGGATATTGCCTCAACGATTTCAGACGAGCATTATAATCTCATTCGAGAATCGAATTTGTTTGTGTGAGAAATCCCTTCAGAGGGAATTTACAATAGTTTTATACAGCGGTGGTTCTTAAAAAAATAACATCCATTGCTGGGAAGATAAGTTAGAAAATAACGGAAAGTAATAAGGGAAAGGAAATGAATGAAAAAGTTATCGATAGGTGCATCGGGGAAGCGTCTCACGTGTGCGCCATGCTGCCTCACGAGTCATGACGCTTAAATTCGCTTGACGCTTCAGTCGGGTTCGGCGTTCATGTTGAATGGACGTTTATTATTTTGTGATATTAAAACGGAATCGAGATATTCTTATAAGTGATATATTTTACGAATTAAACTCAATAATTATAAATATAGTGTTTGTGAATACAATGTGCCATTTTTTGGAACTACAATTTTTGTGTTTCAGGTTGGTGTGAACATTTTTATTAAGCTTAAGTCAAAATGAGGATGATAATTACGCTTATCCAATAATTACTTTCAGATTAACTTAATTGGACGTCGTTTATGAATTGACATTTTTTAGTAGCTAATTTTTATAACTTCTAATTTTATAATTATTTGGTTCGAGTAAAAGATTATGTGTAAATATATATGAAATCTTGATATTAAAGTTAAGTTTGATTCGACGACGATTTTGTTATGAAGGCCGATACATCAATGCATTCCAGAGTATGATTCATTTTATTAATAACATTCGTAATAAAACAATGCGGTTGTCCGACTCCAAAGACATATTATAGATTAAATTTATTTTAATGTATATTTATCACTGATTTATCGTGACATATTATATCATATAATTAATAATAAATAATACCTATTCTTTATATAAATTATAAAATCTATTTTTTACTAACCGTAAAATTATCATGAATCATCGATTACGTAAAATATACCTATAGAAGGGATGTCTATATAGGTGCATACCTAGTTAATTGAAAGTCGATAGAACAGTCAAATCCAGCGTCTATCCAGATAAAAATGAAATGAATCCATTAAGCTAAGAAAATGAGATTTCACAGCAACGATAAAAGTGGAATGGGTTACAGCGATAGTAACTTCTTTTTTATTTATTGAAGTTTCTAGCTTTAATTTTTTTTTAATATTTGGATTATTTTATATTGTATAAAATATAAATTACGTTTTTTAGCATAACTAAATTTTATTAAAAATAAGATAAAAGTATTTTATTACGTACATATAAACAAAATTTGATAAATTTTTATCTTTTGCAAAAGAATTTTCATCTGCCACATTTCTTTGAAGGATTGAGATTAAGATATTTGATATCTTATCAATGCAATTTTATATTTCTATTTGAAATACTTAGATAGGAAATTAACAAAATAAGAATACATAATTGGTTGAAAATTGGCATATTTACTGAAAATTTGTAACGTCATATTAATATATATATATATATATATATATATAATAACTAATTAACGACTTACCCTCGGGTGCGTATGTATGAGTATGTACGTTTTAATTTTTTGAGCGGAACCCCAATTCTTTTTCTATAACAAAAGTAGCCTAATTTACTCCGTATAACATTAGCTATCTGCCAGTGAAAGACCCATCAAAATCAGTCTAACCGTTTCGGAGATTAGACGACACAAACAGACAGACAACAATTTTAAAAATTGTGTTTTTCTTATAAGTACCGTATGTAATTTCATATGTATTTAGTAAAAAGCTGCTATTTCGATATTACAAATAGACATTTCAATTTTATTTATCCGTTTATATAGATATTACTAGTACTTCTCTTTGTCTTTATTGATCTCAGTATGTGACTTATCTGCTTTTTAATTAAGATAGGTGTCATTTATTTGTGTCCACAGAGTCTTAACATGAAAATGATTAAATCCAGTAGTATACAATACCTTGTATTCAGCCCTTTTTAACGTAAACGCTCCCTTCAGTACGAGGGGGATCAGGCCATAGTCCACCACGCTGGCCAAGTGCGGGTTGGCGGACTTCACATGTCTTTTGAAAACTTGCTAGGATCTCTCAAGCATGCAGGTTTCCTTACGATGTTTTCCTTCACCGTTAAGACAAGTGGTAATCATGTTGGAAATGATTCGCACATGAAAATATCAGAGGTGCGAGACCCGGGATTTGAACTCGCTTCACTCGGTTTCCCAAGCGAGCGCGTTACCACTGGGCTACCACTGCCATTATACAATACCTACTGTCTGCAATTTAAATAGAATTGTCTCCTGTGGCAGACTTATATCTTTTGCTACAGCTGCTATTTCTTTTGGCGAGTTATTCATAATTTTCTGAAGGAGCGATGTTGTTTGTTCATTCTTTTATACATTCATAATATTTGTGTTAAAGTTAGTCTGTTAAAATAGATATGTTGTCATAAAAACACTAATAAAACTGGCCTTGTGCTGCCGCAAGTTATACCTCGCTTCATATTTTACATACAATTTTTATGTAAACCGGTTGTAATAAACCATAAGAATACAATGTTATTTTCCTCATCCACATTGTTTATTTTTAAAATTTAATTCTAAGCATAAATTTTTATACATCTAAAAACTGTCGATTTATCAAATATTATAATAGCATTGCATTGACAATTAACAAAATTATTGCCCATTTCTAATAATGGGTATCTAATAAACTTTTTAGTTATTAGAAAGAAAAATATACTAAATTAGTAGATTTATAAACTTTGAAAATATTTTCAAATTACCTTTACATATAACGATTAAAATTAATTAATATCGACGTTGAGATATGATGAAGTAGGTATAATGACGAGCCCCCCCAACGTGCGTTCACCTTATCGTGGTGGGGGGGCTCAGTAGTGCCCGGCAATTCAGCCGGGCGCGAAGCCAAGAAACGCACAGGGAGGTGGCCCACTTCGGTGGGCGGTGGGAGGTGGCCCTCTTCGGTGGGCGGTGTACCATGCGGGTTGCTCCTGGTACTTCTCTGGTAGCAGAGTGGACCTTGGAGTAATCCCATGGTTGTGGTCTGCTTCGGTAGACCTGCCGTCGGGGCGTCGTAGTTGAATGCGGAAGCGATCCTGCGACGCCCCATTAAGACGGGAGAAAGTTTTGTTGGGTTTTAGTGGGTAATACTGGCTTTGCCGGTGAGTCTCACACCTCGTGCGTAAATGCATTTCCCAACGTTAAAAAAAAAAGATAATATGACGAGGCACAGAGAAGTTAGTGAGAATACTTGTCTTCAACGATCTGAAAAATATGCATAGAGATATAAAACTGCATAGATTAAGGGAAGAGATGACTTCGGACTAATATTTTTCATAATAATAATAATGACCTCCCGCCCGACTTCGGCCACGGCTGCCAGTCTCATTGAGACTAGCCATCTGCGCAGGAGATACTATAGTGCACAAGTGAACGCATAGACATAAGTGCACTGTCTATTCCTGTCACTCTCATACTCCGGTGGAACTACTCGACTCGACCGGTGAGAGTTGAGGCGCAGGACCGACGGCTTTATGTGCTCTCCGAGGCACGGAGGTGAAATACCGCCAATTTCCCAACTCCGGGCTGTTACTGAGGCTTACTAAACAGAAAGACTCAATAACTAAACTTTGCCCGACCCGGGACTCGATCCTAGGACCTCTCGATATGCAGCCGTACTTGCTATCCACATCACCGAGGCAGTTATTCCATATATTTTAGTGTTTAATCTACAAGTTCAAAAAAAAATAAAAAAATAGCAATAGTAAAGTACTATTACAAAAGAAAAATTGTATGTATATCTATTTAAAGTCAGCACGAGTCAATTATGTCATACATAAAACCAACGTCATATATCACGAGATACATATTATACTGGTATTATATTAATCCGACAGTTACGAGTACGACTAAAGCCATTACTTTCACTGTACATACATCACGACCAGTATTACGGGATAGATGTATCTAATCGTTGATATTTTATACTAGACTAGCATGGCCCGCGGCTCCGCCTGCGTTCAGATGACCAAAAACCAAATATATGTTGACCCGGATAACCAGCTACCTTTATACCGAATTTCATCAAAATCCCTCCAGTGGTTTTTCCTTGATGCGGTAACAGACAGAAAAACAGACAGACAGACAAAAAATCTAAAAACTATAGATTCGGCCGCTGTATCGATAATAATGTCTATATCAATAAGATTTTCCAAAAAATATTTAATGTACAGATTCGACTTAGTTACAATTTTATTAATATGTATAGATCTATAAGAAAGTAAACGTCAGAAATTATCCTATTAGCCCATTACGACTACTAGTGATGGTGTTTTATAAGAAACCGTTCTATTATCGTTTAATTTGATAGCTTAATTTATGTTTTCTTTTTGTAATTTTCTTTTCATACTAATTATAGTATACTAGAATTTTATCATAACACAGTAGTCCGTTTAATATTAGACGTATTATTTGTATTTGCTTAATCTATACTGATAAATTAAATTGAAGTGTCTGTTTGTAATGTTAAAATAGCGGCTTAATACTAAATTAAATTATATATGGTATTTATAAGAAAAACACAATTTTTAAAATCTTTATCTGTCTGTCTGTTTGTCCCGATTAATCTCCGAAACGGTTGAACTGATTTTGACGCGACTTTTACTGGCAGATAGCTGATGTTATAAGCAGTAACTTAGGCTACTTTTATTGTTAGAAAAAAAATTAGTTTTCTGCTCCAAAAAAAAAAACTTACGTAGGGAGGCACCGGAGAAGACCGATTGTAAGTTAGTTTTTTTTTATATTGGTAATTATAATATTTTATAGAACTATATTGCGCCGTGTACCCCAGGTGTGTAGTCAGGTGTCGAAATGTTTGCTCTAAAACAAGTTACAAGGCCTAAGAATGTAATATCACTGGTTTTCATAATTAATTAAATGTATGACATTCACTTACTATTTCAATCGACAAGTCGTTCAGTCATAAAAAATGTATGGTATATAAAAATAAAATAAGTTTTTGACCGACTTAAAAAGGAGTGTGTTCTCAATTTAGCTGTTAACCTTTACATTTATGTTGCACCTTATGTTCGCCTATTGTGAAAAAAAAAATGTTATGTACAAAAGGCTGTTTCTCTTTAGAAGAAAAAGCTTTAAGATCATAATGTAGGACGGTGCACCTCTTCATGAATATTTAATTATTAATATCATAATTTTAATTATTAAAATTAAATATTTCTTTATACTAATATTTAAAGAACAAAAAACTTTTTTTTAAATATTATTGGGCCAATGAGTGGCTTGTTTTGTATACAATTTATTATGGAAGCGATGTAATATGCAATCACACTCGACCGAGCTTTCATATCAACATGGTGACTAAGTTCACCATGGATTTATAAGTTAATACTTAAATTTAAATAATAATTATATTAAATGCAAAATTCTATATACTACTTAATTAACTTTATATTAAAAAACACAAACTAATGATATATACATACGTATTTCGCAAGATAACCATATGAGCGTATCATCTAAAACGATAAATAGACTGTATACATATGAAAAGTGATAACGGATGACTAAATTAAAGTATTTCAAATAGGGAACTATAGATAATAATTATTTTTTTCTAAAAATAGTATTTATAATTATTAAGATATTTTTTAAAACGTGATCTCATAGTTTTATATAATACTAGCATTGCCCGAGGCTCCGACCGCGTTCAAATGGCCTAAAACAAATTTTTAGGTTTTACATATTAGTATACTCTTACACTGTAGTTTTTGCATTTTTTCTTAGAAATGAGATATTTTCATGCGGTAAAAAGTATCCTGTATATTGACCCGGATAACCAACTATCACCATACCAAATTTCATCAAAATCCCTCCAGTGGTTTTTCTGTGATGCGGTAAAGACAGACAGACATGCAGACAAAAATTCTAAAAACTATACATTCGGCCTCTGTATCGATAATAATGTTTAGTTCAATAAGATTTTCCAAAAAATATCTAATGTACAGATTCGGCTTAGTTACAATTTTATCATATGTATAGATACACATTTATTTATAAGGAAAATTCTCAACACTATTGTGCCAGTTAAAACGACGCTACCTACCGTGCCGGTGGGAAGATAGAGATCACTGAACCTCGCCGATGCCCATTCATTTCACATTATTTCCGACTCGTTGATATGGGATTAGCGGGCACTGGCTATAATTCATTGACTCTAACGAATCTAACATTCCATTATTATATGGACTGCAATATTGTGTAACTATTAGCAAAATAAGTAAACGTTTTTTTGCTTGGAACGCTCTTTTTAAGTTACTTTTAGTGTTCTCAAGGTTGAGTCCAAGATTTTGTTTCAAATAGCTCGTATTATGGTTAAGAACATATTAAATGAAGCCATTCCATACAAAGTATACTATTATAATATCTATTCAGCCTTAACTTTTAGAATACACATGCTTTATGTTGTAAATGTCCATATTTACGGTTAAACTTCACAATCTTTTAAGACAAAAAAGCTTGTGAATATTTCATTATTTTGTGACACTCAACAATTTCTCTAGAACTCAAAGTTATTTACCAAACAAAACTGTTACGAAACAATGAATATTCATTACTGCATGACAGTAAAGCTGAAACAACTTCCTCAACACAATTATGAACGCTGTGTACCTTAAAGTGTTATTAGCTTTTGAAAAAGTATAAGTAGGTTTTGACTTAAATCTTTCAACTTTTTTATTCTTGTTTGGAAATTTAAACGTTGAATATTAAAAAAAAACTTATTATTTTTAACTAAAATTTGACTTCAGTTATATTTCATTAAGCATTGATAAAATAAATTTATACTTATCGAATAATTTTAATGCTAAAATGTCCACAGAGATTTAAAGTAATGAACGAATGGTAAACTAAACTGCAACGGCTTTTAGAAATATATGTATCCATAATTCCATACTTAATATTATAAATGTGAAAGTGTGTTTGTTTATCTTTCTTTCACGTCGAAACCGAGTGACGAATTGGCGTGATTTTTGGTGTGAAGATAGTCGGAGAGCTGGAGAGTGACATGGGCTACTTTTTATTTCGGTATATCATCTCATTCCCACAGGAAAACACGTTATACCTAATACAATCCAAAATTTTATTTCTGATTAAAATTACTTGAAACTTGGTAATAATACTCTTTAATACAAATAAATAATACGAGTTTTAGTATTTTTCAAAATCCATCTTATAAGGGGGTAAAATAGGGGATGAACGTTTGTATGAAGCTACCTTTTTAGAGATTTTTTGTAGTTTTAGCGCGAGCGAAGCCGCGGGTTCTGCTAGTATATAATAAAAGTTTATTAAAGTAATCGTATAATAAAATATTTGTGCTAATTATTCCAGTTGTAATAAATAAATTTGGCTTTTTGAACACTTAATATACCGTTAACTAAAATATATAAGGCATTACTGAGAAAGTTATTTAACATCTACACTAATATTATAAATGTGAAAGTGTGTTTACCTGTTTGTTTGTTTGTTTGTTTGTCCTTCTTTAGGTCTTAATAGAGTGACGGATTGGCACAATTTGTATGGAAATAGTTGGAGGGCTAGACAGTGACAGGCTACTTTTTACCGCATGAGATTATCTCATTCCCACGGGAAAGGAAGTTATAATAAAAACCACAACAGCTCATCATACCTACATATGTATATATCCATATAATAATAACCAATCTCTCTATTCCATACTAACCATTATATATTAGTCATATATCTTATAGTCCACTATAATATAGCTATATGTATAACAGAAAACTTTACTTCGCAAGAGAAACAACAAAGTGATCGTATAAAATATCGCCAATAAATCTTATTGAAATCCAGTTAAAATAAGTTTAAATCTCAAGGAAAACGCTCGTATTTCTTCAACAATCCTCTTTATTAACCGTCAGCTTGCAGTTCATTGAATTTAAAGCATTATATGGGCCCGACACTCAATTGAATTACTCCCGCTTTGAGGCCAAAGGTAAGAAAAGGCACAGGTCTAATTCTGTTCAGCAATAAAGAACTAAACTGCATTAAAAGGTTCCCAAAGGTGATCTATTCAACAGGAACCTCTCGGATTACTTACGTTTTCGTTTAAATATACGTTCATCAGGGCCAAACTAGTATAAACCACATTTATAAAATGTTTCTAACTTCTTATGCAGTTTTATAAAACTTAATTAAGTAGCTAATAATTTTAACTTAAATATTGAATTTTACATTTGTAATAAATTTAATAAAATGCCGTTACCTTATTTTTAAAATTATTTGATCATAAAAAGACCAGTCTATTTTTCCATGTATAGCCATATTACAGTTAAATGACAGCTTAACTTCATACACAATATGCATTATATGCAAACAAAATTATGTGAAAGTAACTCGGTCCGTCTTTTAGTTACCTATTTACGCTTAAACCACTGAACAGATTTCGATGAAATTTAACAAGGACATAGATTTCATCTTGGACAACGAATAATTAAATATAATAAAATAATACCTTTTGTCTTATATCATCTATCATGCGCGCGATATCGCAGGCAAAAACTAGTCGAAAATATTTTTATTTATCTTATTGTATCAACAGTAAACTATAGGAAGTCGTCACCCTCAATCAAGTTGGCATATAAGAATTAATCTGTAAATAACGTCATCACAACGTTGCAAGAATAACATTAGTTATGATGTCATGAAGTTAAACTGTACGGAACCTTGAGTTTTGCGTTTTAAAGTTTAGTATATATTTCTTTCTCAGAGATGAGATATTTTCCCGCAGTAAAAAGTATCCTATATGTTGACCCTGATAACTAGCTATAATCATACCAAATTTTATGAAAATCTGTCCAGTGGTTTTCTCGTGATGCGTTCCCAGACAGACAGACAAAAAATCTAAAAACTATAGATTTGATAATAATGAATATTTAAATAAGATTTTCCACAAAATATTTAATGTAGAGATTCGACTCAGTTAGAATTTTATTATATGTATAGATTATGCAAGTTATATTTTAAATTATATTATGTATTCTTTTTTTAATAGGTTAGAGCTAAATGAGTATATACTAAACGTTTTCAATTCTAGCTAATTAATTGTTATATTGTGAAGTAGAAACTGGACAGAATACGTTTACAGGCCAAATGACGTATAATCTATATATATAAAAATGAATCCCTATTTCCCTTGGTCACGCCATCGCGCGTGAACGGCTGGACCGATTTAACTATTTTTTTTTGTTCTGTTTGTTATTGTCAGGAGAAGGTTTTTATGAACAAAAAAATTTTAAAAAAAAGCGCGGAAAATCATAAAATTTAAGAATACTTTAAAACCATATTAAAATGTATATAGCTAACGCTGGGTAATAACTATTTATATATATTTAAAACGTAAACTAAAAGTTTCAATGCGTCACCGCTAATCTTAGACATTCACAATAAAACGTCATTAACATTTTGAACTTTGATCTGTTACTACAGATATAACATCATGCCTAATTACTGTTACTACTACCTACAGTTGTTTAGATTTTTCATATATGTATGTATTAATACTCTACTTGACAAATCTATATATACTTAATGTTATAAAGAGGTAAAGTTTGTGAGGTTGTCTCTGGATCTACTGAACCGATTTAGATGAAATTTGGTAAGAAGAAAGTTTGAGACCCTGGGAAGGACATAGGATACTTTTTATCCTGGAAATCATCCCTTAAGGGGGTGAAAATTTGTATGGGGAAAACCTATAGATATAAATAAGACTTCCTAACATAAATAAATTCAATGTAAGCGAACTCATATTAATTGCAACAAATGTAAATTACTCATAGTAGATTTGTATATTTAATTAAAAAATTATACAAACGATCGACTACCATTCTTAGGTAATAATTTAAGTAAAACTCCTACAGGCCCTGTAAATTTATGTTAAGCCAAGCGGTTTGCCTTGGTATCAGTGAAACCAGAGTATAAAATATACCGGACATTGCTCAGTTATGTGGTAGATAGTACTGTGGCTTTTAGAAATTCCACCCGCGTTGGTCGTACATTGATTCCTTACAACTCATAGCTTTCAGTAAAAGACGCTAACGGATAAGCTACCTAAATACATAATGTATTTAAATACACATTTTAAGACTTGTGAAAGTAGATGCGAATCTAAATATAATCTAGAATTATTAGGTAATTATTATATAAGCTATAATTTCATTTAAATATAACACAACAAATTATCATTTACATGTATGTTACTTTAATATAAATGAAATAAAATGAATTTATCAAAGTTTGGAACCATGAACGAATAGTGGTTTATTCGTTCATGTTTGGAACTTAGTATGACCATTTAAATTAAGTAGGTATACACTAAAGATAAATATTTATGGTTCAGAAATAAAAACGCCAATATTCATATTTTTTAGTTTTTTTACAAAGAATTTTTAAATGGCAATAATTTTTTGCAATTATTATGCGAACGTGAAGATCTAATCAAGTTCTGAGAACGGAACATTTGATTCACATGTTCATTGCATTAATACAATTCCAAATTCGTATTTTTTCCACGTTGCTGTTCGAAATCGTGGATCTTTGCAACACCAATACTGATTACTTGGATACGTGATCTAAACCAAATAAGTCAGTTTCTCCTTCCTTTCCGTATCCTAAAGCATAATAATGTGGATGGGTGGGTACGTTTGTCCTTCTCACATAACAATAATATAGATGCATTATAATATCGTATATATATATATATATATATATATATATATATATATATATATATATATATATATATATAAATAATTTACTTACTAATACGAAAAAAATATTATAAATGGTATTTATAATATAATCATTTAGATTTTATGTGCATATATGTCATAATATCAATATTTAATATTCCTGTCAACTGAATTACAAATAGCCCAACACAGTAGCTTTTCTTATTGTACTTTATAATTGAAGTGTAATGAATTAGCAATATATCTCGAGCCAAGTAAGCATTATTGGCATAAAATAAGCGAATATTTAGTGATTTTATGATTTTTTGATGTATAACTATAGCATTTTTACGTTGTACACATATTCTAAAAATACTGAGGTAATTTTTTTACTAAGTGCGTGTGTGAATTATATCTATAACATTATAGTAAGTGTAATAATAATAAATATGTTAGGACATTAACACACAGCGCCATCTAGTTCCATGATAAACTACAAGGCTTGTGTTATGGATACCAGATAGTTGATACACTACACATATATAACTTTAAATACATACATATTATAAATTTAAACACCCATGACTGGAGTACAAACTTTCGTGCTCATCACACAAATGAATGGCCCCAGCGGGACTCGAACTCGCGACCGCTGACACAGCAAGTAGGGTCACTACAAACTGAGCCAAGTGTGTCGTCAGTATACTAATAATCGTGCGTACAGGTACATAGATAAGAACATTTACAATACGATGGTAGAAACTGTATGAAGCATTAGTCATATTTCTTTTTTCGACAATTATATGACGCCATTATTTCTTATGACCAAACTAGGTAAAAAGGAGTTCGAACCCGCTTACCTCCAATGAACATCGACTTATAATTAGTAATCGACTTTTATTTTCTTTAAAAAATGTTTTATTGCTAGACCATGAAAATTTTCTACATATGTATATATTAAAATTCCGCAACTATATGTATTTGTAGGAGGAAATCCTTGGATTTGAGCCAAATTAAGGATATAAATGTGAATTTTATACTCTGAACAAAAATTATACGACGATTTATTGCATACAATAATAATATAAGAGTGTATTTCTTAGAAATGGATTTTAAGCCATTTCGCAAATTATGCGAATACGTTTAAACTCTATTTTATTTGCTTTATTGTTATTTTCTACCAGCAATAATATTAATTAATATTAATATTATATTACACAAAACAAATACGTTACGGAAATCCAAATTTGCTGTCAATATTCTTTTGTATATTGTATTTGTTTTTAAGAACAAAAACTTTTTAGACGTTCACTAGATAATACCATATTGAAGACAGGTGTTTAGAGAAAATTTTCGATAAAGTTGTCAGTTAAGCCACTTTGATCAGATATTCTCGATATCCTCATACCCCAAATAAGCAAACGCCTATTTTAATTTAAATAATTATTTAACATTCGGATATGAATACGAATTAACTTTAAACTTTAAGTTATACATATTGTACAATGATTATTTAATTTTTTTGCTATGCATTATTAAAACAATAATGATTTTATATAAATAAAATCGAATCTATCTACATTTTAAACAAAAGAAAGTCGTCGTTGAATGAGAAATACAACTCAATGAATTAAATAAGTATGTTCTTTTGTATGCAGTCTATAATAAAAGGTTGACAGACTATAATTAGTATAATTCATGAAAAGCATTCTTTATTATTATTTATATTTAAAAAAAATATTGCCATGTTCTTTAAGTTTTATATTGAACGTATTTCATTCAATTACAAAAAGCCGTACCGACTTTACTGTAAACGAATATAAGTGAGAAAAATTTCAAAACTATTATATCTTTAACCATAATTTATAAAATACTCAGTTATTTATATTTAATTATAGTTTAATATATTACTAACGTTGATAAATAAAAATTAATGACCATATAACAGTCTATTCAACAGTAGATATACTGTATTGAGTCTTTACCGTAACCGTTAGGAACTGTCATATTATTTATTCATATAATTTGAAGAATTGTTAGCACAAATCTATTCTTATTTAAGTAGCGTGATTCTAATTTCTAAAAAGGCTTTTTCATAGATTAGACCTATTTGTACATAACAAGTAACTGTAGTGTGGACTTCATAGAGGTTTAAGATGATAAAAAATTACGATATATTTACATAATATAAGAAGAAGAATGAATGAGTAGTAACCAAGAACTAATAATTTCTCTTACGATATAACTTGTTATATCGAGAAATCGATTAAAATTTCTTGAAATTAAAGTATATAAACGATGAATAGCAAGAATTACCTATATTTTTATATAAAATAATATTAATATTAATAAATTTAGTATTTATTATCACGTTTCCCTCATTTATGCGAAAATTAGTTTTTTATACGATTGAAGAACTGACATTACATTCAATGCGAGCGATTACTCAATTATTATATAAAGTAAGTAAACGTACATTTATTTCATTGTAAAAATAAATCTATTTCAACTTATTTCAGCTGCCATGCTTGTCTATACTAATATTATAAAGAGGTAAAGCTTGTGACGTTGTAGGGGGTAATCTCTGGATCTACTAAACCGATATAGATTAAATTTGGTAAGAAAATAGGTTGAAACCCTGGGAAGGACATAGCATACTTTTTATTCCGAAAATCATCCCTTAAGGGGGTGAAAATGGGGATGAAAAAAATGATGGGTGTTTGTATTGGGAAGCAAGCTAGGGACTACTAGGGAAGCGAGGGTGAGTCGCTAGTACTTTATATCTTAGATAAAAAGCATCTTACGTGTGCTGATAGAAAATATAATTATTAACTATTGAACATCGAATCAAAATTGTTGATTAAATCGATTCTAATGTTGACGATCTATGACTTGAGTCAAAAATTCATTTCATAAAACGACATAATTAAATTAGCTAAAATAATTATAACCGTAAGATAGAATTTCATCACAACTTTCGTTACAACTAGATTGGATATCATTTACACATCTTGTAAATGTATAGGTGCATACTTCACGCTCATTTTGTGTCGCACAAGTACCTAAGTTCTCAACAATCTTTCTCCCGAGGTTTTCCCTAAGCTCTTCAATATGAAATTTTTCAAGACTCAGGGTTTTAAATCTCTTAGAAGCCGGAAACATATTGTGAATTTTACGTAAAAATTATGAATTTTGGAGAACAAAGCCTCTTTTTGACCTATATTTTTCGAGGATTCTTGTCACTGTTTAAAAGATAAAATATACCTACATTCAAAATTAGATTAAACGAAGCGAGAGCTTGCTGTTATAAGAAAATACATGACGCTGACATACTTCGCCTACGTTACTTTTAATTACTCTAGAAATTACTCTCATAATTTCTTGTTTCTCAACATAAAACGTAAATAAAATATAATTATATGATTGCAAATATTTCATATTAGAACAAAAATTAATTTTATTTATTTTTTTTCGTTTTCAACTAAAGATTAGATAACATTCTACAATCGTTTACGCTAAAACTCAAAGAAATATCTATGGGAATGACAACACCATTATATACCTGTAAAATATGTCATTCCCATAAAAACTTTTTTTTCCTAAATTATTATAAAATAAATTTTCTCGAAGCCCCTGGATTATCTGTATTTACTAACACATTTTTTTTAATTCTCATTTTAAGAACTGACACATTCTCTATTATGAAAATTGATGACTATGTGAGGTGATAGATACGAGTATAGTATAACTTTTTCTAAACTCATATATTCGGATGTGGCTTGGCCTTTTAAAATATTTAATAGTTATTATTTTTTTTAATTGGCAATACATAATTTACATGCGAACGATATAAAATCAAATGTCTATAAAATATTTAACTTTGTAAAAAACCTTCAAAATGTATGGGCAAGTTTAAAACCCACTAAATATCGTCTATTAATACATAATTATATAGGTACTGTTTACAATCAGTAATATGATATCCAAGGCGATAAAATCCAATTAAACCATTCAATAAAGCTCATTTTATTTGCACATCGAATCGTTATGATTTCCGTATCCTTGGGCCTGTTTGCTTTTTGTTAAATGCCAAATACCTACGTATATTTTAGAATTAGTACGTTATTTAAAAATAATGATTTTATTAACATTATCATGTACATTTTTATTCTTACAGTTTAAAAGAAGATTTCTTAGATAGAATGAGTAAATTTTAATATGTTGTAAGCTCTATTCATACACGATCTCTAGAAACTATTGTTGTTGATGGTGATGCAATAGACAAAATCGAGTTCAAGACAGTTCTATTTTTGAATTATAAAGTGTAATTATTTTGTATATACCAAATGTCTACCTAGACGCCATTCTTACACCTCACATAGGTACATAAGCTACTCAAAAAATGCTCATCTCCGGTTGCAACTGATAATGCGTTTTATGAAACATTGAACTGTTGTGGTAGACTTTATGACTATACTTTACTTTAATATTTTTATATATTTATATATTTTAAGCACCTTTTTTACAAGAAAAAAAGTTAAAAATATACGTAATAAAATATAAACTGAATAATAACACACAATAATTACTGTAGTCATTGAATTGTGGCAAAAATGCTAGCTATATTTCTCCGCTAAATGGCAGTGCCAATTTTTTGAGCGAAAAACTGTCCATTTTTCTTTTCATCAGTAGAGGCGATAAGATGAGGTTTATTATTACCGAGCTATATATATATATATATATATATATATATATATATATATATATATATATATATATATATATATATATATATATAATATACTTAATTTTAATAGATAATTTCATCAATTTATTAATTATAACTAGGCATATAGATGGAATACTTAATAGATTTCTACAATTAATCCGAGCTATAATTATCGATCATAAATTCTAAGTTTTATTGTTATTTATACAATATTCGTTATGGTACTTGTTAAAATTATTTTATATGTTTATCATATTACAGCTAACGAAGTAATAACGTGCAAAGTAAAAATTCAGGTAATTTTTAATCCATTATTTTAATAAAAAATTCACATTATTTAAATTCTATTTAAAAATGAATACCTTTCTTAACAAAGATATCCAATTTCACTTTTAACATGTTACAGTTAATGCTAGTAATAGTACCTATAGATGTATTTGTAAATTAATTAACACGGAAGCCACCTCATGTCAAGTCCAAGACTAAGTAAAGGTTGTCACCAAGGGCTTACCTTAAAGACTCATATTTCCTCGTTTGTTGCGCAACGTTTAATTAGACTTAACGCTAGTTTGTGCTTCAATATACTTCCGCTTTCCATATACAGTATATAAGAATCAACTAGAGAATTTCTTAGCATTTCTTGTAAGACATTCTATTTCTTGTTCTATACTAAACGTTCTCAAATGATTGTTTTATTAACAAGCAAATTCAATTAATTAATATTTATTTTTACTTCGACGTAACTTTAGCAAAATGGAAAATTCGTTCTAGAAATTTTAAAAAGATCCGTGTTAGTTACGCAAAACGTATTGTAAGTATTCACATGACTTCTTCCTTTTGCAACTTCCTTACATGTATATGGGTGGATTTACGCGGAAAACACGTAAGGACATCATTACCTGCATACTGAAATGTCATTAGTGAGAGTGTCTACGTTCAATTATATCTAAGCGTAACTTTTTAAATGCTTTTACTTTCAAGTGATATATTAATTATCACCTAATATAAAAATGATTATATATACTAATATAAAATGCGTGTTTTTTTTTTGCTATAATTTGTTATCTACGAGTACTTGAATAAAATTTTAAACTGTCTTAATTCTATCGTGTTTTGTTGATTTATCCAAAAAAAGATAATTTATTAAAATTCCCCCATCACTATTTCCTCTGCTTATAAGAATCAAATTTCAAAAATTACACATCCACATTTAATATTATACCATCATGAACGAATAAGTCACTGGACCAGACATATAAGCGGACGTACCTTTATCTGTCTTATTAGTAGCCAGGAAATTTCAGCCTTTGTCGTTTGTTTTTTGCGTCAGTCTCAAGCATTTATTTGTCAACAAACAATCTGCCAAAAATGACTAAATGTTCTGTTAAATGGTGTAAAAACTATAGCGGCGGAAGCAGCACTGTTTCTTTTCACTTGTAAATACATTATTTTATTACATTTATTGTTATTTATCACACAATTTAATAAAATTGTAAAATAAAATGTCATATTATCCAACTATGTTAAATATAGTCGATATTTCTATGTATTGTTGACATCTGACAACCATCATAAAATCCCTGGATTATACCATTCAGAACAAATGACTAAACTGTCGAGTGAGTCCATTTGACATCGACTAGTGCTTGACAATGTCGAAAAATATATCGATATTTGACGAAATAACTGAACGAATTGTGTTATTTGTACAATACAATAACATAAAATACTTTTATCACAGTATCCTACAATCTGATGACAATAAATTTATAAAAATATTTTCTAAGTCACATAAAAATATAAATGCAAAAATTATAATTAGTATGTGTACTTAATTTTTTATTTTATTTTATACCACATTTATATACTTTGGAATATTATTCCATTGTAATAATAATAAAGATCATTTTATTTCAACACATAAATTACACAAAATCAAACAATAATGTTTTAGCACTAAACTTCTGGGTTGGCGATTTGTAATAAAACACTTTACTTTCACGATCTATTTTACTTTCACGATCCAACACTCACTTTAATTTGCAATCACTTTTTCTTTTTCCTAATTTCACAAATGTTTATTAAGAACTGAGCAATATTAGGACAGTGTCACATTTTTATAAGCTACCCGAGACAATCAATTGCCAATTAAAATAATTCAATAACAGAATCAACAAAATCACTTTATTTAATTAAATTAGCTTAAAATTTTTTTTTAATCTTTAAAAAATAATTTTTATTATATATTAATGGAATATACACCCGATATTCATTTGTTCATTAACATTATTATAGGCCAACAGAATGCTGCCATCAATGCCATCGTATTTATATAAATCAAATTAAAAAATAATTATTATTTGACACATTATTATTGCCTCTTTAATTCATTTATTTTATTTTATTATAATAAATACAGATATTTTAAATTAAAAGATGTAAAATATGATGACTATGCTAACCAATGTCTAAAATGTCATTAATTGGTTCATCGATATATGTATTTTATCGATTACGTTCAAGCACTAGAAATATTGTATTGTGTACCTGTGTGTATAATAATGTAATAAAATCTTTGTGTGCGTTATGCGTCTTTTGGTTGAACGAGTTTTCATACATTTGTATTTTATGTCTCGTCCAGTGGTTTATTCGTTCATGTATACCATATTAGGAAATTTACGTTAATAGCATGTCATTCATATGACACCCGATAACCCGGTCTCGATGCTAACAACGTGTTCGCATTGCAATTCTGCAAGACGCATAAATTATCACATATGATGTTTGTTGGGCGACTCCGTTCCATAGGATGAAAGGTCGACGAACTGCTGGCGCCATGATTGCTCTCTACATAATACTTACTGCATACAATTAAATCGGAAAAATCTATAATATGTAGGTTTTATTACCATCGCATATTATGTTGATACAATAGTAATAAGATAATTCATTCAAATAAGACGTTCTTACATGAAACCACATATATTGTATAGATAAACCTATGTCGCATATTAAATACCTACTTAAATCTATACAAATATTAACTATTAAAATTGTAACTAAGCCGATTTTTTTGAAAATCTAATTGAAAAAAAAACACATTACTATCGATGTAGAGACCGAATCTATGGTTTTTGGAATTTTTGTCTGTCGGTCTGTAACCGCATCACGTAAAAAGGTTATTTGGGTCAACATATAGGATACTTTTTACCGCGGGAAAATGTCTCATTTTTGAGAAAAAATACAAAAACTGCAATGTAAGTATACTAATATGTAAAACCTAAGAATTTAGTTTTTGGTCAACTGAACGCGGGCGGAGCCGCGGGCAATGCTAGTATAATATAATTTTAAATTATGCACAATTCGTGTCAATAATTAACTCATAGAAAAATCAAGTAATAATATCTTATCATACCAATATTAATATGTATGATTTTCATAACATATGGGCATAACCCCATTATCTGTACTTATTTAATATATTTAGAAATTTGAGATTAGTTGGAAATGTTTTTTTCATTAGGATTAGGAAATATACGTGTTTTAAGTGATGTCATAGTCTATGAAAACTTGCAATCAATGAGTGAACAAGTCTAGATGTATTAAACAGATGCAGCATGCAGCGCTCTGTTATAGACTTTGACGTCACATTCGGTCTCATGAATGAATGTCGTTGCGATTCAACTACTATGAACTTCATACGTATTCTTGAACTTTTTTAAAATTTGTTTTTATCAATAAGAAATTACATTAAAAATATTGATATAGGCTTAATCCAGATGCAATAAAGATTATAAAAAAACATTTCATCTTTATTTAAATCACACGCATATTCTCTATTGCCTTACGATAAAATCCAATAACATCTATTTATTGTTCTCATTAACTAAAGATAGGATTTGACGTAATTTATAAGTTCGAGCTTATATCACATGTCTATTTTTAGTGATGAAACCCACAGATAGTTTATTGGGATCACCACTCAGCAGTAACACAAGCAATTTTACAGACAGCTTATAGTGATGCGCCATCGGTTGGCACATGTGTCCACTGTCCAATGCTACAGATTATGCAGATAATCTGACAGATCGATACAATTTTTAAATGAACTCTAATCTATATTTAATTTAAAAGCTATCGTACATAATATTATAATGCGATTGTGTTACTGATACTGTAGGTGGCCTACGCTCATCAGAATAATGAAAATGGGCAATAGAAATCGATTGACGCAAATGTGTCAAGTTACATAATAAAGTTTTGTCATGAACAAGGCTCAAGCGTTACGTGATTTAAACGACATACGTCGAGGAAACTGCTAATTACGTTACATTTAGCGACGTTCATTGTTTACCAAACTAATAACAACAGTATAGGTATTATATTATACATTTGCTTGGATTTTAAACTTAGTATGATTAATTATCAATTTTGTTAAACATACAATGGCCCTGATGATCTTTATAATAATTAATTAATTAGTAAATAGAGTTATAATGATCTTCTTAGTATTTGAAAAGTCTCTTCTTCTTCTTCTCCCTGCCCATTTCCCAATCACTTGGGATCGGCGCAGTACATCTTCTGTACTGCTGAAAGGATTTGGCAAAAGTTTTAAGACCGGCCGCCTGCCTCACGTCAACTCTCCTTGGGAAATGTCTCTATTATGGTGACTGAAGATTATATCCTGCATAAACATATAAAATACATTTAAATAAACTCGAGCAGGAACCGTGGGCAAGTACCTACTATATAATTATGGCCTATATATATACCTAATATATATTTATTATATTACTATATTATTAAAACTATTGAAGCTGTAACAGTTTATTCTTAAATACGTCTAGACATTCTCACACGGTCAGGCCCTGGTCTTAATTTAAAGAAAATAGTTTCGTACAAAAAGATTCAATATTTATGTACATATTATATCTAATTAAAGCGAGTTGACTAAGAGAAATATTTAAACGTTTTAAGTTCTTGCAATACTGACTTTAATAGAGAACCAGTTTGTCTGGTAGTTGGATTGCTAAATTTTTTACACTTAGATCACTTCACCTGCGCTGTGTGTGCAAATTTTATGTGTTTTTAGCAATAAACATGGTCAGGATGTCTTAAAAGGAAATGGACGACATTTTTCGTACATCTGTTCATATTTTGCGATAGGTACTGTATACTTACTGTACTTCAATATATTTGAAGTATACACCTATTAATTAATATTTATAAGACTTCTTATGGTGTATCATTCTTAGCATTTCTATTGAAGCGTTTATTTTTATTATCATTTTAGTACCTGTCTCATTACGAAAAATTTATTATTTTATTTAAAATAGAATTTTACTATTTTGTTACAGTGAAAGTCATAGCAAAATGGTGTAACTAGAAGCAATATGCGGTGGTTCAGGAAAGCTGAGCCGCCGCGGCTACTTGCCGTCTCCCCAGAGGCTGATTCCAGGTCCTCGCGAAGATCTAGAATAGGTAATTACAGTAAAAATATAAATTTTAAACCGGTTTCTATAACATATTTCGATTGTAAACGTAATAAATTTTAAAATACTTTTTGAAATTTCATACAAATCTAAATGGGTCCATGTAACAATGTGTATAATTAGTTCATCAATATTACATAAAAAATAATTCAAAATTTTCAAAGATTACATGTCTGAGAGAATCTAGCGAGTTTTCGAAAGACATGTATCCGCCAACCTGCACTTTGCCTGCGTGGTGGACTGTGGCTTGATCCTCCTCGTATTGAAGGGAGGAACGTGCGTAGCTGCGGGATGTTAAAAAGGGCTGAATACAAAAAAATACATAACATTATTTGAAAACATTTTTCTTTATTAAATAACGTCTTTTATTAATTTACTTCTTTTTATTTCAGATATGTCTCCAGTTCGCTATCATAACAGAAAAAGTAGTAGCAGTTCTGTGGAAACAAATTTTTACAATTTAAGCGATCAAATAATAATTGTAGAAAAATCGCCTCATCCATGTCAACGCAGCTCAGAAGGCCCAGTGACTCGACGAATTTCATTGCAAAATGGTCCCAATTCGCCGCAAGAAAGCTGCAATAGTCGCAAAAACCGCGGTGGCTCTTTAGAGAAAGAGTACGTGGTGTATAGAGAAAAACGAAATCCGTTACTCGATAAAGTTAAAAATACAAAACTATCGTGCTTTAAATCAAATGCGCCAATTCGACCCGGAGACGACGCTACATCAACGTCAGGAAGTGATTGCAGTGGATTTGGACAAGTTGAAAACGTTTCGCACTGTCGTTATACCGATAACTACCCAGGACATACCGAGTTTGAAAACCAAAACCCTTGGGTCAAGATGCCAAATTACGATGACGATGTGTTTTTTGCTAAAAGCCCAGTAGAATGCAATTGGCGAGAAGGAAAATCCTTTACAAACAGGGGCACGAGATGTTACAGCTCAGGATCTGAATGTGATCGGTACCACGTTATACCTAAAGCAGGGACAAAACTGTCAAAATCGAGTGATCAAATTTTTAATGATGACTATGAATCATATGAAGAAATATCAACTTCGATTAAAAACTTTAAAAAGACTGATAAGCTTAAGCTTAAAGATGATAAAGACACGATCGGGCCTAGTTCTTGTCTTTCTGCTAAATTACGCGCTATGTCTGATAGGTACTTAAGATCTTCTACGAATAAATTTTTCTCAAAACTTTATAAACAAAACGGGGAAGAAGACGTAGGTCCTAGTGGAAATGAAGTTATAGTTAAGTCAACCAGTGCAATAAATAAAAGTCGTAAGAAACGTGGTGGGGTGAAAGCTAAATTAAGAAGTTTTTCATATGGAGCTTTACCTGGACTTGATGAATTCCAAAAGAGTCACAGTTCTGTATTTCATGATGACGTTTACCAAGTTTCATGCGACGATGAAAATGTTTTAATACACGACTGTGAAGATGCAGACTCAGGTATCCTAGTTAATGAATCTTCATCTATATTTGATAGTGATAGAATATCGTCTAGATGCGAAAGTTCTGCGTCACATAACAATCCACAAGTAGCCTGCCACAGCAGGAGTGTCTCTGGCGACCAAAGCTATGCTAGAGCAAGGATATCTAGCAGGCGAAGCAGGGAAAAAAATGAACCCAAACCTAAATTACGACACAATCAAAGGGCACTATCATTAGATCGTAAAGAAATTCTCAGACGAATGCCTAAGAATCTGGATTTCGCTGAGCCACAATTTCTCCAACTGACTGAAAAGCAAAAAATGCGTCAAAGAGATGTTAGTCAAGGCGACTGTGGTATTCCCCCTATTCCACCATGTCGTAAGCCTGCTAAAAACCATATAAATAAACCTCATTCAGAGTTTAAAGTGGTAAAAATTGTAAGAAGAAAGCCTTCTGATGAACTAGGAATATTTATAGCAAAAACAAAGTTATTAGACGAGGGTCATGTGGGATATTTAGTGGCACACGTAGTTCCAGGAGGATTAGCTGATAAGTAAGTTTCTTTATTACTTAGTTTCCTTAGAATCGCAATTTAATTTTTTCTTAAACTTTTACATGATTTATATAAAGTACTAGCGGCTCGTCTCTAGGAAACCAAAAACAAACCTATTCCACGGGAAATTTAGAAAACGGTTATTCCAGACTATAATCTATCTCTGTGCCTTTCATCCAGATCCGTTCAGCGGTTCTGGCGTGAAAGAGCTACAAACATCCATATATACAAACTTTAACATTTACAATATTAATACTAAAATACAGTTTATATTTTGTAAATAATAATAGATGTTATACTTAAATATTCAAATGATTTTCAGGGAAGGCACTTTACGCATAGGAGATGAGCTCCTTAATGTCAACGGCAGAAGACTTCGAGATCTAACTATGTCAGAAGCCAAAGAAGCACTTAGGTCAGGTTTATCCGAAATAGATATTGTAATTTGTAGACCACGTGAGAAAACTGTTCCCGAAACAAGACAAAGGGAACCGCCTCAGAAAAGTGTTATACTAATGCGGGAAAGTTCCGTGGACTACGAAAATGCAATAATATTAGGCAAAGAAAGACGTAATGATAAGTATGACATTAGGATCGAACGTCAGTCTCAGGACGAAACCCCGTGTAATCGCGACGCGCTATCAGCAACGGACGAGGCCGATGGCGCGGCGGATACGCACTCCCGTTTCCTGAAAGGGCAGAACGCGAGCTATAGCAGTATGAACAACAAGTTACTGCGTCGACAGGTCGTGAGTTATAGTGGTACGAACAAAGATGGATTGACACTTAGTTGTACAGGTGATGTTGTCGATGTGGATGTACCAGATGGCGCCGAACGAACCTCAGATAAGAATGACTGTGACGTACAAGCCCAAAATCCTACCAGTTTCTGCACATTACCCCGAAGACCGCGAGCACCAACGCACACATATCACACCATTACATTTGAAAAAGGACACGGGAAGAAACCATTGGGTTTCACCATTGTGGGAGGACGCGACTCACCTCGAGGTCCTTTAGGAATATTCATAAAGAGCATCCTCCGACACGGGCAAGCAATTGATGATGGAAGACTTAAAGCAGGTGAGTTTTTACGCAATATGTTACTTCAAAAATAATTTGTAGTTACTTAAGTATATAAACTTATATCTATACATATAATAAAATTCTAACTAAGTCGAATCTGTACATTAAATATTTTTTTGGAAAATCTAATTGAAATAGACATTATCTGTCAACTGACAACTTTTGTCTGTCTGTCTGTCTGTCTGTCATAACAATGTCTGTCTGTTACCGCATCACGGAAAAACCACTGGAGGGATTTTGTTGAAATTTGATATGGTGATAGCTGGTTATCCGGGTCAACATATAGGATACTTTTTACCGCGGGAAAATATCTCATTTCTGAGAAAAAATACAAAAACTGCATTGTAAGAGTATACTAATATGTAAAACCTAAGAATTTGGTTTTTGGTCATCTGAACGCGAGCGGAGCCGCGGGCAATGCTAGTTATAATATAAATGTTTTATAACAATCGGAAATCATACTGACACTCTTTATCTTAGTGCTAATAAACGCATAACTTGAACCCTAGAGGCTACTGTATCATATTGTTTACACTAAAACGGATACAAGAAACTAATAAGAATGAATTATGCGTCTACCTACTATACTGGTTTATGATAACAATATCAGTTACTTGTATATATAAGATTCCTAATTATAGTTGCGATGCAATTAGGTTTATTTAAACAATACTTATCATCTTGAATGGTATAAGACGGCTAGGTTGTGGACATCATTCAATATATTTTTGTTTGGGCTTATATATTAAATAATGATAAGTATGATGTGATATAGTCAAAAGGACATAAATTATTATATTTAACTAAAAGCATTTATATTGCATTTAAAATTTACTAAGGAGATAGCTCAATGGTATTGCGTTTGCCTACGAAACCAAATAAAGCGGTTTCAAATCCCTACTATTATGTCTATTTGTCTGTCTGTCTGTGACCGCATCACGAGAAAACCACTGGACAGATTTTGATGGGTATGATGATAGCTGATTATCCGGGTCAACATACAGGATACATTTTACTGCGAGAAAGTATCTCATCTCTAAAAAATCTATGCTAAACTTTAAAACGTTACAAGGAACGAACCCAAGTCTCTAGTATAATATAAAAACATCCTAAGACATACCTTTATTATACATAATAGGTCTATTATATTATATTATATGTTGTTTTATACTATAGCTATGATTCCTTCAGACCTGAAAAGAACAAAAATAATAAATTAAACATTTTTACCGTATTTTTATTAGGTGACGAGGTGCTAGCGGTAAATGGGCAAGCATGTCATGAATTAGCACATGTAGAGGCTCTAGCTCTCTTCAAAGCTGTGAGAAATGGCCCAATCGAGCTTAGGGTTTGTCGCAGAGTTAAGAACCAGTGAGTTATATACATATACAATATACATATACGTACAATATCCTTTTAGAATTTCCAAAAAATGCGTCCTTCTTAAAAACTATAATTCAATGTTCATTGTGAAAGTAAAGTAAATTAAGATAACAGTATAATTTATCAAAAATTAAAATATTATTTAGATTTTGAATTAAAAAACACCTCTCTTCTATAAATCTTAACAAAAAAAATATCAAATCGCACATACAATTTATATTTTATACTATTCAGTTTATTAATAGCTTTTATTTGTACTTTCAGGTCTACCAAAGCAAAATCCTGCACAGATCTACTAAATGATGACGACTGAAAGTGAGCTGTCAAGATGATCAGCGTGTTAATTTGATTTAAAAAAAAGCTAGAAGCAGAGACAAAGAGTCTCCGAATTTTTTAGCCGTATCTTTGATTTAAGATTATCGAGTCATATGAGTTCAAATGAAGTAACTTCAAAAAAAAATGCATGCAACATTAATTTTCATATTACTTAAGACTAAAATAATAAATGTAAATTGATAGTGCCATTCAATTAATTTTATATAGCACGCTGTCTTCAAACGTATCTTTTGTTTTCTAATTGTCATTTCTGTACCTGACTTTCTTTTTCTTTATATGGAAGCTCAATGATTGCACACTAAAAAATAAGGATTATCCCAAAGATAATATTAGGTAATTATCCTGTAATCTTTTTAATGAAGAATGAAAATATTACAATTTGCTTCAATTACTTATTTAGGGCTTTATCAGACTGCTTGTGTCAGTGCAAATGACATTTTGTCACTAGGTATAGTATCTAAACATAGTTTTCAAATTCAAAGCCTTTGTACATTTTTAATATTATCTAAGAATCAAAGCACATCATATAATCTGAAATTTGTATTTAAATAACAATTTCTATTTGTATGCTTACTTTATTAGTAGAAAATAAATTAATATTATTTCTATATCCGAATATGATTGAAAGGGACAATCCCTTTTGCTTTTCTATTGCTCATTTCATTTTTACATTATTAGAGATTGCACGTTGCTATTGATGATCACTTATGTAATTAGATATTTATAGGTACAGTACCTACGTTGAATTTACTTGACAACTATTCACATTTGTAAAATTTCACATGAGCAAGAGGTAGATCTAAAGATTTTTATTCATTTTAGCAAGTAGAAATTGTCCATTAGAAATATTTGTTAATGTTTTATATTAAGATTATAATGGAACAAATATATTAAAACTGCAATAAAGTGAACAAATCAAAAGTTATGTATATACAGTTGATCTGACTACTGTGATAGTTTGTAACAATTTTGTACATTTATAATGGAAATATTTTTACCAAGTATGCAAAGCAATTTCTACCCAATTTAAAGAGGAGAAGGTGATGATTTTACGGTTTATGTAATTTATTTATTAAAAATTAATTATTGTATTGACGATGCATGTAGTAGAGAGGCAAGCAAGTACTGGATTCAAATAACACATACCTAGCTCAGCTAAGTCGCACTACATAGTCTGATCCACATACTTTCTATGGTGAATATGTATCTATTATTATTAAACATAAGTTTTTTGGATGAAATATAAACTTTTAGAAGCTGTTGTATGTAGTTGTACTGAATAAAATGTGCAAAATGATTATCTTATTTTATTGTACATATCATTAATTTTATAGCAATGAATAAAATAAAATTGTTTTATTTTTTCCTTGACATATTTATTTTGTTTTTCCTTCAACTGGTAAATTTATCTTAAATTTAATCTTTAAAAATTATAAACAATATATGTAGGTACAAATGTTAAAATGGCAAAGGGTAAAAGCGACTCTTATGTAAATAGCTTGGACATGGAATAATATATCCAGTGCAATAGGACTAACATGAGGTCCACTGTCCAACAATAATGTTTTTAAATAATATACGAATTGACAACATGCAAGTAGTTATACTGACTTCCGAGTGATAAGTAAATAAATGTTTATCAATAGATAAGCAAAAGGATTTTATTATAATAAAGAAGAAAAAGTAATTGATCTAAAATGCTTTAAAAATGCAAAATCCTAGTATTTATTATTTTAATCATTCTTATTTTACTCCCAAAAATAGTATACATATTAATTTAACTAATACATGAATAAAATTTCCCTTATTCGTTCAAAGTAAATCTATACATATAATAAAATTGTAACTAAGCCGAATCTGTACATAAAATATTTTTTGGAAAATCTTATTGAATTAAACATTATTATCGATACAGAGGCCGAATCTATAGTTTTTAGATTTTTTGTCTGTCTGTCTGTCTGTTACCGCATCACAGAAAAACCACTGGAGGGATTTTGATGAAATTTGGTATGGTGATAGCTGGTTATCCGGGTCAACATATAGGATACTTTTTACCGCGGGAAAATGTATCATTTCTGAGAAAAAATACAAAAACTGCAATGTAAGAGTATATTAATATGTAAAACCTGAGAATTTGGTTTTTGGTCATCTGAACGCGGGCGGAGCCGCGGGCAGTGCTAGTACTTAATATGTTTGGATGAATGAATGAAAAAAAGTTTGGATGAATGGATATTTGTTACTCAATCACACCAAAACCGCTAAACGGATTTAGATGAAATTACTAATTAGGCACAGAGGTAGATCACAATCTAGAATAACAGAAAAAATTTACAGTTCTCGTGGATCAGATTTGTTTTTAACTAGCGACTCCCGCTCTTCTCGGGTTCGTCCCTAGATACGTTTTAACGCTTATTTATAGATTTCTCTACCTAGGAGAATAAATACCAAATCTTATAAATATGTCAACATGAACATTTATACTATAAACTATTGTTGACTTTGAGTTTGACAGTTATTTTGGCGGACTATATTTCGTTATTTCTTTAGTTTGTGGTGAATAGCGACATCTGACAAATAGGATACAATTTATTTATATATTTTTTATGAATGGATAAAACTATGTAACGATAGATGGCGTTAAATGAAGGAAAAACTTACTAGAAGCCGTTCAAAGATGGCAGCACATGCCATTTTTTTCATTAGATTACTTTTTATTATTTATATAATACTAGCAGAACCCGCGGCTTCGCTCGCGCTAAAACTACAGGAAAACTCTAAAAAAGTAGGTTTCATACAAACTTTCATCCCCTATTTTACCCTCTTATGGTATGAATTCCGAAAAATGCTAAAACACGTATTTATTTAATTGTATTGTAGAGCGTTAATACCAAACAGTCATAATTAATAATTCTGATCATAAATAATTTTTGGGCTGTATTATAACGTATTTTCCCGTGGGAATGAGATTATCTGCCGCGGTAAAAAGTAGCCTATATCACTCTTCAGCCCTCCAACTATCTCCACACAAAAAATCACGTCAATCCGTCTCTCCGTTTCGACGTGAAAGACAAACACTTTATTGCCATGTGGTTTTAACAATAACATTAATTATAATTATTAATTTCGTGATTATATAGAAAAATAATTAAAAATAATGTCAAAATACAATTTCTGGTATGGTTCTTTAAAATACTTATTTTATACTTAATAGTTATTATTTATCTTGTATATAATATGAAGTAACTCAAATTAACTCTTCCCAATATACCTGGTAGACTATGAGTTGCTTCAGATCTATCTTTATACTAAATTTCAATCAAGTCCGTCCAGCCGATTCAGTATGAAGGAATAACAACATACAATTACACACGCAACACACACATTTTCCTTAAATTATAGATATTTTTTTAAAGTATTTTTCATTTATTGTCTCAGATATAAGTATGAGTATGAGTATTTCAAAAAATATACTCTTTATATAGGCACTAACGTGACAAATGATATAGAGTACCTATTTTTATTATAAAAAGTTATTTATCTTCATTCCGATACTGACGATAACATATCTTGATCGCTTCCACGTTTCATATCAGATTGAAACGATGTGAAACTTTCACTATTATTTAAAAATATTTTGTAAAAAACATTGACACGCGATTTCATAATAGTTGCCATGATACATCATTAAATTATTTTCTTGAGTATTTAATTTATATAAGATAAATTTCGTCGGTTAGTATTCAGCCCTTTTTAACGTCCCACTGCTGAGCACGGGCCTCCCTTCAATACGAGGGGGATCAGGCCATAGTCCACCACGCTGGCCAAGTGCGGGTTGGCGGACTTCACATGTTTTTCGAAAACTTGTTAAGTTCTCTTAGACATGCAGGTTTCCTCACGATGTTTTCCTTCACCGTAAGGCAAGTGGTAATCATGTTAGAAATGACTCGCACTTGAAAATATCAGAGGTGCGATACCCGGGATTTGAAACCGCTTCACTCGGTCACTGGGCTACCACTACCTTGGTTAGTGATTTATTATAATAAAGAATAATCTTCATAGATACTAAATACCTTTAAATTTGCAAAGTACTCGTAAAAGAAATTTTTTCTGCATCTGGTTACTGAATCACATTAGTACTAACTCCGCTCGGGCTCGTCCCTAGTTACGTTTTAACGTTTAGTATAGATTTCTCAGAGATGACATATTTTCTCGCAATAAGAAGTATCCTATTTAATGACCCGGTAATCAACTAACACCTCATCAAAATCTGTCCAGCGGTTTTCTCGTGATGCGTTCTCGGACAGACAGACGAAAATTCTAAAAATCTATAGATTCTGCTTCTGTTTCGATAATAATGACTATTTCAATAAGATTTTCCAAAAAATATTTAATGTACAGATTCGACTCAGAATTTTATTATATGTATAGATGAAAAAATATGTTTTTATTAATAAGAAGTTATTTTAACATAGCAAATTAAAAATATATTTTCTGTTTGTAAAAAGTATTTGGACTTACGAAAGTGTAATATAAACAAAAAGGTAATAAGTTTGTTTTATCACCTTGTATGTGATTAGGAGTTGTGCAACGTTTGCCAGGTCTTGTGTCAACTTGTCCTTTATCTTTTTAACAGCATCCCTTTTTACAAATTACACAATGTTTACTTTGTGTTCTTGTGTCATTGACTTTTACTTTATGGTATTATTTTGTAAACATTTTCATGTCAGGTATCTGAATTGTGAACCAACATTGACATTAAAAATTGTTAATTGTATTATTTAGTACTAAGTATGTACCTAGCTATTTACTTTTAATTTATTGCTCATTACTGTTTTAGCTAACTGCTAAATAGATAGTAGGAATAGATATAGCAAGGCCTCAGTGAATCGCATATTTTTTTTTAAAGCGTCATCTTAATTTATGTATAAGACCTTTTTTGTCAGATCTTATAAAAATAAAAAAAAATAAAAAACTTTGGAAAAGATAAGAAAATCCAAAGACATAGGGTATTAGACATGGTTAAAAAAGAAGTCAACAATATAATTATGTTCTAGCGGTGCAATTGTAATTTTATTAGTTTTTTTATTTATGGTCTTTTTAGTTTAGTAATGCATTGTGCTAGTCTCAGTGAGATTGGGCGCCGTGGCCATCATCATCATTGCATTATATGCGAAATTTTATTTCATACACTTCGAATTTATTTTAAGTTCGATTTCCGCAAGGGTTAATAAATGTTTGCATCGATAATTATTAATGAAAATAAGAGTGCTTTCCCACTGACATGTGGCTTTAAGCATTTAGTTAAGAAAATTGATACATATGTATATGAATTTCTAAGTTCTCTATTTTTAACTACTTTAAATTAGTCTACTTTAGATCGGGAAAATCAGAATTTGAGCCCCGATTCGGGCCAAATAGTTACTGGGCTTTTCATCACGAAATACTCAATAGCAGCTCGGATTTGGAAAGTTAAATAAATAAGAAAACACCCTCGTACCTCGAGGGGCACTTTAAACTGTCGGACCTGCGTCTTATCTCTCACTGTCGTCGTGTTCCATCCCAGCGGAATATTATCATAATAAGAAATAGAGCGTGCACCTGTGTTTGCGGACACACTTGTGCACCAAAATATTCTCGTTCTATTCAGATGATTAGTCTCAGAAAGATTGGCCGCCGTATAATGGGTCAGGAGGAGATTTAGTACTTTTTAACTGCCAAAACAAACAGTGTAAAGTTGGAAAAGAAATTTTATACATTTTCCTTATTCTTTTTCTACAGAATACCCGTTTTTCAACATATTTTTTTAGTATTTCAGAATTAAAATCTGCTTTATGAGTAGAAACTAAATATTACGGTAAAAATTGAACATTGTAATTCTGTAATGTTTCTAATTCTTATTCATATAATTATATACTTTATTTTAATATTTTAATCGTAAGACCAAGCCAAGGAAGAACTTGCTGAGATCTGGATAAAATATGCCTATAAATATCAACGCCTTCCAGTCTGATAAAAATCAGCATAAACCGTAACGCCTTAATGTATTTATCATATAATTTACGTCTTCTGTCCCTAATGGGTTTTATGAAGGTTGCCTTAATTCTCTTCTAACTTTATGTTATAATACAAGGAAATGCTTTTACTGGGCCCAAACGTGCGGTACACGCCATGCATTGTTGTCTGTTGACTTACGATACCAAAAATATGATTAATTTTAACCTCTTTTGACTGCTTCTTTTGAAATAATAAGAAAGTATTATTAATTTTGAAACAGAAGATAGTAAAAAATTATTTAGTAGAGTTTATATTATGGCTACGTTTTGATGAGAAACATCTATTGACGCGCCTTGGCAGTAAACCCAACTCATAGGACGGGAAACGGCATGATGCTCTACTACTCGTACTTCTACGCCACCGTTCTCAAATTAATTGTGTGTGTGCGCGCGTATTTGTTGCTTTTCTATGTGTCTGTTTGTGTATTTGTGTGTCCTTTACTGCATAATATTTCTATCCAACTATAGTATAATTGATACGTTTACCGTTTGTATACTTTATATTTTTTTAATAAAGATATCTTTCTTTTAAAAAAATCTGAATATTTTGTTTTTAATTGTATGTTATATTTACTGACTTTGAAAAAAATCCTGTCATGCATATTTAATATACAAAATAGTTTCGATGTTTCGCATCTGTCAGGCGTCCCGCGACGGCTTTTATTGTTTTTTTTTTGTATGTCTCTTTTCTTGTAGACTTGTCATCATTATAACATATTTGAACATCTTCATTGTATCTCTAAATCACTCTATCAATACGCCTCGCGAATTGTAGATGTCACCTAACATATTTTGTCTTCTGAATATAAAATTACATAATTCACACCTAAGTGTTCATAAAGGAAGTGCTCTACCGCGCAATGAGTTTCGAACAATGAATGAATGTTGTACCGCTAGACTTATAAAAACAATGTAATTTAACAAAAAAGTATTTAAAACGAGTAAAATTACCCAAACAAGTTTTTTTTATTATTTTACATTGCAATGTCCCAAAATGTATGTTTATTGAGAATTGTTACAAAATGTTTAGTGTTGATGGCTTCTGTGGTTATGTTAATATGTGGCCGCAGATTTCGTGCTGGTTGTTCCATGGCCGAATGTGATGCTGCCGAAGATTTCATAGATTAATAATAATTTTCCTCATATGCTAGCTACTATGATACTAAATATTCATGAAAACGAAATTGTGAATATTTTTTACTATTATATCAATAAAGCACTTCGTTACTATTTTGTGACTACGATTGACAATTTCTTATTTATTATTTCTATTTTTAACATAATCTACAACTTAATACGTACATATATAGCTATGTGTTGAATAATAAAACTTAACTGTCTAATTTTTAAAATATACTATTATTTACTACCATTAAGTTTTGTTATTACATAAAAAATTGCCTTAAAAATATTTACGTTACGATTGATGGTGTATTAAATCAAATGCAAATAGTTTACTAGAAATATCAAGTATAATTACTGACACCCAGTGGCATTGGATGAAAATTTTAATCTCTTTCAATCAATCAATCTTGCGATACTTGTATTTAATTGAACCTTTAATACTTAGCCCAGTGAAGGGATAGTATGCAAAATAGCAGTTACGTGCACGTATAATTTGAACTTTATAAACTTAGAACAAAATAGATTTAAAAGTTTAATATTTATAATATTGTTTCATAAAAGAAATCCTTGAGATTAACCTCACAGAGACTTTTTTTTAATATGATATTTAAAAATGTATAAGTTAACTCATAATAGTTTATTTATTTAAAAATCGCAGAATATTAGTCATTTTCAAGAAATTTGTTATTTTCTTACAAACATAATATACAAATAAAACTTTTATATTACAATTTGGCAATTTATACCAAAAAATTTACAATTCAAATGTCATATGATTAAGTTCCGTAATTTCAACTTCGCGCTTATGAATCAGCCCAGATAATATGAGCATACAATACTATGTAAGGTATATTCTATGTACCACGTACCTATATAAAAATAAGTGTGATTTTTCATATTATATATTGTATTAAATATAAGTCATTACTACTTTAAAATATATTAATTACACACACAATTATTAACAAATATGTATGTAAGTTTCCATACTTTTCTCATAAATACCAATGTTCAAAAGCACTTTTGCAAATGTGCAATTACATTTACGAGGAACTCGACTTAGACGATATTTGAGTGATATTTTTGCGACACTAATGCCTGATATCGGCGGAAGTCGTCAGGACTGCGACGGAAATTGTCATGCATTAAGAGATACATTAACCGTTAATATAAAAGGGACATCGCCCCTCCACTGAAACTGTTATGACGTTTACGCAATGCGGTTTATGACTGAGTCGACTTATTGTAGTCATAATAAGCTGAAAATTATCATATTTTATTTACTTTGTTGTATTAGAAAAGTTTCGTACCTATTTGTTTGTTTAGTATTTAAGTTGTAGATAGAATATATAATATTTATAATTTTCAATTTAATTGAAACGCCATGGGAATGTACTAGATGAAAATGAAAGGGTTGGAATGCAATAAATAATTGAAATCAAATTGCAAATGTACAAAATTTTCATATTTAAACCAAACCAGAGCCTGAGAATAAATCTGTGAATCTCTATGAGCATAAAGCTATATAAAACATGTTAAGATTTTGGTGATTTTATAAATATTTTTATTACATATTTTCTCAATAAAAATATAGTGGATAGTTAATTAATTCACAATTAATAGGCAACACTGCAAATCCACATTAGTAGGTTTTTAGATATAAAACACAAGAGTATTAATTGATGAGAAACGCTTGCTTATGCCCGATTTCATCAACAACCCATAAGCTACCACCTACGTATGGGATCCCTAGCTTAAAATTTCCCTAATCTAGCCCCTAAATTAAATTTCGTTTTACCATCGTCTTTAAGCCCATATTTCGAGAACCTAAATTTAGGGGGCCTTTTAATATTTAGGTGACCCCTAACTGTCAGTGAAACAGAAACTGTCCCCTAACAGCCCCCTAACCATGCTTAGGGGATCCCTTAAACTTAGGTGATGTTGGTGAAATCGGGCATTAGAAAACTAAAGGTGTAAATAGGCGCGTACAAAAATATTTTTTAAAATCCTTCATAACTTTACTTGTAAATGAACCCTTTACCCAATATCCGAAATAGACAGTAATTTTATCAGGAAACATGTCACGTTTACTCAATTCCTTAGATTAGACGATATAGGGCATCTTATCGGGAAGGGAGTAAATTGGAGGTATAAAGTTGATATCGCGAATTTCGTATTGATTTTTCATTGACAGTAACGTGTTGAATTTACGTTGATCTTTATCTAAAGGTTATAAGAGCTTGTTTTGTATACATTGTATTTGTATTTTGTATGCTAGTAAAAGTAAAATTATTTATTGAAGTTATATACCTTTTGGCACGTTTGGAAAAGAATTATGAGAGTAAAATTTTTACGATGCGCGCGCACACCGACAGCCAAAAAGCGACATGATGAAGTTAACTCCATTCCTTTTACAAATAGAGAGTTGTGACATACGGGATGAAATCTTTAGCTATTTTTGTTCTGTTACGCCAAAGAAGTATAATTTCTTACGTGCGTACATAAGCACACACACACGTTTTTTTTATACTGACACGTAACTACTATAAAAATGTATGTTATAAAGTTATTGTCTGACCATTTTACTTATATTTGATTGCCATGGCTAATCCTTGAAACGGCTTAATTGTTACAAAATATATAAAATGTTCCAACTTTATGGATATGAATAGATGTTTATGTAAAAATATATGGGTCTGGTGTGTAAATATTGCAAAAATTGTTTTCCCTATTATTTAAAAAATATATCGAGATAAGATAAAAAATATGTAGAGATAAGATAAAGAAAAAATATGAAGTGATCTATATATATCTTCTATCTACGTTATAAATATAGATAGTACGTGTCAAATTAAGAACCTCCTTTTTTTTGTCGGTTAAAAGTATATAATTTACTAGCATTTCCCGCGGCTCCGCCCGCGTTCAGATGACCAAAAACCAAATTCTTAGGCTTTACATATTAGTATACTCTTACATTGCAGTTTTTGTACTTTTTCTCAGAAATGAGGTATTTTCCCGCGGTAAAAAGTATTCTATATGTTAACCCGGATAACCAGCTATCTCCATGCCAAATTTAGTCAAAATTTGTCCAGTGGATTTCTCGTGATGCGGTAACAGACAGACAGACAAAAATTCTAAAAACTATGGATTCGGATTCTGTATCGATAATAGTGTCTATTTCAATAAGATTTTCCAAAAAATATTTAATGTACAGATTCGACTTAGTTACAATTTTATTATATGTATAGATAATTATTATATATCGATATATTCTACGCATAATGTTAATAATATTTCGCGCCATGTTTGCATAAACTAGCAGTATCGGTTTGAAATCAGGGTATAATTACTCAACGCATTCCGAAATAACAGAGCATGTCGTTTTGTGTCATCACACGGAGCTCGTTTACACATCCATATACATCGTAGTCCGACGCATTGAACGCATTAGAGGCTCGAGAACGTATTCTTAGACGTTTTTAATCACCACTAAAAATAGGAAGAAAGTGATAATATGTCTTTAATACCCCGATTATGCCCTGTTTTTAAAACACGCGAAAAAATATTTCTTTTACGTACTTTCTATACTACTAGTTACTTATATTATTATATGTAGAAATACGCTGTCAAAGTTCTACCGCTCTAGGTGAAACCCTCTAAGGTTCGAAGCCCGAAGGGGTTCTAGGAGCTCCTCTAGGTTCAGCAATTTGATATGGGCGTTCATGAATTGCATAAAAACGTAAGCAAATTTAAATCTATACACATTAATGTATATATGTAATTCTGTACAGTTTGTTTGTTTTTTATTTGCTTGAATTCGCTGATCATTAAAACTAACAATCTAATTTGAAAAAAAAACTTTTTTTATTTTACAGTCTATTTATTGAAAGTCTATAGGCTACATAACAACCATGCCCTTACGAAAAAAACTGCATGATATAACGGCGTTCTGTACAACATTTATTTTTAGCATATCGGTCACAAAAAATCACTTTCACTAACTCAGTAGTCGATGTACATTAAAATCAATTGGATTTTACCATGGAAGAATCAATATCTTTTATCGATTTAACTGGAAATATGCAATATTGCCTGCGTACGCTGAATGCAATAGCTTCCGCTGACGAAATCTAATAATAGCTAAGAGCCTCATACAGCCTTACAATGGCTCATAAAATATAAAGAATAAAAGCTAAATTGGCATGTTCTCAGTAGGACTGTACGGCGTGTACTGGCGCTGGAATGCAGACGTCAATATGAAGTTACACACTGTTGAAATCTTTAATGAAAGAGTTGATACTTTTCGTATATTGTGTAGAATTATACGCCGTCAGGTGTCAATTAACCGATTACGCTATGATTTTGCTACTCCATAAGCACTACTTTGTTGAACTACGCAACCACAGGCAGATGGGATATTGAGTCTCACGGATAAAGAGTGAAAATGTTAGGGATAAATTTTTATATTAATAATAATTTTAAGTATATCCCAATGAATATAAAACATAAATTGGCTAAACGTTATGGTAAATTGGTATTACCACTTGGTTCTTTTCAACATTGGGTTATAGGTCACGTTAAGATTTCTTAGTCAAATCCTTTTATTAGTTACTCTACTATCTATTTGAGAGAGCTCTCTTTTTACCGCTAAATCTATACATATTATAATAAAATTGTAACTAAGTCGAACCTGTACATTAAATATTTTTTTGGAAAATCTAATTGAAATAGACATTATTATTGATACAAAGTCCGAATCTATAGTTTTTAGAATTTTTGTCTGTCTGTCTGTTACCACATCACGCGAAAACCACTGGACAGATTTTGATGAAATTTGGTATGATGATAGCTGGTTATCCGGATCAGCATATAGAATACTTTTTACCGCGGGAAAAATATCTCATTTCTGAGAAAAAATACAAAAACTGCAATGTAAGAGTATACTAAAATGTAAAACCTAAGAATTTCGTTTTTGGTCATCCGAACGCGGCCGGACTCGCGGGCTATGCTAGTACATATTAAGCTGTAAAAATATCAAGAATTTATAATTACATAATAATTATGAAAAATAATATGTTTCAATTAGAATTCCGTTTTAAAATATACCAATTACCCGTAACCTCTTCAATTAGCCGCAATATACCATAAATCGTTGAACAAATGCGCCCATTACTCTAAGTACTATTTTGCATAATTAAAATATAATCCCTTCACCGTAACTTTCCAGCGGTATGGAAATTATTAAATTAGTTTTATGCGTCAATACTTTCCCTTATCGCTTTTAATAAGCAAGTAACAGAATAGTCGTATTGATGCTACTCGTTCAAATAAATCTTTTACAAAATTGACAGATAAAGTAATAAAAATCCTTGTTAATAAAGTAGCTATCAAATGATGTGATGTATTGTTTAAATTCTCACTTTTTAGAATATCGTTATTATGATTTTCATTAAAATTCTAAAATATACCTGACCGGATATTGCAGCTTGCAAGCTTACAAAGCATGAGAAAGCTATGGCGGGACAATTAAACGATGCCCTTTGAACAAAACATCGGCACTCCTAGCTAATATTCCGCAGTTATCTAGTTACAAAATCTACAACAGCCTTCATAGCGAGCGCTCTCGAAGGGAAACCTAAAACCTCACAATTTAAAGAGCCCAGTTTTATTACTGCCGAAGTTCCACTGCCAAAGTTTTGAAAAATAAATGTTTGACTCTCTCAGGAAATGAGGAAAACACTGGAGTTTGCTTTAAATTGAGCAGGAGGTATCCTTGGAAGATTCCATTAATTTAGTAGAATTAATATTAATTTAGAAGATTAATAGATATTAACTTTGGATTATAAAGGTTTTTTGGCTGCTGCCAAACTCAAGCTCTCTTAGTTTGTTAAAAACATTAATTGGTCTCATTTTTATAGCTTATGAAACATTTTTAATAGCAAAAGAATATGTTTTTAATGTCAGTATTAGAAATTTAATATGGATGTTTTATGTTCGACTTTCAGTTCACCTGGCTAAAGTGGTAGTAGCACTTTCGTGAGGGCTCGTAAAGTCTTAAAGGAATAAAATACAGAATATTTACACTTTACCAGTGTGTTGCCAAAAGGTTTTAGTTTATCTAAGCTTTTTATTTTACATGTTAGCGCTGTCATTTCACACTTAAGCGGGCACCTAGTCCGTGATATTGTGGAAAATAAAAGATTATAACGTGAAGGATTTATAAAGTCGATCACCTCGCCAGAGAGTGATGTCATAGAATCTAGTTTATCTATACATTCTTTATTCAACACTAGGTATTCTAGTTAAAAGAAAGTAAGTTAAAAACGAACTAACCTTAATAACACATGATTTTTTTAATAATAAATAATTGTATATGATTCTGGCGCAACACTCGTGCATTTTATATTTGATTAGTGAATGTACGTTTACGGCAATTCACCAGTTCCATAGCCTCTCACTTGCTAAATGCCATCCTATAACTACACCATAGAAGGGTGTGGCGAGTTTCATTCCATCAGGTTAATGTTTTGCATACCAACATCTGTATTAGAGTAAGACAATCGTTTCAATTTAAAATAAAACTATTTTTTCGGATTATTTCGCGGATTTATTTTGATTTTTGGTTCCCGAAGTTTCGAATGCTTTACAGCAATCATGGTCACGGGAGAGACTGAGATTATAGACGTCTTAAAGGCGTTATGTATTTGTCACAGACAGTGCCTACCCTACCCTACCTATTTTACAAAAATGATTTCAAAAAATTCAAAAATGGCATCAAAGTACCTTACAATATTTGTTGATTTTTTTTTCTAAACATTAAAATAAATTAAAATATTTTCAAATAGTATTGCTATATTTAATTATTATAAATAACTTATTAAAAAATAATCCGCGAAATAATCCGAAAAGTTAGTTTTATTTAAAATGTCAAATATTTGCGTAAATCCAAGAAAGTATTAAATAACATTATATGTATATAAATTTATTATGTTTAATATTACTTGCGAAAATATCTTCAGAAGCTAGCAAAATTTAAATAATAATCACGAAGTAATTTTAAGGTTACAAAATTGGTGACCCACTGAGGCGCATCGCCGACTCCATTTCCTACCATTGTTGATTGTTTGCATAAGTATTTTGATGTGACAACTGAGTTCGCTTCGACGACATTTGCAAAATAATACAAATAATTTGAAGGAACACTAGCGTAATGTCTTTAAGGAGCAGGAGATTGAAAAAAAAGAATATACTGAAAAGAGTTGAATTATAATATACAACCTTTTTGTTATTGGAAGCGTCTATCGATTTTTATGATACACTATGAACATAGTAACGAACGTATGTTGTCTCATCTTAAAACTCATTAATTATCAATTTACAAATGTGATTAATAATAATTATTATATTATTAAGATCTCCTTTAACTAAAACTCTGTACTTAAGTAATTATTTTTAATACTATGACTCCTAAGATAATTTCAACGTAGTACTAACTTTAGAGAGGAGACATTTATTTTAAAAATAGTGTAGTAATTTTATATCTTTATTTATTATTATAAATGCGAAAATAGGTTTGCCAATTGATCCTATTGAGATTTTAGTTCTGAGAATGATGTAGGCTGTTTTAAAATGATTTGGATCCTATTTCTATTAAAAAAAATTTATATTTTTATGGCACGATTGTACGGAACGTAACACGAGTTGTAAGCCATGATGGCTGCCGTTGATACCAAAACAGATGTTTTATTTTTATATGTCCCTTGCCTATTTGTGTTTTACGACTGAAACCGCTCACAGGAAGATATAATTAATAAAATAACATTAACAGGTCGTTTGTAATACATGCTTTAAGCGGAAATTCGGTTTGGAATGATGTTAATTATTATTTGTTTACGCTTAAATAAATATAAGTTAAGAACGGTTTTATTTCTTTGCTGTGGGTAAAAGCTGTTCAATAGTAATAGTTATGAAGTGGTATTATTAAAAGCACTATCTAGTTAGGGTTGCCAGTGTTCTCTCTTTTTCCTGATTAGAATTGGTATACAACTTTGGAATTATTTAATTTATAAATATGAATAAAAAAATTTTAAGAACCAATACTGGTTGGTAGATTTTTATAAAATAAGTGAATCTTGATATATTTTAAAAAGAAACACGATTACATGTGGTATCTTATTTTCTTGAAAAGAAAACTTTAATTATAAAATTTAAAATATGGCTAAATAAATTTCCACTACTTACTTTTGTATGTAGCGTATTAACTATTATGACGGAGGTCCAACTAGTGACATATGTTGTAATAAGTTAATAACGCTTAGATATGATTTCTGCTTTCTTAGGAGGCAGTGGTAGCCCAGTGGTAGCACGCTCATTTGGGAAACCGAGTGAAGCGAGTTCAAATCCCGGGTCTCGCAACTCTGATATTTTCATGTGCGAATCATTTCCAACATGATTACCACTTGTTTTAACGGTGAAAGAAAACATCGTGAGGAAACCTGCATGTCTGAGAGAACCTAGTAAGTTTACGAAAGACATGTGAAGTCTGCCAACCCGCACTTGGCCAGCGTGGTGGACTATGGCCTGATTTCCCTCGTACTGAAGGGAGGCCCGTGCCCAGAAGTAGGACGTTAAAAATGGCTGAATACATACATACAATTCCTGCACGTGCCTAATGTTATAATATACACATTTTTCCTGGGTTATGTTTTTTGTTATTAATAATATTATATATGGTTGGTAGTACATATTCTTAGATATTGGCTAATATACAAGCTTTTTATGATTCTTCTCCTTTCTAACTATAGTTATATTAGGGAATAACAACTAATACGTGTTTTGAAAGATGGCAGCCCTAATTTTTAGCCATATTCTTATATAATTAAAATAAGACAAGATTAACCGAAGTTATTATAATGCTAAATAATACATTGGATGGAATGTTATTTAATTATTTGTTATTATATATGTAGATATTCGCTTCAAAACATATTTTTTTATAACTACTACTACTAGTTACACGTATACATGAGTGTTTATAACCGCTAGTTATTTGTTTAGTACACGACTGTTTATGAGGAACTATTTAAAGTACTTTTTTATTTTCAATTATTTCAGTGGTTTGACTGCTATGGACTCCATGGACTCTCTTTCAGAAGCAGTTCAGGTAGACTTTTTCGTCATGGTTCCCTTAACGACACCATCAAAAAGGCAATTACCATCATTGACATTCCTGCTCTTATTGAACTTTCTGGAATAAGTCATGATAATAACTACACACACCGTCAAGATGATGACTAAATTTCAAAAGCATTCTAACTACTGTATGATCTAAATACTTTAAACTTTCCTTAATTTATACTTTCAAATAGATCAGATATATTTTGTAAGCAAGTAGTTAAAAGATTTTTTTATTATATAACCCTTCCGCAAAACAAAAATAATAAATATACATATTATATAGAAATAAATATGTAAACAAACATTTAAGATATTAAAAATTTTATATTTTGTACAGAATACTTCATCCGGTAAGCAAATAGGGGTGAAGGACGACCTCATTTCGGTTCTTAAATATGAAATTTCATCCACAGTATTTTTCCACGCTTTGAGTTGGAAATTAAAGGTGAAAGGAACACACACAAAATAAAAAATAAAAAATGGTAACGATGTTATGTAATATACGCACAAAAAATTTATTTATCACTATGAGAATTCTCCTTTCTCTCCTTAATGAACTGAATGACCAAAGTTGAAGCAACCTAAAGAGCCTCCACATTATTATCCCATGTAAATTATACCTTTAACTTATACAGATAAGTTATACTAAACAATATCAAAGTCTGTGAAGGCTGCATCTGTGGCACACAGATTTATTATAGAACTCGTAAGTTTCATAAGTTATACCTACAGCATTATGGATGAATTATTTCTCACAACCATCGTAAATACTGAGTAACTAACTCCCATGTAGGCTTGAAGTACACAATACACCAATGTAAGTTATAATTTTTGAAAATGATTCAAGATATTGTTGGTACATATAGATATTATAATTTATATGTTAGTTTAAAATAAAATTTAATAAAATATTAAAATTAAATTAAATTATTAGGTACTAGTGTTGTTTGACCTCAATCAAAAAATTAATAATTAAAAATAAAACTATGACTATTCAAAAAAGATAGGTACTTACTAAAAGAAACGATTACCAAAAAAAAAAAACAAATAAATTGTGTCATTTACTAGAAAAGGAAGTTCAAAAATTATAAAGTATTTTTTTTAAATAAAAACACGCCTTTCTAGTAAATTAACCTAAAAGTCATAAAAGTAAAAAAAAAAAAATGGCGTAGTATATTAAAAAATGTGATTGTGACATTAAATGCAATCGATAAAATCCATGAGTCCAGACCGAATTCCGACTACAGTGGCCAATCTCATATAGAGACTAAACTTGTACACGGAATATATATCTTATAATTTCGCCATCAGTCATGTCCGCCTGTCACAACTATTTCATTGAAGACTATTGGAGCTACATTTCTGAGATATTTTAGGTACGTGTCTAATATAAATTGCTAAAAAAATCTGTAGTAAATTAATAAAAAATAGGGGTGGCACTCCCTACATGTAGGTGAGGAGTGAAAAAATATTTTACAAAACAAATTTAATAAATATGGAACCCTCGAGGTGCGACTCACACTCGCACTAGGCCGATTTTTTATTAGTAAGTAGGTAACATTAAGGTAGTAAGCTAAGTAAGGTTTAAATCGACGAAAACTTTTTTAACAGAATCTAATACAATATATTATTTTTAATATTACGTTATTGAAATAAAATAAAATGTTGCCAATGAAAATAATGTTATCTTAAAATGGTAATAATACGTAAACTGAAATTGTTATATGTATGTATGTACATATCTCGTACAAACTATAACGCTACAGACTAGAACTGGATATCGCTCCCATTATGTCATAAATGTAGTTTGCGAAGAGTAAAAGAACTTAACTGGCTTCCTTTTTTAGCATTATAGAACAATGTCGCACAAAAAATATTACTAAATGACATATGAGGGAACATTAAAAAAATGTGGTCCAGACCTCATTTATTTCTTAAGAATAACGCGTTGTTAGGCTTTATACGTTAAACTAGTTTGTACAAAAACATATAAGTACATAAGTAGAATATTTTATTGTTTTTGTTGTCACCAGAATGTAGTGATGATTAAGTTTTATTTGCCAGTTGCGACGCAATGGTAGCGCGCTTGCTTGGAAAAGAATGGGAAACGGGTTCAAAACCCGGGTCTCGCACCTCTGATATTTACATGTGCGAATCATTTCCAACGTGATCATGAGGAAACCTGCGTGTCTGAGAACAACATACATAGTAATTTTTCGAAAGACATGTGTAGTCCGCCAACCCGCACTTGGCCAACGTGGAGAACTATGACCTGATCCCCCCGCATTGTTGGGAGACCCATGCACAGCAGTGGGATGTTAAAAAGGGCTAAATACAAACAGATAAATATGTTTTGTGAATAAATTGTATTGAGGTCGTCTAATGATTATTGGAAAACAGAATTTCGGAAGAAAAAATAATAAAGTGAAATATTAGGCGTCATCTCAGAATCAGTGAAAAATATGAAGAGCAAAAATGGATAAAAGGAATTTATAAACAATGAATAATTATTAGTAGGTAACTTACCTTAATGTTTGCATTTTTTGGCTTTTGCAATATGTACAAGCAATATTAACTGTATAATAATTTAAACCGTGGGTATGTGGTTATTTTTAAATTAAAACAAGCTATTATTTACTTAATTTTAACATTTGTAACATTTTTAAACTTGACATATAGCGCTTTTGTCAAAAGGAATAAATTGTACTGAGTTTCAGTGCATCTGGTTCTCTTAATTTATGAATGTACTAGCACAACCCGCGGCTTCTCTCGCGCTAAAATTACAAAAAAAAACGTTAAAAATGTAATTTTCATACAAACTTTCATCCTCTATTTTACCCCCTTATAAGATAAATTTCAAAAAATACTAAAACACGTATTTATTTAATTTTATTGAAGCATTAATTAATACCTAGTTTCAAGTAATTCTGATCATAAGTATTTTGGGTTGTATTATATAACGCGTTCTCCCATTGAAATATGAGAAAATAAAAAAGTAGTCTATGTCACTCTCCGGCCCTCCAACTATCTCCACGCAAAAAATCACGTCAATCCGTCACTCGTGAAAGAAGGACAAACAAACAAACACACTTTCACATTTATAATATTAAGTATGGATTAAAGTGACTAGTACACTAAATAACAGCATCTAGCTGTAAGAACTAATCAATAACATTACTGACTAAATTATATTTCTTTGAAATAGCCTAGTGTCATATCAATTTTCACTGCCTATATTAAATTGCAATTTAGTTTTTTAGAAAATCCATGTTCGATCTTGCCGGTGTCGTAATGTAACTAGATCGTGAAATGCCAATCGACCACGACTTTTACAAGGATTTATTTATAGCACTGTTTTTAATACATAGTAAAATGTTTCATTATTAATAAATATAAATTCACTTAATTCACGCCATTTTTTGTAATCTATCAAAAAATCTAAAAAGAGATAAATGAAAGGCGAAAACACTAGTAAAATGAGGTTTTTAAAAAAGTTATTCTACTTTATTTAAAATATTTATTTTCAACCTATCAAATCATAATAAAAAGCTAAAAAAGAGAAGAGAAAAAAAAACATCAGTCAAGTCTGAGTCTGCCTCTTGCACCGAGGATTCAGTTATACGAGTATATACTGATAAAATTGGATGTTACAAAAGATCCTCCTTATACAAATTATTAGATATTTTTTTTATTTGTTACGCAACAGTAGTTACGGTTCCATACTTTTAGCCTTTTTAAAGGAAGAAAAGGTAAACGGACAGAGGTATGAACGGACAGGCAGAGTAGATTTTGTAATAAATAGTGCTACTTATGTTATAGATTTTGGGACTATTTGAATATGTTAAATACTTATATAATGATGGTCAATTAAACGACAAAATAAACTAGTATTTTGGCGTACAGTAGACCAAGGCGAGCACAATCACCAATTTTTTATGAGACCAACTCAGTTACTACTTTTCAATTAAAAAAAGAACTATCGAAATCGGATCTCATAAGGCGGAGATCTTGGAGAAGCTGGAGTAGCCCCCTTTTTGGAGGAAGTACTCCTACAATTAAAAAACCCCCACGACAAAAAAAACTATAAAGTTGTAAAACTTGTATACCAAGTTTCGTCCAGATAGGTTGTAAAATACGATCTGTAGAGGAATACCATTTACCAACCAACTGACAGGAGAAAACAAATTTTGTTAGACTTAAAGCAGAGTCGCTTCGCTCTCTCGGTCAATTATTTTTGTACAGTATTTGTGTATTTTGTATAATTAAAAAAGTTTTAATATTATTATTATAATTTGACTCTTGCATTGTTTTCTCTTGTTATTTATATAAGACCACCCTATAAAATAACATATTCGCTATGAAAAAAACGTGTGTGTGTACTTATGTACGCACATAAGATGTTATACTTTGTGGCGTAACAGAATAAAAATTGCTAAAGATTTCATCCCGTATGTCATAACTCTCTGTTTGTAAAAGGAATGCAGCTAACTTCATCATGTCGCTTTCAACTAACTTTATCATGTCGCTTTTTGGCTGTCGGTATACGCGCGCACGGTAAAAATTTTACTCTCATATTTTTTTCCAATCATGCCAAAAGAAGTATAACTTCAAAAATTACGAAAATCGGTTTAATTTTAGCGAAGGTATTGTGCACATACATATTTCGAGAGCCGACATATATTTTTTTTTTTGAAAACGATCGAGGAGAAAAGCAATCATATCAGTCACTACTACTAATTTTTTTTGGTCTAACGAATAATTGATGCAATAATTCTAATACTATTAAAAGCTATATCATTTATTCGCATAACTCTACATGCTCATAATATGCACTAGAACTTCATTTCTTACAGCATTTATTAATTAACTAGTGACATGTCCTCGCTTTGCTCGAGCGTGTTCCTAAAAGTATTTGTATCTATACAGATAAATAAGATTGTATTATCTGTTTGTAATGTCACAATTGCAGTTTTTTACTACATGCATATGGAAGTATATAGAGTACTTATAACAAAAATACAATTTTTTAAAATTTTGTATGTCTGTCTGTCTGTTTGTTCCGGCTAACTCCGAAACGGCGGGACTGATTTTGACGGGACTTTCATTGACAGATAGCTGACGTTATAATCAGTAGCTGAGGCTACTTTTATTTTAGAAAAATAATTAGGGTTCCGCTCAAAAAAATGACGCACGAGACGCACCCGAGCGAAGCGAGAGTAATTCGTTAATAATATTATATATAGACAACGCCACATTTGCCAAATATTACGAATCTTAACCTAGGTGTGACTCTAAACTCTAGACTAAAGTCTATCTGTACACTAATTTTCATCTAAATCCATCCAGCAGCCCAGCAACAAACACACAAACGCAAAAACTTTTTGATTAAATAAACAAAAGTTATTACAGCATTACTCTATGTAAATTATATTTATACTGAGAAAGAGCATTACAGCGTCGGAAAATTACAAAAATATTAATTCAATTCAAACTTTTGTTGCATGAAAATGTACATGCAAATTTGTAAACTTTTAACCCTACCCAGAAATGTATGTACTGAACAGGCGAAGCATACAAACATTGAGGCAACTGTGTATCGCATTGTTTTGACGTAACAATATAAACCCAGTGGAATGATGCCAATAGTAATAGATATTTTTAATTCAAAAATACAAAAAATCTAACACACTATTAGATATAAAAATATGTAACAGCATATTTTTTTTATAATAATACATAATATGTATTATACAATACATTCATATTTTTTCTAGTATTATGTATTTGTATAAAGTGTTCTAGTTATTTAGATATTAATTACAATTTGAATATTTAAAAAAATATATGATAAAATAGCGATAATCTATATAAATAAAAATAAATCACCGAAATATTCGAAACGTTTGGCTCAGTTTGTAGTGACCCTACTCGCTGTACTAGCGGTCGCGGCATTCATTTGTGTTATGAGCACGAATATTTGTACTCCAGTCATGGGTGTTTATATTTTTAATATGTATGTATTTAAAGTTATATATGTGTAGTGTATCAACTATCTGGTATCCATAGCACGACTCTCGTAGTAAACCATGGAACTAGATGGTGCTGTGTAATAATGTCCCAACATATTTATATTTATTTATTTATTTATATATATGCGCATAACATCCGATCGACTGCAACAAATTGGATAATTTTGTGTTTGTGATTGTCGGGACATGCTTTGTATAGAAGAAAATTAAAAGAAAAGAATTTCCAAAAATAAGTTTTTTTAAATCTCATGATATGAAAACTGAGTAAGTGATATAGTTTTTATGCTAGAAATCATCCCTTAAGGGGCTGAGAATGGGGATGAAAATTAATACGTCGAAGCAAGCTAAAATATAATAGAAAACATTAAATATTAAAATATAAAGCTTAAAATAATACATAGTAATCAATATAGTATTAAAGTAAGCCTATGCCTATAGCTTAAAAGCCTATTTGTGGTATGGACAAATCAATTCTAATGCGAAGTATTTACAAACATAAAATCACACCTACATTACGAGTACCTACACTATATTGAATAAAAATTATTGAATGAAATTATATTGAAATTTTAGTAGCAATATAAAGTATAAAAGCAATATAGATGTGGTTTTCAAATTGCATGATGTTAAACAAGGTTCTAAGCATATTTAGAATATCAGCGCGGATGATGAACTTGGTCGATTTGCATTCGTGTCTATTTCAGTATCGTCAGATGCACGCAGTAACTGCAGTGTTTATAGAACTCACGTCATTCTTCACCGAGGAAACGCAATCACTGACTCTTTCTATTATATAGATCACTAGCATTGCCCGCGGCTCCACCTGCGTTCAGATGACCGAAAACCAAATTCTTAGGTTTTACATATTAGTATACTCTTACATTGCAGTTTTTGTATTTTTTCTCAGAAATGAGATATTTTCCCCCGAAAAAAGTATTCTCTATGTTGACCCGGATAACCAGCTATCACCATACCAGATTTCATCAAAATCCCTCCAGTGGTTTTTCTGCGATGCGGTAACAGATAGACAGACAGAAAGACAGACAAAAATTCTAAAAACTATATATTCGGCCTCTGTATCGAAAATAACGTTTATTTCAATAAGATTTTGAAAAATATATTTAATGTACAGATTCGGCTTAGTTATAATTTTATTATATAGATAGGAAGCAAAACTAAAGTTACGATTCAGATATTATAAGATCATACGGTTACTACAACATAAATGAAAATAGTATTTACGTAAATTGTCATGTAAAAAAAAGGAATTATGTAAAATGGAAGAAATATAAATAAAACTTAGTTATTTTTAAGTTGAGAAAGGATGCCATTACTTTATTTTGTTATGAAAGTGCAGTAATAATAAAATTATACGCCGTAATTATATAACAAATCACTAACAAATATCAGCAGATAATACAGGTACTCACAATAACTACATGCACATGAAGGAGGATTCATGCTAGCATTGCTTAGATAAAATCTTACTACACATCAACTGACGTAAAATCAAGATTGTTATTTAAAAATATTGTTTCAATGTACATATTGTGCATAATCTAGCGTCTATATAATATAACTAGCACTGCCCGCGGCTCCGCCCGCGATCAGATGACCAAAACCAAATTCTTAGGTTGTAAATATTAGTATACTCTTTGCAGTTTTTGCATTTTTTCTCAGAAATGAGATATTTTCTCGCGCTAAAAAGTATCCTATATGTTGACCCGGATGACCACCTATTAAAATACCAAATTTCATCAAAATCCCTCCAGTGGCTTTTTTGTGATGCGATAACAGATAGACAGACAGACAGACAGAAATTCTAAAAACTATAGTTTCGGCCTCTGCATCCATAATAATATCTATTTCAATAAGATTTTCCAAAAAATATTTATTGTACAGATTCGGCTTTGTTACAATTTTATTATATGTATAGATAACAGGGCTATTGAATTTAATCCTTAAATGAACTAAAGGCGTAAGGACATGAGGCAGATAATGTGCACCTGGCGACTTTATGCATCCGCACTGCCGTTACTGTTGAATAAGCATAGGAAGCATAGCAATACACGTATTTAAATCGATAGTCATCGTGTGTTTAACAATGTAGGCGACTTGAATGTTATTTTATGTCAAACGTCAAGTATTTACGGTTTTTATGAAGGACTAGCATTGCACACGGCTCCGCCTGCGTTCAGATGACCAAAAACCAAATACTGAGGTTTTAAATATTCGTATAACACTTACATTACAGTTTTTGTATCTTTTCTCAGAAATGAGATATTTTCCCGCGGTAAAAAGTATCCTATATGTTGACCCGGATAACCAGCTATCACCATACCAAATTTCATCAAAATCCCTCCATTGGTTTTTCCGCGGTAACAGACAGACAGACAGACACACAGATACACAGACAGACAGACAGACATACAAAAATTCTAAAAACTATAGATTTGGCCTCTGTATCTATAATAATGACTATTTCAATAAGATTTTCTAAAAAATATTTTATGTACAGATACGATAATGTACAGATACGACTTAGAATTTCATTATACGAGTGTATAGATTTGCAATCCCTACTAATATTATATTATGTAAATTAAGTTTTCTTTAAAGCCAAAATTTGGAAACGGACTGATGACATTTCTTGTATGCAGATGACATGGATAGTTGGAGAGCTGGAGAAACCAATTTTAATCACGGAAAAGTATTATATTCCCACAGGAAACCCCATTGTAATAAAAATCATATACCTTACAATACACAGAGAATTTAGTGTTTCTATATAATTATATATTACTAGCATTGCCCGCGGCTCCGCCCGCGTTCAGATGACCAAAAACCAAATTCTTAGGTCTTACATATTAATATACTCTTACAATGCAGTTTTCCGCCGTAAAAAGTATCCTATATGTTGACCCGGATAGCTAGCTATCACCATACCAAATTTCATCAAAATCCCTCCAGTGGTTTATCTGTGATGCGGTAACAGACAGACAGACAAAAATTCTAAAAACTATAAATTAGGCCTCTGTATCGATAATAATGTCTATTGCAATAAGGTAATCCAAAAAATATTTAATGTACAGATTCGGCTTAGTTACAGTTTTATTATATGTATAGATGTATAATCTTTGGCCTCGTTAGTGACAAAGATATGCTTCTAAATTCAAACAAAGTAAGGATGTGCGAAACGTGCAATATTTTCATACTGTTTATATTTTAGTAGTACCATTTATTTTAGTTTTATGGTATTATAAATGTTATAATTAATTTATAAATAACAACTTCTTCTCCGCTTTCGTACAAACATTTTCATACATAATATACTTACATTCCATTTTATTAGCGAGGATTTTTCTTAGCGTAGATTTGATACAATTTGACGATACGTTTGGCTCAGTTTGTAGTGACCCTTTATTACTTGCTGTGCCAGCGGTCGCGGGTTCAAGTCCCGCTGGAGGCATTCATTTGTGTGATGAGCACGAATGCTTGTTCTCCAGTCATGGGGGTTTATATTTATAATATGTATGTATTTAAAGTTATATATTTGTAGTATATCAACTATCTGGTATCCATAGCACAGGCCTTGTAGCTTACCATGGAACTAGATGGTGCTGTGTGTTAATGTCCCAACATATTTATTAACATTTATTTAATATTGACATTTATAGCATGCACGTAGGATAAATGATAGTAGGTAAATAATGGTGTTTATGTTGTGTTCCCATAATGTAACTAATCTTTAACATGAATATATTGTGTCAATTTATATGGGGCTCTAGATAATCAGAATAACATGGACGACCAGTTGGACAGGTCCGGTGCGGTTTCGTGAGAGGTGTAATTACATCCGCCAAACAAATAAATAAATGCTCCCGATGACAGCCTCGCATGCCTGAGAATTATAGGAAACACTTCATATATGCCCGCTTAATATATTTATATGTCTAACATAAGTGAACCGCTTGAACTTACACTGCTCATTTGTTTTTTTTAATATGTAGCTTTTTCATATAGGTACTGAAAGTTTAATTATTATTGTTATCTACTTTATACGTATAAATACATCATTAAGAAAATTATATCATAAATGATATAGGTTGCATTAGTGTTTCGCATAAAAATGTATCAACTTCTCTCAATAGAAGGTTCTCGACAATTACATTAATTCTAATTTGCATTTATCTTTGCGTATCTGTAATTATATGGATACTAAATAAGGTAAGGTCGGAAGTTTAAACCTATTTAATTAAAAACAGGAAATCTTTTGAGTTGATTTTTAAGGGATTGTTGTATAATTTTAAATGAAATGTTACAAAGCTCACATGATAATATATAACTTACGCTATTTTTTCTATTATTATATTCGACTAGCATTGCCCGCGGCTCCACTCGCGTTCAGATGACCAAAAACCTAATTCTTAGGATTATTAGTTTACTCTTACATTGCAATTTTTGTATTTTTTCTCAGAAATAAGATATTTTCTCGCGGTAAAAAGTATCCTATATGTTGACTCAGATACCCAGCTATCATCATACCAAATTTCATCAAAATCCCTCTAGTGGTTTTTCCGTGATGCGGTAACAGACAAACAGACAGACAGAAAGACAGACAGACAGACAAAAATTCTAAAAACTATAGATTCGGCCTCTGTATCGATGATAATGTCTATTTCAATAAGATTTTCCAAAAAATATCTAATGTACAGATTCAGCTTAGTTACAATTTTATTATATGTATAGATTACGTCTTTCAAATAACTTTACGAATTATAAGATCCTTGATATTCTCGTTCTTGTACAGTACGTTGGCTGCGTGCTAGTGTGTGCGAATCAGAATAGCTCAGCCAAGCCTGACATTTGCGTGAGAGTGATATTATAATCAATACTTACTGACAACCGTTTAATATCCAACATTAAGCATTTAACAACTGCTGCCAGTACAAGGCATTTAAAGTCAATCTGTGATAGCACTCGCAATAAACTAATGAATGCTTTTAAAAAATCTTTAAGAAAATCCAGTAAATTATGTATTCAACATGTAAACACATTATACAATTGGTATAAGTACATATAAAAAAACAGACGGCGCGAGCGTCGGCCAGACTGACGTCGCGACGAACACACCGATGTGGATCAATACTGCAGTCTGCCCCAAAACATGAAGTTAAACCGCAGATATGAATCATAACCTTAAGAATAAGCTAGAAATAAATTAAATTTACTTAATTTTTTCGTACTATAATACATTGTAAAATGCAATAATGATAAGTTTGTTCGACGGCGCTAGAGACGATCGGACCAGCCAGTGAACAGTGTCGCGACGCGCCGGCATGGGTCGATACCACAGTCTGCTCCCAGATATAACCGCCGATTTATTGAGAGGACACCTCTTGAATTCTAAGAGGGAGGGCATAATTTTGGTTACAAGCAAATTATGAGTATGTATGTATAGGTAAGTTGTGACAGACAAAAAATAAATAATGTAGTTATTCCGTATTTGTTGTAATGGTTCTTATTATGTCACGTTATAATAATAAATAAATACTTATCTTGTAGATCAATATCTTATGCCTATAACAGAGCTAGACAAACAGGCTACTCAGGGCCCATTTAACACCTCCAGGTGAATTTCTAAGAAATTAATTAAATTTCTAAGAAATCTATTATTCATTGACACACCGTGTCCGCGGTCGTGGAGGGATTAAAACGTGTTCCAAAAAATATTCGTCATACCTACAAGTATTTACATTAATTTACCAAATGTAAACTAAAACCAAATGTACAGTTTTATGATTCGAATATTTTATTACATGTTAAAAAAAGGGTCAAATAACTTATAATAAAATATTGCACTATAAAACCTATGAATAAATCAACTTTATAGAGCTAAAGTCAGGTGGCATTTTAGGAGTACGGTCATTGATCTTTATTTAACCGTCCCAAATGTTTCAGAGGTCGGCAACTACGAGTAGACGGAGTCTAATATTACATTTATCTCCCTCAAAGGCGAGTAGCAGTGTTTCAAAGGTTGTTTGCACTCATCCCAACCCCTCTTTATTAGTGAGCATGATATTGTTGATCTATAATCTTTGTTTGTGTTCATATTAATTTGATGCCAACTTCGAAAGCTGTAGACGTTTAATGATTATAGAATAAGAATATTTAAATAGGAAATTTTAATCTACATAAGAGGAAGTATAAATAAAAAAATGTTACAATTTGTGTTGTTGTATTATATAAATGATGTCGTCTAAAATATTACATCATAGCGTGTATTTTTATTTTTTTGACTAAAGGAAACCAATCTAGTGGATACAAAAACAGCATAGGAACAAAGGAAGTAACGAAAACGTGATATCCGTCGCGACATGTGCGTTCCGAGCTTTAGCAAAACTAATCGGAAGTCTCACGGAAGGCTTCACATCTAAGCAAACCATTCAGTATTCCAGACATTCTTTGCAGATACCATATAAATTTGTTGATGGTAATTTGTATTCATATAAATATGGTTTGAGTCACCAACAAGTTAATTTAGGTACTTCATAAGATATTTGAGTGGTGAATTGTGAAACATTAATATATAATAAATGGTTGAAAACAAGTCTGCACATTAAGGGTTTCATGTTATATTATCCATATAGGTGTTATATGTTTATCAATAAAATAGAAAACTACATTATGGTTATAACCTTTATGGGAGAGTCCCATTTACACTTGAGTAATTTTCTTTATTTAATAATTTTATTCAACGTGTTCAACTAATTGAATAGAATTAGCATATACTTTAGGTTAACCAAGTTAGGTGTGGAGGTAAAAGTAAATTCATTTTATCAACAGTAAAAATATTCTTTTACTTCATAGTATACTCAAAACACAGTAAAAAATGTAAATGTAAATATAATTGTGCGTCTTGAATTTTGGCTAACCTAGCTAGGCCAACTCCTCCCAAAAGCCCAGAAGTTTCCTGGGAACTTCACAGGCTTCGCGGAGTGACCTTACAGATCCGAGGATTTCTTTGCGTTGATGAACCACTCCCTCTCATTCCAAGTTTGCTTGTCATTCCAGGTTTGCTTGGGTGACTGATTTTTCAGCACTGAAACATCCTCTGCATAGAGGACTATCAATCCTGCCGGTTATGAATAGATGTTTGTTTAAGTGATAACTGTTTAGTGACTTTAAAACACTGTAAAAAATAAACTTAATTAAAAATCTTTGGTTCTCCGCCGCTGTATCCTGAAAAGATTTCTAAGCCCAGATAATTTTGATTAAGGGTAATTAAAATAAATAGCCCATAGCCTTGATCAAAACTAGATTATTTTAGTCGAGATCAAAATAACGCCCGCGTCGAAAGTAAGTGAGTGTATCAGATGCCTATTTATCATGTCGCGTTTATCTCTCTTGATGTATCAGCAACAATCATAGACATCCGTTTGTAATAAAAAATATATTTATTTATAATATTTTTCATAAGTTTTTATAAAAACTACTCTTGATCACTTAACGAGAGTACAATGTTACCAACTTGACCTAAGACTTTAAAATTCGAAAAAAACCTTAAAATATTAAATTGTATTTATTAAGAAAAGTTCCAATTACATGGGGCCACTCATATTATTTTATTTACATAATATAGCAAGCCGTTTTCGTACTTCTGTACTGTTAAGAAATAAAATAAAATCTATTATTCAAAGTAACATTTAACCTGATTTTAAATATTGTATTGACACAACAGAATAATATATTGGTATCATTAGCTGACTTGATGGAGGAGGGAGGATCATCGAAATTTTCTCTTTAAGATTCGGCTTATTAGCTTTAATTTTTAGTATAACTTTTATTTTTAGTTCATTACTAGTAAAATTGGATTAATATTTAAGATAGTCTATAAAACCGTATATCTAATAAATTAGCCTGATATTCATCTAAATTGCTTTGATAATTTGTGTATTAAAGTAAAAAAAAAACAATTAAAGTACCTCTTTTCTTGGACGATTAAAATTAGAGCGTTTGCGATTTTTACGCCTAAATTAAAAGTATAAAAATAAGCTTTATATAAATCTAAGTAATAATTCCTATGAAATCTAATAATATTCAATTCAAAACGTCGGGAACCAAAAATCAAAATAAATCCGCAAAATAATCCGAACAGCTAGTTTTATTTAAAATTTTCAATCCTTAAATAGGGCAACTCATCACAACTTAAATCAATATTGAAGCTTTAAAACGAAGAGAAATTGCAAAATAACAAGTAAGTCGGCGTAATCTGTTGGATGAGTGAGTGTTCCTACGCACAAGCGTATCCTGTTGACTCACAGCCGTAATATCAGTAAGGGAATGCAAGTAGCTTATTGAAGTACTTAAATCTTTTATTAACTTACCTATTAACTGTATATACTACAAAGCAAATAACAATAAATATTATTTTCTATAACATTGTATCTATTAATACAATACATATACATATGTGACTAGCTGTTATGATTTAAACGACCTCTTATATCTCGCATAATAATGCGGGTGACATAAATGCAGCTAGTAGTACTCTGTTTTTAAAATTATCTGTAAAGGAATATATATATATATATATATATATATATATATATATATATATATATATATATATATATATATATATATATATATATATATATATATATATATATATATATCGCCTTTGGAATTCCCTTCCCCGAGACACGGTAATGTTACATAAACGTTACCGTGCCCGTGATTTTAGGCTTGCGAAAACTAACGATTTTTAAAAAACATCTAAGGAACACTTTTATACCTACACTTTGATTCCTTTTTGTCTATTACGATATTATTTTTCTTTAAGTATATATGTATGTAGCTGTCCTTATTAGTATTAAAATATCTATTGCCTATTACGTTTGGTTATTGTATTTACATATCTATTGCCATCTATTGATATTATTTTATAAAAAAAATGTATTTATAATTTATATTATTTAGATATACCTACTTAATGTATTTTTATGTATTGTCATTTTATTTATAACTTTGCGCTCACACCTCTTCTACTTCACACTTTGCTATTTCCTACATTTAAAGGTAGCCTGGAAGAAATCTCTGTTTAGCGATAAGGCTGCCTTTTGTACACTTCCCTCTTATTACTACCTACTGAAGGGTTTTTATTATTATAAGTATATAATTTTAGTATAACATTAATATTACATATACATAATTATTTAAAACTATGGGATTTTATTAAGCGGATTTTATATATTCTTATATAATTTCGAATACAAAGCCAGATATTGTAAACGTTAAATAAGAAAAGAGCAATTTCTACTTTCTTTCGTTTAGTAGATGTAAATGAAAATAATTATTTTTATTGTGGTTATGAAGTTAAAACTTAGCTATTAACCGTTGATTATGCACTCTACTACATAATTACTATACCAAACGGTCCGGCACTGCATAACATTGTACATATGTAGGTTTTCTTTGCGGTTTAAACGTATACATATGTACATATGTTAATAGTATTGCTTTAAAGTTATGTGAAAGTTCAAAGGGAGTTAATAATATAGATGTTATGGAATATAGAGTTATTTAATATCTTAATAGGAAAATTATATCTTTTAACAAAAGTATCGCGAAACATTTATTATGTGAAAGGTTACTGTGGTAAGATTAAACGATTGCCCGCGAGTATTTTTACTTAGATGTCCTATAAAAATATATATTGAAAATCACCAAGGCTTATTACCAAAATATATCTAATACATAACAATAGTTACATATATTTTAATTCACTTATCTATGTTATACATAATACATTGTTTAGGTATAATAAAATTTATTTCGTAGATGCGACAAAAGTGGTTTAAAACATTGAAAAGAAAGACATAATACGTGCCGATTGCGCTATAAAAGACATTCTTGGAACCTTTGAAGTCCACCAACGACTAGTGCGGAATACAAATTATGTAAGTTAATTTTACACGTATTTAAAATGAAAAAGAATTTTAATTATTAAAAATATTTTAAACAATAGAAAACTACAATTATTATATTTCTTCCACAAGCAATGCTTCATGTACTAAAACGTGGTATACAGGTTCTTAACAAAATATATCAATATTGAGATGTGTGTATGTAACATTTGGCCCTGTAGGTCAAATAAAAACGGTACTTTTCTGTTTAACTTTAAACAATTGCATAAACATTGAACAGTTCTAAGAATATACAAGACAGAAGTGGCAGCGAGCTAATTGTACTCATTTAAAAACAACCATATTATTAGTAGTGGTAAATATTAATGTCGAATGTTTGCTTAAATTTTCTTTTAACTGTTAAATATTTTTCTACCTATTTAGTCAAACATCGTTCGAAAATGGATGGACAGAATTTAATGGCATATTTTACAGTACATTTACCTAATAGCTTGAATTATAAACATTGCTGAATTTTTCATCTATACATACCTATGATAAAATTGTAACTAAGCCGAATCTGTACGTTAAATATTTTTTGGAAAATCTTATTGAAATAGACATTATTATCGATACAGAGGCCGAATCTATAGTTTTTAGAATTTTTGTCTGTAAGTCTGTCTGTCTGTTACCGCATCACGGAAAAACCACCGGAGGGATTTTGATGAAATTTGGTATGGTGATAGCTGTTTATCCGGGTCTACATATAGGACTTTTTACCGCAGGAAAATGTCTCATTTCTGAGAAAAAATACAAAAACTGCAATTTAAGAGTATACTAATATGTAAAACCTAAGAATTTGGTTTTTGGTCATCTAAATGCGGGCGGAGCCGCGGGCAATGCTAGTAGATGAATAAGCTTCGTATGCACTTTTAATAAAGGTTGAGGTAATTTTAGAACCCTTACCTTGTTATATAGAATACTAACTAAGTAATTATGGTTTAGTTATAATTTTGTATTGGTAACAGTTTTATAATATTCTTTACATTTATTAGTACAATTTCTAGTAATTTTGTTCTAAGGGCAAGGCAACACACCACGCCACAAAACACGACTGCCATTTAATAACGCAGTCACGCGGTGTATCTCCACGGTTTTGTTTTACAATGTTGTTCACACACCATTTTAATGACACTTGGTTACAGTATAAGTAATTAATTAAAACACAAATAAAAATTATTTGTTTTTTATTTTTATTTTTAAAAGTAATGTAAACACATGGATGGACAAACAGAAAAGAAAACAAAAAAATAAAAAAAGAGAAACAAAAAAATAAAAAAAAACTGGATCTATTTCTCTTCTTACACCCCCCTGACTCGGTTTTTAGCATTTTATTTTCTATTTACAGACATTCGACCTCTACAGTTTTATTATACCTATGTAAAGATATATTTTAAATCATAAATCTATTTTTAAGTGAAGATAGTAAAAAATATATGGGATTAATAAATTTTTAAAGTATCAAAGTAATTTGTTCCACATTAAAGCTAGTTAAATTGCTTTTAATGTCAAGGCTTTTCAATTTAACCGTTCAATCGCCATGACCATGTTAGACCACTGACGATACTATTGCATAATATTTATAGTTTCTTGGCTAAGATAATTGATTAAGATTTAAATTAGAAAAAAATCTTATGCTATATTGCGAAAATATAGTAGATACGGTGTAATAAGAATGTATTAAATCAAGTATTCAAAGTCAAAGCCTCGCTTCTGACTCGCGTGCAATCAAATGAATCACATTTCCAAACATAGCGAAAATGTGATAGAATCCATAAAATTTACATAACCAAAACAAAATCTTTTGAACAGATAGAAAGTAGGACTGAATTTCTAACAAAATCAACCGTTCCCTCTGGCCTATTTTTCGAGAAAGGCCCCTTTTTGGGACACCCGTTCAATAGAATAAATGAAGCACGAGAAATTTATGTTACGTTCTGGTGCCGAAATTCTCACTGCCTACATTATTCTGACACCATTTTCGTTTAGTACGATACGAGGTTTTCTTGGTAAATAAAGATTTTTCTTTTAGATGTTTCAAATTAATGTCTACCATTACAATAAATATTGCATTAAAAAGCTACTAATAAACAAAAAACTAGCTCTATAATACTACGCCAATGTTGATTATTGTCTATTATCGAACTTATGCGTACATAAATATTATTTTATTATTATTAAATTTATTTCTAATTCAAAATAAGAAAACAGCATTAAATTATTACATTTTTTCCTAAACGTTATTAGTCTACCAGTTCGGTAAGAAAAAGCCTCAGTTGTGAGAAGAACTTGCAAAAGAAATACAGTGGAACTAAAATGAGCCTTTTGGCAATAGAACTTTAAGTTACAAAATTCGACGATACATTTGGCTCAGTTTGTAGTAACACTTCACGCTACTTGTTGTGCCAGCGGTCGCGGGTTCGAGTCCCGCTGGGGGCATTCATTTGTATGATGAGCACGAATGTTTGTACTCCAGTCATGGGTGTTTATATTTATAATATGTATGTATTTAAAGTTATAATATATGTGTAGTGTATCAACATTCTGGTATCCATAACACAAGCCTTGCAGCGTAGAATGGAACTTAGATGGTGTTGTGTGTTAATGTCCTAACATATAAAAATAATTACCTCACATCGAAACACCATCGAAATAGCCCGGAGACGGTCATCTTCCCCAACATGTGTAACCTTCTATAGTAAAATCTATTTATTATCTAATTAAGAATACTAGTGTTGGCCCAATAGTCGAAATTTATGGAAACGTATATGAATAGAATTTTCCTATCTATATAAAAAAAAAACTAACTGTTCCCATAACACTAAATCTCGTCAATAGCTACTAAAATATGTTAACTAAAAGAGGAGAAAAAGGTATTGAACTGTTTTATATTTGTCTATTTATATTTAGATTTTAGATATTCTCCTAAAATCGAGAAAAATGAGTTATTGTTGTTACTTTTAATGATAAGAAATATTTGAATATTTTTAACGGTAAAAAATTCAACATAACATGTTAATAGCTTAACTTTTTCTAGCTTATCAATTAAGTTGATTTCAACCTATTATTTATCAACTTTGCAAATATATGTGTAAATCGGATGAACATACAATAAATTGATACTATCGAGCTGATATTATAACTGACCAGGAATGTGGATAGTATTAGCACTCTTCATTTATTTATTTATTTATAAAAAGCACACTTACAACATACATATGAAACATTTTCAATTTAATTAATGTAATAGTTATATACCTTATATGTATGTCAATTATAAGTGTACATAGCATTTAAATATGCATGAACAAAAGTACAAAAAATTTAAAAAAAATATAATTATTATAGATAAATGTCACTCTTCAATGGCTCGTAGCAAAATCTTTTAAGTTAATTTTGTGCTCATGTAATTAGATATAAGTCTTATATATTAAATTTCGTCAGCATATTTCTAAAACTATGATTATAACTCAACTAGCTGGCTAACCCGACAGACCTCGTTCTGTCAAATTAAGTGGCCCAGTAGCAAGCCCGATTAGAAAAATGATGTTTTTACATTTTTCCGGGCATTTTTTCCAATTTTGCTCTTCATAAGAACCTCCCTCGGACTTTGGCGAATATTTTAATTAAAAAAATTGCCGAATTAGTCATGTGGTTCTCAAAGTTTGCGTTTAGCAACACATTTAGCTATTCATTTATATATATATATATATATATATATATATATATATATATATATATATATATATATATATATATATATATAATTCTTCCAAAAAACCGTATAGTACCGCAATTAGAGAGCACTTAGTTTAAATAGAGCCGTGTACGTACATATATGCTCTATCACCGCTGTGTCAATGTTAGCGTTGCATGTACTATAACTGCTGTCCAAACAACTGATGTCCCAGCCTAATTTATATACACGTGGAATCTTTGTATGAAATGAGCGTTTCCATTGTCTACTTTCTACGGCTTAAAAGCAGACCTTTTTTGTCATTATTATAAAACACATTTAATGAATAGCCATTTTGCACTTATTTTACTGTATAGTTTTTATTCTACACAGTTACGTTCCAAGTTAGATATTTTTTGTTACAAAAATACAATACACTATAGAAGATAGAAAAACCGTAATATTAAGCTCTCAAACATTTTAACTATGAGTATATTCAACGTTGTTTCTAGAAATATACATAAATGGAATACCTACCCATTTTATTGATTGTAAATCTTGAATCCAATTAATGAAATGATTTTAAAATATATCTTTGACTCATAAAATACTTATCTCCACATAAAAATAATATATGTTTCAAACACAAATAGAACTCTCTTCAGCCACATTTATAAATGCATCAATAAACATGAAGTAATAATTCTTATCAGAGTAATAAACTTCTATAAGTTATGTCTTTAGCTAACCCTAAAAGCCATAATATGTTTGAGAACAATTTATTAAAGCAAACTTTAACATACCTCGCTATACAAATAATATCGATTACCATTATCTAGCATAAGCATACAAAGAATCAGTTATCGGAACCAGGCGTAACTTAAAACGTCCCAAACGGTCCAAACCAGTGCATTCTAATCTCATTTACTGATAAAGAGACGGCCCGAGGGACATCTGGCGGCGCTCCATCTCAAGTGTCGTAGGGTCATAGACTAAGCAGCCTACAGAGCTTTTAACCCACATCCTTTGAACTTACTTGTAACTTTACTTACAGTACTCATTTAATTTATTTATTTCAAAGCCTGCAATCGTAGTTCCGGTTGCTTTAGTAGGGCAAGAGAATTCCGTTTAACCGCAATGTATTTGTTATGGTCAAGAATGGTAATAATGAAAGTTTTAAACGTAGTTATATTAATGTCCTTTTACGAAATACATTTTTAAATTGATGTAAGAAGCTGTTGTTATACAAAATTTATTCTTTTCAATGTTGTCCTTATTTTAAGTTATGTATGTTTATAAGTTTCTTCATTAACACTATAAAGTACAATAAATTATAAAGTATAACAAAATATTCATTTGTTGTAAATGTTGTATTTTTGCACATATGTGCACATAGCCTTATGACACTATCAAAAAGTTCTTGACAGATTGACACCTACTCAATAGATACCGAATAGAATTAAAAATATTTCTATACAATTACTTTTATTCCCGTCAAAATAAAATTATCTTCCGCACGGGGATCGAATGCTTGAGTTAGAAGAAAGCGTCATAAAACACATTCGCTACGTTACGTTGATCGATATAACGTAATATGTATTTATAATACGAATATATCACAGTTCAAAAAAAACTATCTGTTCTGATTTTTTGCGGATTTATTTTGATTATTGGTTCCCGACGTTTCAAACGCTTTACAGCAATCGGGAACCAAAAAATCTTATCTATACATATAATAAGATTGTAACTAAGCCAAATCTGTACATTAAATATTTTTTAGAAAATCCTATTGCAATAGACTTTATTATCGATACAGAGGCCGAATATTTGAATTTTTGTCTGTCTGTCTGTCTGTCTGTTACCGCATCACAAAAAAACCATTGAAGGGATTTTGATGAAATTTGGTATGATGATACCTAGTTATCCGGGTCAACATATAGGATACTTTTTACCGCGGGAAAATATTTCACTTCTGAGAAAAAATACAAAAACTGCAATGTAAGAATATACTAATATGTAAAACCTAAGAATTTGGTTTTTGGACATCTGAACGCGGGAGGAGCCGCGGGCAATGCTAGTTTAAAATATATCTTTAATATTTATGATTATCTTTAGTGATATAATTGACTAGAACTAACCGGTAAGCAGTAGATAAGTACCTACATGAGGCTGTCGATAGCATAATTGTAACATGAGCTTCTGATTAGTGCCAATGAGTGAGTGCCTTGATCACTATTTAAGACCACATTTAAGATCTTAAGTGTGGTCGCTAACGTATCACATGAATTGGGAACTTTATCACAATTTATTATATTTGAAGTTTGAATATCTGTTCAGTCAGATTTATTTAACACTAGCATTGCCTAAAAACTAAAAACTTTTGTATTTTTTCTCAAAAATGAGATAATTTTCCCACGGTAAAAAGTATCCAATATATTGACCCGGATAACCAGCTATCACCATACCAAATTCCATCAAAATCCCTCCACTGGTTTTTCTGTGATGCAGACAGACAAACAGGCAGACAGACAGACAACAATTCTAAAAACTATAAATTCGGCCTCTGTATCGATAATAATGTTTATTTCAATACGTTTTTTCCCAAAAAAATATCTAATGTACAGATTCGTCTTAGTTACAATTTTATTATATGTATAGATTTATTATAATTTAAGTTAACAGTAAAGTTCTGTTATAAGAAGAAAGAAAGGAGAACATGGCTTTATTATGGCTCTTGGTTGCCTCAAAGGATTGGGACGTTGAAGAATTGACATCCTACAAGTATTGAAGTATACAACATGTGCTTCAAAGAATGGTATTATAAATGGCGTCACGTATATTCACATGTCTCTTGAACACTCTTGCTGTCTATGGCTACAAAGATTTTTTTTATTAACGGTGAACGCAGATATGAAAAATATGGTATTTATTATAGCAATAATAATGTATTTATTACTTTTTTTATGACCATCGAAATTTATTTTAAAAGTACACTTAAAAATATGTATGTATATATATATATATATATATATATATATATATATATATATATATATATATATATATATATATTCAATAAAATCTTACAATAATAAAACACTTTAAAATGTTCCTATTAGCATGAGAATTATTTTTAATAAATCAATATAGTGCCTTTAATGGTAATTTTTTTAGAAACTTAATATAAAATTTTACAGTTAGTAAAATTTTATAAAGTTTTTACCGAAATAAATCGTTGTCGTTATTCTCATGGTAGGACTTAGGAACTCTATGAGCCATTTCTAAATTTATTTTTATCTGTACAAGAATTGAAATTTCCTAGCTCTATTCATTTAGGATTTAATCTGTGATTTAAAAAAATATTATTAAATATAACCCATCATAAAAAATAAATAAAAAAAAAAAACCTTCCTAAAAACCTAAAATTTTTTTTATGAAATCCGCAATTACTACGCAAATTTTGGTTCGTTATCTAATTATACATTAATATTGCTATCTTATTAACATGATTAAAACATATTTCTCATGATTTATTCAGGACGTTGTAATTTAGTTTAAAATATTCTTCCCAACCATCATATTGTATAAACATCTTACAGCTTTATACTGAAAATCCCCCAGATTCTCGCACGTGTTAAAATTCGTTATCTTATAAAATATTTACTTTAAAATGTTCAGAAACTGAGGTCAATGACACACGGTGGATATAGTAGAAGATCCGAACCTAAATCGACCTTCACCGGGCTGATAATAGAATGAGACCTATTTTATAATAAATTTAGTCAATTAAAAAATATATTAAAAATGGGTTTGCTGAAAAAATCCTGGACAGAATATTTTTAATTATTTAAAAAAAAAGATTTTTCATTGAATTTTGTATTATTAAGATAATAAGAAAATTTTACACTAGACTTGAAGTATGAAACATATAGAATGTGCCCACATAGGGTTGTCCATTATTTACCTGGACAAACTGCTAGGTTGGCATGTATAGCCAGTTACTTTCACTTGATGGGATAATAGAAAAAAATGAAATCAGCATAAGCGCTGTTTTATTGTGAACACGCTGATATAGGGTTGTCTGCGAAAAAATCGGTCCTAATAGTCATTCTTTTAAAATAATCATTTTTTTTAATAATTAAAAATATTCTGTCCAGGATTTTTTCAGCAAACACATTTTTAATATATTTTCTAATAGACTAAATTTATTATAAAATAGTTCTCATTCTATTAACAGCCCGGTGAAGGTCGATTTAGGTTAGGATCTTAGACTAATAATAAACTAGGCTTGTTAGAATATTAGTTTCCAAAATTTTGGCCAAAGCAGGAGTTTACTATAAAAAAAAATAACTTAGATAAAATACTTTCTTTTAATATTATTTAGACTTTCATGAAGGCAATTACTGGTGCGTGATGACACAGCCCGAAGTAACAGGACCATTGCATTATTAGCCAAGATGACTTGCGTATTTAAGTTTGCCATGGTTACGTACGTTAATACGATCTCACAAAAATTGAACTGAACATGACGTTGAGTATTTCTACACTAACGGCGATCTTTTCAAATACCCTTTACCGGTTCAATAAAGAGACTAATGTGGATAGTGGACATTGCCTGCAGCATCGCGGAAGCTTTTCATTAATTAAAAAATAATTGGAATAAAAATAAAGACCAAATAAATTTAATATTTATCTAGTCTTTAGTATTAGTAAGTTTCTTTAAGTTTTTCTACCAATCTAAGTTTGCAACTTCATAGCAATTAAAGCTAAAGGATGCCAAATTTTCAGCTCTCGATATCCAAAAGTTTGTCCTGCACTCTGTTAAATCTGTTAAATTTAGATTACTATTTTTAAACTGTCCGTATATCCTTTCTTAAATGTTGTTTTAAAGGATAATATAAACAAAAATATTCTATATGGATAATGAATGCAGTAATGACTTAATGAGTCGTCATTCAAAGCTCGCTCGAGTCGATTTGTTCCAGGCGAGGAACAAAGGCCACGTCGTTCCTGTTAATTCCTGAACACTTTCCCACTCCATCAATGTTAAAAAGGAAGTCACGGAATCGGGTTCATTGTGCCTTGTAAAAAATGCAATCACAGTGAGCACAAAACGTGAAAACGAATTTAAGTTTAGTCAAAACCGTTTAACTTTTTATAGAAACGCGAGACGACTATTTATAACTATTTACAATTATTTGTTTAGTGCCAAGTAAAAGTAAATAAACTATTTTTTCGTGATTTTATTTTTATTAGGTTTTTTTTTTCAATTCGCGTAGCGTTTCGAATGCTTAACAGCAAACATGATGTTGTCACGAGATTATAGTGTGCCAAATATATATCGTAAATCTAAAAAGGTATTATAAGTAATTTTCTGACAAACCAAGAAAATATCTCCAATCATTATTTTATAATATATTTTTTACGTTTTTCTATAATGCATGCTTAAAAAAATGGCTCTATCCTAAAGATCCACCAAAATAAAGTGTAGTGTTGTAAATATTGTTTGTTGTTTGTGACTCAATAGCTAGGTATTAGTCTAGTACTTATAGGTCCATACATGGATGAAAATTCGCATACAAATAGATCGTGCCATGGAATAATATACTTATAATTATTATGTATACTTGATCTCCAGTATACGTTTTTGGATAGCAGTAGCTTTATTGTTATTTAACAACACTTTATTCTTTTAAATTTATATTTAGATGACCAAATTCTTAGAAGAAAGAAATTTTTTTTCACGTGAACGAATCTTCTGAAAGAAGGTAGAGTATGCTAAAAAAAACCCAATAGGTAGGTACGCAAAATCTCCGCGGAATGTTTAGACCACACTCGTTGCCGAAGTATTGTATCTATTTACAAAAAGAGACTTTGGTTACCTTCAAAAGCAATCAATTAACTGCAGATAGAACTAATCTACATACTTGCACGTCAGATTTCTACTTCCTGCGATTCACTATATGTAATGCCTACCTATATATTATATTATATTTACACCACATTATCTATTGAAATCTTCCTGTTATTAATCTATACCCAATATTATTAGTTGGAACGCCATCCTTTACTATAAAAATAAGAGATCTTATTAATTCAAAATGTACATAGCATTAAAATATGTATTGTATTTTTAACGTCCCACTGCTATACACGGGCCTCCCTTCAATATGAGAGGGATCAGGCCATAGTCCACCACGCTGGCCAAGTGTGGGTTGGCGGACTTCACATATCTTTTGAAAACTTGCTAGGTTCTCTCAAACATGCAGGTTTCCTCACGATGTTTTCCTTCACCGTTAAGACAAGCGGTAATCATGTTGGAAATGATTCGCAGATGAAAATATCAGAGGTGCGAGAGAGCCGGGATTTGAACTCGCTTCACTCGGTTTCCCAAGCGAGCGCGTTACCACTGGGCTACCACTACCTTTTAATATACCACTGCATTAAATGTAAATATACTTTTAAGTTATCTATTCTATTGCGTTAGTTAAACTGCGATACATTTTTGTAAATAATTATGTAAAAATATATACATTAGACATGTATTATAATTATATATAGTGGTTTTATGTTAATTTCATAAACACTATTATATTTTAGTTATTTTAAGTACGTAACTTTATTCATACTCGTACTAAGTAGGTACCTACTCGGTATACTTAATTATTAGTTAAAAAGTACAGTTTTAAAATATATACTACACTACAAAACATAAAACAAATATATATAAACGAATTGAATCTTTACAGATAACAAAAATAAAAAAACTCGGTTACGCATTATATACGTGACTAACATTGCCCGCGGCTTCGCCCGCGTTCAGATGACCAAAAACCAAATTATTAGATTTTACATATTAGTATACTCTTACATTGCAGTTTTTGTATTTTTTCTCAGAAATGAGATATTTTCCCGTGGTAAAAAGTATCCTATATGTTGACCCGGATAACCAGCTATCATCATACCAAATTTCATCAAAATCCCTCCAGTGGTTTTTCTGTGATGCGGTAACAGACAGACAGACAGACAAAATTTCTAAAAAATCTCTGTATCGATAATAATGTTTATTTCAATAAGATTTTTCAAAAAATATTTAATGTAAAGATTCGGCTTAGTTACAATTTTATTATATGTATAGATAGAAACTAATAATTATATGGAAATTCTACATACGGTATACAAATACAAACACTAATGCCTGCTTTAGTTCGCTCAATTGTTCTTAGGTATTATTTTAAGCAAAGTTATGTCTTACGAAAACTAATTTATTTTCCAAAAAAAAGTAGTTGATGTACTCTCCGGTTCATGAGCTATTGTTATCTAAAATTATAGTTATCTCTTGTTCTGTGGTTACACGAAAGGATCAAACTAAGTAACGAATCAACAACTTACAATTTTACAAACATTCTTCGTAATTCATCATATTAGTAAGTATATAATTTGAAAAATCTAACAATTTATTTAAAATACTCTATTGAAAATATTAAAAACAGATAAACACACAGAGAGAGAAAGAGAAAAGGCCTCATAGTTAAAGAAGAAAATTGTAAATTTTGTAAATATGGAAATTGTGCGATTAGTCTAACATATAAATAGTAATTCCTGTTAATATACAATGTTCATACAACATGATAGAGTATAAATTGACGCAGTTATGCAAAAAACAGTCATGTGCGTAAAAGTACCAACAGAGATATAAGCATTTTTCTGTCGATAGTTGCACTTGGGTTATGTTTTGTTTTTCTGGTTACTTTAAAATTGAACAATATTTATATAAGTATTGTTCAATTTTTATAATTATTTTATTTTTTATAATAAAATCCTTATAACTCTGTTGGTACTTTTACGCACTTGGCTGTTTTTTGCATAACTGGGTCCAATTATGTAAATAAGAAGGACATGTAAAGCAGTGCGTAGATGTTAAGGCACATTGACGCAACTAAGTTACATACATATTTTAAATCTTGCATCTCCTCACATCGTAAGAATTTTAATATAAATATTATAAATGTTTATTAATTTTATATGAATGTCAATAAATGCCACTTTTAGTGTTAGAAATGTTATCTAATAAACTTGCAGCGTATAGTGTCAATAAAATGACGCGGGAGTAGCAGTTAATATTTTATACTCTTAGGATCAAGAACATTGTCTTTACGTTATAGCAAATGCATTTTATAATTAATAGATCATTAAAAATGTCTACTTATAAATTAAATGTAACTGTCTGTTTGTACTTTGTACCTATTTTTTAAATCTCCGAATTGATTTTAAAGGAAATTACTAGCTAATATTAAGATGAAAAAAAAAAATATTTTTACTTAAGGAAAAAAGAGTTTTCATTAAAATCTTATTTGTTTACACCAGATTAAAATTTTTATGATTTTTTTTAATACGAGCTGAAGTTAAAGTTGAAGCCAAAAGAAATCGAGTCGCTAAATTTTAAACTTAATTAAATAACAAAAATATATAACAGTGCTATTTTAACTGGATTACCATATATTTATAGATAAATTTTAACTTATTCATAGATTGTTCTATCCAAGAACATTAAAGTAAGAGGATCGTAACGAAATCAGGGCGAGCGAAGCCGTGGGCAGAAACTAGGACTCTAATATATAAATGTTGCAAATAAACTATAAAATAAAGATAACTCGTATTTAATTTATGGCTATTGTTTATATTATAGTTTAATGTCACTTGTTTGTTATAAGTATACATAAATAAAAACCGACAGTAACTACAATGCATTTTGTAGGCGGCAGTAAATGACCACGTCCTGCTATTGTAGATTTAAAGTCATATAACTTTATTAAAGGTTGTATAAATTTATACTGGAATTAAGTACTTAAAAACAACAAAACTTTTTTTTTATTATCTCCCCTCGGCCATATATGGATCTATATACATACTACATAGTATACTCACAATAGTGACGAGATCTGACCAAACGGAACGTCTTTTAAAACATATGATTATTATATTGAAACATTGAATATTGTTAATTATTGAAGTGACACTTAGGAAACTCGATGAAACGAAAATGCGACACTAAAAAGAGACAAATACATAAATATATAGGATTAAGCCGGCGAGAGAATGAGATAGTAGACATTGCCATGCTGTATTGGTAATCATTGTTATTATCTAACAAATATATAATATTATATTCTTTCCGTATATGATATTCTATAAATATACGGTTGTAATATGCCTTATTTAATTATTTGAGATAGAATACATTACACTGGAAATGAAAAATAATAAAATTAATTACTGAATAATATGTAATGTTTATTTATGTCAAATAAAATGTAAAATAACTGTTAAGCTTGGTATAAATATTATATATATATATATATATATATATATATATATATATATATATATATATATATATTATATATATATATATATATATATATATATAAGTTCCGATCGACTGCACTAAATTGGATAATTTTTTTTTCAACCGACTTCAAAAAGGAGGAGGTTCTCAATTCGACTGTATGTTTTTTTTTTTTTATGTTTGTTACCTCAGAACTCCGTCATTTATTAACCGATTTGGACAATTTTTGTTTTGTTTAAAAGGGTATACTTCCAGATTGGTCCCATTTAAATTTCAAAAAAAAAATACCACCCCTATGGGTGGAAAAATAGCTAATGATGAATTTAACCTACTTCTAATTGTCATATTAACTTTAAATTTGCAAGTATTTCTATTTCCGTTGATAGTACAGTGGTTCGGTATTGTTGACTTGATCTGATGGTAAGGCCAGAAGGTGGATAGGTGGAACTCTTCAACGGCTAATAGTAGATACATTGAGTTTGGGCTTATTTTGTTTGATTTGACAAGCCTAACACGTTAGAATCCTTACTTTGCTACTACTGTCTACACTAAAAAGGGAAAAATAAAAACTTTTTAACAAAAAAATAAAAACCGACTTCAAACAAAAGCACTAAAAAGTAAAAAATAACTGATTGGTAGTTTTCATTTACTATACATACCTAATCAAATATTTTCGAAGTCGGTGTGCTTTGGCTAAGTAATTAAAGCCTACCTATTAAATACATACCTAATCAAATATTTTCGAAATCGGTGCCAGCCCATACAAAGCAAAGCACACCGACTTCGAAAATATTTGATTAGGTATGTATAGTAAATGAAAACTACCAATCAGTTATTTTTTACTTTTTAGTGCTTTTGTTTGAAGTCGGTTTTTATTTTTTTGTTAAAAAGTTTTTATTTGTGTTTGTTATTGTCAGGGCAAGTTGTGCAATAGAATAAAATTAAAAGAAAAAAGATATTTTTTCGACTATTCATATCATGAAATTAAAAAAAAAGTTTTTTTTTCAAGTCTCATGATATGAACAATCTATTCTATTAACTATACTTACCGCTAAAACGTACCTAGGGACGAACCCGAGCAATCGGAAATATATTTTCTTAATTTAGTAATTTATGTTTAAAATTTTAAGTAAAAATCGCATCAAAAATAATTGCATAATTTTAAAAAACTAAGCACAGACGAATATAGTGACTATTTTATTTATCTTTATAAATCTCAAGAACTTTCACTTCTTACTTATCTGCATTTTACAGGAATGCAAAATAGAATAAAACATCAATCAATAGTACACGCTGACACCGTAACTGAAGAAAACATAGAAAATGGCTTACGTAAATGGTCACTTAGTATTTATTTGCGCTCAATTAATGTTAGAAATATTTTTTATTAATTAATATTAGTTTCTTTTTTGAAACCAAATGAATTATTTAAAAAGTTACTGCAATATTGAGAAGAAAACTTTTATGCGCAATCATAAATGTTAAGTTTTTACCGAAACAACTCCATAAAAATAAATATTTAGCATATAAACTGCAAAAACGCTGGCACAAGAAAAACCCGCAACAAAAGGCATTACCATAAGAATAAATTACATAGAAATAACTGTTTAAACTTCAACGTTTTTGAGCGCGGCTACTATCCTGTCTTAGGACTGTACGGGAGCTCCTGCTGGCTTTAAACCTGTACCCATTAGTGTACCTAGCCGCAAAAAACGACTGGGAACGAATCGGGAATGCGTCCCGGATCAAGTCCTGAGATCAGTGCTGCCAGGATCTAACATCACCCACTAATATCAGCTAGATAAAAAATTATTTGTTAAGTTAAAATTATATTGTTATATTAAAATAATAATTGTGTTACAATTATTTTTGTTAAATAAAAAAAAATTAAATACATAAGTCATAAATATTTATGAAAAGCGAATTATCATAAATAATAATTAAATTTCACTTAGGAAATTTCTGTGCTAACAGAATTTCAGAAACAGATATATATGTATAAGTGATAAAAACCCTAAAAACAAACTTTATACTTCCTAAGTTACCAAATCAGCTCCGATCACCTTTCGACACATTATACTTACATGCGTATTATTTGCAGCTAAGCATCGCATTACAATATTTGCAGATCGGTGTCGGGTGGTGAGAAACTCTACTTGACGCTGGTATCACTGATAACGAATCCATTAGACAGCGAAACAAACAGCACACGTCCAGCAAGGACCTCATTTACGATGAATAGCTATACGATCATGTAGCCGGTTCTACGCTTTAATTACCCTTCGTTTACGCCATAGATTATTATACATATTATTGTAATTTATACTTTCATAAATGTCTGTCTTAAGAAAATAAATCTTTGCCATACACAATATTCATACAGATTACATATAATAAATTTGTAACTAAATCGAATCTGTACATTAAATATTTTTTGGAAAATCCTATTGAAATAAACATTATTTGTGATACAGAGGCCGAATCTAAAGTTTATAGAATTTTTGTCTGTCTGTCTGTCTGTTACCGCAAAACAGAAAAATCACTGGAGGGATTTTGATGAATAGCTGGTTATCCAGGTCAACATAGAGGATAATTTTACCACGGGAAAATATCTCATTTCTGAGAAAAAATACTGAAATATAAGAGTATAATAATATGTGAAACCTAAGAATTTGGTTTTTGGTCATCTGAACGCGGGCGGAGCCGCAGGCAATGCTAGTAGGATATAAGTTTAGTTACGTATTATGAGCCCCAAATAAAATTAAATTGTTGACAAACACAACTTGGCTCGTATATAACATGTTAGGGATGTTAGAATTAAATTTTATGTATATTGTTAAATACATAAGAAGTGTAAAAATAATAAGATCCACTAAAATTTTGTAAGCGATATGACCCAAATTAATTTCTAGGTTTACATAAATAGTGAGAAAGTAATTTAGGTAGCAATTTTAAGAGACAATCTCAAAGAAAATAATACATTGTCAATATAACAGCAGGTAGCTGTTAGCTTGAGGTAATAAAAATTATATGAAAACCTTCTGCCTGTACCGTATTGCTTTTGACATATTATGCTTACGAAACTCATTCCTAACACTCCTTACATAAATAATATTAATAAGAAATATGCGTGATTTTTTTTTTATGCAAAAGCTTACATCGGTATGTAATTGTAAAAAAATATCCAGCTCCAAAAAACTAAAATTAAGTATAAAAAAATTAATAAAAATATCATGCCGATACACAGAAAAAATAACACTTTTGCTTAAGAAATTTCTAGTGACACAATCGCTAATCGTTCTATTATAATAATATACTCTGACTTCTTATTCGTTCTGACAAATGGCGTTCGTTTTAACTACTTTGAATTTCACACCTATATTTACACTTTATAAAATTATTTTCTTAATCAAAAAGAAATTACATTTAAAATATTAATATAGGCTTAATTCAAAAACAATACAGATTATAAAAAAAAAATATTTCACTTTTATTTAAATCACGCGCATATTCCTTTTCAATTTTCATATCTTATTGGAAAATATTGAGTTAAAAGTTGTAATTATAAAATTAAATATGGTAATACAACTAACATGCACATTACATGCTAAAGAATTTGCTGAAAACTAATAATAAATAAGGTAATTTGAATTTTTTAAGTATTATCTAATCGAATTACTACGAAATCTAAACAGACAAAAATCGTTTTTTTTACGGCGCTCTATCTATAAAGCGTGAGGGAGAGCCTTGTTTACATTGGGGTCGACTCCTAATTGGTGTTTTCGCATTGCTAGGTGCTTGTTAGCGCGTTGCCCTGGTAGCCTGTAAAGTACTGAGTACATTCTTGCTTCGTCACCGACATCTTTGCATGCCAAAATATGTAATAGAACGTAAAGATTTTATCCTTAATATTTTTCAAATATGAATGATATCATCTCATTAAGTTGCTATTGCCAGCGATGTTATTAATTCTATGGGAAAACTTGTGTTTAATAATTAATTTCAACATTTTTTGTATTCGTTATCGCGGTTTTGTGGTTGCACAGCATCCGTTTGCATATAAAAATATATCGCAAAAAGTAACTGAGGATAATTTTAATTTTATATAGTAATATTATAATGAATAATTCGAGAAGTATGTAAGATAGGAAATAGGTCATGTATAGGCCAGATCGGAAGCATCGCTTCTCATAAGTCGTGAGATCGGCCGAAGTCCAAGTGAATGACCAATTACTTGTGATTGCGGATGTGCCGTCGGTCCTAGTCGAAAAGTAATTTCAAACCGCTATTACCTGCGTCTCACAGTTGCTTCATCGTCATCAGTGCGTAATTCACATAATAAACGCAATTTGCTGTCACCTGTAACGATTTTAGACTTTTGTCTCGTCTCTTTTGTACTTAATTATTTTTAATAAAGTTACACTTTTTCCAATGTTCATTTTTAGTGTATGGCAACTTTAGAGAGGTCGATGCAGGTTTGATGTTTTTTTCGACACCTATAAAGTGGCTAAACGATTTGACACACGAGCAGTTTATCTTTAATTTAATTCTAGAAATATTTTTGAGGTGTTAAGGATTAATTAATACAATAAACGCTAAAATATACTTAGAGGTTTTTTGAAATGTAGTTTGAATTACTCATTTCTAATCAACTAAACAGTTGCAAAGAAGAGAAATATGACCTCTGTGTCCGTACTTTACCTTCTTGATAAACAATGCCCGTTAAGAATTCTTGGTAACCGCAATAAGAAACCCAAGCCGTATAAGAGTACATACACACAACTGGAGTTATATCGCGCAAAAACTTGAAATTTTATAGATCCATGGCAAGTATTTGTGAAGAAATCTTTTAAGAATTCTTATTATAGGTAGCCGTATTACTTATAAAATACATTAACAATAATTTACTATGTATCTATCATAAATTAAAGTTGTGCCAAAATATAGCAAACAATGTATTTATAAATTATAAACACTATTAGGCAATTTAATTATCCAAGCATTTGATACGTGGAGAAATATAAGACGGAAATGTCATATGATTGATCATTTTTGTTATTAATTATATTTAACGTATATTTATATCAATAGTGTCAAAACAGCTCGAGCGTAAATGTTAACCAGTTAGATGTCTTACATGAACAAATTAACATAATAATTTATTTAGCACCTGAAGAGTAATTAAGCGTTAAGGATAAATATGACCAACTAAACTGGAACCTCTCAATTTATGTGTATTACAATACATATACATAGATACATTATCTATTATTACTTTGTATTACATAAAATAAGAATTTTTCTAAACGCTTTTACATTAACATATTACGTAAAATTTATTTGTCGTTTTGATGTAATTGAGATCATATAAGTTAATTTTATATCTCCCTTGCTCCGTTTTAATTAAGAAGGTCTTATAATAAAGTAATTATTTTATTTATCTATATACCGATGCCGAATCTATATATAGAAGAAGAGAATAGTTTTTAGAATTTTTTTCATTCTGTCTGTCTGTGACCGAATCACCCATCGGCCAGATTTTGATGAAATTTGGTATGATGATTGCTAGTTGCGGGTCACATATAGGATACTTTTTGATGCGGATAAACATCGCATCTCTGAGCTAAACGTTAAAACATAACTAGGGACAAACCCGAGCGGAGTGAGGGTGAGTAGATTATAAAATAACTAAGATAGGATAATAATAAATTAACCTGTATCATGTGTATGTATTTAAAGGCATCCATTTTTGTTGTATTACATTTTTATGTACATATTATACCTTTTAAGTGAATACACAAAATTAAACTTGATTGTCTATACAATTGTAAAGTGACTAATCACGCCCAACCAAGCGAACTCATCACGAAAACTTTTACCTTTGTGAAAATATTGATTTATTTATATTATACAAGCAATCTTAAGTACGTCTCGGTTGAGCTAGTTTTATACCGTAGCCTCGAAGGCGAAGTGGGGTTGCGGTGCCCTGCAAGTAACGACCTCGAAGGACGAAGCATAGCGCACAATGTGCCGCGGTTGCGTATATCCGCATACCGTCTGACCGACCGCGCGGCTAATAACTGATTAGAACACGTTTTACTTACATACGTTATATTTAAATATTTCAACATAGACGAAAATATATATTATATTTAATGGTATATTGTATAAAGTAAAAGATACTACTAAATTACATTAAAATTACTAATTTTATAACAACGATTATCCTTTCCGAAACGTTTGTGTTTTTAGTTTTTATCTATTTTTTACGAGTCGCGTTCTCTTTATAGGTATCAGACAGTAAGGTTGCCAAATAGCGTTCAGTGACCTGTTCAGGAAACTATAGCATTCCACGGCCCACTCGCTCGAAGAGCGATAGACCGAGGGCTTCTAAATAAATAATACGGCCCACTGCCTGTGGAAAATTAACTACCTTCCATCAGATGGTTGCAGCTCGCATAGACCAGATATTTAAACGACGAGAAGAGCAAATTAAATGAAAGCCACTCGGGTCATATTTAACTGTAGAAAAAAGATATATAAAAAGTAAATGCTTTATAATTTTTTCGTAGCCAGTGAGGTCTATGTATGAGAGTACTTAGCCATCTGCGGAAAAATCCATTGCGTACCGTAAAGCAGCACTCAGCGGAAGATCATCATTAAAACCACAAGTTATGTGATTTTCTAAAGAATTCTACAGCAAATGCAAAGTCACTCAAACCGCATTTGCCTACATACTTAGTGAGCTCTTTCGAATTGCCGCCTATTCCTCTAAATTTATTTTATAATCAAACAGTAATCATAAATTAAATGGCGTTTGACCGTTATAAGAATTCGATTTAGTATTATGTAATGAAGTTTATGAGTAAAAACTTCTATCTAACGTTACAGACTATGAAAATACTCATACTCTGTAATGTTAGATAGAAACTTTTTGCGTCGGCCTACCCACATACAATAGAATAAAACGCATATCTGAGAACAAATACGATAAGTTTTTCTAACCATTATGAGGGTACGAGGGTAGGGTCGAATAGATACCGTAACCATATTTCATAATAATAAGGCTTATCATAGACAATAATTTTTAACAATATTGTATTCTATAAATATATATCCGTAACAGGTTGATATTAACTTAAAATGGTTTTTGATAGCATAGATATACCTATTTTTAAATATCTATTTCTGGTTTTTAGTTAATAATATTATTTATTTTTAGTCTTAGTTTTTTAATTAACTTATATTTTTAATTGCCTCATTCTAGTGGTCGCAGGCATGGCTGCGGACGCTGAGGGTCAGGGTTCGAGTACCTGATTGGGCCAAAAATAGTTATTGATTTCTATATAGAAGTTACCGATGTTACGCCCTCGTGTCTCCCGAGACAAGTAAAGCCGTCCTGTTCCTGATTTCTCACAGGTCAAGTCGGATTGCCGCCCACCGGACTGTGAGAGCTCTTGTATTAGGCACAAAAAATGTATTAAAATATTTCTCTAAACACATAATACTGCGAATAGTAATGCCTGATATACTGGATATAGCGGGTTCAATGTTTACTACAGAAATTACATTTGTCATTACTCATTTATCATGACCAAATTGAGAGGAAAATGTTTAGATACATAAATAACATTACATGAGCTCTTATAAAATTAAGGTTTATGAAATAATTTTCTGTGCAGACAGTACCACTACGCCCTTGAAAGAAGTACACAGTAGTATTTATTTCGTTGCGTTACAAGCATATAAATAAGCGAAAGCAGTAGGTAGGTACTCTTCAATAAATTATAATGCAACGTGAACATATTTCTAATATACATACACTGGTGGCCAGAATGTGTAGTCAAGTAGCATATCTATACATATAATAAAATTGTAACTAAACCGAATCTGTACATTAGATATTTTTTGGAAAATCTTATTGAAATAAACATTATTATCGATACAGAGGCCGAATCTATAGTTTTTAGATTTTTTGTCTGTCTGTCTGTCTGTCTGTCTGTTACCGTATCACAGAAAAACCATTGGAGGGATTTTGATGAAATTTGGTATTATGGTAGCTGGTTATCCGGGTCAACATATAGGATACTTTTTACCGCGGAAAATTATCTCATTTTTAAGAAAAAATACAAAAACTGCATTGTAAGAGTATACTCATATGTAAAACCTAAGAATTTGGTTTTTGGTCATCTGAACGCGGGCGGAGCCGAGGGCAATGCTAGTTAACATATATAATAAGATTAAATTTTTTCTAATAGTATATGAATAGAATTCAATGTTTTCATGAAATATATTTTATGGAATATTGACAGATTTTATTCTGTAATCCTTAAAACGATTGCAACAAAGGTTTTTTATAAAAGTATATGTAAGTATCTTAAGCTGCTATCAAATATTTAAATATCTGTTTATGTAATGAATAAGTTCAATATGTATAAGTCGTGTAAATAAAAGTTCAGGATTGTCTCATATTTTCTAAATAATTTTTCACCTCTAAGTGTGGTATAATTACTTTTATTACGAAAACTAATATTAATCAGTGGTCAAGATTTGACAATACTATTTTTTTATTGTTAACACTAAAGCTCATTCATAGCTAGCTACTAAACAAAAAAAAAGAAACAAAATAAATCGACAAGCACAGAAGAAAAAGATACTGAATTGCTTTGTCGATGTCTATTTACTTATACTCGTATGTATAGATATTGTGATAGATATTTAGATAGATGACGCTTACTAATATAAATATCATTATAAATAAATTATTTTGACCACTCATTGATATATTCAAGTAAAAACATTCATATTTGTTTAAATAACATGACATATCTATATAGGAAAGATTTTTCTTTATGATTCTACATTTAATAAGGAAATAATTGATTATCTGTGGGCTTATAAATCTGTAAACACTAGTAATATGGAAAATTACGAAAATATCTTTTCTATATTTTGATGATGTGTTGAGTTAAAAATATGTATTTTTAACGCAAGAGTCTGATACAAGAAATGGCTATATAGGTAAACATGTAATAAACAATTATGAATAGGAACCACCCACGCGAGGAGTTATAAGTACGTACATAATAAAATAAGGTAATGTGTACGATACCCAAAGTGCGCAAGTTAATACTTTCTTAGATTTACGCGAATTTTTGACATTTTAAATAAGACTATCTTATCGGATTTTTTCGCGGATTGACTTTGATTTTTGGTCCCGACGTTTCAAAATCGAAAAATCCGCAAAAAAACCGAAAGAATAGTTTTATTTAAAATGCGCAACTTAAATTCTCACTTATTCGATATTAATTTGTTATTAGCATATAATATAGCAATAATTTATTGCCGTTTATCAGATGTAAGGTCATGCTCTTCCCACATCAAGCACCCACACGAGTAGTCTTCCAAAAAATATTTGAGGTCACATCCTATAGAAATATGAGATATACGCCCATTGCCTATTTTTTTTTTCAATTTCATAATCGTATATAATTTCATCATATGTAATAATTATAAGAAAACGAATGTTTTGCTTGCTTTTTGCTTTTTAACTTTGCTTCTCTCAAATGAGTTCCTACTTACTAGCTTCCTTTTCTCTCTATTTATAGTATTACTAGCAGAACCCGCGGTTTCGCTCGCTCTAAAACAACAAAAAAAACTCTAAAAAGGTAGGTTTCATACAGACATTCATCCGCTATTTTACCCCCTCATGATGAATTTCGAAAAATGCTAAAACTTTTTAAAAAATTAATACCAAGTTTGAAGTAATTCTGATCATACATATTTTTTTGCATTGTATTAAAACGTGTTTTCCCGTAGTAAAGAGGTAAAAAGTAGCCTATGTCACTCTCCAGCCCTCCAACTATCTCCACACAAAAAATCATCCCAATCCATCACTCTGTTTCGACGTGAAAGAAGGAGAAACAAACAAATTTTCACATTTGTAATATTAACAGTATGGATATTATATATTTATAGTGTTATATTACAAAACTTGCAACTGTAAAAAAGTTAACAAGACCGAACATTCGTATTAAAAGTGTAAAACTATGACGCGGCGCAGTGAATGTGCTTAAGTAGCATTGTCAGCTTTGCCTGAGGTTTAGGTTTCACTGTTCTCACATGTCCAGGTTATTAGACCGACTTCAAAGAGTAGGAGTGTCAATTCGACTGTATTTCTTTTAGTGTGTATGTATTACGTAATATTCTGCCAATTGTGAACTGATTTTCATAATTATTTATTCCAGTTTCACAATGGTCCAGGGTCTAAATAAAAAAAAAAACTAGGCTTTATGATGGAATAATAAGATCTCGTACTTAAATACTTTTACATAATTTTGAAACAGGTAATTATTTAATATTTTTTATTACGTAATACAGTCACCCATTCTGTTTGCAAATATAAAAAAGGTAAATGAATAAGAAGAAAAATATAAAAAGTATTTATTAAATATCACTTATTGGAATTAACAATTAAAAAAATACATGGTTATGAGACGATTTTATGAAGTGTACTATAAAAAAACATTAAAGAACCGATAACATCATTGCTTACACTTACAATAAAAATAAAAACAAACACGTGCTCTACATTGTTTCCTTTCAAAATACACGAAATCAGTGAACATTGTTATTATGCCATTGTTATCATACATTGCACAGTTGTGAGTATTTAGTAGCGCATTTAAGCCTTTTCTATCGTACTACTGTTGGGCTCTACGAACCCTAAAAAAATTCGAAATATTCCTTGCTGATATTCTTATATTCAGTACTTTTATTTTTTTTCAGTATTATTTTATAGTATTACAAACAATTCGTGTCTAGTCACTACATGGTGGTACCGACAGCTCTGTGCAAAAGCGCGGGAAAACAAATGAAAATCCCCGCCTTTTTTATTTTTTTTAAAACACATTCCAATCGGCCAAGGTCACATAAGTAAATGCCTAATACATAAATCATTACAAATTAATCAAATATATTATTTTCTATTAAAACACTCAATTTATAAAAATGCAACCTTACACTACATAAGTGGCCATAGAGGCACAAATCTGTGAATTTCGTTATGATTCGTAAAAAGAACAAGAGCAAAGTGTGTCGCGTGTGCTGACTGAGATGCTAAAGACTCCGCCCAGCGTCCGCCAATTATTCCGTTAATTGGAGAGAATCATCGCAGTAGAAAGTCCGAAGAAGACACTGGGACGCGATAAGTGTAGTGTCAACGATCAAGATGAGAGCAAAAAAACTGCTTATGATACTATATAAGTAAACATTATTAAAACTGATTTTGGTCACGCTATTTTTTAAGTCCCCAATATGCTGGCATATATACTATTTTCTTTAATAATATAAATATTATAAACTTGAGAATATATACACTGGACGTCGAATTAATCATTATTACTAGATAATTATAATGTTAACTCGATTTATTTATTACGCGTCGATCTTCCTCTAGTCGCTACTATTAAACTTCCTTTACATTGTAACTGTAATCTCACGTTAAAAATCAATTTCTGTGCATTACCGCCATTGCTGAATACAAATAGGATTAAATTTGAAACCCTATCGGTATTTAAGACCAGATTCCAAGAACAAAAGTATTAGTTATAAGCACTTTTACCTAATAGAATTATGAATTATTCTCAATATCCTTATTATAGTTAATCTATCGCCTTTGTTCCATGTATCGATAAATACTTAGGCCATTTTCATAGGCATTTTAATAGCGCTGCCATTATAGCGCACCTGTCTTATATACTGGACCAAATATGGTATAGTATTGATGTATGCTAATCAATAAACATGCTGCGTCATAGATCTATTCATTATCGTGAAAGGTGCGTGGTAATGCAGTCGAAGCGTATGAGGTCGTTGAGTCAGTGGCCCTTCCTGCGCACACGCAAACCTTTTTGGGACGTGTTACGTGAGCGACAGGACGCGAGTAGCAATTCAATGTCAGGCTTGTCAAGTTTGAGACGACGTAAGGACAGATGGGTTATATGCTTATTTGGCGCATGCTCGCTTAGAAAGAATGTATAGTAATAAGACTGAAAAGATGTATGAAGATGGCTATACTAATATTATAATTTAAGCGAAAGTTTGTGAGTGTTTATTCTTCACGCTGTAACGGGTTAACGGATTTGAGAGAAAGCGAAGCCGTGGACAAAAACTAGTATTATAAAGTATACAGATGTAAAATGTTGACATAAATATAACAATAAAAATATATTTTCCTTTCATCTAAACATCTATATTATTTATCTATACAAATAAATTCTGAAGTGTCAGTTTGTACTTTCAAAATAACAGCTGTTTACTAAATACATATTATATAATTATAAATAGTAATAGAAAAAAATCAACTTTGAAATGTTTTGTCTGCCTATCTGTTTGTTCCGGTTAATCTCCGAAACTGCTGTACCGATATTGACGGGACCTTCACTGGCAAATAGCTGATTTTATAAGAAAGAACTTAGGCTACTTTTATTTTTGGAAAACAATTAGGGTTTCGCTCAAAAATATTAAAACCCTTAAAATTGTGAACAAAATCCGTGTATCTAAGGACGCACCTGAGCGAAGCGGGGGTAAGTCAGTAGTTATTTTATGTACTATACAACATTCATTTATTTATTTAACATTAAATATATCATGTTACAACTTCGCCATATTATGTTTCTAATAAATTTTAATTATTTACTACAAATATATAAACAATAAACAAGTCACTTTCAAAATCTTATATTAGAAACGAACTAAAACTCTAAGTAAGAAACATTTATCTGTATAGATTGAATTGGCCTACTAAACTACATCTTAAATCTTATCTCTTCGATTTGGTTCAGTTATTTTAACTTTAACGAGAGAAACACTTGTAAGTACAACTATTCCCCGTCTAATAATAATAATATAGTCATGATTATTTGTCTGTCAGTGTGTACTCCACCTTGTATCTAGATAACCAATAATAGAAATATTCATATTTATCTAAACTCAGTATCACGTGTAATTTATACTATGGACTAGCATTGCCCGTGGCTCCGCCCGCGTTCAGATGACCAAAAACCAAATTCTTAGGTTTTACATATTAGTATACTCTTACATTGCAGTTTTTGTATTTTTTCTCAGAAATGACATATTTTTCCGCGGTAAAAAGTATCCTATATGTTGACCCGGATAACCAGCTATCACCATACCAAATTTCATCAAAATCCCTCCAGTGGTTTTTCCGTGATGCGGTAACAGACAGACAGACAAAAATTCTAAAAAAGTATAGATTCAAAAAATTCGGAAAAAATATTTAATGTACAGATTCGGTTTAGTTAGAATTTTATTATAAGTATAGATATAGATATACAAACATTTTCACAGTAAGCATTTACAAGCATGAATGAATCAAGCGTCATCAAAACAAATTGTATCGTCGTGGCCTTAATTAACAAGTGACAATATCGCTTTGTTTCATAGCACAGCAAGTAGGTCATTCATCTTATTTATATTTTCGTGGGCTTTTGCGAAATGATTAAAAGTGACACATAAAACATCTAGAATTATTATTAACCGCCCACCTTACTCCTACTAATCGCACTAATAAATAAATGAATAACTCTAAAAGTCTAAAACTCTAAAAGGCAGTGGTAGCCCAGTGGTAACGCGCTTGCTTGGGAAACCGAGTGAAGCGAGTTTAAATCCCGGGTCTCGCACCTCTGATATTTTCATGTGCGAATTATTTCTAACGTGATTACCACTTGCCTTACGGTTACGGAAAAACGTCGTGAGGAAACCTGCAGTCTGAGAGAAGCAAGTTTTCGAAAGAAATGTGAAGTCCGCCAACCCGCACTTGGCCAGCGTGGTGGACTATGGCCTGATCCCCCTCGTATTGAAGGGAGGCCCGCGCCCAGCAGTGGGACGTTAAAAAAAGGGCTGAATATAACTCTAAAAGTGTGATTGATACGATAAGCTTGAAGTATTCTTATTAATATTACAAACTAGCAACACACCCTCGCCTCGCTCGGGTTCGTCCCTAGCTTGCTTCCCCATACAAATTTTCATCCCCATTCTCACCCCCTTAAGGGATGATTTCTGGGATAAAAACTATTTCACTCACTCACTTTTCATATTAACATGAGGTTTAAAAAAAACTTATTTTAGTAAGAAAAATGTTTCTTTTAACTTTCTTCTATACAAAACTTCCAGACAATAATAAACACAAAAAAAAAGTATTATACAATTTGATGCAGTCGATACGAAGTTATGCGCGTACATATGTGTATTTCTGTAATTCCTTTTTATTTATATAGATAGATTACAAATCTGAAGGTGAGTCTGGCTGTTAGTTACCTATGCTTAGCTAGTTATATATAGAACGACATGTTTAGTAAGCTGAGGTCAACATTTAGAATACCTTACATCAAAAAAAAATAAGGAAAACTCCCAGAAACTCAAAGAAATGTGATGAGGAGGTGCAATAACCTCGATTTTTGGATGATATTATTAATATTTGATATATTATTATTTTTAATTTGAAAAATCACAGTGTTGCAATATTAGAATACACCATCATCTTTCAATATCTAAGAAAATAATTTTAATGCCTATAGACAGTTTTTCTATAGGCATTATTATTAACTGGACTTCAACAACTATTATTGTTGTATAAATTCGCCTGAGTGAGTTTTGTATAGGTAATCTGTCACATTAAAACAGCGATAAACGAGATACTGTCCACTGCAGTCAAGGAATAGCTTTAAACCTGACATAGACTCTTTATTATTATCGTTAGCACAAAACAGAGATGCTTCAAACGACGTCGTATTATATTCAATTTTCGATTTGTCAAAGTCAGACGCCATCACCATCTTTGTCGACTCAACTACATTTATAAGAAAATATAAAAACAAGTGTAAGCAAAATAGTGCATTTTGATTGTTAAAGCAACAGAAAAGCTTATTCAAATCTTACTTAACATGTTTTGTGAACTTTAATTATTTAAATTTATACATATAATAAAATTCTAACTGAGCCAAATCTGTACATGAAATATTTTTTAGAAAATCTTATTGAAATAGACATTATTATCGATACTGAGGCCGAATCTTTAGATTTTAGAATATTTGTCTGTCTGTCTGTTTGTTACCGCATCACGGAAAAGCCACTGGACGGATTTCGATGAAATTTGGTATGATGATAGCTGGTTATCCGGGTAAACATATAGGATACGTTTTATTGCGGGAAAATATCTTAATTCTTAGAAATCTATACTAAACGTTAAAACGTATAAGTAGGGATGAACCCTAGCGGAGCGAGGGTGAGTCGCTAGTTGTTAATATTTTCTGATTTCATTAAATAAGAGTATATTTAATATTATAGTTGGAATCGCTAAAGGGATCTAGGTATATAAGAAATAAGGTACCTACCATGATTCTTAGGTTGTTTACCCCATTTAAGACTAAATAAGGGCTAGTAATGTTTTTATAAATCATTTTTCAATGCGAGACAGGTCTATGTGCGATTATTTCTGAGGATGCGGAGTGACATTTTTCAGCCGGTTAATTGTGAGACGAGCGTTCCCGCATGTAAACTCTAGTTTTTTGACGGACGACTATAGGAATCTTGCTGTCATTCGAACACCTGTCCCAACCACAAATAGCTCACTAAATAATTATTTGTTTCTTGTATTCCCTTGCTCTCCTTTTATTGTGTTCCCACGATATGTACTTGTAGTAGTATTGGATGTGAAAACTTAAAAGTTTTTTTTTTATTTGTATGGTTCACGATAATAATCATGGAAGACTACATAACTTAAGTCTTATAATATTTATGGAAACTTCTTCTAAAAGTACAGAAAAGTTAATTGCATAAGTTGAAAATTAAAGCAGTGAACTTACAAAATTTGTCGACACGTTTGGCTCAGTTTGTAGTGACCCTACTTGCCATGCCAGCGGTCCCGGGTTCGAGTCCCGCTGGGGGCATTCATTTGTGTGATCAGCACAAATGTTTGTACTCCAGTCATGGTTGTTTATATTTATTATATGCATGTATTTAAAGTTATATATGTATAGTGTATCAACCATCTGGTATCCATAACACAAGCCTCGCTTACCATGGAACTGGATGGTGCTGTGTGTTAATGTCTTAACATATTTATTTATTTATTATTTATTTTCAAATATATTAAAAAAACACAAAAAACTGTCCTCATAGTACCACAATAATGAGATTCTATCAGAACGTATTAACATGAACGCGAGTTCTATCCTGTACAAAACGACACACGCAACGCATACTCGGTACATTCGCCATATTTTCATTATCTCACTAAGTCATCTGACGTTCGAATCCACGTTTGTTTACGCGGCTTGCGTGCTAATAATATTGCAAAGTCATTAAAACATAATTCGTTGTGTTAGCTAATAAAATCTAAATGGAAATCTTATGTATAATAATTCAATAGTTTTATAACCAAACTTATGTAAGTAAATAGTAAAAAAAACACTATCTTGATATTTAAGAACATCAGTTCCTCGTTTGTGTAATGATTTCACTTGTTCCGCAGATACTCGTATCATATTACGATGTCTAGAACAAGAGCGTTATTGCTATGGTCACTAGCTATTGGCTCCGACTTACCCTGCGCCTGCATTTAACCAAATTGATGATGATGTTCTCCTGATCGATTCCGGCTACGGCGGCAAATCTAATTGAGACTAGCCAACTTCGCAGGAGATATTATAGTGCACAAGTGTACGCGCAGACCCAAGTGCACTCTCTATTCCTGTCACTCTCATACTCCGGTGGGACGACTACTCGACACGACCGATGAGAGTTAAGGCGCAGGACCGACGGCTTTACGTGCTCTCCGAGGCAAGGGGGTGAAACACCGCCAACTTTTCAATTCCGGGCTGTTACTGAGACTTACTATACAGAAAGACTCAATAACTAAACTTTGCCCAACCCGGGCCTGGAACCCAGGACCTCCGAGTGTTCAGCCATACATGTTGGTCACTACACCACCGAGGCAGTTAAAAATAAATAAAAACTAAATACTACGTGACTACTATAATTTTACTCTTTTTTTTCTTTTTTTACACCGATAAATATTATTTTCTAAGCAAACCTTGCCACTCTGTTTCTCCAGCACCAAAATTACCTAGATGTTTGATCTGGAACTGAATCAAATAAAATCGATCATCGATATCGATACTGATCAGATAGAATCGTGAAATAATAGTAAATTATAAAGTTAAATTACAAAACGTAAGTAAATTAAAACATAATAAATTATAGGCCATAATCTTTCATAAGAAATAGCTTATGCATAAATGTACTTTCTAATGTGTTTCCCTTATATGTAAGTTTAGTTTAGATAAATTGTCATATGATATTACCTTGCTAATTTGTACTTCTGATTTATCATCTACTTTCATTGCTCGGACAATATTTCCAACTTTAAATGTACAGATAAAATGCTACATTAAAAAAACGTTTGTTTAAAAAATTGTTAATTTTCTTTAAAAAAAAAACATGAATAAATACAAAAAAAAAAACAAAAAAAATTATACCTTTGTATCCGACCGGGATTCGAACCCGGATACCTGTGATTGTCAATCTTGCGTCTTTTTGTTTAAATAAAAACTAAAAACTTGAATAAATATTAAAAATAAAATATAAGCAAAACTTTGTATGCTACCGAGATTCGAACATGGACACCTGAGATTGTTGATCTTGCTTGAACACTATGCTTATATCCGAGCGTGCGAAATTATCGAACATAATATTTAGCGTGGAATAATATAAAAGAAATTAAAAGAAGTAATAATAAAGCTTTATTTATTCTATAAATGCTTACTTATAATTTTAAATTATAATTAATTACTCTTACTTAATTAACAATTTTTAACATTGTATTTTAACAGATCATATTTATAACTTATTTGATTATAATTTAATTTAACTTCAATTTTTAGTTAGTGACTATTTATTAACTTATCATTTTTTAACTAATAATTTTGTAATCTGGAATTAAATTATTTTAAGAATCTTTAATATATATATATATATATATATATATATATATATATATATATATATATATATATATATATATATATATATATATATATATATATATATATATATATAGTCTACTCTATTAATATATTTAAGGTATAGCTCCAATCTGGAAATGTTGATAACTTGATGAAAATATAAAACAAAAAATATGGACCAAACATAGAAAGTACATATAAATAATTTAGTTACGTTTCGTAATATCTAAATATTACTTGGAATAGCGTATACAGAAACATGCAATATAATAAAATATAGAATTAGAACGAAAATTAGGGCTAGTTTGTTTGTATTTCAACGTACAAACTGGCTCATTGGAGCGATGAGGCAACCTGCGCCTGGCACTGCCAGTATTATAATAACATTACGCTCACAAATGACAGCGTTGAGCGTACGTTTTTATCCTGTGAAAGTAATTAACGCTCTTTGGCCTAATATAAATATGAATCGTATCATCTACATTGTTAGATAAGCTTCGATTATATCTATACATATAATAAAATTGTAACTAAACCGCATCTGTACATTAATTTTTTTTGGAAAATCTTATTGAAATATTATTATTATCGATACAGAGGCTGAATCTATAGTTTTTAGAATTTTTATCTGTCTGTCTGTCTGTTACCGCATCACAGAAAAACCACTGGAGGGATTTTGATGAAATTTAGTATCTTGGTAGCTGGTTATCCGGGTCAACATATAGGATACTTTTTACCGCGGGAAAATGTCTCATTTCTGAGAAAAAATACAAAAACTGAAATGTAAGAGTATACTAATATATAAAACCTAAGAATTTGGTTTTTGGTCATCTAAACGCGGGCGGAGCCGCGGGCAATGCTAGTATTATATAATTTTGACAGGAATCTATAAAACAAAGTCGGGCTTGTTACAACACCTATAACTCGAGACCGGCTGGACTGATTTTGATGATCTTTGATTTGTTAGATTTGTCTCCGCCCCGAATAGCAGAATAACAAAAAAAATGTACATGGCTAACGCTGGATAATAACTATTTATATTTTATATCTATTTAAAACGTACCTAGGGACGAACCCGAGCGAAGCGAGGGTGAGCTGCTAGTATTACATAAAAAAATGTAGCGGTAGTAAATAGACATAGGGTCTATATATCACCAGTACAATAAAAAAAACATATAGATTATATATGTTTATTATATGTATAATATAATTTTTAAAGGAAAATAATAAATGTTACATTAACGCTACTTAAAATTGCAGATAACCTAGAACATTGAAATTATGGAAATCGTTCGTTCGTTCTTTTTTAAAATTGCAAAAGTGTCGAAATCAAACTTAAGAACAAAAAGCATTCAATATTATACCTTTTAATCGTTAGTATACATTTCTCAGAGATAAAATATTTTCCCGCAGTAAAAATATCCTATATGCTGAACCGGATAACCAGCTATCATCATACCAAATTTTATCAAAATCTGTCCAGCGGTTTTCTCGTGATGCTTTCCCAGACAGACAGACAAAAATTATAAAAAGTATATATTCAGTCTCTGCACCAATAATAACGACTATTTAATAAGATTTTCCAAAAAATATTTAATATACAGATTCGACTCGGTTATAATTTTATTATATGTATAAGTGACGTCGACTCTTTTATAATAAGCTTTTTGAAACGCGGTCCACAAATATAATAATTGCAATCTGATTAAAACGTGCATGACGTAGGAAACCTTTCGCATTTTCAAGTATATTACCATATGCCGACATACCGGAGCAAGGTTAATACGGAGTTGCAAGCAGTGTTAAATATACACGTTATAATGTAATCCTGAATGTTTGAAAGACCATCTTGCAACGTTTATCAGTTTTTAATCTTTCAATATCTTCGAGTTTTTGTCATATATTTCACGTCGAAAAGCGAAACGCTTTGCAGTTAAATTAACAGAATAGGTATATGGAATCCAATAAAAATTGCACTTTTACATTGAAATTAGTTAAATACTAGCGGCTCACCCTCGCTTCGCTCGGGTTCGCCTCTAGAAAAGCACTAATAGAGATCTGTTAGTTCCCACGGGAACCGTTCATTTTTCCGGGATGAAAAGTAACCTGTTGTTTGACCGGCAATATAAGGTATCAGAATGTTAAATTTTACTAAATTAGGTGCATAAGTTGTTGTGTACTAAGCTGTATAAGATACTATAGTTTTTTAACAATCCCACGGGAACTCTTTAATTTTATGTGATGAAAAGTATTTAAGATGTTGACCGGGCATATAAGGTACCACCATGCAAAATTTCATTTAAATTGGTCCAATAGATTCGGAGATTAGCCCGTACAAACAGACAGAGAAACAAAAAATTTGAAAAAAATCTGGATTTGTTCTATTTGTCTTCTTACATCCCCCTGACTCGGTTTTTAGCATTTTTTTACTATGTACAGACATTCGACCTCTACTGTTTTATTATAGTATAGATAATTAAAATGGTAATACTACTCTAATATAAAAAGTAGTATTTGTAAACTTGAATCTAGAATGTACTAATGAATAATATTTCTGGAACTGCTGGGCCGACTCTATTTTTGTAGTAATAAAGGAAGCTACTTGAGTGTCATGGAATTCTTTTTATTGACTTTTTATTCCTGTGCGTTTTCGGTGAAATGAATAATATAATAATATATCCATACTATAATATTATAAATGTGAAAGTGTGTTTGTTTGTTTGTTTGTTTGTTTGTTTGTTTGTTTGTTTGTTTGTTTGTTTGTTTGTTTGTTTGTTTGTCTTTCTTTCACGTCGAAATGGCTTGGCGGATTGGCGTGATTTTTTGTGTGGAGATAGTTGGAGGGCTGGAAAGTGACATAGGCTACTTTTTATCGCGGGCGATTATCTCTTTCCCACGGGAAAACACGTTTTAATACAATCCAAAAAATATATTTATGATCAGAATTACTTGAAACTTGGTAGAAATGCTCTGCAGTACAATTAATTAAATACGTGTTTTAGCATTTTTCGAAATTTATCCCATAAGGGGGTAAAATAACGGATGAAGGTTTGTATGAAACTAACCATTTTAGAGTTTTTTTTTTGTAGTTTTAGCGCGAGCGAAGCCGCGTGTTCTGCTAAAAATAATATAATATAGATGTGAATAATATATTAATAGACGATAATTAGTCCGCCAGCCCGCACTTGGCCAGCGTGGTGGACTGTGGCCTGATCCCCCTCGTATTGATGGGAGGCCCGTGCCCAGCAGTGGGACGTTAAAAAGTGCTGTACACAATACAATAGATTATAATTAATTTTGCTAATTTGAAAATTTCTAATAATAGTTAATAAGTTTTATTTTTTAAATTTTAATATAGTAAATTCAATATGCTTTCATAAATTAGTCAATATTTGAAATGTCTCATAAAAAACGAATTCTATTCATATCTGCTTTCATAGAGTCGGCGAGTTCGTCTGAAACGTAATTCGACTGACTCGTTCATTGAACTACGAGTATCTACTCGCCTTAGAAGCATGTATGTATGAACAATAAGTTTCCCTTGCGGTCATAACACGTGATTTGAGTGCTCTATTACTAATTATATTACTTACAAAAATACATATTTAATTTATGAATAAATCAAAATAGAAATATAGGCCATTTTAGCTAACTTTTATGGAATTTCTTAAAAAATAAACGAATTATTAAAGAATATTATAATAGTTAAACGCACTCTTTTTTACTTTAATATAAATATAACTTCAGATAAAAAATTATTACTAATGCTACAAAAGTTAGTTAGGCAACTATCCATTTTGTTTAACAACCGTTATGCGTACAGTATAGTGCAATTATTTAATAATAAAAGTTAACAGTATCGCTGTTATGTAGTGAAATTATCATATAAATAAAAAAGGTCCATAAAAATGTTGCCATAAAAGGACTTAAAATTTTAGGGACGTAAAAATTATATTCAAAATATAAAATAACGTTTCAATAAATACTTTATGGCAATACCAAAATTATAGCGTCATTATAGTGTTCGACACGTGATTTTGTAAGAAAACGTGCAATTTCGTCGAAAAACTAATGCAAAGGCCGTGAGACATCGCGATTTAGTTCGTATAGTATCGTTTAATTTAACTTTGTATGACATGTTATGAACTAACTGTTTAAATTCAATTTTTAATTAAATTGTGTAAGAATTACATTTAAGTTTTACAATATGCAATAAAAAGGAAATTTGTAGAAGGATTTGCGTATAGTAATGGTAAGTGTAATTTTGAATGTTACATAAAGCTGTCGCCGGTTCGTTTTTATTATGTGCATTAATTATAATATTGTTTTGATTGAGTATAAAACATAATTGATATATAAATATCTTTTAACATTAAAACATTTCATACTTTGTTTTATGATTATTCTACTTAGAATTGGTAAAGAATAAAAAATTTACAAGGGTGGAGTTATACAAATATTTTTTTGTATTTCGTAAATTAGTAATAGTTTTCACGTTGTCTATACATACAAATAATAAAATTGTAACTAAGCCAAATCTGTACATTAAATATTGTGTTGAAAATCTTATTGAAATAGACATTAATTAATTTTTGTTTGTCTGTCGGTCTGTGACCGGAATAACCACTGGAGGGATTTTGATGAAACTTGGTATAATGTTTATCCGGCTATCCGGGTCAACATATAGTATAGTTTTTACTGCGAGAAAATATCTCATCATTGAGAAATCTATACTAAACATTAAAACGTAATGTAAGTACGCTAGTTATTATGTAAGTAATTCATTGGATAGCTTTGTTTCGTTAAATTCGCTGGAGTCAACTAAATTCTTATTTATTTTTATTAAAAAAAGTAAGATGATTGACGATGCCTAGTTTCTTGACGAATGAAATTGAGTTCAAGAAAAAGATTATAAGATTTTTTAACTTAAGATTATAAGATTTTTTAACTCTTTCTTTTAAATGTCGTTTTTATTTTTTGTTGTAGTTATTATTGCATTAAGTTATAATAAAAAAAAAACAAATTAAAAGCTCAAAGCAGCTCTTAAATAAAATGAAACTTGTTAATTTAAAAAAAATACTAAAACTTGAAGAAACAATATGATACCTTTTCTAAGAATATAAAACGTAAACATTTAAAAATACGTTTCAAAATATATCATATTACATATATGTATACGTTATAATAAATTAAAAAGTTATAATAAGTAAAAAAATTGTACGTGACAAAGTATCTATAAGTCTAGTAAAGACTATATTAAAATATTTTTGATAATAAAATATACTGGGACAGTAAATATTTTTACTCCACATAATGAAACAGATAACCAAATTTTGCTTGGAACTAATTAAATCAAAATGTGTTGTCAGTATATTTAGGTGTTAGTAGAGCATCAATAATCTAGTTACGGTATTTAAAATTCAATTCAAAAATTTTATGCAGTGTTTAACGCTTTCCTATGTTTTAGCTAACATTAACTTTAACGGTCGACATATATCAAAAATGTAGAGTCATTAATAAGCGTATTTGCATACTAGCATGTCGTTTTATAATGTAACATTTGAAACTAATAGGCAATTATTACACTACACCGAAAGTTCACTTATTAATAACAACTCTAAAATATCTATCTTTAATACCGCACGAGCGCAGTGATTCTCATTGGTGTCTAAATCGAGCGAGCCCGTAAGGAGAATGAATGGATGCACTTGTCGCATGCGACCGCTTATCACCAATATGGTAATAACGTAATAGAACGGTGTAAGCTATAGCCAAAATTCTAAGTCACGTATTAGCGCTGTAGTCTTCTAATACAAGAGATATCGACTTGGAAATGTGGTAGAGCACTTCTGTATCGCTTCTTGGTTGAATCTCGTACGCTCGGTTTCGTTTGACCGTCGGCAGTCAGTACTCAGTCGCGCCGTACGCACCGAGGTCTCCGCATGTCCCGCGCTCTCGCGACGCAGCCGCCCTTATCAAAACATTCCCGCATTGGGATCGATCTGCACGTCTACGCTACCGCGTGCCGTGATAACGTACGACCCCCGAATGACGTTGCGCCAGTGTCCCGTTTAGTGTTGTGACTTATGCCGTGTGATCAGTTATTGGATTATTGTTTACAATTTTTGTTTTGATTCATCACATTGCAAGCTTTCTAGTAAGTATTGTGTAATTACTATTTATTGTTCATTCGTGAATTCTTTGTGTGTGTGTAAAAAAAAGTTAACCGATTTGTTTTTTGGAATTATGAGCGTAGATAGAGCATTTTAATTGAAGTAGATTATATTTACTCATTTTAATTTGCTTAATATATGAATATGTTAAGAAGATATTATAAAATAATGTTAAATATTATTTATTAATTTTTATATAAATTTAATATATACGTTAATTTCAAGCGAAATTCTGAGATAAATTAAATATAAATATACATTTACATATTTACAAATAACGGAAGATGCCTTATCGTATAATTATATTATTGAAATTACATGAATAATGCATGTTTTGCCAAATGTGTAAAAAGCTCCTTACATCGGGAGTTGTCATAAAACCAGTAAGAAAGTCATGTAACTGCGCAATAGAATAAATGTAGCCAGTACGACGTTTGCGTAGTATTTTATTGTAAATAATACCAATCAAGTGTAGTCATATTTTTCGCATTGACATTGATACTAGCATTTCCTCGTCAATATGGAGGTTGTTTCCGTTATATTTCCAATTAAATTTTAAAAAGTTTTCTGACTATCTTATTCTAATAAGCTCAACCATTTAGGTACCTATATAGGAAACTAGTGAGCAACGTTTCCAAAAGTGTTAGACGAGTAGAGACAAAAGACATATCCGTTACAGCCAAAGGCAGAGCATCAAAAAGACGTATATTTTTACACACAAACGCAAACATTAAAAGAGTTACTGAAGTGGAATGTGCAGCTGTGTTTGAAACAAGCTTATTTCAGTAAAAGCTGTTTGCTCTCCATATTCGTTTCCTAGCCTTATAATATTTCCTTACTCTATTATACCTACAAAGAGTAATAAAATTGCAAGAATTTAAGAGGGCTCGATAAAAGAGGCCTGAAGACCAAAATTTATAAAATATATGCAAAATATTGATATAATGACAATGTATTTATAGGTAGGTACATACACAGACATAAGGTGCTTTTTTATATTATTAATTTATAAACACTGTAATAAAAGAAAGTAATTATTTACATAAGTTCTAATATCTCAAACACTAATAATATAGTAAATATTAATCATATTTACTTAAGTTTAAAAGTTTTTTATAAGCTCATTTTCTGTCACAAAGAAAATACCTATACTCCAAGCAAAATTGCCTTAAATCGTCTCATACACCGTTACTAATGCACTACTGATATAAAAATATTATTATTATTATCAGAATTATCGGGATATACCTTTATCGAAGAACTCCTAACGACTTTGGCTGACTAGACTTTATAATAAACTATGGCCGTGATTATCCTACCGAGTGTCTCAAGTGTCCACACGACGAGGCTTTTTATATGTAACTACTGACGGAAGCTTAATGATATAAAATAATGATGAACCTAATGATTCCTCCAGTTCCGTTATATGACATCTGGATGTTACAGTAAATAAGTTTTTACCGACATGATTTCCGATAGCTCTACATTACCTATAAACATGTAAAACGTTTCTTGTAAGACGTAAAGCACATTATAAAAGAGAAAATGATAAATAACAGCATTAAATTAAAGCTATTAAACTAAACGTAATATCATGAGTAAGTGCAAATTTGTGCTAATCTACAAAAAATATTCTCCACGCAAAACGGAGCACATCAAGAGTGTCCGCGATAGCCACCATGCGCGGACGCATGTGCGCATATACGACCTGGATGCCCGGCCAGCACGAAATAATCCGGTCACTACAACGCGGTCATTATTGTAGCTGGTCTGGCTAACATTCTTGCTACTTAATTTAATTCCATTAGCCGCTGAAATGAACTGATTCCACATTTAATATTAATGAAATATTCTCTTATAATCTTTATAATCTTAAAATTGCCGGCATAAACATTGAAAGCTTCAAGCGAGCAAAACTTCATCTGATCACAGATGTGTCGACCTTACGATTATATTATAGAAATACTCAATCGAACAACGCGATAACAATTCTCGCCTATTAAATGGGTTGCATATTCGTGTTTAGTAGACATATTTGCATTCGAAACCTTACTTACTAATATCTTATCCTGTTGATCGGCGTTTGTAATTAATTTTAATTCGTTAAGTGAATACCAAAACTATATCAGATTATTAGTTAAAATATGTAAATTACGTATTTTTTCAGCTCATTACATAATCCAATGCTCAATAATGTTTAAAGTATATACTAAAATTTATATTGAAACTCAATTTGCGAATTAAATATTGAGATAAATATAACAAAATGATAAGAACATGTGGGTTCTTATATTTTTGCAGTTTAGATATACATTAATGGAAGGTATTATTATTATTATGGTAAAATACTTTTTACTGCATAAAAATAACCTTACGTTTAGTTATCAGGGCAATACTTTAAGCTACATAATGATTTTAAAAATAGGAATGAAAGAATTTATGCCATATTTTAAATAATATAAGTGGTGTCTGATTTGAAATGTTTATTAAATGGGCCTATTTATCAGTTTGTTAATTCAACTAGTAAGATACTTTGTTGCATATCTCTGGAATCTACCATGTTGATATCGCATTTTAAAAAATGAATAATATTAAGAATGCAGATTTGAAAATTGTCATTATTTGAAATCATCGAAGACTGCCTACTGCGCCAGAGGTCGTAGATTTGATTTCTGAATGCATCTATTGATTTATTGTATTTATTGCATCTTTTTCATATTAATAGGGACGGCAATATATGTTACCAGTAAAACCTAAGGGAAATGTGATTTAAAATTTATTTTAATATAAAAAAATGCCTTTGAGTTATTTATCAATCAATAAATTTCACTAAATATCCTAAACAATGTATGCTTATACATTGAAATAAAAAAAAAATTTAAGTAATAAAACCCATGACTAAAAATAAAACTATTATACTACATTTCTTTTTTCTACTTTCGTTCGTTTCTGGTGCAACTCGTGCTTATCCTAATTGCATGGTAAACAAAATGGCATGTGGAACTAAAACAACATCATCTTCACATTTCACAATTTAGCTTAGTGGGAGGTTGTTACCTTTACATATTTTATTTCTATCTCCATATCGATTTGCAGTTAAATAGTTACCCATTTTAATATTCATTAGTCACTCGATATATTATGTTAAAACCGTATAATGTCGTATTCATTATGCTATCTAAAAAATTATTTTTAATTGCTTTGTATAATGAAGCACCGTGAACGAGATATTTTAAATTATCTTAAAAATGTTTTCAAAAAGAAACAAATTTTAAACATCAGACTGGTTTGGCGTAACTCCGGAAGCGAACTGGTTCTAAACTTAAGATACATAAGAGTTGATTAAAGTTTCGATTTAACTTATGATCTTGAATTGAATGTCGCTGACCGAGGATTGCTTTTTGTCTCTATTACGTAGATCGAGTAACAGCTTTCACTTAATGCTGGTTGTTATTACCGAAGAATCACGCAACTTTTAGGTAACATAGTACTTTGCTGCTACGTTTCTGGACATGTTACGGCGGACGCTATTTTAATGGAAACAATTAACACTTTATGCTAATTAGCGTGATAAATGACGAACGACCTTCTCCTTAATACCAATCTAATCTTAGATCGGTTGAGCTATAAAATAAGATAAATATTGCATTCGATACACTACTTTAACCGTAAATTTAGTTAGTTTAATAACATCATTAAATGAATAACTTTAATTATACGATGACGATTTAACAAAATACAAATTATCAATTAAAAATAATTACCTCCATAGTTTTTAAACACAAACCGAATAATACTGAAACAATTAATTAACAGGGTATTTATTTCGTTTTAAATAAAACTATATTTTAGGATTTTTTGCGGAGTTATTTTGGTTTTTGGTTCCCGACGTTTCGAATGCTTTACAGCAATCATGGTCACGGGAGAGTCTCTCCCGAAAGCTATATTTAAAATGTCAAATATTCTGTGTAAATTGAAGAAAGTAATAGGATCTTTATATCGTCTTTTTAGCGTTCAGCATCTCAAAGGAAAACCAATTTTAAGACTGTGATTGTCCACCTATAGCATCCAATTTTCTTTGCAAAAAAGACATATAAAAAAATTATAAAAGATTTATGTAGAAAGCTTCATGTCTCATGATAAAAAATATAAATATATTTTGTTTATAATTTTAAAATGCATAGTAAAAGTGCAAGTTGTGTAACTAATACCTTTAAAGGGTTTTCATCCTAAATAAAAGTAGGTATATTTTGTTTTCATAAATTATATTTATTGTACAATTTGTTGCTATTTTTATAAATCTACACATGTAACCTCATGGAATTATGAAAATATTTAAAAAATAATAGTAACAATATGAATCCATTTATGAATAATACTTCAAATATAAATTCTGCTTTAACTTATTCGTCATATACCTACGATAGTTATTCTATTCAAAACTATCTATGATATAATTTTATTCTAAAAACATAGAACGTGATGATCTAATATCCACGACACTTAAAAAGGGTTTAAATAAAAAAAATCAGTAGATTCCGTGACCATGAAGCGTAACAAACGACTCAAGATAATTGCTATAATCGCTGGATTCTTCTCCACACGTGAATCTAATCATTGACGCGAGTTCCGGATGAATATCATACGACCATATCGTAATACGATCCATCGGCATTGTAAAAGTAAATGGCATTTTCATTTTGCTGTCACTGTCTCACCTACATGCTATAAAATCCATTAGAAAAGTAACACATGTCTTATTGTCCATTCTATAGAGAATTTATGTGTTACGATCTAAAGTAAAAAATATGATGTGGTTAAAAGAATATTTCGTGGCAGGAAATAGTCCGAGATATCGCCGTTCTTGGCCGTATTTGTTTTATTACTAGCAATTAAAGCTTGACGCGTTTGATTTACCTTCGTTGCACTGGGAGGAGTCACTTAACTTCCGATACTGCTGCGTATAATGATATCTAATCAGTGTGCAGGTACGTTGACCTGGGTTTTAAGGGTCTGATTGTACCAAAGCTAGCTATTTAATGAACGGAATAGTAAAATTATTTTAATTTTATCATATGTACGTATTATTACCGACTTTCATTACTTCTTGTTACGGTCATCCTTCGACGGACATAGCGTGATTATATGCGTGTATTGCTTTTCATGAAGATGTCATTACACCAACAAAAGTAGTTATGTTATGAAGCAAATGTCTTACTATTTGTGCTTACTTCACTGAAGATTGGTAATTTAATTCTTATCCAAAGCGTGGTGATAGAAACTAGGAATAACCAAGTGTTGAAATCTTGTGACAGAAAATCGTAGAGCAGATGTCTATTAAAATAGATATATGTATAATTCTTCTTGCTTTTGTATTTGATTCAAGATTTTAAAGGTATATCCATGCGTAGGTGAAGGCACTTGCAAAGAGCATTTCTCGTCAATGAATGTTCGCCCACAGTGCGCGTGCGCCGGCCGCCCGCCCACACTCATATAAATTGTACGCTTAACAGTACTCAGGACAAATTACCCTTGTAATAAGTATGATAGTCATTCCATTATAATAAGACCGCTTTCTTCTTACCTGCAGTGATAGCACTACGTGAGTGCAGTGGACGATCATGCAACACCGATATAGATATCAAAGCTAATTTTATTATTTACAGTTATAACTTCTTCACTTCCCCAGGGCAATGCTTGCATTATTCTACCTGAATAGATAAGATAACATAATATGTTTAAACTATATATTGTGTATATAAAGAAATCTTTATCCATTCACGTATTCTTAAATTGGTCATAAACTTGTCCATTGAGGTTTATTTGTATCATTAAATAAAATATTAATGGACAAAAAAAACAAAAGGAGCGTTTTATGTGACCGTTTCGGGGCAAGGTTAAATTAATATTACTAAAATTTACCTGATCTTCAAAAATACTATATTTTGATTTTAGTATAAAGGAACAAAAAATTAAAGGTGTTCTGTTATCAAGAAACCTGACAAATAAGTTTCACAATATAATGAGGTAAGAAATATTTTCCATTTGTAAACTGAGTAGTCAAATAAAAAAAAGGTTAAAATTAATCTTTTATAATTCGCATCGCATTCTTCTCTAAAGGGCGTCTGAGCCATTTTTCTTCTAAGTAAACGGGCCAGTGTAATCACGGTTCATTTCCAGCGTGCCTGTCATACTAAAGCGAGCAATCTCTCGCAAGATCTCCTGATAATCTGCCTTATCCCAGGACATTCGCATCGTCGATTTAAATATCGGAATAAAAATGTCCCGGTAGACGTACGATTATATCACTAACTATAGATAGTTTTATCTTAGAAAATATGTATAGATTTACACTATCGTTAAAAAATGACTTATCAAAATAACCTAAGTGGTTACTTAATGTTTTTCATTAATAAACAAATTTAGCTAACTATACAAGACAATCTTCCATTTGAGCAAATATATATGCCGAAACATATGAAAGTGGACGTATAAAGCTGGCTGACGAATATAAATCTTATACCAAAACAATAATCTAATCATAATAATAATATTAATGAGACTATTTTAGAGTTGCTAAAGAGGGTTCTGACTTAATAATTAAGTAATTCTTTTAAGTATTTTTATAACAACTCTCAAAACATCATAAGTTTAATTTTGCTTAACTCTAATGAGTAGGTTTATAATAATTACCTTTTAACTGAAAATACACACTGACTAAATCTTCAAGTTAATAAAGGACTTCAAGTATAACCAACTATTAAAAAAATATGTCGCAGGACACCAAGTGTGGAAAAATTGTGGATTGTTTATTATGATTGTGGATTGTTTGTTATGATTTATTTAAACCCTTTTACACGAGAAATGAGCTAAATTAAACTTATGGGCAAAGTTAGAAGTGTATAAAAATGTTTGTACTTCCCGTATACTTTTCTCTAATTACGCACTGGCTTATGGCTAGACTGATGTTAATCAATCAATTAACTTTTATCATGAAATCGTATCATTATGATATTATATTATAAAGCCATTATGGGATTCACAATACTACTAAGAAATGGATGAAAGTCAACAAATATCCATGAAATGGAAAAATAAACTTTACTTAGTTCAATACTTTCTTAGATTTACGCGAATATTTGACATTTTAAATAAAACCATCTTTTCGGATTTTTCGCGGATTTATTTGGATTTTTGGTTCCCGACGTTTCGAATGCTTTACAACTACTTTTTATTTGTAAAAGTTCATAGTAATAGTGTTGCTTAGTAATTTGTCTTTTTAAATAATAGCAAACTAAATTAAAATTATTATCCTTAATTAATTTTAACTTTTTAAATTACACATAGAACAATTATATGGCTTAAACAATTAATACTATATTTTATATTTTTCTTTATGGTTATAAATATAATAATGGCAACACTAAATATAGATTATTATATCTTATATGGAAAAGTATTACCGAATTTATTCTGAAATTTCTTCTCAGGATTAGTTGAAATTACCGAGGTCCGACATTCGTTGGTTGCCATTAGAAACTCTTTTGCCGACGTATTGTCCTCTATGATGGCGATAAATCCTCTACGTGACGGAATTTTTATATTTCCGATCCCTACACGCCAGTAGTTTTATGATTTATAAATAATCGCTTACAATATTCTACAATTACGCTTATTTCGTAACCATTCATATTATTGCAATAATAAACCTCACATTTTACATCGAAAGCTTTATTTCGTTTAAAATTTATATTAAAAATATATTACGAGTATTCACTTGAAGGGTTCGTGAAAGTAATATTTTCATTAACGTAGCGCAACTAATGTGATAAATAAACAATACGTCATTGAAAGTTGTTTTTATTTTATTTTTCAGTCAAGCGTCGCCTGCACACGCCGCCGCTGTCCGTCTGCTCCATGAGCATTCCTGGTATGAGGTGAGTCATGCTACTGTATTTATAGGGTATAGTACTTACAATGTCTACACCATATTGAGATTTGTGGTGCACTGTATACACGCGTTTCCATATTAAAAACAGGCAACAGACCTTATATTTCTCAATTTTTAAATCTTATCAAAACAATAAAAAGAAAGACCTTCTGACAATCTTTATGCAATGCAAAACGAATGTAATTTATATAGTAAATACGTTTAAATTTGTGTATTAGTATGAAAATGTTGAGTGCGTCGTTACAAAGTTTTCGAATGTAATCGGAATAACCACTAAAAGAGCTTTTTGCTAATATTAGCTGAAGTGCGTGAGCTTACTATTAGCAAAGAATACCCGTGTCTACATGTTATTAGTGTGCAGCGCACACCTGCCTCGCAGCTTGATGTCAATGCCCGTCAAACGCCGCACTAACTACTTACACCTAGCCAAACATATTTCGAACAAACATTTATACACAAACACTGTCTAATTTCATAATAACTCACTTAACAATACTACATAACTCTCCCGATAGAACAGTTTCCTATATCCATTCGTGAAGACATTCTTTCTAAGAAAATCATTATTTTCTCTATTTTATTTGTACCGTTAGACGTGTAAACGTAATAATTTAACCTCTATTGTGATATTATTTAATCATCCCAAAAATATATATATATATATATATATATATATATATATATATATATATATATATATATATATATATATATATATATATATATATATATATACAAAGGCTACCAGTTATATTCGTTAAATTAATCATAAGTGGAAAGACGTGAAAAGAATTGAAGAACTTTTCATGCACAATAATTCAAACAGTAGAGTTACAAATATAATAATTGAGGTTAACTGAACACCTCAGCTCAGCCAACCATAAACGTATTTCTTTATAATTTGACCTAAAACGAAGTCCACTATACATTTTAGCAGCAGTCTAGTAAGTAGGTGCGTATTGCCTACTTAGAAGCTTCTAACACACGTTGCGCTGGCGCCATTAAGATGAACATAATTACCGAGTACGTAAACAAATCGACTCTTGGAATGATGGCGTGCACGGTATTTCCATTCGCACAAAGGAATCTTAAGTGTACAGTAATCTAGGCATCTTAAGCCGGTAGGATTCGCTGGGTCTGTCAGAGCGTGCGTGTTCGTTGCGAATGCCTTAACTTATGCAATTACCAGGGAACGGACCGTCGTCGTTGACGCATTTAGAATATAGTTCAGCAATGTTAACTTTTCATCATCTCTATAATTTTATTGTAACTGTTTACACACTTTTCTTGTCAAGAATCTAGACATACATATACTAACTTATGCATTTGCACTAATTTCAATAGATACACAATTTTATATTCATAATCCTCATGATTTCTAAGCCAAATCATTTTTGCCAGTAAATAGACACCAAATATAAAACACACTGATAATTGCGAAACTAAATTAGGCAATATATCATACACCATATTACTTTACTGATTAAGAATCTAACTCTCCAATTAATAATTATTAATTGCTTGGCCTGTAACCAATTAATTTTATTAATTAACAATATAATCTAGGTGATATTACGTTAAGATGCGTGTTGGAAGTGCTATAAACGTCTTTAATTTCTACTTTTTTGCTTTTAAAGTGATTAATACGAACTCTTAATAGATGTTATGATTAGTAAAAAAAACTCAAGCCTTTAATCTATGTCGATACAGAATATAAAAAAAAATCATTTAACCAGAATTAATAGAAGGTACCTACCTAATATTTAAAAATGACGTAATTATCTTTATAATACCTACTACAATACTTGAGATAATTAAAAAAAAAAACACTGGCGCTTAGAAGCCGCCTGCGTTTCCGGTCAACTCGTTCAACCACTATTGATACCCACGGTGACTCATATAACGTATGATGAACACGCTTAAATGAATAGTTACGACATAACTACTAACTATCTCATCTTAGTTAATTATGGCAGTTCAGTGTGTCCGTCAAACAGAAGCATCTAATGATAGATTCGTCTGAATGCATCCTACGGCGTTACCGTTGTCCGAGAGCGCACAGTTATTTTCATTTCCCTAGTATATGAAAATCTCATATAATAATATATATTACGGTTACAGTTAAGTATTAGATGATAATAAACGTACAAGTAACAAGTGCTGAGTTACATTTGCTATGAAAACATTGCATGTAAACAATAATCGCCGATAAAATGCAAAGCCTAACATGGGCAAAGCGAAGAAGATTTGCGTGCTCTACATTGCATAATATAATGAATCTGACCAAACACAATGTTATACGTGTTACGAATTCTCATTCAATTATGTATTTATAAATGAAGTGTGAATATATCATCTAAAAATAACTGCAAGTTAAATCATTAAAATACTAAATCAGCTTTAAATAGTGACTTAACATCGTTTCTCGTCTAATTTTAAGTTCCTAGGTATCCTACTGATACACTAATATACTGATATTTACAGATTATAGTAATAAATTTTATTCTAATTGTCCAACTTAAGCGTGAAGGAGTAACAAACATTTACAAATGTAAAATTTTACAATTATAACAGTAGTCCAATTTCCAATATTGTGTATGTACTTTAAAAATATAATGTAATTTCTAATATAATTTATTTATGTTTACAGAGCAGGATGTGTAGTGCTAGCGCAATGGTTGCGTGATCGGTCACCATGCGCCTCTTCCGCGGTGCGAAGCGCAGGGAAGTGACCGGGCCGCAAGCCGCTCCGCTGGGGGATCTCGCCGCGAACACCCCGCACAGCTACACGCTTGTCACCGCACTCCCCGCCATGGTCATGGAGGATGATGTCAATGATATGAAGAAAGGTAGCAACCGGATAAGATATTCTAACAGAAATGTTTAACTTAAAATTTATTTAAAAGTTATAGAATATCTTCTATAATTACATATATAGAATTACTTGTCTAAACTGATTTATCAACATTCAAATCAAATCGATGTATCTAAAGGGATGAAAATTTTTAGTTAAAGGCACGGTCACTCACGACTTCATATAAAAAAGGCAGTTTCATCTAATTTACAGCTTAAATTAAATTATATTTTTCTACAGTGTCCTCATGCTAATATATCTTTCTTTCAGTGTTTGCAACATGGGGTCGACGAATGGGGAAAAAATTAGATATGTTAAAAAAAAATGAGACCAAGGAATCGCCCGAAGAACCAATAAAAAACGATAACGTAAACGATGAAAATTCTATAATTAGTACGGGCCAATATAAGAAAAATGGTAAACAAAATTGGAAAATGGGAAGGAGCAGTTCTGATTCGGCATCTATTAAAAAAGATAACGACTCCGATTCTATTAGAAGTGGCTCAAGGGACAGGTCACCTAGTCCCTTTAAATCTTTCTTCCATAGGATGGGTTCTACTGGAATGTTAAATAGTTCTAAAACACAGTCTCTTAACACACCAAAAACACAGGACAATTATTCTATCTCAAATGGACCTTCTCTATACCGTAGTTGTTCAACATCACACTTATCTACATATATTAAGGCAGATGATCCTTCCGATGATATAGACTTACAAAATACTAATTCTGGAAATAAAACCTCTCCATCCAAACAAAAAAATAATCTTATAGCAGATGAAAATTTAGGTAATTCATCAACGAAAGCCATTAGCTGTGATAATATCCCTAATAAATTAGACGGATCACAAAATACTGGATCGTGTAAAAAACCAAATTTTCCGTATGCGTTTTTGCGTTCCAAATTGTCAGTTTTACCTGAAGAAAACAGCATGGCCTCACAACATAGATCTATATCCGTTAGACAAAGTTTTTCAGAAAGAATAGATCGCAAATCTCCAAAATTAAGAAGAGATAGAATATATTTACCTAATTCAAGATCAGAAGAAAGATATCAAAGTAGTGATAATATATCCATCCACGGGGAAAATATTCTTATGAATGGAGGTCTAAGAAATAATTATGACTTCGCCAGGAGTTCAATGAGAAGTATTAACGATAGCGAATTAAACCCATACCAATCTCGACATATTGAAGATGTTCCTAGAAGGTCATCTATGATATCTCAAAAAGCTCCTCTCGATTATGATCCCATGCTAACACCAAGAAATAGAAACAGTTTACCCGTGTATGAATATCGAGCAGCTTTAGGTTCCTCACAGGATTTAAAGACTGACCTTGCATCTTCTACCCAAAGTATACATCAAGAAGTCCTTCAAGCTCACCGATTGAGTAATTATGTAAGCTCAAATGAATCCGGCTATGACAGTGATGGTAGGCCGACAGATGAACACAGTAACCATTCACCTCCGGGATATTTATGTAATACAAAAAGTATATCAAATAATATAAATGGTGAATTGAGCCACAGTACGTTTTCACGCCAGTTGAGTCTAAATCAAAAGATAAGTGGAAATAAAGTTCAAATTCCAACTAGAAGAAGTTCTACTCCTTGTGCGTTATTTCCTTTAGAGAAAAATACATCCTATGAATATGAAAATGAAAATAAATACAAACAAAATGACGTAAATCAACTTATAACGATAGATTACAATGAAGCTAAGCCACCGCCACTTCCAAAGAAAACAATAAATAAAAAAATGCCCTACATTTACAAAACCATAACTTTAGATGAACGTGTACAAACAAGAAAAATCAAATTATTACAATCACAATTGGTTTCTATTGACCATTCTTCTACGCCTAATCTCAGCGAAAATGTTCTTAACATGTCTGAAGATTTGGTCGATATTCAGCAAATTCAAGAAACGGATATTCTTGGCAGGGGGCCCTGTACAAAACGCTTCAGAAAAATAAGATTGTTAAAATCAAGGTTAGATGAAAGCTTGGGAGTATATCTAGCGCAGCATAGAGTAGACTACGAAAGCGGTGGATCTAACTACGAAATTCGTTATATAGTTGTAAAACTTGATTTCGATGGCATAGCACATAGAGATGGGAGGCTTCGATTAGGTGATGAAATAGTTAATGTAAATGGTAAAGTTTTAAGAGGGCTATCTTCTTTGAGAGAGGTCCAACATATTGTAAATTCCTGTTCTACAGAAGCAACCATTGAAGAAGGTGCACTATTTCAAAGATACCAGGTAGACCTTGTCATGGCACATGACGAAATATCTCCAATTCTATTAAGTCGAATTATAAATAATCAGCCTAGTGAACAAAGTCCAATGCATTCTATGTCAAACATCCCACCTGACATAATACCTCAAACAATACACAAACCTTCGTCATCCAGTCAAATTGTAATTGAAACGCATTTTCCAAGTGAGGATCAATCATACAACCCACATTTAAATTTTACAAGTGAGCATTTCAATGAAAAATTGGAATCAAATAAAAAATGTGAAATTGGAGTTCAGGTAAACAATAGTCTATTGTTATCAAATCAGAAAAGTGACGACGAAAAGTTATTAGAACGTAACTGCTACACGCAATCTCATCCGTCTCTGCAAAACATCACAAACATAGAAATTTCAATGAGATCATCTCCAACACTGAGACACGCAAATAATAACAATTATAGACCGATATCACTTCATAGCTCTCGCCCTCAACCGATAGTTGGTTTATCCGTCTGTAACGACAACACTTCGAATGAAATTAAAGAAAATCCTTCTCATTATATAAAAAATGCACAAAGATTATATCAAAATAGATCTTTTGAAAGCATACCAGAACAATTGAGATGCAATAACAGTCGCAGTAGATTTTTTAATAGGGTGGGGTCACAAAGATGTTCGCCTAATTACGGAACACATGTATCACGTCATCAAGAATATAATAATGGCCCAGAAAATATACATGTTTCTTATAACACATTGCACAGAGCTGAATTTTGGAAAGGATCTGGTCACAAGAGTCTCGGATTCAGTATTGTCGGAGGAACTGATTCTCCGAAAGGCCAAATGGGAATCTTTGTAAAGACAGTATTTCCAAACGGTCAAGCAGCTGATAAGGGAACTATCTATGAAGGTACTACAAATGAAAATTAAATGATACTATAGTATATTATCTAAAAATCGCAAATTAATCCATGATATCAAATTTCAGGTGACGAGATTTTGTCTGTTAACAACGTCCCGACGCGTGGACTGAGCCACGCAGGCGCGATATCGTTGTTCAAACAAGTTAAAGAAGGAAAAATAGAATTGACGCTTTCAAGAAGAAGGTAGAGAATAAATTTAATCATATTATTCATATTATAGATAACACTAAATTTTAATTGGAAAAATAATAGTGATCACTCATTTGTTTCAGAGCTCCTAGGTCAAGATCTGTGGAACCTCTCGGCAATTTTCGCGGTGACACCAAAAGAGATTAATGCTAGATGCTCCCCAAAGACAGATAAACATGTTCATATTAAGTGCAATAACATTTAACATTTTACTTTACTATTTGGCCAAAGGCGAAAACATTACTATTTAGAATTACTTCTTAGATATTTAAAGGTACGTGGTACTATAACGTTATGTGAAGGCGAATCTTCTCTTCTTAAAGCTTCTTATTCATGTTGATAAATAAAATGGCTGGAATATATGTTGCACATTTAATTTATCAGCTTATCAAATTATATTGTACATTTAAAACATACTTTTATTGTAGTCATGTGTCGATATTTTATGTGAAATATCGATAAGTTAAAATAAGACTGTATGAAGTATCTACCTGTAAGTTCTTATGTTAGATATGATATTACTTATATGATAATTATAATATCCCGTTAGGAATGCTAGATCTCGTTATATTCCCGCTGTAATTGTACGTATTCACTAGGTGCTAATATGTTCACTCTAATTTATACCTTCTATAATATAATAACAGAACTCATAACTTTAAATCTAACATTAAATAGACTGATAATTCGATTTTCTATTACAATTCCTTGTACCTATATTCACAACCAAAGGTTAGTCATAACGTGGGTATTATTTAAATCGATTTACTACGCAATCTCTATTATTGTACTACAAGTCGCCGATCTGTAAATGAAAGCGAATGTACTCCGTCCATTTAAAAGTATTTAAAAGGTCAATTATTATTTTTTTTTTGTATTTAAAAATTGGCTGCAACAAACTAGAGAAGAAAACAAGTGTGAGACTCGATGAGAAACGAACAAAACCGAAACCATCCAAAACGATCGAAATTAAACGTTTATAATAATGATATCCAAAATCAGTATTGATAAAATGATAATTATAGTATTTGTAAATAAATTGTTAAGATATCTCCCAATGCTTCCACGTCTTTAGTTGAAAATAAAACATTTATCAGTATCAAATCTTTTTTATTATATTTTATTCTAAAATAAAAACTACCTATAAATATTAATAATAATATAAAAATACTTTCTACTGGCAATAATATGATGCTGGAGGGACGTACTTTATTTATAACTGTCATTATAAAAACTTCTACACAGTCGTTACAACAATTTTCTTGTCAATATTAATTATTTGATGTCGCATAAAATAGCAACTCCTCTGAGGATCCAGTGATCGGGATGTTTAAGTGTAGGCAACCATAGTGGAGTAATAAAAGTTAAATCTGTACGACGTGGTTTCTTATACACAGGACACTGGAAGATTAGTTTTAAACTATTTATTTACTAAATGCTAAAATCTACTTACAAGAAATGGTTAACCTCCTATGTGTATGTTTGTAAACCTAATATGTTAGGTTCTCTCAGACATGCAGGTTTCCTCACGATGTTTTCCTTCACCGTAAGGCAAGTGGTAATCATGTTAGAAATGATTCGCACATGAAAATATCAGAGCGACACCCGAGATTTGAACCCGCTTCAGTGTTTCCCAAGCGAACGTATTACGACTGGCCCACCACGGCCTTGTTTTTTTGATAAGAAATCATGATAAAGGCAGGATAAAGTGTAACTTTAGTTCTAACTTAGTTGAAGAACATAACACATGTTTAACTTCTTTAACCACCCATGATGTACATTTGTACTAATATTATTATACTATATGTGAAAATAACTCAAATTTTCATGGTTGAGCGACTTTTATCTCCGCTCCGCTAACATTGTTTATTCATGCTCTTAAAAAAAGTCTTACGTTTCTTTTATATAATTTATCCAATTAATACTGATGAATCGACTCTATATTAGAGACGAAATCGATCAATTTTGTATTACATATTTGTCTCACAAATATTTTTCACTTGCAGTTTATTGAAGGAAAATTTTATATATATTATATCCGGTATCCGGCAAAATAAAATGGGATAGGCCGGATACCGGATAGTTACTGGATATCCATTTCATCTCTCTCCTTATTAAAATACGTCAGAAACTCATACCCACCTGATAAAGCTTAGGATCTTTAGGTGCAGTAGAATTGATAGCGTAGATATGAACTACAGGTAAGGCGGTGTATAAGACTTTCAGTGTGGACTCGCACAGACGCTGATTGCGTCGGTCCCAGCCAGCGCCGTCGACGAACAAACCGTGCACAAATACACCCTCCTATATAAACGTCATGTTTTAATTGCATTTTTGTACAGATCCATTAGAAATAATTAATTTAAATTATTAAGACTTTATTCATTTGAAATATCTTTACAGATACTCGTTTCCATAAAATATATCATATGAGTTTAAATTTTTTATAATTTCCAGCTAAAGTGGTATTGAATTAAGCTGTGGTTACAAAAAAAAGATTCCGACGAATTGAGAACCTCCACCTTTTTGGAAGTCGGTTAAAAATAACAATCACATCATGCATAAGTACATCTGGTGCGAGTTACACAAGTTCGGACAAAGTAACAAATTCTGTAGGCAGGCACTAAACATGGAATTTTATAATTGGAAAGTGAAGCTGATAAAATAGTGATAGCCCGATAGTCTGGCTAGAGCTGTTTATAATAACTAATAGCTGTTTATATTTAGATTCATATTAGTTCTATGACACGTGTCTATATTATTCTTTAGACTGAGATCTAATATAAAAGTAATATAAAAACACAAATCATGACATCCTCAAGCGGTATCCCCCGCATCACTCCGCATGTAAAGCTCATTAAGTATTAGAATAACTATATAAATAAACATACAGCTGGAGGTGCTTTAACTTCCTCGTAGATGGATTTAGTCACGTCATTATGCAACGAGACCATATCCAGGGCCCATCCCTTATGAGCTCTCGTCACTTCTTGTCGCATGGCCGTTAGAAATCCTTAAAACATGCTCACATCTTAAAATCATTGACATTGATAATATTTTTGTAAAATATTCAAGTGCAAATTATTTTTTTCTTTTTATATATATATTTTATTTATATTATAATATTAAATTATTTTGACTCCAACTTCTATTATTGGAATCGGTACTATTATAAAAGCGAAAATGCCTAGGTATGTGTATACAAACACCCATACGTATGACGTGTGTATTTATATATTTTTTTATTTTTTACGCTGAAATATCTGGATAGATTTGAATAAAATTTTGTAAACCGATAGATTATGATCTAAAGTCCTGAAGTAACTTAAAAGCTACTTACTGTTAGGCACATAGAGAGGCACGTGAGTCGCTAGTAATGACATATTTTGTAAAAACGACAATTAAATTTAACCACGATGAAACTTATTCCAAATCTGTACTTAATAAAATACACTGGCGTGCAAAAAAATCGGGCCACCCTTAATTTTAAGCATAATTTTTTGATGACAATTGTTTGGTGAAAAACAATACCGCAAAGGTACTTAAAGAGATTAAACGCCTTTGTTTCCTTCAAAAAAGTCATAAAATTCCTGGAAATGCACGTGTGCGCTTAATTATAGTCAATTAGCAGTAATTAGTGAATATTTGCATAATATGGATTGAAGCCACAAATACTGTTTTTTGTTATTTTAGAAGCTTAGTTGAGTTCCAATTATTGAACAAGACACTTCTACTTTGATCTGCGATTATTAGAAATACTGCAAGATGGAATTGACCGAGGCTGAGTCATCTCGAATTGTGACTTTGCTTGAAGCTGGACAAAGTCAATGTCAAGTGGCTCAAGCTTTTTCTGTGAGCCGTTCTACGGTCTAGAGAGTGTACAAACGTTACATAGAGACTGGTGGCTTTGTACGACGACATGGTTCCGGCCGACGAAGAGCCACATCAGAGCGTGATCATCGATTTATTGTGTCATCAGCTCTAAGAAATCGTCATCGCATTAATTTGCGGCTTACATTTTTATACCAAACTCGCGAAAAATCATTAAATTTTATTTTCCTCTATTTTCGAGCAATAATTTTTATTTAAATTATTCAACGATTATTGATTTAGGTACCTAGGGTATACAGCTACCCATATATAATAACAAAATTAATAAAAAAATATCATATCTTAAGTTTGTTCATTTTCTCTAGGTGGCCCGATTTTTTTGCACGCCAGTGTATAAGCTTTGATAATAATGCATACCTAATCTTGTTAAGATTTTTTTAACTATAAGATAACTCATAAATATCTTTTTTTAAATCTTGTAGAGTAATTATAAATAATCATCACTCTGTATTTACCTTGAGGATTAAAGAAGCCGGTCATCCAAAAGGAGTGGGGGCGCGCTTGGAAGCACCACGAGGAGAACTGGAGGTTGCGCTCGAGGAACTCCGTGAACCAGAAGCCGAGCGTGGACGACGACCACGACGCCTTCTGCCAGATGCTGGGCGCCTTCGCGTCGTAGATGTTGTCGAGGGAATCTCGGAGTGCCTGTTTCACTTTTGATACTATAGTTTTTTTTGTAATTGTAGTAAGTGTCAATTTTTTTTTATTACTTACCCACGACGGAACGGGGACGGTATATGCGTTTAGGGTATTTGTTTGTTCGTTTGTTTGTTTGTTTGTGCAAATACATGTTACCATTTTTCTTCAAAATTACTAGTAAAATTATAAAAATGATAGTAGTTGTAAGTTTTCGTATGCTTAATATTACTTTAATAAAAATTTTAAGATTCTTCTAAATGAATTATTTTATCGCTATGAACAAAATAACTAGTGAACTTACTCAAAACAATAAATAACGCGCTTTCAAAGAAATACAATAAATACCTAATACAATATATTAAACTTTATGTATAGAATTGTAAAACAAAAGTGTTATGGTCGTTCTTAGAAATTTAATTATTTGAACCTCTGAAATGTAATATAAAAAAAAATTAATGTAAACTCGTATTTTATACGAAGAAGAGTGCAATTAAAATACCTCATTCATAATAATTGTTCCGTCTATCGCAAGCAGTAAATCTTTAAGAGTACTTCTCACTAGAGATATTACTTTCTGCATTCTATCAATTTCCTGCCTCAAGAATATCACCATGGAATTCAATATCCCGTAGTATCGTAATCTTGAACAAGGAACAGTATTATTACATATTTTCTTAGAATATAAAACTTAAAAAAAAACCGACTTCCAGGCACTAAAATGTAAAAAATAACTAAACGGGGGTTTTCATTTAGAATAGATACCTAATCAGATACTTTCGAAGTCGGTGCCAGCCGATGCAAAGCAATTTCGATACGTAAAATATATATTTACCTATTAGATATTCATACCTTAAAATATTGTTGGTTAGTTATTTATTACATTTTAGTGCCTGGAAGTCGGTTTTTTTTTAAGTTTTTATTTTCCATTTTTACTGTAGACGTAATAAGCAGGTAATTTATAAGAAGAAAGTTTTTTAATAACATATTCGATTAAACAATTTATTTAAAAAAATATTTATTGTTGATTTTTTTTAAAAACTGCTCGACCGATTTCGATAAAATTTATATGGAACCACCTGGAAAGTATACCCTTTGAAACACAAAAAAAAAACTTCCAAATCGGTTCAGGTGAAAAAAAAAAATCCGACGAATTGAGAACCTTTTTGGAAGTGGGTTAAAAATATGCCATGATAGATACTTATTTCACTTTGATATTAATGTAATTAAACTAATTATTTATTTACACTGTATACTCGGATTCATGTTTTAATATTAAAAATTTAAGTAAATACTTTAACAAAAGTTAAGGAATACATAGCTATAGGTATATTATATTCCTAAAGTACTAAGCAAGTTATTTATAATACTTCATAGCACTCTACTGTTATTTTAAAAGTTAATATTATAATATAAATAATTAATTTTAATTGAGTAAGCACCTTTCTTTTACTTCATGCGGATCGAAATTAGGTGGTACTTTCTCCAGCATCTCTTTGCTTTGCCTATACACGGATGCCTCGCGAGTCTCGCCGCCGCCTGAACTAGACTCTTTCGGTTGGATCGATAGTATTGTGTCCAGTAACTCTTGGGTTATATTTCTTTGGTAACTAAAATATATTATTATTTTAAACATTATATTAGAGCACATGGCATGTTCAATCAAATTCTTTTTAATTATTTTTTAGCGTTTGCTCATTGCTTTCTGAATATATTGATTTATTTTTTGCAGCCAATAGACGCTAGTAAATTAATGTTATTTTACGGTGTTTTATATGTATGTATTTAGCCCTTTTTAGCGTTCCACTGCTGGGCACCGGCCTCCCTTCAATCCCTTCTCTACGCTGGTCAAGTGCGGTTTGCGGACTTCACAAGTCTTTCGAAAACTTTCTAGTTTCTCATAGACATGTGGGTTTCCTCACAATGTTTTCCTTCACCATAAGACAAGTGGTAATCATGTCGAAAATGATTCGCACGTGAAAATTCATCAGAAGTGCGAGACCCAAGATTTGAACCGCTTCATTGGCGATTTCTCAAGCGAGCGCGTTACCACTGGGCTACAATAGTCTTTTCATTTTACAGTACCACAATACGGTAGTACAATAAAAATATTCTAAAAGTTACTATATCGATTGAAATGAAATTCATATTTATTTATTTTATTTCGTACAAAATGAATTGAAACAGACAATTATGTGACGTCTATTAAATGCTTAAACCATTCTTAAAAAATATCCAATATATTGCGAAGATTTTGTAATTAATAAATACTACATATTCCCTTTATTGCACTTACAACACATCATATAGAGTCATTTACATGGAAATTAGTGATATTACATAAACAAAAGTAGACTTAGACTTACTTATAAGGAATGTCTACCAATCACGAGTCAACTCATGGCCGTGATAATAGCAGCAGGTGAATTTGGTGCAAGAAAACATATAAATAATTATAATATATTCTTCCATACATAAACCCTAATAGATAAAATATATGTATGTGTATATAAATTTAATAATCTATACTAATATTATAAAGAGCCATTGTTTGTTTGAACGCGCTAATCTCTGGAACTACTAATTCGATTTGAAAAATTCTTTTTGCAGTATATAGCTCGTTTATTAAGGTAGGCTGTATATCATCATGCTGCTACCCAAGGGAGCGGAGCAGTAATCATAAATGTCAAAAAATCGGGCAGACTTCCATACATTGTTGTAAAACTGATATTTATATCGGAAGTTTAAGCGCGGGCGAAACCGCGGGTACTGCTAGTTGAATTATAATGAAAATGAAACTAACGTAATATCAGCATTTGTGTGTAAACCGTAAGCTTGTGGCGGGTCAGTAGTTTTCATTTTTTCAATTTCTTCAATATACTCGGGAATATTTTTGAATTTCATTATACCATAGTTTTTATAAAATTGGAAATCATCAGAGAACAATTGCTCCGTAAACCACACTCTACAGAACGTTTCGAGGAGGCGGTTGTCATAATCATCCGTCACTCTCCCTCCGTATTGTACGGCAGACACCATGTACCTATAATGCAAAGTAATCAAAAAAGTAAGGAAAATAAATATATGTCGTAGTATAAGTTAATTTTTATATATTTCATAAAATTTTAATACGGCTCCGTTAGATACTAGTGCATTGTAAAAAGTTAAAGTGTTTCATTTGAAGGATAAAAATATAGGGAGGAAAATAATAATTTTTTTTATACGTATAACAACTCTTAAAAGCTTTGTCTATATAGAATACTTATACATATGGTCAGTAAGTTCTCTAATTATCCGCAAGAAAATATAATAAAGATATATAAATGGAAATTATAGATTTTAAATAAAACTATCTTTTCGGATTATTTCGCGGATATATTTTGATTTTTGGTTTGGTTTTGGCGGAACCAAAAATCAAAATAAATCCGCAAAATAATCCGAAAAGATAGCTTTATTTAAGATGTCAATTATTCGCGTTAATCTAAGAAAGTATTATAGGAAATTATAGCATACTAATAAACATACATCTATACTAATAGTATAAAGAGGAAAGATTTGATTTTTTGTTTGTTTGTACTGAATAGGCTTCGAAACTACTGAACGGATTAAGATAAAATTTGGTAAGAAGATAGTTTGAGACCTTGGGAAGGACTTTTTATCCTGGAATTCACCTCTTAAGAGATTGAAAATGTGTATAAAGTTTGTTGAATCAACCTAGGGACGAAAACGAGTGAAGCGATGAGTGAGTCGCTAGTATAGGATATATATACATGCATACGATATACATATACCAAATATAAAGAATGTATTTATTTACCGTACTGTAGTCCAGCTAACCTGCTGACCAGGTTCTAGTACATCCAGATGATTTTGAACAAACATACACGAAGCGAGCCAATCTGCCGAGTTGAACTCATAGGGAATGTTCCACCCCAAGGGCCCGAACTTACGTCTCTCTTGCACCACGGTGTGAAGGAACGAGATCGTGTATACGAGAGGCAAATAGAATGGACTATCGCTGTAGTCTAGGAAATCTTGACTCATCGAATCGTAAGTTCTCATTAAACCAGCTTTTATACCTTAGTTGGACCAAAATATATTATTTTAATAATACTGTAAAGTCTTTAAAGTTCTTTAACGTAATATAGTGAGTTTTATTTGAGTTTGTTATAAACAAACAATTATTTAATTTTATTTATGACCTTCTCTAAAGTCGGAAGTCATTGCGCTTCAACTCAAAACATAAAAACACAGTACTACAATACACACGTAGTGGAGGTTAATTGGGTCAATTTAAATTTTTGATTACTTACTTCATCCAACCGTCAATTTAATCTCTACGATTTAATATTATTATGTCCTAACTTGACCATAGCTTTACTTATTACACCTTTCACATATATCTATACAATGATAAAATTGTAACTAAGTCGAATCTTTACATTCAATATTTTTTGGAAAATCTAATTAAAATAGACATTATTATCGATATTTTTAGAATTTTTGTCTGTCTGTTACCGCATCACGAGAAAACCACTAGACAGATTTTGATGAAATTTGGTATGATGATAGCTGGTTATCCAGGTCAACAGATAGAATACTTTTTACCGCGGGAAAATATCTCATTTTTGAGAAAAAATACAAAAACTGCATTGTAAGAGTATACTAATATGTAAAACCTAAGAATTTGGTTTTTGGTCATCTGAACGCGGGCGGAGCCGCGGGCAATGCTAGTTTGACATAAGACCTTTAATCACAGTCTATTTTAAAAGTTAAATTAACACAGAAGCATTCGAGTTTTTTTAAATATAAGAACTAAAAACGTAAACATACCCGATGGAGGCTCGCAAGTATATTTAATTGACATTTGTAAAAGAGTAATTGGAAATTTATCGTGAACTTCCGTAGTAATCCACAATCTAAAATAAGAAATGGGATGAGATAATTGAATAGAGGAGAATAGTTAAAGAAATAGGACAAATCATTGTAAATTAAATAACCTGAAAGTTTCGTGAACTTTTTCCGGCTCCTTCTCTAATTCACCAAATTGCTCCATAATTTCTACCATGTATTCCAAGCCTAAATGACAGTTTTGAAGTAAAACCCATAAGCCCTATAGAACGATATTAATTATTATCTCGCGTGTTCCAACAGTTTTCCTATGTCACTTTCACTCGAATCTCCCTCACTATTCACCATTGAAAGTCCCATTAAAATTTGTTCGTGCCGGAAATTAGTGGGTACAAATGACTTACGAAAACGTTATACTAGTTTTTTGGCCATTTAAGTTAACTGGCAACTAATCTTCGCTTAACTCTGATGCTTCCCTAGGAGCCTAACAGTAGGTAGTACTTCAGGTCACAGTCTATTTGTATAGTAAATTTTGTCTAAATTTGTTCAGCTGCTTCAGCATGGTGGCGTTACAGATACATATATTTTGCAAATATATTTAAAAATTTCAAATTTTAATAGTAGTCCGATTATATTGAAATCACAGACATACATTTCACTTTTATTTATAAGTACATATAGTTTAATTACCTCTTTCAACGCTCGGTCAATCAATTTCCTCGCGTGTACTTCCTGACCCTGTCCCATAGATATTGAAGAACAAAGGCATTCAAGCCTCTTGGCAGTTTGCTCGATCGATGGCGTTGGATCCGAGCCCATGGAGAGAAAACCAATTAGGGGCACTAATGGGCGTGATTCCATCACCATTTGCTATAAATGAATAGACATTAAAGCTATGATGGATGCGTATATATAAATAAATAAATAAATTTGTTAAATATAAAATAAATAAATAAATAAATAAAAAAATTAAATGACGACACGCTTGGCTCAGTTTGTAGTGACCCTACTTTCTATGCCAGCGGTCGTGGGTTCGAGTCCCGCTGGGGGCATTCATTTGTTTGATGACGAATGTTTGTACTCCAGTCATGGGTGTTTATATTTATAATATGTATGTATTTAAAGTTATATATGTGTAGTGTATCAACTATCTGGTATCCATAACACAAGCCTCGTAGCTTACCATGGAACTAGATGGCGTTGTGTGTTAATGTCCCAACGTATTTATATAAAAAAATAAATAAATTTGTTGTTTGTTTGTTAAAGTTGGGACATTAACACACGGCACCATCTAGTTCCATGGTAAGCTACGAGGCTATGTTATGGATACTCGATATTTGATACACTACATATATATAACTTTAAATACATAAATATAAACATTCATGACTGGAGTACAAACATTCGTGTTCATCACGCAAATGAATGCCCCCAGCGGGACTCGAACCTGCGACCGCTGGCACATAAAGTACAAACTGACGGTCACTACAAACTGAGCCAAACGTGTCGTCAAATATAAACTATACGATATCATTTAAATTATAACATTTTTAATTTTACCTCATAATTCACAATGACAGCTTCAGAAAACTTTGTTCCCATTGAGCTTATCACATACTTCCTGAAAATTCAGGAATCATAAATTGATTTCGATCTATAACTAATCTAGATAAAAATTATCAAGGATTCAAATCTTATCACTTCTTACTCACGAAATAATAAAATATTATGTTTTATTTGTAAAATATAAAAAGAATGTATTTTATCATTGTATTATTTTTCTCGAACAATAAACTTGATATATTCCTCTTATTCGTAATATACCTATTGAGACACATGATCCATCCACGCCCTATGTATAACATAAAAACAACTAAATAATAAAAAAATACGGTCGAATTGAGAACCTACTCCTTTTTGGAAGTCGGTTGATAATCTATTATCTAACTAAAAGAAATATGAACTCTTACAAGCTCTGTGCAAGCGCTCGATCAGGGCACCAGGAGCGAACCATCAACAGCTTCCTGAACACATCGAGTGTATGATATCCGTCCGGTAACGGCTCGTCCTCGGGAGCCTCTTTATCAAACCTTCAAACGAAATTATAGACCGTTTATCTTATAACGCATTATCAACTTTATAAATTAGGTTTACTATCATAAAGCTGTAAAAAAAGTTAAGTTAAAAATTCGGGAAAATGTTAGTTCTTAAAATTCCTCAAGACTGGAGCTACTGTGAAATAAATTATATATTGTTTTATTTCTATGCCAAAGCTTTAGTACGTATTCTTCTATACATATAATAAAATTGTAACTAAGTCGAATCTGTACATTAAATATTTTTTTGAAAATCTAATTAAAATAGACATTATTATCGATACTAAGTCCGAATCTATAGTTTTTAGAATTTTTGTCTGTCTGTTACCGCATCACGAGAAAACCACTGGACAGATTTTGATGAAATTTGGTATGATGATAGCTGCTTATCTAGGTCAACATATAGAATACTTTTTACCGCGGGAAAATATCTCATTTTTGAGAAAAAATACGAAACTGCATTGTAAGAGTATACTAATATGTAAAACTTAAGAATTTGGTTTTTGTTCATCTGAACGCGGGCGGAGCCGCGGGCAATGCTAGTGTTGTATAAAGCTAATGTTTATATTATTAATCTTATATACATATGTTCTTTTAAAAATACCCTTCTTTTTTGAGGTCAGTTAATAATGTTGCATTTGAGGCGCAATCGTAAAGAGTAGCTAGCTTTAAAATAACACTCTATCAACCTACCAATTCTTCCACCCTTTTTCATTACTCGTAACTTGATCAAGTATATTCGTAAATTGCCGCAGACCAGACAATTGTACTAAGTTTAACCAGGACATGTCAGTTACCCATTTAAACGGTTTTGGAGGACACGCATTCAAATCAAGTGCAGCGCCACCTAAATTACAGCCATTGTTAAATTTTGTTTTAGAAATACGTATACTTTAAATTCGAATCAACAGATAAACATTTACCCTTTATAAACGTCTGAAACTCATCATACGATATATATTCTCTTTGCAGATCAATCTTGAGAGTTAACAGCAATGTGAAAAGATATTTATGCTTCTCATAAAATCCTCTGCTAATGTATTTCCACACGTCATAAGTCTAGATAAAAAAATTATACACGTGATACAACAGCTATATGAAAAGATAAGACAAATATGTATATTCCATCACATTCCCAGAATACAATAATCTACATTTTACAAAGTATGACTAACATATGTAGTGCTTCAAACGTTACTTTTGATACACAATTCTAAGGAAATGTGATAACATTAAAGACACTACGTGAAGAGGACAAATAAAAATGTTGACATTTCCGATTTTAGTAATATTTGGTTAAGCTATATATAGTACATATGTTCTGGACCTAGACATATAATTTTTTATAGCATAAAAACTGGTTATGGAGTTAGAGGCTTCTTCGTAATCTTCAGATATGCGCTACTTCGAAGCTCTTTGTCTAGTGTTAAAAAGTTATAATAAAAGAAATAAAATAATGATATTTGCGCTTCACTTAATGGGTCTTTTAATTAAAATTAAAATATATATTTTTTATATTTTTTTTAAATTTGAATTCCACAATGTTTAATATTTTTTTTATTTCTTTACTAAAATATCTAATAGTGTATACATTTTGTGTCTTGTATTATTTAAACCGGAAACGTCAACACGTTTTACGGGTCCACTTCACGTGGCGCCAGGTGCCAATATTTAATTAAAAACATATAGGTTTTTCCTTAATATCTTAAATTAAAAAAAAAAAAAAACCTTTCTGCAATCTTTAATGCAATATTGAATCAAATGTACACTTACCAAGTATTCAATAATAAAGGCAATTCGCTTAAACGTGATGGGACTTTGCGGCGATCGTTCCATTGATATATCGAACCTCTCCAGGAACTGCGCCAGAGATGTCTGGTACATGTTGCATACGAGCGACATGTTGCAGATTAAAAAGTACAGCACCGAGCCGCGAGTCGCCACCGGCCTGAACTCTTCCCGTGCTATGTTTATCTTTTGTTCTGTTTCCTTTGCCCCGTCTAGTTTTTCTTTAACCTAATATAATGAAAATTAATTTCCGTCAAAAATCTAAGTGGTGTTTTGTTAAAATTAAAATCTGATCTTTATGAATAATAAAGGTATAAAAAATAATTCTGATTATTTCGCGGATTTATTTTAATTTTTGGTTTCCGACGTTTCAAATGCTTCATAGCAAACAAGGTCAATAAGGTAAGGCCTAAAAATGTAAAAATAGCATATACATTTGTATTTATCAGGCAAGTTCACGGAAGATAAAAAATCCGTGGGTAAATTGAACGTAAATATGTAATAAAATTACAATTTTATTTTGGAGGTTTGTATGCATATGTTATTGTATTTATCTCAGAGCATACCTCAGTAGCAGTAGCTTTTGTGATATTCAGCACTTGAATCAAAGACACGTCTTCAACTAGCGACCCTTGTATAGTAGTCAATTTGTGCAACAAATTCTCTTCTAATTCCTGCATTTTACGTCTATTTGCCGTAACGTCCATTATCAACTGGGTTCGTTCAGCTTCCATCTCAGCCTTCTCCGTTAATATCACACGTCCTAGTAATTGGTCTTCCAGACCTATTGTATATAATTAAATCGAAATCAGTGGAAAATATTTATTAATTACTAGCAACTTAACCCCACTTCTCTCGGCTTCGCATATCTAAGCTCAAGAACTTAAAGTTTAGAAGTTAGAAGTGCATAAAAGACAAACGTGCAAAAAAATTTTACACCAGAAACCTACGGATGGTTATACAAAATAATCCATCAGAACTTCATCACAATTGGATCAATAGTTTAGGAAAGCATGGACAAACATACTAGATTTTCCATCATCCAAGTGCCTTACCTGCCTATGTGCTTCTTCCAAATCATAATCCATATTGGTACCATCCAAATCTGTTCAACCGTTTCAGCGTAAAGGAGTAAAAAATATATACACACACACACAATCGCAATTATAATAGTCCGTTATTATCTGATAGGTATATCTTTAAATTGTATTGTATTCAGCCCTTTTTGTCGTCCCAGTGCTGGGCACGGGCCTCCCTTCAGTACGAGGGGACTCAGGCCATAGTCCACTACGCCTGGACTGGCCAAGTGCGGGTTGGTGGACTTCACATGTCTTTCGAAAACTTCCTAGATTCTCTCAGACATGCAGGTTTCCTCACGATATTTTCCTTCACCGTAAAGCAAATGGTAATCATGTTGAAAATGATTCGCACATGAAAATATCAGAGGTGCGAGACCCGGGATTTGAACCCGCTTCCCTGATTACATAAGCGAGCGCGTTACCACTGGGCTACCACTGCCTCGTACCTATATATCTTTAAATATATTTAGATCGATGATAATGTATGTGGGTACCTTGCATCGTGACTGTAAAGTCTATGATGGAAGTACGCGCCGATATTTCCGGTGTATAGGCTGGGTTGGGTAGTTTAGTTGTTATATAAATTTTATGACCTGCCATCACGTCAATTTCTTTATCGCCCAATTTTACCTGTAATTACTTTATTTTCAATTTATTTCATTATTGTAATATTTCGAATATGTAAAATGTAATATACTCATAATAGAGTGAAATGATAATAAATTGTTAAAAGCATGTGTAATTATAAAACGGTTTACTTTGAAAGATGAACCAATTTTAATATAATTTTTCTCCAGAATATTATCTAGAGCTGGATCAAGTTCTTCAGCAACATCTTCGATTAACATCGGTCTTCCCAACGACACACAATCTTCTACATGGTTTCTGTATAAAAATATAACATATACAATAAAGAATTTCTTAATGAAATTATAAAAACGCTTTGTAATATGTTTTTGATACTTATTAGATTATGATACAGTTAGTATCTTTTCGTTAGTTTTAAAAATACCGTAAAATATTTTTTTATAATTAATAATTATTTACTCGTATTTACTGAAAAACATACATCTGAATACAGTTTGAGCTGTGTCTAGCTAATATTTAAAATGGAGGTTACTTCAAATAAAATGTATGAATTAGAGAATATAGCCATAGGGTTGACGTCAGGCAGGCGGCCGGTCGTAAAACTTTTGCCAAATCCTTTCAGCAGTACAGAAGATGTACTGCGCCGACCCCGAGTGTTTGGGAAATGGGCAGGGAGAAGAAGAGAATTACCATACCATTCAGAGAATATTTCATACCTACATTATTTTATGTAGTAATTAAATTAAAAATAATTATTTTTATCCTACTAATATTATAAATATATCCTACTAATATAATCTGGATGTGTAGATGTATGGATATTTGTTTCACTTTCACACAAAAACTACTGAGTAGATTTTAATGAAACCTTAGAATAATATAGCGCATACATCAGAATAATACATAGCCTACTTCTTATCCCGGAAAATGTACCATTCCCGTGGGATAGATTAGTTTTTGTTTTTCCAAAGGTAAACCCGAACGAAGTGAGGGTGAGCCGCTAGTACTTAATATAAATGAAAACAATATTTATCATATTATATTAACTAGTATCGTAATGAATAAACACTTTAAAATTAAAATGATACATTATATAAGAAAGTAAAACTTTAAACCTGAAATATTTATGATTAAGTGTCGTAACGATTAAATCATTAAATTTCTCCATATTTTTGATCCAATTTTTCCCCTGTGTTTGAGGATCAATGAGTAAGGGGAAACGAGCCGCTTTCGTCACAATAATACCGTTTTGCACTGATAATTCATCGGTTGGTAGGCCACATAAATTCCAGTCACCAATCTAAATTATAGATGGATCACCAGTAAATTATTAATAATTTATGTAGTTAAGTATTACTTCTTTATACTATATATTAATAATATTTTACATCATTTTTATATTACTTCAGGTTACTATGTATTTTGATCATAATCACAAAATATATCTTACCGTAGCAGCATCTGTCAGTTGGTCGGTAATGCTTAAATTCATAGATACTGGTATTTTTCTCCTTAATAATTCATGAAGCCAGCTTTGAATCAAGAGGATTCTGAACTCTTGATTGAATGGTCCAGTGTATGACAAAAATCTAAAATTGCAATAGCGTGATAACGTATTATTAACAGCTTGAATATAAATGTGTATGTATAGTCTATACTGTGTGTGTACATTTAATAACATATTATTATGACCAGATCATTTAGCTGAATTTGATGAAATTTGCTAAGGACAAAAACAATAGGACAAATATAAATTTTTAGCTCAAAAAACTTAAAATAACTTTTTTAATAACATATTATGCCATCCCTAATATTAAATAAATAAATAATCTTTTATTAAACCCTACACTAAATAAATATAAGGTAATAACCAACATACCCAGTAAGTAGCACAATATCGCCAATAAGTCTCTCTATTTCGGATTTGAACAAAGCAGACTGTTCGGTCCATCGTACCCTCTCCCCGCTCAGTCCATTGATGAGTGCGGTGGCGGCGTCCATCTTCTGCTGGCACTTGGCCGCGTCGTCGAGTACCGCTTGCTTTAATGTCATTGCTTCTTCGAACTGACGCTGCACTTCGCCTAATTCACGCTACAGACGATATGTTCATGTAATAAAAATTGTTGGTTGGCATCTTAAGAAAGGCTGGAACGATTTGGCTGGTTTTGTTTTTAAAATGTTCGCTATAGTATAGTTGGTTTCCCTGATCATACTAATAATGTTCGGTAAAAACTGTGAATGCTTTTATCTATAGGATTTTTTAACGATTTCATAGATCACAAATAAAATTGAAATCCGAACGTCGCCTGTCAACTAATACTACAAAAAAATTTTATTCGCAATCTACTTTATGATTCGCAAATCCTTTTAAACTTTTGTAGGAAGTGTTGCCAATTATATAATAGTATTGGAAATTATTAATTTCAATAATTGGGCTTACATCAACCCATTTTCATCGTAGAACAAATAGGAGCCAGAAAATACACTTTTGCATCATAATATAAGGTACTACCTCTTTCGCCTCTAACAAAGCTTCAGCATGTTCCAACTCCCTCTTAGCAGCCTGATACTTGCCCTGCATCACCGCTAAGTTTGCTTTCAAAGGCAGTACGTCCTTATTAACAGAATAGAATTGAGCCATTGCGATAGTCCATGATATTAAACCGGCTACATTGCCGCAAGCTATTTTAGCCGCTTCAAATGTATATTGACTGAAAATTTACATTCGTTTACCAATCTGAGATTTTTCTTAAATAATAAAATTAATAAGTAAAGTATACCTGAATCCAAAATAAGGTTGTAGTAAATCAATCATTTCCGCGTTGATTTCGTCTTTAGGATAAAACTTTAAATTATTTAAAAATCTAGTGTCTGCCATCACCTGATAACATTTGAAAGTATTAATAAATTACAATTCGTTTTCACTTTTTCTTCTTATCAAGTTTTTTTAATATACTAACTTTTAAAGACTCAGCCCAAGAAGCAGTCAAGAATTGTTTTTCAGGATCAGGTCTGATGGGGTCAATACGTTTCCTGAAGAGAAGTATGACAGCGTCCATGATCAAGGTAATAAGATATGGCGGTTTTCCCAATTTTCTTACCGTCGCTATGTCAGCTGCATTTATAGTCTATAGTCATAAAAATATAGTTGAATAACAAAACATTATATATACACTGAATGGAAAAATACGCAGAAACAATTTACTATATCTTCACAAAATTATAACATTATGTTTTACTCTGAATTAAAGCTATATTTATTTACCATTTCCACAAAATCCATTCAGTAGTTTTTGTGTGAAAGAATAACACATATACATCCATCCATATATCCATACATCCAAACATACAAATAAAAATAAATATAAAAATAAATCCAAATAATAAACATCTAAATCGATTCAGTAGATCAAAAAGTTACCCTTCAACGCCACAATTTTTTGAATGGATCCCTAATTATTTGTCTAAAATAAAAGTAGCGTATGTTACTCCCTATAACATCAGCTATCTTCCAGTGAAAGTCCGGTCAAAATCAGTCCAGCCGTTTCAGAGATTATTCGGAACAAGCAGACAGACAGTTTTTTTTTGTGTTTTTCTTACAAGTATCGTATATTATTTCATATGCATTTAGTAAAACGCTGTTATTTTGACATTAAAAACAGACATTTCAATTTTATTTATGTGTATAGATAGAGTTAGTAGTATATGACCTGCAAAGCGGCCTCAGCCGCGTCCAGCGCGGGGCGCGCCGCGGCCAGCTTGCCCTCGGCGACGGCCGTCTCCGCCGCGATGACGCCCACCAGCCGCACCGCCCGCTCCTTCACCGCCAGCACCTCCGCCTTCACCACTTCCGCGGCCGCTGCTGAGTCCGCTACTGCTGCTAACACCTGATTAAATTAAAAAAAGATTAAAAAAAGGGTTTTCATTTTATATTTTTTTCTTTCTTGTCTCTTCGAAATTATTAAACAAATAATATGTGACGGATATATAAAATAATGGATGATGTGCTCCTGATCGTGACGGATTATAGCGGCCAGTTTCATTGACTTTAAAAATTTAATTGATGGAAGACTGAGAAGGAGGATATGCGCGCAAGTACATATGCACTCTCTATTTCTGTCACTCTCATACTTCGGAGGGACAATTCGACCCTCGCGGTGAAAGATCAGAGAAAGAGAGAGAGAATTTCTTAACAAAAAAAAACAATAACTAAACCTGATGAGAAAAAATATCTAGCCGGGCCGGGACCTCGAACCTGCAGCCGTAAAAACTAGCCATTAGACCAACGAGACAATCAGAACGCGTATATAAATAAACAATTATAATTTAAATAACAATAATTATTACTTCTTCCGCTTTAGCTGTAGCCTCCTTTATCTCCTGTTCTTTAACTTCAAGCTCTTTTTTAAGAACGTCTACGCTTTCAGCTGCCTCAACGAGCTTATCCAATCCAGTTGTCATTCTAAATATTTTAAAGGATAATATTGGAACAATGAGAAATATAATATATCATTACAAAAAGTTTTCACAAATTTTGCTTTTTAAATAATAGTAAATATTGTTAACAACGAAAAGTAACCAAAAATTAATTGTATACAGTAAAACTCTAACCTTCTTGCTAGTTCTGCAATGTGCATATGTTTCTCCTTATACAAAACCTTATATCCTTCTAAGAAAGACAAATAAGACTTGGGCGTGACGTGCGCCTGGCGCCGGAACCTCTCGTAGTACGCGGCGCAGGTGTCCGCCACGTTGTCTTGCACCGTGCCCATTATTTCTATCAACTGCTGTTTTATTTCGTTTGAACACACCACCTATGATTACATAAATCGGACTTTACTTAAAACGTTATCAAATTAACATATCATGACGTTAAAAATCTCATTTATATGATTAAATGTTTTAAAATAGTTTTATTCATTTAAATTTTTATTTTTACTAAATTATACTTATTTCTTACTAGCGACACACGGTAGGTACGTTTTAACGGTTACCATGGAATAGATAGTCGATCCTACGGGAACCATACATTTTCGGGATAAAAAGTAACCTATGTGCTATTCCAGATTATAATCTATGTCTGTGCCAGATTTCATTCAAATTCGTTTAACCGTTCGGGCGTGATTGAGTAACAAACACGTATCTATCCAAACTTTCGCATTTATAATATTTTATATTAATAGGATTAATAGGAATAATATAATATTAATAGGATTGTTCGAGGAATCGAAAGTAGCAAGGATTTAATGTTAATAATGAAAAACTGAATGAATCATTTTTATTAACCCCCGACGCAAAAACGACGAGGTGTCATAAGTTTGACGTGTCTGTGTGTAGCATCAAAGCTCCCGAACGAATGAACCGATTTTGATTTTTTTTTAAACGTGAATTAGTCGGGAGTGTTCTGAGTTATGTTTAATGACAATAGATCCAAGTGGGTCGGGGCTTTTTTTAATTTTTAATTATCTTGGAAATAATTGTATGACCTTAACAAAAATTATTTGAAATATTTTAAAAGCATAAAACTGTAAATATAGGATAAATTTCTTTTAAATACAAAAACAGTATCTACTAACGTTAAAATCCCAAAGGAAATGATGGGCTACTTCTATTAAAGCCTCTCTCGGCCATTTTTGGAACCAGTCCATCGTAGATCCAGATATTAGTCCGGGGAATTTTAGCGCTCTGCTGCGGAATTTCTCACCGACCTGTTTACGTTAATTTATGTAGACTTCCATAAAATCACAAAAGTTAATTCACACTTTTTCATTACATAAGTCTTAAAATGTGGCTCTTTGTGAGTAAATATATAATTGAATAATAAAATATTTGAAAAGTTACATAGTTTCTAACTTTAGTACAGAATAGTGCATTTTCGCAATTACAATTTTATTATAATCTCGTAAAATTTTCATCAGAAAGCATTGCCCTAAACCATAAAATTTGCGATACATTACTACGGCACTTAATTTAAATATTTAATACCGGAGAGAAGCAAAGGACGACGTGTAAGTTGGCTCTCGAGCGCATAATGAAATATTCATACAACACATCTGGTACTGGTATCCTCTTTGGTGCATATTTCTTCATTATCGGTGTTAACTCATTTAATATTTCATCTAAAGTTGAGACAATATAGCTATGAAATTCCATACATTGTAATATATGAGAGCATTCAGTAAATATGCTATTTTATAGTTCACTTATTACTTTTCAAATAATATTTTTAAATGTTTGCTAATAAAAGATTACTATAAATATTTTAACTATAATAGAAAAATAAATTCTGTAGAATATTAATACTCCTATGTGTATATTTTATTTAAAATATTACCCATTTCATCTTTAGGGAATAGATTAGCGATTTCCCCTGAACTTAAAATATTGTTCAGAAATTCGAGGAACTGCTCATCTTTTATATCATTATCAGTAAATATGAACGATACGCCATGTCCCTGGAGTCCGGCTATTCGGTATAGTATCTTTATATCATCCATAAAATTATTTACGTTGTACGCTCTAGAAAAATAATGAATGAATCATTTTCCTAGCATTTCAGTAATTATATATTATATCTAATTTATAATTAACATGTTTCTTTGAAAATTTTGTAAAAAATCTCTTTTCTTTGCAAAATTTTTGTTTACTTTTTTTTAATATGAATTATTTATTATTATTAGTCATTTGCTGTAACTGCATGCTATAAATAACTTTATTTTAGATAAAACTGACCAAAAAAGCTATATACTAACCTTGTCAATGTGATTTGATAAAAAGAAAAGTTCGCTATAAAAGTAGCTAGTTTCGTTAAGCTTTGTTTGCCAGAGCCGCCCACGCCCACTAGAAGTGCGTTGCCACTGAAATCAATATCGCTATAATTGATGATGATGATGTTCTCCTAGCCGATTCCGGCTACGGCGGCCAATCTCATTGAGATTAGCCAACTGCGCAGGAGATATTATAGTGCACAAGTGTACGCGCAGACACAAGTGTACTCTCTATTCCTATCACTCTCATACTCCGGTGGGACGACTGCTCGACACGACCAGTGAGAATTGAGGCGCAGGACCGACGGTTTTACGTGCTCTCCGAGGCACGGGGGTGAAGCACCACCAACTTCCCAACTCCGGGCTCTTACTGAGACTTACTATACAGAAAGACTCAATAACTAAACTTGGCCCGACCCGGGACTCGAACCCAGGACCTCCGAGTGTGCAGCCGTACATGCTAGCCACTACACCACCGAGCCTAATTATACTACTATAAACATTATAAAAATGAAAAACCGACTAGGAACTAAAAAGAAAAGAACAAGTTAGCGAAAATAGTATTATGCAGTCGGGAACATACTGTGTATTTTATCCTTGCTCCAAGTCTACTCACACTCATACGTGTAGTAAGACTCGCAGCAATTATGTGTGTATATATATGTACATACATGTGTATGTCTCCGACTGCGTAAAATTATTTTCGCTTTATAGAGGTATATTTTTTCTTTTGTTCTATTCTTAGTCCGCTATTTACGCAGTTTGGTACTTTAATTTTTTTTTAATTACAGCGTTTTAGTTTCAGCCAATTATACATTTGGAGATCTACTTATTTAACAATTTGTTGTCCTAAATTATTATTAAACATATAAGTTGTATATATTTTTGTAATTGTCTTTTAAAAACCTTGACTTTGTTTTGAAGGAAAAAGATTTTTTTAAGACATAAATTAGAACTGATATACGCCATTTACATTTTTAATTATATCCATATAGCCTGTAACACATTTGAACCAAGAACGAATCAAGAACATCTAATCTATCAGGGAGTTATCGTAAGTTAATAGAAAAAAGCTTTGTAACAAAAAAATAAAAACCAACTTCAAACAAAAGCACTAAAAAGTAAAAATTTACTGATTGGTAGTTTTCATTTACTATACATACCTAATCAAATATTTTCGAAGTCGGTGTGATTTGCTTTGTATGGGCTGGCACCGATTTCGAAAATATTTGATTAGGTATGTATTTTTCAAATGGGACCAATCTGAAAGTATACACTTTCAAACAACACAAAAATTGTCCAAATCGATTAATAAATGACGGAGTTCTGAGGTAACAAACATAAAAAAAAAATACAGTCGAATTGGGAACCTCCCCCTTTTTGAAGTCGGTTGAAAATACCATGTTATAACCAGTATATTCTACTTGCTAGATTATATTCGAACTATAACCGACGGTAGCTACAAGTGCGAGAGTCGTAGGTTAGATTACCGCTTGTGCCTTTGAATAAAAAAAAACTTGGGAACCAAAAATCAAAATAAATTCGCGAAAAAATCCGAAAAGATAGTTTTATTTAAAAATAAAAAAATCTCGTTACAAACAAATGCAAAAGCACTTTCTTTTCCGTAAAAGCACTTTAGTATCCCGACTTGCCGAGCAGAAATATATACAAAATAAATTAAAACCGTAAATAATAATACATAGAAAAGTACAATTAAAAATCTTACCGCGCGGTATTTATAATGCGAGATATTATGAATAAATGGACCATTGCGTCGTGAAAGAATACAAGATCTAAATGAGCGCCTCGTATTTGCTCATTAAACTGTTCCTGGAACTGACCCAGTTTCATTAAAACGAACTCCCATCTGAAATACATTTACAAGCGTTCATTTTGTTCTCAAAGATCTTTTTTATAGGCATTAGAGATGAGTTAATTTCAACTACTTAGTGACATATTTAATGATGATGCTTAGTTTAGTGTTAAGAGAATGACAAATAAATTAAATATTTTAATCAAATCTCTCTGTTGGTCTGTCTGTTCTCTATTTTTACCGTTAAAATTATAATATAAAAAGATTTTTTTTATAATATACATACGTGTATACTACATCAGTTTCGTTATATATCATTTAATGGATATTTATGCCATTTATCAAAATAATAATTTAAATTACGTTTGTATTTTTTTTTAAATCATCACATAGATTATAATTAAGAAATAAATAACTAACGAAGGCAATTCCTCATATATCTTAGGTGCGTCGGTGCTGAAATCCTCCTCCTCGTCGCCCGTGGGCTCGACGGGCTCTCGGAGGAAGTTGACAAAAAATGTTTCTTCTTCAGGAAATTCGTGGACCACGTCCGGTAACTCCGCGGCCGCCGTCTTCCAAAAATTGGCTACAAACCAATCCTTATCTTCGAATGTTGTAAACCTGTTAAAATCATACTTTATTATTAAATTATGGGTAAAATTTAAATTTATATAATTAATATTTTTTTAATGTTATAGGTACTTCTTTTGGCACGTTTGGGAACAATTATAAGAGTAAAATTTTTAGGATGCGCCGACAGCCAAAAAGCGACATGATGAAGTTAGTTGAAAGCAACATGACGAAGCTAGGTACATTCCTTTTACAAACAGAGAGTTGTGACACCTTAGCCTTTTTTGTTCTGTTACGCCAAAGAAGTATAACTTCTTACGTGCGTACATAAGTACACACACACGTTTTTTTTTTATTTAAGTGAACTTCATTTAATAGTAAATAAATAATATGTAGTTACATATATAAAGAAAATTTTATTCGTATATATTATACAAAGTCAATTTTACAATTTTTATAATAATTTCAGAGTCATAACTAACTTTAATCTACTATATAAATTCTTTACCTTACTTAAATTATTATTTGTACAAATATAATATACCTATCTGAAATAACTCGTAAGCATTCGTGGAACCAGAGTTTGAGAGCAGTTTTAATAGACTGTAACTCTTCCTTTTTTATAGTGAGTATTCCCTCCCAAATTCTTGATAAATCTCTAAGATTGAACACGTAATGAAACTTTGCCGGTGTTGGTAACATTTTTACCTATATAGAAGAAAGTGTTTTATGATAATAATAATACTTTTATAATAATATTTAAGTGATAAAATTCAAATTCATTCAATTTTTTACTGAATGTCATAAGCCTACAAAATTCAGTTCGGAAAAAAATACTCCTTGCTCAGAAGAACTGGCGGAAGGAATGTTTTAGAAATATTAAATTTATCAATAGTTTATTGATAGCGACTTAGTACATATCTGATCACAATATGTGCAAGCCCCCAATTCACGTTGAATAAAAACAAAATGTATAACGCGTTTATCAATAAACGAGCAAGAAATTTTAAATATATACTAACATTTTCATCAAGTTAAATCAAAATAAAAAATATAATAATTGCATTGAAGCTGTAATTTCAAAGCATTCCTACTTTAACTTGCCTTTGTCTGTTGCCACAAAATTCGCGTGACTGGAACGAGTCGCGGCATGAAGTCCACTATTTTCTTATCAAACCGAGTCTTGCAGAAATACCCAGCGCTTATAGTTTCTAATTCATATAGAAAATATATTATTATAATTAAATGAAAACATCAGAGACCTTCATTTTAAAATCTTTTGTTATAAAATATTTAAATTAAAAAAAAAAAATACCGAAGATTTTATCCATGGAGACATTACTGGGTAAAGTACAATTAAAAATGTTGAATTGACGTTTCAATCTAGGCGGAATATCGTTTCGTCCACCACCTGCAAAATATTTCCGCATGAAATAAACTATTTTACTACGAATTAAGACGATTTTTTATTGAACCAAAAAAATAAAAAATAACCATAAACACTTTCTTTTTATAAAATAAAAAAATATTTTTGCTTGAAAATTACGTGTGCTTTTTTGATTATCTATTATAATTCTTTTTGATGCTAAATGATGTGTTCATGAATTTATATACAAACTAAGCACTGCCCGCGGCTCAGCCCGCGTTCAGATGACCAAAAACCAAATTCTTAGGTTTTACATATTAGTATACTTTTACATTGAAGTTTTTGTATTTTTTTCTCAGAAATGAGATATTTTCCCGCGGTAAAAAGTATCCTATATTTTGACCCGGATAACCAGCTATCACCATACAAAATTTCATCAAAATTGATTTTTCTGTGATGCGTTAACAGACAGATAGATAAAAATTCTAAAAACTATAGAATCGGCCTCTGTATCGATAATAATGTTTATTTCAATAAGATTTTCCAAAAAATATTTCATGTACAGATTCTGCTTAGTTACAATTTTATTATATGTATAGATATATCAAAACAATAAAAGCCAAACTAAAGCTTATAACAATAACCAACCAGGGTGTATCATGGCACCGAACATCTGTATATCTGCAATTATAAAGAAATCTCCCGGTTTGTCGAGAGAATAAAAGCCCCCGCACTCCATCATTTGCCGAACTATTTCGTTCGTAACCTAAAAAATTAATGTACACTCCATTTTCAATGGGCTTCAAAGCAAAGAAAAATAACGTGTACAATATACATACGATGAATAACTCCAATGTATGTGCATTCATTTAGAAGCTTTTTGAGAGTATAATTTTTAGTTTTTAACTTTTTAGTAACATATAAGAGCAAAATTAAAGTATTAAATGACGAGTGAACATTTTGAAAGAGACCTAAAGATAATTGAATATTATACATGTATTATAAGCATTAAAAGAGCACCTGATCTCCCCACTCATTGACAACAGGCATGTTAATATCATCCACGAACACCGTCATGGCTCTACCGCCCGGTGGTCCGTAAGTCATTCCTACACGTTTCTCAACGTACGACTCTATTATTCTCTGTGAAATATAATAAAAAAGTTATCACAATTTTTGATATATATATATATATATATATATATATATATATATATATATATATATATATATATATATATATATATATATATATATACTACTAAACAATGAAACAAACAGACAGACAAAAATTAAAAAAAATGTTTTTCTAAAAGAGTACTATATACTTTTATATGCATTTAATAATAAGCTTGGGGCACAGTCAGAGACATTAGAATCTCCGTACTTTCTGTTTTAAGATTAAAAAAAGGATTTTGCAAACGGAAAATTATTTTCAATAAATACTAATTTATTAATAAACATGTAATATAATTATTTAGACCAATGAATATAATATTATTAAAAATTGGCAGATAATTTTGTAATATGATGTGATTCTCCTGACCGATTCCGGCCACGGCGGCCAGCGCAGGAGACATTATAGTGCAGCGCGTGTGAGGAGAGCGCACACACAACGTGCACTCTCTATTCCTGTCACTCTCATACTCCGGTGGGACGACCACTCGACACGACCGGTGAGAGTTAAGGCGCAGGACCGACGGCTTTACGTGCTCTCCGAGGCACGGGGGTGAAACACCGCCAGCTTCCCAACTCCGGGCTGTTATTGAGGCTTACTATACAGAAAGACTCAATAACTAAACTTGGCCCCACCCGGGACTCGAACCCAGGACCTCCGGGTGTGCAGCCGTACATGCTAGCCACTACACCACCGAGGCAGTTAAATTAAAAATTAAGTTTTGTAATATAATATGCATAAAACAGTATTTACTTGGAACATATTTGGTGTTGTAGCTGAAGAGAAGTTGATCATCTTAAACAACTTGACTTCATTATCATATTTGGCCATGTAACTCTTCAGCATGACAGTCTTAGCAGTTCCTTGTTCCCCGATTAATAAAACAGCTTTATTTTGTTTGGCGATGGTATCGATTAGGAACGATATACACACGTTGTCTACGTTAGGAACAAGTATAGATGCATATTCTGGTACGCTATCGGGAGGATAAATGAAGTCTTCGACACTTTCAGACCTGAATTGATATAGAATATTTTTTTTACTTTCATTTTCTATTTCTATTATTAACATACAACAATAAACCAATATTATTTTTTGTTACATATTTTAAAATGATATCTTAAATATAGGCAGTGGTAGCCCAGTGGTAACGCGCTCGCTTGGAAAGCCGAGTGAAGCGGGTTCAAATCCTGGGTCTCGCACCTATCATATTTTCATGTGCGAATCATTTCTAACATGATTACCACTTGTCTTACGGTGAAGAAAAATATCGTGAGGAAACCTGCATGTCTGAGAAAACCTAGCAAGTTCTCGAAAGACATGCGAAGTCCGCCAACCCGCACTCGGCCAGCGTGGTGGACTATGGCCTGATCCCCCTCGTATTAAAGGGAGGCCCGTGCCCAGCAGTGGGTCGTTAAAAAGGGCTGAATACATACATACATCTTAAATATACTACAAAAAAAAATTAAAAACGGAAAACATCACAACCGCATAAACCGACCAATATTTCGTGCATTTTTAACGATTTAACAATCATTGCCATACGCCAACAAACGACCATAATAACTTCATCATTATACTAGAAAATAATATTAAATGATCAATATTTGTATATATATAAATTTATTTCGTGTATATCGGAAACGGCTCCAACGATATACATCAAATTATGTATTTAGACAAGATTTTCATTTTTAAGCTTATTTATATATACGTACGTACGTAGATGTCTATTTTGGAATAAAAAGCATTTAATGAAGCTCTATCGCCCGATGCTAATTATAAATATTTATATTAACATATAACATTTTAATATATACAATAACAAGTACCCACAACATGTATAGGTGTGACTCACCAGTGCTGCCAGAGGCCGGCCTCGTTGACCATGTACTCGAAGGGCATGAGCCACTCGCGGGCGCGCGCGCCGCCGCCGGGCCACTCCACGCGCGCCGGCAGCCGGGTCATGTACTCCGCCATGCGCTGGCGCGCGTCCAGCTCCAGCGCGGCGCCCAGCGACCACATCATCGCGAACACGAACAGTCTCTCCAGGTGACGGTCTGTGTGTAACTCTGTGTACGAAATAAACGTATTTATCAGTGACGAAGATTCCATACAAGACGTCTTACCTTAAAATTATTTTGCCATAATTTTTCATAGGTACATTTAATTTTTTAACAAGAATTGCTCGTTTAAATATATTAGATAAATATTTAATTATTTTTTTTGCATTAATACGTATGTATTTAAAAATTGTATATCAATGTTTTTTTGTGTTTTTTTTTGAAACGGCTATCTCTGCTGAAATTTCACCCTTCGCCACTGGTTTTTATTATTTTAGTAAAATTAAATATGGGTATACTCGTAGTAAAGGGAGGTCTGTGTCAATTAGCGGAATCTATACTTATACTATAAAGAGGAAAGATTTAAGAAACTACTAAACCGTTTCGATGAAATTTGGTAAGAAGATAGTTTGAAACCCTGGGTAGGACGTAAGATAGTTTTTATCCCGGCAATCATCCCTTAAAGGGATGAAAGTTTGTATGGGGAAGCATCCTAGGGACGAACCCGAGCGAAGTAAAGGTTAGACGCTAGTTTTAAACAAAGGGCTGAAAACAAGAAATAAGTACTATGTTTTAATGTACATCTTGCTATTGTGAACTTATCGAAATTTAAATATAAAGATATTAAGCCTGAAAAAATTGTTCAATAATGTTCTTAGTTGGTCATGTCATGAGTATAAGGCAGTATAGTATTTGATTGTACAAATCATAATCGGAAATACTTACTTCCGCCCGGTATTTCAATTTGCAACAATCCCATCAGCACATCGATACATTGTCTGAAATATAAATGTATTTTTTTTTTCATATTTTTACTTGAATATTAATAAGTATAAAATACTCAATTAAAAAATAGTAAAATATAAGAATATGTAATACCGTATGTAAATAGCTTCTAAAAGCTTCATTTTGGTGGGAAGCTTTTGTTGTACGAAAGAATGTACGTCGTCGTATACTTTATTGAACGCTGTTCTAAAAACATCAGCTTCTTTTTGTGGTCTCGTTTTAAGCCATCCCTTAAACATTTTTTTAATAATAACGCTGTTCCGAATTTATATTAAAAAAACATAGAAAGATGGAAAATTATTAATTAATTAATTAATTAATCATCGATAAAAAAAATACTAGATACATAATAAGCGACAAAAAATGACCTCACCGAATGAGCGCTAATTTGAACATTTCAGCGCGCTTTTATTTATTTTTTTGTGAAAACAAATTGAAGCATTGCGGTTAAGGTTCAATTTACATTATTGTATATTTAGCTCAACTAGAAAAATTACCTAAACACAATTGGTGACAGTTTTAAAAGTACTTTTGAATGGGATTGTGTATCTAGTACCAACTTTTTTGATCGTTGTAATCAATCAACAAAAATCTAACTTTGAAAACATTAATATAGCACAATAAATATAATTTTACCTCCAATATAGGCTGCCATTTGAGAACAGATGATGATAGAAACACCATGCCCATACGACTAACGGTCGCGGGCGAGGCATTATCCACATTATCGGGCTCGAACACGAGCTTGCTGTTCTGAGCCATGGAGATACGATCGCCGTTTGCGAGTGTTAACGTTTTATTATCATCTAGCACTGAGTTTAGATTTTCTATCCAGACCGCGTCTACTGGACCATCTGTTGATGATGTAAGTTGTGTAAATTACATTTGTTGTATATAATTTATATTAATATATCTAAAAAGTATACTGTGCATTGATGAGAGAATTAAAGACTGAATTTATTTTAGTATAATAAAATTGTAAATTATTTTTGATTTTAACATAACATAATCTATTATTACTTTCTATACAAAATTATGCTTACATAGCTATCTAATGTAATAAAATTATATAAAGAAAGAATTATAAACCTAAAACAATCCATGTGGTATCCGATTTTTTAACTTTCAAAGCTCTTCGCCACAATGTAGAGAATATGCCATCAGTCCAGTCATTAGTGGCTACATCTAAGCGACCGAACATTTGAGGTGCTGTTATGGCCTAAGCATCAAAAAAAAAATACATCAAAAAAATATTGAGAAAATTAATTCATTATCTTACAAACTTTTTACAATATAGGTCTTTGAAACATTCGCAATATTCAAAAATTAGTCCATATCATGAAACTTTATTTATACATACATACACAAGTTTATCGCTTGCATTTTATAATTACGACCATTCTTTTGATATACAAAAAATAAGTAATTAGAGCTTAACTAAAAAAAAAATTAAAACCTTGGGATTCATCCTCATCTCCTTATGAGGTTTCCCGAGTTCGGTGAGAGCGGCCATCAGGGTGTGTATGCAGGTGGTCTTGCCGGCGCCGGCGGGACCCATCGTCATGAGGCCGTGCCGCACCAGCGACGTCTCGTACAACTGTATGATCTTCAGATTCCACTCCGGATGATTGATTAAACCCGTCCGTTCTGTCACTATTCCTATGGCTCGTTGCATATCCCTTTCAAATATTTTATCATTTTCTAGATTTACGCGAACATTTGACGTTTTAAATAAAACTACCTTTTTAGATTATTGCGCAGATTTATTTTGAAAAATCAAAAAAGATCCGCGAAATAATGCGAAAATGTAGTTTAAGATTAAAATGTTTTATCATTTTTAATTTTTATTAATTTAAGTATTCCATCTAACTGGCTATTAATAAATTTTGAAGTTGATATCATATTTGACTTTTCAGCGTTACTAAGAGTCATGCAAAAATAAAGAAATGCTAATAGTTATATTTCTATTTTTATCCGTTAATCTGTGAATGGCTTGAATAGTACAAAATGGATGAGAATGACATAAGCTAGCCGAAGCTGCAAATGAAAAGTTGAGATGAAAATATTTTAAGTATTTTTAATATTACACATTACTTACTTGTGCGACGTTTGACTGAGTTTAATTCCGGGGAACAAATCCTCAATCAAAGATATAAATAACGGCTCATCTTCATCCACCAGTTTCGACACATTCATTTCCCTTTTATGAACATTATAATAAGTTATTATAGAAAAATATTCACTAAAACAAAGTTAGACGTAAGATTTAAAGTCATACTTTAACACTCTCATCATGATATTCTCTTCGGTGCTCTCAGGATTCGCTCGCTTTTGAGAACCCATTGTTCTTAAAACCGACAGGATATTTCGAAGCCCGAAATCATAATGCACTTGTTTGGATAATTGTTCCTCACAAAGTTTATACAGAGTAAAGAATTTTCGGGCTAAAATAATAAAATTATATGTATATAACGTATTTAGTACGTATTTTAAGAAGAGTATATTTACACAATATATATGTATAGTTAGTGTTTAAATTATCTAAATGTTTAGCAATATTCAATATAATTTAATAATAATTGTTATTCAAATATTACCGAGCAATATGTTATCTTTGAATCCGCAGCTGGCCAACTTAACTCTTATAATAATCTGTCTATCAGGGACCATCATGGCTACAGAACGGAATTGAATTTTTAAGTTCTCGGGCAACTCTTGCCTGCCGGCGTAGCCTGGGTTCATTGTGATTATAAAAGCAAACTCAGGGTTTAAGCTTACTGTATCGCCATCGCTAAAAAATACTTTATATCAGAACTTTCAAAGTTAAAAATTAGACATTTGGGTATATTTTAGAATTATTGTTGCCACATATTTTCTGATATTTTCACATATATTCAATATAACGAGAAACAAAATCTTTATTTCAAATAACAATGTAGTATTTCTGAACAACATATAGTTTGAGTTTAAACCAAAAAAAAATACTGCGAATAGTCTGCGTATAAATCCTATAAAAACTAATTTTATAGGATTTATTCGCAAACTTATTTTGATTATTGTTCTGGAGAATGAAAAATCAAAACAAATCCGCAAAAAAATGTAAAAAAGAATGAGTAGTACATTTTAAAATGTCAACTATTCACGAAAACCTGCTTAATAACGTAATTAAGTAGATAGCATAAAATTCTATTTATTACGTGGTACCTGAAAATAAAGAATTCCTTCTTCTCTCGCCGCGCAGTAAGGCAGATGTGTATCTGCTGCGCCGCCACCGACAGCACCGGCAGCTCAATGCGGTTGAACTCGTCGAAGCACCCCCACGTGCCGGACTGCGCCAAGCCCTTGTATATACGACCTAGTCCTGTGGGCATGATACTTTATATTAAAATAACTTAACTTTCAAATAATTACTGATTCTAAAGCAGTATCTGACTAAACTTTCGGAAGATTATTATGTGACAGTATACCGAGACTGCTTCACGTAAATTCCCACAAACTAAGTTAATTTTCGCTGTACAAAAAATTTCCACAACCGTTATCTCATATAAATATCTAGTCGAAACAAACAGATAATAAACATCCATAAATAAAATTCCAAGCATTCAATTAACAACAACATTTCTAGCTAGACATCACAATACTACTACACCACTTTTAAAACAAACTAGTGAAATACCCTCGCTTTATTCATGTGCGTACATGTTACATGTTACATCAGTTCATAATCTATTTATATACTTAACATCCAAATACTTTCAGCCTTGAGGAAATAACATACATACACACATACAAATATAATTACTCCGATACAAACACCTCTAAAGTCCATCTGATCAGAACAATTGAAGACAATGACGAGTTTCCCGAGCGTGCGGCCCATGTCCTTGGTGGTCTCGGTCTTGCCGGTGCCGGCGGGGCCGGCGGGCGCGCCTCCCATGCTCATGCCGATGGCCTGCGACAGCGTGATGTAGCAGCGGTCGGTGAGCGGCGTGATCACCAGCCGCTCCGTAATACCTAGGTATTCGTTCTGCCAAAATTGATAGTACTAGTAGTTTTGAAAATAAATATATTAAGATATTAACACACAGCACCATCTAGTTCCATGGTAAGGTACGAGGCTTGTGTTATAGATACCAGATAGTTAATACACTACTCATAAAAACTTTAAATACATACATATTATAAATATAAACACCCATAACTGGAGTACAAGCATTCGTGCTCATTACACAAATGAACGCCCCACCTATATCTAATATATTTAAACGAGCAATTCTTGTATATATATATACAAGAATGGCTATTATATTATTTATTTACATCTATCTTCATTTATTATAAAAAAAAAACAATATACATATATATATATATATATATATATATATATATATATATATATATATATATATATATGTGTGTGTGTGTGTGTATGCTATTATATTATTTATTTACATCTATCTTCATTTATTATAAAAAAAAAACAATATACATATGTGTGTGTGTGTGTGTATGTGTGTATATATATATCAATATATAATCTGAATCTCGGAAACGGTTCCGAAGATTTTCGTGAAATTTAGTACACAAGGGGTTTCGGGGGCGATGAATCGATCTAGATTAGTCTTATGTCTGGGAAAACGCGTGTTTTCGAATTTTCATCCGGTTTTCTTTTGCAATATTTCACGCAAAATATTATGTTCGATAATTTCGCACACTCGGATATCAGCATCGTGGTCCGGGTTCAAATCCCGGTCGGATTACAAAGGTATAATTTATTTTTGTTTTTTTTTGTATTTATTCAAGTTTTTAGTTTTTTTTTTTAAAGAAAATTGTACTTTTTAACCGAAAACTCTGAGCAAAGCTCGGTGGTCCAGGTACTATAAATAAAAACACCTATGACTGGAGAACAAACATTCGTGCTCAACACACAAATGAATGCCCCCAGCGGGACTCGAACCTGCAACTGCTGGCACAGCAAGTACGGTCACTACAAACTGAGCCAAGCGTGTCGTCAAAATGCTTGCTGGATGGTTTTTTTAAACAAAATTTATACCAATTTTAAGTATGAGAATATGTAGATTACATACAAATTGTTATCTAATTTAATGTTAAAACCATTGTTACTTATTTCTTAGTACTATGCAGATAGCTTGTATAGAATAATTGCTTCCTAATTATAAAAATAATCTTTCGGAACTCCAAAATTTTAAGCAAAAACACCACATTTACATGTAAATATCGTATCGTAATCGTCTTAAATGATTTTTATTAGCCATTGTTAAATCATATAGATATAAACTTACTTAAAATATGTTGTTATTAAAATGTTATAATATATGATTATTAATTACCTGATATACAAAATCTACATCAGTAATAGATACAATGCAATCATCGCTATCTTCAAAATAATAGAAACGGGCTTGTTTTTGCCATTCAAAGTCGCCTGGACTTTTAATCCTCATTCTTACTAAATCATCAAATATATCCCTAAAACATTAATAAATAATAATTCTTAAATGTCTATACAAAAATAATCCTACTAATATTCTAAATGCCAAAGTTTGTGAGGATATATGGATGTCTGGATGTCTTGGATGTATAGATGTATGGATGTTTGTTACTCTTTCACGCAACTACTGGATGAATTTTAATGAAACTTTACAATAATGTAGCTCATAGATCATAATAACACATAGGCTACTTTTTATCCCGGAAAAATGTACGGTTCCTGTAGGATAGATTTGTTTATAACAACAGAATATTTAATGAATTTTACTACTTATCCTCTTCTCAATTGTTTCTTTTACCTATTGATGATATTTTTTATTTACAATTATATGGTTTTAAATTAATTTACCGTTGATGGACATGAATAGTTATCATCGTTTCCACCCTAGTTCTATCTAACGGCACCAAATCTTTAACTGTTTGATCAATCAGTCCATTTAGTAAATCCAGATTCTTTTGATTTGTAAGTCTCATAATGAACTTATCGACTCTTGCTTTCTTTAGAGCATATTCGGCATCACTCGTCCATAATATTTGCATGCCCAGAAGACTTGCCTGAAGACATTTGAGATGTGAATATTTGTTAAGAATAATATTGATCAAATTGTATAACCGGGACTCGAACCCAAGACCTAGCATGCTGGCCATTAGACCACCGCGCCGAGGCAGTTTTCAAAAATACAAAGATATGTTCCATTTTTATCACAAGTATCAAAAAAATCTGAGTATAAAGAAAAATTTACCTGACCAGGGAAATTCCAAAATCCGACCAAGAATTCAAATTCTGGATCACCGGCCATTGTTTGTGATATATTAGCGATTATATTACGTACCGTGTCTTTCATTGTGTCTAGCAATGAATTAAGCCATATCTACAAAGAAAAGAGTAATAAGGTCGTATATATACAATGTAACCACATTTTATATATTTTTGAATTAATTCTTAATTTTATGTCTATTTTGTTATATAGCAATTTATTGTAAAATAATTACCTCAACACCACCTATGCAATTAACGGGATGGTCTAAAGGAATTGTTTCACCGTTGTCGGAGTTCATATTTACTATACGATCTTTGTCATCGAAATCAACAGTGTATATTGCATCGAATATACTTGGTAGATGAGGCTATAAAATATTTCAGTTTAATTTATAATAATTAATTACATTCCTATATCAATGATGATGTTCTCCTAGCCGATTCCGGCTACAGCGGCCAATCTCATTGAGATTAGCCAACTGCGCAGGAGTTATTATAGTGCACAAGTGTACGCGCAGACACAAGTGCACTCTCTATTCCTATCACTCTCATACTCCGGTGGGACGACTACTCGACACGACCGGTGAGAGTGTCGGCGCAGGACCGACGGCTTTACGTGCTTTCCGAGGCACGGGGGTGAAACACCGCCAACTTCCCAACTCCGGGCTGTTACTGAGACTTACTATGCAGAAAGACTCAATAACTAAATTTGGCCCGACCCGGGACTCGAACCCAGGAACTCCGGGTGTGCGGCCGTACATGCTAGCCACTACACCACCGAGGCAGTTTGCTATATCAATAATACAAATTTAATTATTAGAAGGAAATATAATTGCTAGATTTTATAACCATTAAACTGAAAAGCCACTAACTAGACATCCATTCTCTAAATTTTTTTTTTAGGTAACGATACTAAAATATTGTAACCTAATATTATTATAATTTGCCTAAAAGTCTAATGAGTTTTATATATTCTCTAAATAGAGAAAGTATCATTCCATCGCAACAATCGTTCTTACCGTAAATACTCAGGTACCTGTATTGAATGAGGATTGGATGCTTGACCCAATATTTCCAAGAGCACTGGGTCTGATACAAAGAAGAATCTTGGGAATATTAATCGCTTGGTCTCCAAATATCCAGTCAAGGATTTCTGGCAGGCTTCTAACTGTTCTATGAGGTGAGGCAGAAGTTGCTTCAACGTATCATCAGACACGCATGTCTCAACACAGTTCACTATATCTCTGGCTCGGTACATTATCTTAACATAAGTCTTGTCAATAGTCTGTAATTATCTTTTCTATTAGAAACTACGAGAATTAAATAGAACGGATATTTTTTTTTTAATTTAATAGAATATATTTTATATTGTGCCGTGCACTTTCTACTCTTGTCATGCTCAAACTCCGGTGAGCTGCTCTCCAGGGCACGAGGTAAGACACAGTCAACTTGGCAACTCCGGGCTGTTGCTGAAACTTAATTAACAGAAAGACTGTAATAACTAAACTTGGCCTGACTCGGGAGTCGAACCCAGGACTTCTGGACTTACCGACGTACATGCTAGCCACTAGAACACAGAGGCAGTTAATCGTTATTCTCATCATTTATATATAACACAGTTTTGAATAATACGTTAGAAATTTTAAAATTTGTTATGCATTGAAAGTAATTACTGCACTCACAATTATATTCCTGTGACTTCGCTCGTATTTAAAAGAATCATTTTTTAAATGAAGAAACTGGATTTTCAAAAAAATCTATTTTGGTGTTTGACTTGATAAGAGAATCCGAATCACCACATACTATATATTTAGGACGTAATTTTTTAGTTATATGTATAATATATGTATAACTTAAAATAACGTTCTAAGTAAAACTTAACAAATTTTCATTAAGAACGTTTAGAAATAACTTTGCACTATACTATATTAAATTAAATAAATACCGCAAATCGTTTTGCCTCAGCCGGTAACTGTTTTGCAATATCACCGCCAACAAACACAGCTTCCAAGTACATCCATAAATTCTGCACTTGGAGCCACTTCTCTAATATATCTGTGGTGCCCACCAACTTATTGATCCAGAGTAATATATCTCTTTTGAATGGCGCATTATATCTGAATATTGTTTAAGTATAAATAACAACAATACTTCGTAAATACTTGTTTTACACACAGGTGAAGTCCGTGAATTTGGGGGGCCCTTTTAATGTTGGGAAATGCATTTACGCATATGAGGTGGTTATGAGGGACTCGCCGGCTCGAAAAGCCAGTACTACCCAATAAAACCCACCAATTATTACTTGAATACTAAATATTTTATAATAAAACAAATATCTCTACTGACAATATAACAAGTCAATCACCTATTAGACGCTAACGAGTTAAGAATCATTAGAGAGTCTTCCAACATCGTTATAATATCGAGTGTCTCCTGCGGTTTAATCAGTAACTCCCCGCGATTCTTAAATGGAGCGAAAGTCAGATCTACAACCGCCCAATCCGCTATTACTTGTTTTAATTTCGCTTCAATATCTTTCTCTTTTACCGCACTAATACATATATCCTAATAAAATAATATAACAATTTAAATAAAACTATCTTTTCGGATTTTATCGCGTATTTATTTTGACTTTTGGTTCCCGATGTTTCTAATGCTTTACAGCAATCATAGTCACGGGAGAGACTACTACGATTGCTGTAAACCATTACAAACGTGGGGACCAAAAGTCAAAATAAAATTAAGAAAGTAATGTAACATTTCTTTAGTATGATTAATAATATTTAATATAAACTTCGATATGGGATGGACAAGTGGCAATTTGTTAATGAACACGAAATTTGTTATAATAGAAAAAAAAAATTCAACTGTGTTAATATATAGCAATTTATTTAGGTCAAAGTTAATACTTATCACTTACTTCGACATCTTCTTTATACTTAAGTAAAGGAGCTTCCATTACGTTAGCTAAAGTAAACGTTTCCGACTCAACATCCAACACGCAATCTGTAATATTGATTTAACACAAATATACAGATTTTTGTCCGTGACTCCGCTTTTATGTTATAATGATAAAAAATGCCACCCTTTCCAAAATTGTCTACTGACTAAAAAAACTATATCTAGATTACGATTAGGTACTCGTAATCCAGATGTAGTTTTTTTTATCCTAGCTTTTTTTAAATTTTTTTTTAAATTTTAAATAACATATACCAACGTTTCTTACAACCATTATAATAATAGGCAAATCCTCTATATACACTCGTAAAATTAGTTCAGCCGTTTAACAGATTAGGAAGTACAAATGGACAAACTAACATTTTAGTAGTTGTTTTCCCTTAGCTTTGTATCACGCAAATGACCATATAAGTTTAATAATGACGTTATAGACTATTTAATTTTATACATATATCTCACTTAAAAGAAAAACGTCTAAATTCACAAAGTCAAAATATATAATATTCATATTTTCGTGCACGAACCACATATGCAATGCATTATAAATGTAGATTTTTTTCTAAGTAAAATAATATTTCTATGTAAGTATTATTCTGTTCACACGAAGTCCAAAATCGAAGACCTGACGTTTTACTGTTGAAACATTTTCCAATATAAATAATGTATAAGTTCACTTACTCATAAGTTTTTCCAGCCTCTTCCAGTGACGATCTTTCATGGACTTATCTGCCATTAGTTCAAGTAAAGGACAAGTTTGATTAAAATCATCAATCTTATTCTTCAAATCAATGAAAGCTGGCCAATCTTTCATTCCACGCGGTAATTTACGACATCTGTAATTTATATAGTTTAATAAAGGCTTAAAAATACTGGGTTCCTCCAGAAGTTGCGCGTGAATTAATGTTTACAGAATCTTAACGAAAACCTCGATAGTACATATACTCGAATTAGAATTTAGCAATTTGATGAGATAGATATATATTATAATTTTTAAGCATTGCTTGCTAAGAAAGAAAACGCAAATTCAATTGTTACCTGTTAATTCTGTGATTTCATGTAGTTTATAATAATCAATTTATGAGAAAAGTAACTAAAGCGAAACTTAACTAAATATTAGAGAATAAAATTCATTTACACCAACAATTTTACCAAAATTTATGTATACTAAACATTGCCAATAATAATAAGATAATTAAAAACCTATGTTTATACTATGACTATATGTAGAGATAAAAAATAATCTGAGTATGTGACTGTTAACTAATATATATATATATATATATATATATATATATATATATATATATATATATATATATATATATATATATATATATATATATATATATATATAAATATACTATATTTATAATTTTCATACATTGCATATAATTTAGATTTAATGTTTAATATTATGTTTATAACTTTTACAATTTCAAACTTACTTTCAAAGCGGCTAGCTTAATGATTTATTTATTACTATACTTGGTTCAAACTTTTGTACCTGAGATCAAACTCTGCCAACTGCGCGACGATTTGTTCAATATCTATCGCTACCCACGGCGTTTCAAAGTAACCGTCTATTGAGTTCATTACGGCTAGATACAAACTGTACCTGTGATTATTGGATGGATAGGATAAGATACTATTTAATTCTTTTATACCTTTCGATTAATGTAAAATCAAATATTATAAGCAAAATTTTTTAGAGTTATATTATTTTTCTTATGAAGTCATTATCTAGAGGCATAGGTAAGTGGTAATCATAAATCTTTGAAAAGTAAAAAACTAAAAAAAATGAAGCTTGATCTAAATTACAACCATAAAAAGTCAATTACAATTTGCTAAGTAAATTAAATTCTTTCTTCTTCTGGTGAAGTATAGGGTAATCTTTCACTTCCATACCAAACAGTTTCTCACCGTTAGAATACATTTCGAACCTCCGCCACAGCTCATCAAATCTCGATTGGAACATTATTACTCTAAAAGATAGTATGGAAAAATCATATTACTCTACACTTTAAATACAATTGCGATAAAACGTTTGTTATTTCTACTCGCAGAAACCTTTGGACTGATTTCTACTATGACTTATGACTAGTACATAGAACACTTCTTACCGCCTATGTGTCTACGTGTGGAGACGCGGGTTTTTTTTAAAGCATAGAAAGCCTTAGATATTATTTAAAGTAAATGGATTTAAATGTATTATGCAAGAAATACTTCATGTAAATTATGCCGGAAATCTCTTCCTAATTATGCCGGAACTGATTATAGTATATGAGCATTTCCTTAATTTATGTATTGGCTTACCATAATATTACTCTTAGCTCGATTATAATGACCTTATAAATTACAACTTATATCATTTACTTTCATGTTTCTACCAAATGGTTTTTATTACTTTACTCTCAAAATATATGCTACTAGCGACTCACCCTCGCTCCGCTCGGGTTCGACCCTGCTTACGGTTTAACGTTTAGTATAGATTTCTCAAAGATATTTTCCCGCAGTAAAAAGTATCCTATATGTTGACATAATCAAATTTCATCATACCAAATTTAATCAAAATCTGTTCAGTGGTTTCCTCGTGATGCGTTCCCAGACAGACTAAAATTATAAAAACTATAGATTCGGCCTCTGTATCCATAATAATGACTATTACAATAAGATTTTCCAATAAACATTAATGTACAGATTCGACTCAGAATTTTATGATATGTAAAGATGTCAAAATCGTACCTATCACTAGCCTCTCTCGCAGTAAGCCCCGGAGTCATGGGACCAAAAGCTTCATAATCAGCATCAAATTTCACCACATCTGTATTGAAAGCTGACACGCCTTCGCTCAACTCCTTTTGCAAAGGACCTTGCATATCTACTATCCGTTGTTGGACTAGTTGAGCCTGGTTTTGTTGTGATTAGTCAAGGGTAAAAATTAAATATGTTCAGCAAAATAATCCTATTACTAGCTTTGCTGTGTGTTTCTTAAAAACTTTAAATAAATTTTATTTTTAACAACTTTAATTTAATAATAAATAAATATGTTGGGACATTAACACACAGCACCATCTATTTCCATGGCTAGCTACGAGGTCTGTGTTATGGATACTCGATAGTTGATACACTACACATACCTATATAACTTTAAAATACATACATATTATAAATATAAACATCCATGACGGGAGTACAAACATTCGTGCTGATTACACAAATGAATGCCCCCAGCGGGATTCGAATCCGCGACTGCTGGCACAGCAAGTAAGATCACTACAAACTGAGCCAAACGTGTCGTCATATATGTCGTTATTAGATAATAATGCTTTAATTTTACAAAATATTTGCCTATTAAGCTATTAGCTTAGATATTTTATTAAGGACTAAGGAACATCTTCATAGTCTTTTTTTCTTCTCAATTTTAAATTACGTTTAAATAATATAAATACTGTTAAAGGTTTATTGAATATGTGTATTTAATTACTCACAGTTAGCAACATATTCTGAAAAGCATATCGTAAGCCATACACCATATCCGCATCTTCTTTAGGTATGTCTATATTAAAATGAGCAAAAGTGGCATAACTTTCTTCGATTAGATCCAATTCTATATCCATTCTAAAGTTATGAGAACAAAATTATGCAATTATAAATAACAGGTGTTAAAATTTTAAAGACGAGTATTTTTTTCATTCATTTTATATATAAAAACTCAATATTATAATACCCAATAAATTCCTCGCGAATCATTTCCAAGCAAAGCATTGCGACTCTAACATCGTCTAAATCTTTAATTTTCTTGCTCATCGTCTTCATTCTATCTTTAATAAATTGCATCAATTTTAACACTCTTTCCTTATAAGCTTGACTTAGTAATTTGCCCAAGATTCTCTTCCATTCAACAGACTCAATATGTAAAGCTAATTTAATTTTTTCTAAAAGATTAAAAATTGTTTTTACTTTATTGTTTTTTATTCTAGCAAATGGAATAAAAATTGTAAATTTGTATTTTCATTTAAATGTTATGAAAAAGATAAAAAATACACTTTTATAACTAATATCAGTTATCAATCTAAAAATGAAATTGATCTAGGATAATTTAAGTAGCTTAGATATCATATTTAATCTACCCATGTCAATTTGAATGGATCCTATGATATGTCTCTCGGGTAGATTCAAAACTTCCTCAGTTTGATTTTCATATTGCTTGAACATATCTCGTATTATGACATTCATTGGATTAGTATCGACGAAGTCTTGGACCTTGCGTACTCTATTTTCATCCCATAAATGAGAAAATCTCGTATAACCCTGGATAGGTGAATAGAACATTTTCATAACGTCTATTTGCGAACATAAATTTAATTTTCGTGATGTCAAACAACCTTATACTTATATATAAATTTTTACTTACATGGGTGTATGTAACATAAAGACGAGTAAGTTATAAAGGCACAGATAACGATTTTTAATATGACGACCAATGAATTTTACGATTCAATATCGGAATTAGATAACGGTATCAAGATCAATAAACTTTACTAAAAGATTTAAGTCTTGGAATATATTGAAAATTGGCTTTTTAATACTACTTAATATTGCAAAAATAAATGGAGTCATTATTTGAAGATTATTCTTCAAAAACTTTTAAGTTGACAGCTGTATATAAAGTTTATTTCAAATTAAATTTAGCAAGGTCAAAGTAAGGATAAGCAACTATGTGGTTACAAAAAATGCTTTTAGTGCCTTGGTTGACTTCGATTGTATAATCCCCAAGTTAATCGTTCGGTCCTTTTTGAAACTCTTAAAATTAAGGACATGACGTGTTGACCGACTTTAAAAAGGGGGAGGTTCTCAATTCGGGTAAAAATGGTGAATGTTTCAAGCGTTATCTGCCTTTAATGAATCGATTTAAATGTATGTAAAAAGTTTACAAATATATCTAAGACGTACATTTAATAATTTCTGAATGTCTGGTTTGAACATGTACATCATTCCTTGCAAGGCCATGACCGCGCGAACAATGTCCTTATGTTCTGAGACCATTCGGAAATAATTTTTAATTCCTACTATGTTTGAACCGGATCTAGATCCCACTGAAATTAACATATTTCTGACATAGCTTATAAATTGATTAAACAACATTATTTTATTTAAAGATCAAGAAAGAAATATTTTCATTTTCATGCTATCTGTAACAAACTCTTAATCTCAATAATAAATAAGCTTACCACTAACACTCCTAGCAATAGTAAGGGAGTTCCCTTTTAGCTTTTCTTTTTTGATGAGCTCTTGTTGACCCCACATGAACACGTTACGATGTATGTCCATTATACAATTTAACACTACCTACAATTACAATTATAATTCATTTTTTCTTTCTTTACTTAAACAAATTTATTAACTTGTACATTTTCGAGAAAAAATAAACTAATTTGGTACCTGAGAAAATGCAGATTGAATCTCCTCTAAAGTCGGTTTTATTAAAATTTTTGGTATCTCCAAATACATCATAGTTAACATCAACGGTTTCAATTTCTTTTGTTCGTCTGGGTCAGTAGTCATTGTTAGGAAACTGTAAAATAAGTTTGAAATTATACAAAATATATTAAAACGATATCACCTTGCTTACAAGTAAATAGCTCTAATCATATGCTGAGTCTAATTTATCCCATCCCATCCTATAAATATTATAAATGCAAAAGTTTGGATGTATGGATGTTTGTTACTCCATCACCCCAGAACAGCTGAACGAATCTAGATGAAATTCAACACAGTGATAGATTATAGTCTGGAATAGCTCATAGGTTACTTTTTATCCCGGAAAAATGTACGGTTCCCGTGGGATATCCTTACTAACCGTTAAAAAGTAAAAATATAAATCAGTAAATATTTACATTTTAAATAGATTACGTCTTCAGGAAATTTATTCACGTTATAATATAAGACAAAATTTATAGACTTTTTTTCTTTTGTAGCATAAAAAATTGATTTCATAACATTTTACCTGGACACAGACGCTCTTTTCCGCAATAGATCCAAGCTTTGTCTAGTACATTTGATAAGAGACTCTAAGCACTTTGTTGCAAAGTAAGCAAACAGTTCGTTACATTCATTTATTGCATGCATAGGCTCGAATCTATCTGGGTTCTCGATTTCCATGAAAGCTGAGTTAAAACAAAGAATATAACATTAAAAAATTAAAACTTTTATAATATGCGATTTTACATACATTACATTCATTTACATTTTTTCTATTTTGTATATAACAAAATAGAAAAAAAGGCTCAATCTGGTGTAAAAAAATTACGAATTAAATATCTATTGCTTATACCTGCGTCTTCAGGAAACACTCTTGTTGCTGATGTCACTTGTTTCAGAGCTTTATCGATGTCGAGCCTATGTATAATAAAAAATTGTAATATAGAAAGTAATTTTGTAAGAAAAATCTACTAAATATAATTGTAATATAATATAAGAAAACTGTACTACCAATTATCTTTAAGATCTCGTATTTGCTGAGACGGGACGCTGTCCAGAAATTTATTTATTAATTCTATCACAGCAACTTCAGCATTCCATGATTTTTGCTGTAAATCCTTTGCTAAAACATTTTATATTATAATAGCAAAAAATGAAGATATTCTTTTATAATATTAAGTGTAATATAACGTAATGCTACCTATTTCGTCACGTCTTACTAAATTTTCTTCATAGAAATTGTTCGGATCGACAGCTTTCTTTGGCAAGTAAACTAATAAAGTTTTGGTTATTGATTGTAATATCGCATCGATACGAGCTTCTTTCATATCCACAACCTGATTGAAAAACACTTTTAATTTACATTACCTTTGGATTATTATTTATAAAAAGAGAAAGTCTAAATAATATAAAATTAATAAACAAAATTGACGAAAAATAAGAACCTCCTTAACAAATAAATCCACTTCATCCAATATCCTTTCGATGTTATCACAATAAGAAGGTATTTCTAAAGAAGTCCACGTAATGATAGAGAGCCCGGGTTGAAACGCACTGTCCAATTTTATTAGTTGGGCGCGTAATAATGGTAGATATAATTTGGGCATACTCCTGTTAAAATATTCTAATATAGGCTTATAGAAGAGAAAAAAGGGTTTTTTATATATATTATAGATATTTTCATATCTTTTTATTACTCCTACTGCCAAGAGCTCTTAATCAAATTTTAACTTTGATAACCTATTTTAGAAACGTGTTATAATTAAAGACATTATAAAATCACCTCCTAATCTGATTGTTGCGTTCCACCAGGAATTTTATGCGTTCATAATCCGCAAATATTTTGTCTTTACAAAAAGCCACTACTTGGGCCGTATCAGGTACATCTAAAATATAATAAGAATACAGTTATATTTTAATATGAATATTGTAAATTTTACGATATCATTTTGGTACCATATGGACAAACAAATTAGCATATTATAAGGATGGTAATTCTAACAAGATCTTAAGTCTTTTTATATAAAAAAACTGATAAAGCTTTTACGCGCTACTGCGCAGAAACCCTTTAACTCTTTCTATTTCGCTTAATAAATAAGAAAAATATGGGTCCCTTGTGAACCTGAACTTACGACCTCTAACACAATGCTTACTCGTTAAACAGACACATGAAATTATTACATTATTATCTAATAATAATACTTTGTATACTCCACTTACATAAGCCCAACTGCCACATATATTCCACTTCTCTAATACATTCAGGGATGTAAATGTTGAAATTAACAATGAACATATTTGTAGTGGGATGCCGAATTAAGAGCGGTGCTACTAGGCCCAATCTCACCTTAGAAAATATTTAATTATATTTAATAATTATTAGGACAAGAGAAAGATAAGGCGTAATGCATACAAGTGTAAATATCACCAATTTCCAAACTACAACTGTTACTCAGTATCTATTCGTACAACCGCAAATGTATTATATGTATATACCTCTTTGTATGGTTTCTATTATAGCTTATAAATGCCATTCTATATGGTAAAATTTTCAACATTTTATAATATATATATATATATATATATATATATATATATATATATATATATATATATATATATATATATATATATATATATATATATAACCATATACTTGTATATATATGGTTATTCGAATAATTAAACTTTTATTTAGTTTTATTTAACATGGTAAATTTTGTCGTAGTGATAGCAATGTATATCATATAAACATACCTGACCCACATTTTCCGTCCAGGCTTTATGATAAATAAACTCAAATTCCGTAAAAACTATATACATTACGTTGTAGAGCTTTATACATCTCTGCGTATTCTAAAATATTATTTTTTTGTTATTTATTAAAGTCATTAATTTCTGAATTTTTTTAAATATTTTAAACCTATTTATACTTTATATTTTCTAGATAGATACCTAAATATATAACAGTAATAGCTATTGGAGTTACGTTTTATACAAAAGCTAAACTGAACTATCTACCTTAAATCTTTAGGTAATAATAATAGCTGCCGTAATCTAATTAACATGTTAATAAATTTCGAAAATTATTATTAAGTAAATAAATATTAGTTTTATACTTGCCATATGAGTGATGACTTCATGGTGTTTCATAAACTCTTTCATGGGATGTTTTATATTTTTATCATAGAAACGTATCCACATCACTCTGCCAGATACTGGCGGCATATTCCTTGGGAGGTCAGGATTTTCGCGTTCTTCATTATATCTATGCATACATGAGTTTGTTTATAGATTAGAATTTAATAAATAAGTTGGATCAACTTCACAAAGGGTATAACATTCCATTACATTTAAGACCCTAATAAATACACTAATAATGTAACGAATTTATTATGTAAACAATAAATAAATATATTGGAACATTAAAACACAGCACAATCTAGATCTATGGTAAGAAGCTACGAGGCTTGTGTTATGGATATCAGATAGTTGATACACTACACATTTATATAACTTTAAATGCGTACATATTATAAATATAAACACCCATGACTGGAGTACAAACATTCGCGCTCATCACACAAATGAATGCCCCCAACGGGACTCGAACCCGCGACCGCGGATACAGCAAGTACTACAAACTGAACCTTTATAAATATTTTATGTGTGATAAAGCACTTTTTACCTGGAATATAAAAAAATGCCACTCCGATTTCCGAATATAATACAAATAAGATTAAAGAATAAAATTTACTAATGGAAGAACATCGTTACCTTCAAAAACTAATCAATAATCATTTTACCTATCACGTATAGATTCAATCTCGCCAGTGTATTTGCTGATTAAATCGTAATATTGGTCTTCAAGATACAAGCACTCAAGGTCGAGCTTTTTGAATCTCTCTAGTAAATGTAGAGCTATCTCCGTAGTCGGGCATTTGTTTACACTCTAAAAATTTCATATAAATCTTTCAACATAAAAAGACAAGAATTTTCAAATTAAATATAGGATTTTTTAGTACAGTATTTTTTTTTTCAGTTTAGTTTTAAAATATATAAATATGTACACTATGTCGTTAAAATAAAAATGTTACCGAGATCATAAAATTTTCCAGCAGCAATTCCTGTGTAGCAACAGCGTCTTTATACGCTTTGTAATCTTTATCGAAATCTGGTCGCCTTTAAGAAGTAACTTTGTTCAGTAAATATAATAGTATTGAAACTTCATATAGGAGTCTACCTCACTCTAAAATCTCAATAATATTTGCGCACGAATGATATTAAAAAACATTAATATTAGAAGTAGTACAGAGTAGGAACTAAACTTGAATTATACTCGTATATTAATCCCTACGTGAATTGAAAACCCATTATAGAGCATATTGCGAAGAAGCATGAGACTATGGACACTATACAAATATATTATTTGACATACATTATAAAATTATGTATGTATACATGTTAAAATTACTCTGTTTCTAAAAGCTACAGCGTGATGTTAAAAAACCTATTATTTTATATTAACACCTCCATCCAGCTAAATTTCTAATAAATTAATTAAAATTATAATAAATCTATTGTTAACTGACACACCGGCGTGTCCGCCGTCGTGGAGGGATTAATATAGAAATCTGAAGAAAAGTTTGTTCATTTGTTTGCGTAAGCTAATTTCTGGCACTTCCAGTCCGATTAAAAAAAAATTGGATATTTTAACATTGAGTAATGTACAGTATAGAGCAATACCGAAGTATTTTATTATGTACCTGTGATCCAAAGCATCATAAGTTTTAGTGGATATTGTCTTAAACAGTTTATTAAAGATTACCGCATATTCTTCAATACCTTCTAGAGTTGTTTTGTTCAACACATAATAAGTTATATAGGTATGGAACAGATCTACAATCTGCGGAAAATAAATTAAAAAACTATACTGTAAGACTATTTTTTATTTAAAATGAAAACTTGATTCAGTTGATTAAAATAGTATTGAATATAATAAAAATTATAGGATAAATAGAAGGATTACAAAAATGTATCTAATTTGTAATGCTACATACCTACTAAGGGTGTGATATATATGGCGGAAGCGAGATTATTAACTAGTATTTTTGTAGTATTATTTTGTTAGTTATATTTTTTCACTGTCATGTACACTACCTTCAACAAACGCTTTCTAAACGTCTCAAACTTTCCAAATATATACATTTCCGAACAATCGAAAGGACGCTCGTCTGCGGCCTCCATCATCTCCAGTTGCGTTTCATTGTAACATTCACGATAAAAACTATACAGGTTCAAACATAGCTGAAAATATAGGTATAGGAAATTATATATATGTAATAAGAATTTAAAACTAACTTTCAGTTCAGAATTCACTTAACCTTATCAAACATTTTACCTACATAATTCGTTAGCTCACTATTACAAGGTTCTATGTTACAATTTTAGTACTTATTAGTGTCCGACCGAAGCTTCGGCTTCGGCTTCGGCTTCGGCCACCTTCGGCCAAAAAATCCACCTTCGGCGAAACATTCGGCTTCGGCCCAAAACCCGGCCGAAGCCGAAGGTTTCGCCGAAGGTCCGAGCGACCGTCGAGATTGAACGAACTGTTACGAAAGTCATGAGGCGGCGGGGAGTCACTGTCAAAATATCACATTGCATGCATCAAAACAAGTTCGTACGTGTATTTAAACGAGTGTTTTGTTTTGAATTTGTGTTTATCAATTAAATTGTGATACATTAGTAATCTGACTGATTGGTCTAATTGTAATTTGTGAATTACATAATAAAGAAATGATTATTTTTTACCAGTAGGTAAATCACAAAATCACAAACTTTTATTTATCTCTAAACCAACCATCTCTATGATATATCATCAACTTCTATATGAGACAGTCAATATAAACCTTCAATATTCAGGTTATTTGAGGTATTGATACAAAATTAATTACTGAGTGCTGAGAGAATATAAACCTTCGGCTTCGGCTTCGGCTTCGGCCGAAGGTTGTGGCGATAGCCGATTAATCGGCTTCGGCTTCGGCTTCGGCCAAAAATAGACCTTCGGTCGGACACTAGTACTTATTTAGTTATTAATGCTACAAGGTTCTATGTGTCATTAGCTACAGTTTTGCGAAAACAAACCACTAGATAGCGGCACTTTAACTACAAAATTTCAATTTTACATAGTTCTATGTTGTTTTTTTTACGATAACAAAATAACGAAGTTCTATGTAAAAATTACTAAACTTCATTAAAATTAACATAGAACCTTGTAATAGTAAGCCAACGAATTATGTACCAATTACCTATAGCCTACCTGCATTATAAAAAATTGATATCATTTTATTACAAAAAAAAAATTTGAAAAATTTCATTTAGAAGCATAATAAACAATTATAAATTCTAGTAACAGTCATATTACGAATAGAATAACTATTTACCTTAGCTTTCTTAATAAAATTCAGTTTATCTTGATTCCAGATAGTCTTTCTGCCGCTATTTGTTAAATAGTCCATGCACATATTTAATATCTGATTAGTTACTTTAACTAATAGAGTGGATATTTGCTTTGTAGTGTTATAGTAACGAGAAGTTGCGTAAACCATTCTTACTGTATATAACAACCCCGGAATAAACTGCTGCATTGTTAGAGGATCACATCTATTAATTTGTAAATATAATTTAAAAATTATAACTTTAAAGCTTAAGGACCATATCTAGGTATAATTAGTTATTAAAGCAAATAAATACCTGTAGAGAGGTTCACAGTATTTTTCTAAAGCGTATAAATATTTCACATTATCAAAAGCTTCATTATAGTAATCTGTTACTTGATTGTCTATAAGCCTCCATTTCTGTAATGTTTAAATTACTTTAACATATTCAATGTTAATTACTACAATGTATGAGATGACACTAACGAAACCTCAAGATATTCCTTGTATCTTTTCGTAGATTCAGTACTTATTAAAAATCAACTTAATTTTTAAGAAGATACAATCAGTCGGTCCATGAAACTAGAAAACAGTTTTCAAAAAAGAGCCAGGGATAAACTCAACAGTTACTCTTTTAAACAATGAGTTACAGAATTTACAATAATAATTTTCAGTATTATCTACACATATAATAAAATTGTAACTGAGTCAATCTGTACATCAAATATTTTTTGGAAAATCTTATTGAAATAGACATTATTATAGATAAAGAGGCCGAATCTATAGTTTTTAGATTTTTTGTCTGTCTGTCTGTCTATTAACGCATCACGAGAAACCCACTGGACAGATTTTGATAAAATTTGGTATGATGATAGCTGGTTATTCTGGTCAACATATAGGAATCTTTTTACCGCGGGAAAATATCTCATTTCTGAGAAAAAATACAAAACTGCATTGTAAGAGTATACTAATATGTAAAACCTAAGAATTTCGTTTTTGATCATCTAAACACGGGTGGAGCCGCGGGCAATGCTAGTAATCAATATAATTAGTGTTTCAATCGGAGATCCATAAGTCCGCTATTTCTATGCAAAAAGTCCCAACAATCCATAAAACCAACACACTTTAGTATTCATAATATTATTAGAGATTTGTTATATTGATTAACCTTTAGTAGCTTGGACTTGGCACGTATTAGCGTGTGTATATACATTTGACAAGGGTCGCTTTTAATATGCTCTATAATTGAAGTGAAGGAGGTTAACTGACGGCGCCAATGATCTAGTTCTGCTAACGGTCCGATATTAGACGGCTCTCTACGCAACTGCTGGCTCTGTACTAAAACCTACAATTTGGTCATAAATTATTAATCATAATTATTATATAAGAAATCTGGAGTAATTTATACTGGTAGGTACTGGTAGGTATCATTAAAAAGAAAACTACAAACAATTGTAAAAGAAAACAACAAAAATTAAAATATAATAATAATATATATAATGATATAAAATATATAAGGTGGAGAACGTATCATTCTCTAACCATCATAATCTGTTTGATCCACTGTTTTACAAATGAACAAATCTCCTCCAGTACATGAGTTTTTGTAACTGCGTGTTTCATTTTCTCCTGATCAGCTAATTCTTCCTCATACAATATCAAATTTATTTTAAACTTTGTGCAACAATCCAAGTCTATTTTAGTTTCTAATAAGATAAAGCTTGTGTCAGTTAGATATATTAGAAAATCAAATAGGCATTTGTTTGTGTTATATTCTATAGTTTTTCATACGTACACACATTCATAAATATACCTTTTTGATAATTAAACGAAATACTTATTGGATCGATCACTTAAGTATACACCTGTCCATATGTTCGTCAGCTATTCGTTATTATTTTCTGGATATTCATTATGATCATATGATAGAGAATATACATAGCTTAAATTCCTACAATGTACAACCGTTCTTACCCAAGTGTAGATAACACAAAGTTTTTACCTACTTAACCATGTTTTTCGTAGTTTTATTCAAACTATTATTTGTAGATACATATTTAAAAATATTGTAAATATTAAAATAAGCATAATATAAAACTTTGTAAACTCACTAGCTAAATAGTCAATAAACAACATTATCTTCGATATATAAGATTTAATAATGTCTTTGCTCTTTGGATTAGGAGGATTGAGATCACCCCAAGCTTGACACGCTTGTAATGCAGGAACATATACACGTTGCATTGTTTTAAATATACCAGAAACTACATTTTCTGTTTCTTGATTCATATCAAAAACGACCAAGTAATAATCCTAAAACAATTTATGTTTTATTCTCTGGATTTAATAAAAAACTAAATACTCTGTACCTACAATATGGCATATTAATAAATATTTAGTGTGATCTCGATAAAAGTCATCTAGGTTTAACTTTACATCTGAAAAACTATTTACATCAGCCTGTAATTCACTAACTAAAAAAATATTAAAATCTCACATCTGCAACCGTTTTCATGTCAATAGCTTTATTTTTAATTCTGTACATTGCAACGCACATCCCTTCAGTTCGTATTGTAGCCGCATCTGATATATAGGTTCTTTCCATTTTTCCCTTTTGATTAGGGACAAATCGACCAGATTCTATTTTAGAATTATAAAAATTAAAATTATTGTATTAAGTAATCATTGATCATAAAGTTATTAAATTTCATTTATTTTGCAAAAGTTACCCATTTTTAGTGGCGGTAAAAAAGCATCGCAAAGAACGAAGCAATTCCTGCCACCTTCGACTAAGGCGCTATCTAAAATATCAATATGAATATCCGCATCATACACACCGTCCTGAAAATTTATTCTACTTAAAAGTTAATCATTTAACGGAAATATAAAAATTTATTTAAAAAAATTACCAAAACATATTCTACAGGTTTGTTTAAAATCGCAGCCGCATTTTCTAGTAAAAACCTGCTTTGTGATTTCAATCCCCCTACTCTGTTATTACGAGCCTCTTTCGCTTTAGCCTTAAATTAAATTTAAAAATCAATGGTCAGTACATATTATAGAAACGTAAAAAATCAAACACTCATCTAGTTAACAGTTTTATTTACTTGTTTATCCTTGTACGACTCATGAGCTAAACCCAAAGTACTCATAGAAACTCTACTTTTCTTTTGAATATCTTTTAACCTCGAGGAGACATCAAGAATAGCTTCCAGGGCAGTCCTATCTATATCAACAATTTGAGTAGATACTCCTGGCGTGGCTGGGTATACAGATTGCTTTCTTGACATTTTCCTCGTAACTTCATCTATTTTTACTGCAGTTTGCTCCATATCTTCAGCATGTTCTTCAGCAATACCTTCTGCTGCATCTGTACCACCATGAGCTTCCTCAGGTAGTGCAGCATCTGCCTGCTCTTCAGGCAGATTCTCCCCAGCTTCCTTCGACATTTTATAAAAATTCAATCAGAAAAATAAAAAATATTTTATTACCTATTTTTATTTTTACAATTCGATACTCTAACGGCTTCAAATAGACAATTTCAATAAACATTCGTCGTTGTCAATAAATTCAAAAATTTAAAATATGAATTTTTGTTTTAAAATCATTATGAAGAAAACATAAAAACTTATACAAGTACTGCAAACTTTTTAATTTATTGATATAATAAAATGTATTATTATTCATGGTACAAATGTCAGATATGATATACAAAGTTTGACAGAATGCACAAGATATGTACCATGATATGGACTTTGATTATAAATTCAGATAGTTTATAACTATAATAACTACATAATTTTAAACTAAAAAACCCATTACAAAATTGTAACCGAGTCTAGCATTCGTTATAATTTTATGACAAACAATATTTAAAATACCTGTATATATCTCGAGCCATAACATGTAAGCATAACGAGGGAAGGTATAATTATGTTCATCTTGTGGTACATGGCCATCGCTTTTAATTATTTTATGTAAGAAATTGATTTGTCGTCTTTTTAAACGAAGAAACACCAAAAATCTAATACCAAAAATTATATTACACTAGAAAATACATGAATACCTGCAAATAATACAAAAATATAGTTTTTAGGGGATGGTTGCCAGCTCCTACACCTCCAGCCCAAGAAGATCATACAACCCTGCCGGTAGCTCCTCCTCCTTCACTCCCACCGACAGGTGATATAATATGTATATTTTTTTCTAAAGTAATAATATATCCAATGACAATATGATACTTAAAACTTATTTTGAAAAAACTTTATATTTGCGTATATACTTACGACGTTTATAAAAAAGTGTAGTTATTATCCGTAGGTATATAATAATAATAGAATATATTTATAAATAATTACATATATAAGTATAATTATTACGCGTAATGTAATAAAAACTATGAAAAAAGAAAGATTCTCCCACCGAATTATAGTTAATATCAATATTAGTCATTTTTACTCGGCATATTTTAATTACTTCCTATTTAAATCTTTTTCCAGATTCCGATATTGACAAACCAAAAATTGAAAGAAATATCATATAAAAGACAATAAAAAAATGCTTATTATATAAGTGACAATATGTACTAAAAAAAAGTGAATACTAATTTTTATATTTTTATTACGTGCATTTTGAGTACCAAGCAAAAAAGCGCGCCACGTATTGAAAGTAAAATATTTTGGCACAATTTAATATTCTTTAATATTCACCGTAACTGCTCTTTTTTACCCAACTGCTCGACGCAAAAAAGGGTAATGTGTTTATTATTAGTCTACTTATTATGTAGGTATGTATGTGTGTTTTATGTGTCATTCTAGACACCAAACGCGTGGGACAATTTTGATAATTCGTACGTCGCGTCGTTAGATTCGTCTTAATAACTCAAGTGTCGGACTAGGTTATAATATTTATGTTGGGACATTAACACACATCACCTTCTAGTTCCATGGTAAGCTACGAGGCTTGTGTTATGGATACCAGATAGTTGATTCACTACACATATATAACTTTAAATACATGTTACAAATATAAACACCCATGACTGGAGTACAAACTTTCGTGCTCATCACACATATGAATGGCCCCAGCGGGATTCGAACCCGCAACCGCTGGCATAGCAAGTAGGGTTACTACACACTGAGCTAAACGTGTCGTCAAAATAGTTATGTTATATAAAAATAGTTGAAAATTAAAATGGCGTATTTCAGGTGCCAATATGTGTGTCCTTAAAAAAAAGTTCCAAACCAATCGAGTGAGTTATCGAAATAAAAGTTTTTAAGAGGCGATCACAAAAATATATACAACTTATATGTGTAAAGTAATTTAGGTTAAAAAATTGCTAAATAGATATAACTTTAAATGTCTTATTGGGAAAAAAACAAAAGCTGAAAATAAAAAAAAATATTATAAAAATAAAATAACCCGACTACGTATAAGGTTACTAAAAAGATGAAATGATAAAAGAATATAGTATTATGCAGTCGTAGACATATATACCTCTGTATGTACATATTATATAGTATATACATCTGGCGGCAAGGATGGATCATGAAACGTGTTACGTGTACGGTGTAGGTACGTCTCCGACTGCATAATACTATATTCCTTCATTAACTGGTTTTCATCTTTTTAGTAAGCTTTTATGCAGTCGGGTTTTTTATTTTTATAATAAGTATATTTTTTTAATATTACATTTATTTGCGTAAACTATAAACTAATTATTAGCTTTATTTAGCAATGGCTTTATTCAACACTATTGTCGCTCCACTCAGGTGCGATTTTTTTAATTTTGCATATATTTTTTTAAAGTTTTATTGTAGATTGCTCCTGTAGACCGGTCATTCATCCATAGTTCAAAATTTGAATACTGCTAATTTTAAAATTACCGCTAAAGCTCATCTGTGGTTTCCTTACATTATCTAATACTGATGCCTGACAGTGACATGTTTTGACTTTTGACCCAATGCCAATTTCTAAGAGCTAGGGATGTCAGTAATGAAAAAATATCGATATATCGATATTTATTAAAATATCAATATCGACCTCGATATCCCGAGTGAAAATATCGATATATCGGTCAAATTTTCAGATCATTTCCGGCTTTAAAATAATAATGTATTTTGTTCAGTCTGGCTCAATAATCGGTAATAGTATTTTTTAAATGCATATTATTTTATTGCACGAGAATCTTAACAAAAACGAAAGATACTTTACCCCCCTTCCAATAAACTGATTTTTATGGCATTTGAAAGTGAGTGGCGCATGACGGCCGCCCCATACACATACAACACAAACAAAACATACTAGTCATATTTTTTTTCCATGCGTTCCTATTTTTTACGACTTTGAGTTTTGTTAAATATTCCGCTAAAAAATTAAATTTGAAAAAAATATCGTTTTTGATACGATTTTCGATATTGAATATTCTGTATCGATATATCGATGTATCCGATCAAAATATATCGGCTAAAAATATCGATATATCGAATAAAAAATATGGATACATCGATGTATCGATAATTTTTCAACGAGTTACGAGCCTAATATCATGAGCCTTTAAGTTTCATCGGTTCCAGCGATAATCGATATACTCTATGAACGGTTCACTGTTCAGCCTACTTCCAAGTCTGATTTACGAATTCACACAAAAAAAAAACAATTGAAAACGCGCCAAATTGTAAAAATGTTGAACAAAAATTTAAGGTTGACATAAAAAGTGTTTTGTTTAATAAATAATAAAAATTAAAATCTGATTACTTACTAATTACAATGCGCCGTAATTGGAAAGGTCGTTATAAAAATAATTGGTATAGAAAAAATAATACTACTAGAAAGTCATCCGACAGCAATAGTATTAACAATTCATCATCATCATTATTGGCGTCAACCTCGTCCAGATCCTCGAGGGCTCCTGCTAATCAGCTTCCCATTGTTATTCCTATTCACTCTGGTAAAAATTTGTGGAAACTGTATTTTCCTTGTGAAGGTAATAATAAAATAGTACTTTGTGACTAAATGTTTAAAAAACTTTTTAAGTTCTGAGGTAACAAACATAAAAAAAATTTTGAAGTCGGTTGAAAATATGTTAAAGTTTACTACTTAAATCTGTTTATTTCAGAACAAACAACTAATGCTGATTCTATTGAAAATATCAAATGCCTTCAAGCTTATATAGAAAGAAATAGAAGTACATTTGATTTGGAAAAAATTGATCAGACCCGCAGTGTGTCTTTGGACATGCAAAATTTATTAAGTGATGATGAGTTTAAAACTAAATGGTCTACTTTTCAAAATGACTTGTTTGAGAATCCTGATACAACTTTACGAATTTTAGAATTTTGTTTACATGAGGTAATTTAAATGCTTTTAAAATTTGAATTAAGAGTTTTTAAAATTAATAATATATAATTTTCATATAAGTGTGAATTTCCAGGCACTAAAATGTGAATCTCGTATAAAAGTCAGAATATTAAACCATGAACCAGTCATTCCAATTGCTAACTTAAAAGTTAATTATTTTGGTATGTATTTACTTTCTATTTGAATTTTATAATAGGTACTTTGTAATAATTTGTTTATATACTTAATTTTTTAGGTAAACTAGTAACTATAAAAGGTACTGTTATAAGAGTAGGTAGCATAGGTCTCATATGCAGTTCTATGGCTTTTGAATGTTCTAGTTGCCATAGTATTCAAGCTGTGATGCAACCTCAAGGTATATTTACAGGTAAATACTCACTTAATTTATATTTGTAATTAATTATATATAAGTAAATTTTGTTTGAAATTAATAATTCTCATTATTTTTAGCTCCAAATTGTTGCCAAAATTGTAAAAGTGGACATAAATTTGAACCTTTACAGTCTTCACCTTTTACAAATACAACTGACTGGCAAATAGCTAAGATACAAGAAATTCAATCGCAGGTAATTTAAACCTTGGTTGATAATTTAAAAAATCCCACCAGTTTCCTCCAGTTTCCACATATACTATAATTAATATGGTATCGTAATACAGTGTTATTTCTATTATATTTATATTTACAGAGCATTTCTGGAACTATACCTAGAACAGTTGAAATAGAACTTCAGGGTGATCTCGTAGGCAGTGCTTGTCCTGGAGATGTACTTTCTGTGACTGGTATTGTACAGGTAAAGTCTTATTTCTATTTGTGATACAGTATATGCCTTCATATCAAAATTTAAAAAGATGTGTATATGTAGTTAAGCTTTTTAATTCATATTTTATGAATGAGTAAAATAGAAAATATTAATTATGTCAAATATAACACTAATCCATATCTTTATTATTATGACTAATGACTCACCTTCGCTTCGCTCGGGTTCATCTCTAGCTTGCGATTACAAACTTTCGTCCCCATTTTCGCACCTATACAGGATGATTTCCGGGATAAATAGTATCCTGTCCTTCCCAGGGTCTCAAACTATCTTCTTACCAAATTGCATCTGAATCGGTTCAGTAGATCCATTGATTACACCCTACAACAGAAAGTTTTCCTCTTTATTTATATATTAGTATAGATTATAATATATTAATATTAGAATCGTTTATAAATAATAAATGTATAATTTTGTCACTAAAATATTTTTAGGTTCGTGGTGAAAGCAAAGGTGGTGAAGATGGAAGGAGAGCAGCTAGACTTTTGCAACTTTATGTAGAAGCTGTTTCTATACACAGTCAAAGAAATCTAAGCAACCCTACATTATCTTTCACTTTGAAGGACTACTATGCAATACAGGTATCTTCGTATTACATTCTAGCAGTGTGTTAGATAATAGTTACAATTTTAAATTATTTCAAATTTAGTTTTTTATTATAAACTATTGACTTACCCTTATTTCGCTCGGGTGCATCCCAAGGTGCGTTACAATTTTTTTGAGCACAATCTTAATTCATTTTCTCAAATAAAATCAGCCAAAGTTACTCCTTTCAACTATCTGTCATTGAAAGCCCCATCAAGATCAGTCCAGCCATTTCAGTAATTTGCCAGAACAAACGGACAAATTAAAAATTGTATTTTTCTTATGAGTACTGTACATAATTTTATATACTTTGAGTAAAATGCTATTATTCTAATATTACGAACAAACACTTCAATATTATTTTAATTCATGTTGTAAACTAAATAAATCAAATTTGACAGGAAATTCATGCTTCAGAAAATGTCTTCAGACTTCTAGTACATTCTCTGTGTCCAACTATATTTGGACATGAGGTGGTTAAAGCCGGCCTTATATTAGGATTGTTTGGTGGAACAGAAACTGAAAATGGTGTTCGGCCCAACCCTCATGTGCTAATAGTTGGAGATCCTGGCTTAGGGAAATCACAATTATTGCAAGCCGCTGCACATGCTGCTCCGAGAGGTATTTATACCAAAATACTAAAAAAAAAATTGCTAAACAGCAAATCAGATTTGCACATTGAGACAGACTTACAGTTTTAGTTTTTTTATTACAGTTCAAAAACTATTGCAAATAGTGGAAGTGGTGGTCTAGTGGGTAGCATATCGGCTGCATATACAGTGATCCTGGGTTCGAGTCCTGGGTCGGTCCACGCTTAGTTATAAATTATATCTATGAAGACATAATTTATAACTAATAATAATATGCATAGGTCTTTCAAAGTTTCCATTGTTATACACTCCTTCCCTCATAGAGCATGAATGAATAATATCATAAATAAAATTGAAGTGTCTGTTTTTAATGTCAAAATAACAGCTTTTAAATAAATGCATATCGAATTATATACGGTATTTATAAGAAAAACACAATTTTTTAAATTTTTGTCTGTTTGTTCCTTCCGGCTAATCTCCGAAGCGGCTGGGCCGATTTTGACGGGACTTTCACTGGCAGGTAGTCGATGTTACAAGGAGTAACTTAGACTTTTATTTCAGTAAAAGGATTAGGGTTTCGCTCAAAAATATTAAAATGTATCTATATAATTATGTCAACATGTAGGTGAGTCGCTAGTGTGATATATAAATACACAGGTGTGTACGTGTGCGGCGCGGCGGCGTCGGCGGGCGGGCTGACGGTGGCGCTGCGCCGCGACGCGGGCGGCGACGTGGCGCTGGAGGCCGGCGCGCTGGTGCTGGCCGACCGCGGCGTGTGCTGCGTCGACGAGCTGGACAAGGTGTGCTGTATCCGACTACTATACTAATTCTTCTTGCACGGCTTTCTCCGTACTTAGGCAGCATTGCCCGTTGTACGTGAGCTTGAGCTACTTTGTGTGTTATTCTTTCCACCCCAGAGTGTCCCAGTAGTCTAGCAGGTTGCCGAACTACTATTTTATAAATGGCAAAGTTTGAATGTGTGTGTGTGCGTGTACGTGTGTGTGTGTGTGCGTGTACGTGTGTGTGTGTATATGTGTATATGTTTGTTACTCCTTCGCGCTAAAACGATCGGATGGATTTGGATAAAATTTAGTACACAGATAGATTATGACCTAAATAACAAATAGGCTACGTTAGTAATATTTTTTCTATACTATAAACTGAATGGCACCTAATATTGATGATGAGGATGATGTTCTCCTAGCCGATTCCGGCCACGGCAGCCAATCTCATTGAGATTAGCCAACTGAGCAGGAGATATTATAGTGCAGCGCGTGTACGCGCAGACACAAGTGCACTCTCTATTCCTGTCACTCTCATACTCCGGTGGGACGACCACTCGACCGACCGGTGAGAGTGTCGGCGCAGGACCGACGGCTTTACGTGCTCTCCGAGACACGGGGGTGATACACCGCCAACTTCCCGACTCCAAGCTATTACTGAGACTTACTATACAGAAAGACTCAATAAAAACTTTTTAACAAAAAAATAAAAAACGACTTCAAACAAAAGTACTAAAAAGTGAAAAATAACTGATTGGTAGTTTTCATTTACTATACATACCTAATCAAATATTTTCGAAGTCGGTGTGCTTTGGCTAAGTAATTAAAGCCTACCTATTAAATACATACCTAATCAAATATTTTCGAAATCGGTGCCAGCCCATACAAAGCAAAACTGAACTGATCGCAGAATACGCACCCAAATAAGAATAGTTAAAAAAAATTAAAACCGTTTTTATCTACTATATGTAAGGGGTTTTCACAAAAACAAACGATGGGAGCCCGTAGTTCAAGGGCTTACTAGTAGCCATTGATGAACTCCACTATCTACCTTCTGGCTCCATCATCAGATCAGCTCCAAGATATCAAATTATAGTATTATCATCAAAAATACTGAATATATTCAACATTCCATTTTGATATGACAGTTAGGAGGTCAAAATTGACTTTATATATCTATCTATACTAATACTTATATTATGAAGAGGAAAAATTTGATTTTTTTTTGTTTGTCTGTTTGTACAGAATAGGCTACGAAACTAATGAACCGATTTAGATGAAATTTGGTAAGAAAATAGTTTGAGACCCTGGGAAGGACATAGAATAGTTTTTATGCCGGAAATCATCTCTCAAAGGGGTGAAAGTTTGTATGGGGGATCAACCTAGAAACGAACCTGAGTGAAACTAGCGTGAGTCGCTAGTCGTTAGATACAAGTAAAGAAGAAAAAATATAAATAAAACAATAAAAAGAAAGGCCCCATGATATTTGTTTTTGTTGTTGCATTGCAGATGAGCGCGCACCACAGCAGCCTGCTGGAGGCGATGGAGCAGCAGCGCGTGAGCGTGGCCAAGGGCGGCGTGGTGTGCAGCCTGCCCGCGCGCGCCACGCTGCTCGCCGCCGCCAACCCCGCCGCCGGCTCTTACGACCGGTACTCTTCATCTATACCAATATTATAAAGTTTTGTGAGTTTGTGACGTCGTAGGGGGTGATCTCTGGATCTACTGGACCGATTTAGATGTGGTAAGAAGATAGTTTGAGACCCTGGGAAGGATATAGGATACTTTTTATCCCGGAAATCACTCCTTTAGGGGGTGAAAATGAGGATGACAGGTGCTAGTCATACTATAACTTCACATAAAGACCCGTTAAAAGGGCATTACAAATAAATATATAGTCCGGAGTTCATCACTCATTTTTAACCTTTTTTTTTATTACTAACGTTGTTTTGTAATTTTAGACACTACTTTTAAAGTGTCAGAGAATGAAGCTCAAATTATATATTAATCTATTTAAATAAATTGAAATATTTTAAATCAATAAAATATTAAAAAAAAAACATCCATTTCATTTTTTTCATTCCAATCCATCCATACAATTACATAATTATTGTGTGTTATTTAACTTTTAAGAATTTTTATTACTTATCTTATTTGTTAAAACTAGTAATTCATATTGAATTTTATATCTTTACAGGGCAAAAACGGTAGCAGAAAATTTAAAACTCAACTCTGCACTTCTATCGAGATTTGATTTAGTTTTTATCTTACTGGATCTGCCAGATGAGGTGCGTGTAATATCAATTATATTTTAAACTTAAAAAGTAGGTAGATAAACTTATAAAATGTAAATAAACCAATAAAGTTTTTTTTTTTTGAAAACAAATAGTTAATTCATGGAATTTTATATTTAAGAAGTAAAACTATATTAAGCTCAAATCTTGTTTGTTTCTTTCTAAGTTTAATATATTATGTTTTAGAAAATAGATGCGATGCTGTCTGAACATGTGTTAGCTTTACATTCTGGTTCAAAGAATAAGCGTAAAGGAGATGCATCTACAAATAATAATAATCCCAATATACTATCTAGTCAGGCTGAGAGTGACATTCCTTTAAGGTAATATTAATATTTGCAATATTATTATTATACAGGCTGGATTTTTGATTAATCGTTTTTCCATACAAAATGTATGGGAAAAGTTTTTAGCGATTTCTGTCATTTCTAGTACTCATACCTTAAATGGTCTTATAGTCTTCTGATCCCTACGTGAAATAGGGTCGATCGATATAAAAAAAAAGTTTTATGGTATTTTAGCATTTTTTTCGTTAACTAAACTTTTTTTCCAAAATCTGTAAATGCAGTTCACAATATCTCAAAAAGTTACCTGGTACCTGCCCTTACTGTCCCATCTCAAAAATCCACCCAGTATAACATAACTCAATATGAAAGTATGAAATGAGCATTGCACAAGTCTAATTAAGTCTAGTTTCACCAATTAAAGTAAGATTAAAAAAATCACCTTAATTACTGCTAATAAGAGTAATAAAAAAAATATTAACACCTCCAGGTAAATTTCTAAAAAAATTATTAAAATTCTGAGAAATCTATTGTTAATTGACACGCCACGGTGTCCGCGGTCGTGGAGGGATTAACATTTCAACCATCATGCAGTTAAATTAATCAAAAATTAAAATCAGCCATTTAATATCGTTAAATAGATTGTATGAAATTGACTTTAATATCATAAAATGTCGATAACTATATCCAATTTTCTCCACAGCAAAAGATTGCGACTGAAACCAGGTGAGGTCATTGATCATTTACCATTAGTTTTACTTAGAAAATACATTGCATATGCTAGAAGATACGTTCATCCCAAGTTAAGTACTGAAGCTGCGAATATCCTAAAAGATTTCTACTTGGAACTTCGTCATCAGCACCAGGGGATTTCAAATGAAGGAGCCTCGATCACTACTAGGCAGCTCGAGGCGTGTATTAGACTTACACAGGTACTAGAATACAACTTTAAATTTAGATTGCTATTGTATTAAACCCTTTTTTAACGTCCCACTGCTGGGCACGGGCCTCCCATCAATACGAGGGGAATCAGACCATAGTCCACCACGCTGGCAAAGTGCGGGTTGGCGGACTTCACATGTCTTTCGAAAACTTGCTAGGTTCTCTCAGACATGCAGGTTTCCTCACGATGTTTTCCTTCACCGTAAGGCAAGATTACTATTATTAATGCGAAAATTTGTATGTGTTTTTGTTATTTCTTCATGTTCAAAAGACGACGGATTTTAATGATATTTTGTATACATATAGACTATGACCTGGAGTAACACATAGTCACTGTTAGACACCTAGGGATGCACCTGTTACAATTTGATAATAATATAAATTATACATAAATTATTAATTATATAAAAATTGGTTTTATATGTATTATTATAAAATAGTTATTAGAGTTTTCTTAAGTTGTCATCTTGAGTGGAGAAAGGATGGGAAAAGCGTTCGTCTTTGTTTTACGAGTTAATGAAATACGTCATTCCTTTTCGTAATGTCGTTTGAAGAGTTAATATATATAATTCTTCGTATATATAGTTAATATACTGCTCCTAAACGCTGGAACGATTTGGATGCAATTTTGTGTGTATATTTCAATGGGCTCCTGGATGGTTTGAAAACACAATTGGGCCCAGTAGGTGGCGCTGCAGTCTGTATATCAGAGTTTTTTTTTGTGGTTTGAACGCGGGCGAAGCCGCGGGTACTGCTACAGTGAGAGTTTATTTAAAATGTGAACAGATTAAATAACTGAACTAATCATTATGTTGTTAAAGGCTAGAGCGAGGGTAGATTTAAGAGAAGAGGCGACAGCTGAGGACGCCAGAGACATCATCGGTCTTATGAAACACAGCCTTATGGACACGTTCAGTGACGAGTTCGGAAATATACAATTATCGCGTTCTATAAACGGATCTGGTGTTAGTTCAAGAAATAAGGTATAGTTTAATTTTTTTAAATTTTAGCGTTTTTTTTTTGAAAAAACTTCTATTTTTAACCCCCGACGCAAAGCCGACGGTGTGTTATAAGTTTGACATGTCTGTCTGTGGCATCGTAGCTCCCGAACAGATAACCGATTTTGATTTTTTTTTTTGTTTGTAAGGTGTATTGGTCAGGAGTGTTCTTAGCTATGATTGATGAAAATTAAAAAATGTTTTTGAAATTTTTAATTATCACTTGTAAGAGATAACAGAACATTAAATTAATTACAATTAGTTGTGACGCATGGTAATAAATTTTTAGTTCCTTTTATATCATATACCCGCGTAGTTTATTTATTTTTCCCTTCAATAAAAGGGCTACAAAAAGAAAACTGTTTTTTTTTTCAAATAGTAGTGGTAGGTATACTAAAATAAAATTGTAATTAAATTGGTCCCGCCATTATTGAACGATGCTTAAAATAAAAAATTAAAAAAGTAACAGAATAAATATTATGTTTAAAAATTCAATTTTTATATGTATCTAAAAATGACTGACAAAGTTTTTGTTTCGTAGGTCAAACGATTTTTAGATCTGTTGGGTCGGCGATCGCATCAACTAGGTAAAGACATCTTCACAAGACAGGAGTTGATACAAATACACAAATCAGCGGGCATCGCTGGCGATCCAAATGATCTGATAGAAGCTATGCACATTCATTCCTATTTACTTCTCAAAGGGTCCAATACATATCAATTAATAGCTTTTTAAGTACTTGTTATAAAAATGTATTCAATAACAAGATATTTTGAAAAGCTTGTTTAATTTTCATTATCCATTTGTAAAATATTACCTTTTCATAAAGTTCCAGAGTACACTAAAATGGTTTTTGATGCACCAATATTAAAAATAAAGTTTTTAGCAGTACACTAAATAGCATAATGTCTAAAAGTATATAGATAGTTTGAATGTAAGACAAACTCAATTATAATTGGACAAGCAAATTTTCTTCCTGATTTATAATTTAGTGGAAAATTATAAAAATGCGAAAACTTGCTATTAGTATACTGCTAGTTTTAAATAAAAAGATTCCAGAGATAAAACACTTCAAGTGCAAATTCATCTTTTTTTCACATTCCTTTCCTTTAACTTCATGTTAACAAAAATAAATGTGGTTTTAATTTATAGTCAATAAAATAAGTAAGAACACGAAAGCATCTTTAGAAAATTTAATAATGTAAAAGATATGTATATTATAAAAAATTGTGACAGTCTTTAGATTTTCTTATTACCGCCTCTCGATGGTACTTCCTCTAAGGCCATTGACACATGGCAACAGCAATATAATGATCCTATCAGGATGAGAGAATTTAGAAGTGATGGTTGTGTAAAACTTTCAAAAAAAAGATTCCCAACTTCACTGCCTCCGAATAAATAGAAATTGGAGATGGCCGACAAAGCCAACAACGGTGAACACAGGAATGCAATAAATCTAGTCTCCATAGCCTCAGTTCTTAAAATATTTACCCTAAATTTTGTATACATATCATGTTTTGAAAAAGCTTTTCCCATATGTTCCAATGTTATGCCTGAGTAATTTAATATAGACCATATAAGTATGTGCAAAACAGTTCCGTGCCATACAAAAATAAATAAAAAAGTTGCAAGTGATGCCAATAATTTATATGTGATCTTCTGTAATTTGTAATATTGACTTAAAATGGAATAACCAGGTTTATAAATGTACCTGTAAAAAAATTGATGATAATATTTTTTACTTAATAAACAAAATAGTTAAGAGACACAGGAAGGAGGAAAATAAAGTATCTCAAGTATCAAATTTTTCACTATTTACTCCAAATTGAGCTTAGAATGAAATATGTTAATAATAAACAGGTCAGATAATTTAAAAACTAAAGAACAATTTAAAAATAATTACTTCACCAAAAACCTGTAGAGTCCGACATCAAAATGCCTCCACATCTGTGAGTATACATGAATTCTAGCAATACATCTTGGTGTTGGTGGTGCTTCTATGTTATCAAGTCTAGTGAAAGCTGCCGCTGTTCCATAAGAAATTACATATTTCATATGAAACTCTAAACCCATCCATAGTCCTCCACCACATAAAGCAATAGTAGGTAATTTTCTTATCAACTGAAAAGGATCACAATTAAATAAAAAAAAAATTTAATGTTTTATTCCAAATATATATACTATACATACCTCCATGTTATTTTGCATTGCAAAAAAATAAATATAATGGAAAACAAAATCCAAGATAAAAATATATAGCTGAAAAAATGTCATATCTATTGCAAATTTTTTCAATCTTGTAATTAAATTTTCTCTCTTGGTTTTAAAGCTTTTTTCAAACTCTTCATAAAGAACAACTGGACCAGTATAAAGAAGTGGTAAATATAATGTGTAGCTTAACATGCTGACAATATCATGTGATTTCAATACATTTCTTCCTCTTTTTTCAAGAAAGTCTAGAGAAAAACTTATGCAGCGAAGCTCAATCCATGCCACACAAAATAATAATAAATAAACTTCCTCATCTTGCATATCTTTGTGATCCAAAAAATTCCAGAAGTAGTATTTATATTTTAATGAGTTGTAACTTACGAGCAATAGCATAGTTGTGATCCAAATACTTAATTTTCGTCCACCACATAATAAAATTAAAATATATATCACAGGTTGAGCAAGAATGATTAGCATTTGTTTATATCCCATAAAAACAATGACAAATATAGTACTAGACAGTATATACCAACATTTTAATAAAAAGGAACTATATATCTCACATACGGTCTCAGACACAATGAAATGAAATATCATAAAATACCAGGATATTTGGAAAAAATATTTCCAGCTACTCCATTCAATATCAGAGACATCTTGCAATCTCCCAATGAATTTCCAGCCTCTCTGCAAATCATTCAGGGAAAATAATAGCTCCTCCTCTGATTCTAAGACATCTGTACAGGAAAAAATTTAATTAAAAAATTGTAAAAAAGGAAGTTGCATAGTAAAATCATTTTCACTTTAGTATTAATTGACATGCTTACCCCTTTGCGCTTGTACTAACTTATATATGGAGTACACATTCGCGAATATCCATAAAGAAAAATATATATACAATTCGGTTGCTGAAAGCTTTAATTTCATGATAAATATTGTTTATTACACGACATTCTCTCACGTAGTTAAACTTTAAAGTGATACTGATTGGCGATGGCTAATTAAAATGTATTTCAATTTTGCCGGTTAAATTATATTATGCATAATCGCGACAATTCAGGCTTATTTTGACTTTGACACTTGACAGCTGTTGTTAAGGTTAGGGATGTAAGTATTCAAATCGAAATCGGTACTCGATTTATATGATTACTGAAAAAATATTACATATTATTCACTTCTAGGCAATAGGCATCAATAAGATAGTAATCAAACTAATAAAACAATTTTCGTAACACTTATCGGTTGCAGCTAGGAGATATTTAAAAAAAATAAGTCCCACACCTTATTACGCAATGATGAAGCTAAGATCTAAAATATGATTTTTATTTCTTATCTTTGTCGACGTTTGCCCAACAAGAATTATAATTTTTTAATTTTTTTAAAAAAATATGGCCCTATGAAATTCTATAAAATATGTATTTTGACTAAAAAGTTTATGACAAAATATTTTATGACTAAAAAATATTTACACTGATAAATTTTTTGAGACTCACGAATGTGTTAATCGCTTTAAAATAAATTATTATTGGCGAAGATGTCACATAATATTTAAATTAAAAATATACAACTGAATTGAGAACCTCCTTTTTTTAAGTCTGTGAAAAAGGAGGTTTATTAATAAAATTAAAAGTGAAAATATTTCATACCCGCATGTATTACCCGCATAATTGCTTGCAGCAAAGAACGTTGAATCTAAAGTTTATAAAATATAGCATGAGTCCTGTGATAGTTGTCATCGAAATCACGCCTATCAAGTACTGTATTTTGCGACGAGGAATGTACGAAGACAAATGTCATACTTCATTGCTGTTGTGCTCTGAATAGTAACGTTCCTGATCATCGTAAAACAACACAAGTTATCGATCCTTAAAAAATAAATTGCTAAATCGTTTCATTATAACGCAGACTGTGAGCACTGTGTAATTCAGTTAATCAAATAAAAACAAAGAGCCGCTGCAAACTCATTAATGAAATCTTAAATGGCACTTTCATTATGAAATTCTCAATTTGATGTATGGTAAAAAATCGATGATTTGGGCTGTGTGTGACAAGAATAAACATGTGAAAAAGCTTTTTCGATTACGATTACGATCAATAATTAGCGACATATACCAGACATACAATGGACATGTTATTCTGACAGCTGTCACAGGACTCATGCTTTATTTTATAAACTAATTTTATTACGAATTTTTGTTTTTTGATTTTCGAAAAACTATTAAGGAATAATGTTCAATACTCATCTAAGAAACCAAAGTGCATTTATAAAAATTTAAAAAATATTTGACCGGTCAAAGAATTGAATTGAAAATTATCCAAAACGTAAATTGTGAATAACTGACACAAATAGTTTTGCGTAGTGCAACTTGCCTTTCAGGGAATTTACTAGTCGTCGATACTATTACCTCCAATGTTTTTTTATACAAGAATTATAAATTGTGGTCATCTACAAGTGCCTGAACTAAAGTTATAATAATATACTTACCATACCATAATAAAATTAGTTCAAATACATTTTTTTATTTTTCGTCCTAGATATAAATCAGTATTCGATAGTGATTCGTTGATCACAAATCATTCAACGTTCTTTAATGCCTACATCTGACATCATAACACTTCAAGTTCATTCGCATTTCGCATTCACAGATTAAGGCGACTACATTCGCATTTCGCGTTCGTCTTGGGATTAGGCAACTCTTATTATCAATTAACAGTTATGTTGTCCCAGACTACAAAAACAAATTATGAGTGAAACTACTTAGTTTAGTTGTGTTCTTAGTTAGTCAGTGAATTATTTAGAAAGTTTTCATTACGTACCTACATAGACTTTGTAGAGATGAATATGGAAAGTCCTATTCATTATATATTTTTTGTTATTCTTTTCGCTTCTCATGTTAATATATGTAAGTATTCCAATATTTTTACTTTAAATTTAATATATTTATATAAATAATTAGATAACAGATGTTAAAAGTCAAGGACTTCTTAGTGAGTAATTATATGAGCTTCGTATCGTACATAATATGTAAATCTTATAAATAGAAGTATTATTAGACATTTAAAAAACTTTATTCTTTAAGCATTTATCTCGTGATTCGCATAGTTCAAATTGATAAATTTTAACTTATTAATTTATTAAAGTATGAAGGCATGTGTATTCTCGGCTAAGTTTAAATACTTGAAATAATACCTAATACCTATCTAGTAATATTATAAAAAAAAAATATGAAAATATTCCCGAATTTAATATATCTATTTATTTATTTATTGTATATACCAGCATAATATTAAACTATTTTATTGATTAAATGCAGTCAAAATAAGGATATATCTAATAAAAAAAAAACACAAATGTGTTAAAAACACAAATGACTCACTTGGTAGATTATTTTGTATGTCACGGTAAAGTTTTGTTACGATTTTGTGTCAATGCGGAAAAATCGTTCTTTAAGTTATGTAGGTAGGTAGTGCTTGTTTAAGTAAACAATTATGTAATATGACCTACATTTCTATTATTTCAAATATTACTCATTTTTGTCTGTTGCAGGTTTCAATAAAGACCAGAGGTATAATCCGAATAGCGATTTTTTGTTACACGAAGCGGGAGCTCTCGCAACAAATAATAAATATGACTACAATGCTAACTTTCCGAGTTTGCCATCATCGAAACCTTCCACGTTATCCACAGTAGTACCCAACGTTAACTCTGTCCCCACTAATAAACCACAAGCATCTGGAAAACGAGATTATGTTGCACCCCAGCGACCGTTTATTAATCCAACCCCAATAACTCCACCTACGCCTAAATTAAATCCCATACCCAATTCTGGGAGCACATCACATTCACCCAAGAGAGATTATGTAGCTCCACAGTTCCCGACTTTAAAGCCTGATGGAACATTCCAACACCAATCTGGCTCTAATACAAACTCTCTAAATAATAAAAATGAATACAATGCAAATTTTCCAAGTTTACCATCATCGAAACCTATGTCGACATTAGTGCCTAACGGTAATTCCATGGCTACTACAAAGCCACAAGCATCTGGTAAAAGAGACTATGTTGCGCCTCAACGACAATCGGTTAATCCAACTCCAATGACTCCGCCTACGTCTAAATTAAATCGAGTAACTAATTCAGGTGGACCCAAAAGGGACTATGTAGCTCCTCAGTTCCCTACTTTAAGACCTGTTGGAACATCGCAGCATCAATCTAGCTCTATCACAACACCCATGACACCTAGCTCGCCAAAGAGAGATTATGTAGCGTCAAAAAACGATAAAACACAAAATGTACCAGGAAAAGTAAAAGACCTGATTCATTTTTATGATAGTAAATCTCAGGATAGTATAGTTCCTTCAAGGCCACCAAGTTATAGTTCAATATTACATGGCTCTACTAGTTCCGCCTCTAATGGCCCCAATGTTGTACCATCTACTATAATGAATCCAGCTCCTCCCAGAAAACCCGTTGTGACAAATAATAATAATTTATCTGCAAATCGTCAAGGGAGTACAGTCCTCCCTAGTTCTATTGTTAATAATCAAGCTCAAGGTATTAATTCTAACAGCCCGACAGATGAAGAATTGCAAACTATCAGTGAGGAATTGCTCCGTAAAGATGTAAACAATGCAGCTAAATATATTACAGTTAATTATCAAGAAAAAACTACATCCATGTCTAAGGACGACAAAGCACCTTTACCGTAAGTATTTATAATAGTAAGCTTTAAGTGCCTTCTTGTTTTCTCTATTAGACATGACATTGGCGAAGTAACACATGCTCCATAAGCACGTTTTGAAGAAGGTAACAAGTTAATTTAATTTAAGCTTAACGTGTAGCTTGAGATAGTTTAAGTACTACATATTTAAACTACTAGTAACTTAAAAATATTACTTTTTATTCTTATTTACTTAAATTATATATAGCAAAATCACAAAACAACATCACGAAAATGACTGCACAAATATACGTATATACAAAAACAGAGTTACGTTACAAACGTTAATTTTTGAGGACATTTTTTATTTTTATTTTAAAAAACAAAATTCCAATGAACAAATAAAAAAAATAAGACAAATGGTCTATCTATCATAAATTGGGTTAAATAATATTAACTGGAAAGAAGAATCCCCTTGATTTTTAAATTTCCCCCTTCCCTTTATTGATTCCTCTTGCAGAGGCCATAATTTATTCACAAGAAAAATGGCATACATTTATTAGTCTTTTTTTTTGACTTTGACTTTGAAATAAAAAAAAAGAATAGCACTTTTCTGCCCGGAAATCTCTTAGTAATTGGTGCAAATAGATATATACAAAAAACAGTTAAATTTAGTAGTAGTTTGTTTGAGCGCGTTAATCTCAAAAAAGTACTAATCCGACTTGAAAAATTCTTTTTGCATTGCCCGTTTATTGAGCAAACTTTTAGGCTATATATTATACTAGCATTCCCCGCCCGCTTTCAGATGACCAAAAACCAAATACTTGGTTTTACATATTAATATACTCTTACATTGTAGTTTTTGTACTTATTCTCAGAAATGAAATATTTTCCCGCGGCAAAAAATCCTATATGTTTACCCGGATAACCAGCTATCACCATACCAAATTTCATCAAAATTCCTCTAGTGGTTGTTCTGTAATGCTCTAATAGACAGACAGACAAAAATTCTAAAAACTATAGATTCGGACTCTGTATCGATAATAATGTTTATTTCAATAAGACTTTCCAAAAATATTTCATGTACAGATTCGGCTTAGTTACAATTTTATTATATGTATAGGTAATATATAGTCTATCTATTTCATACTAACTAGCCGTTAAAACGTACTTAGAGACAAACCCGAACGAAGTCGCTAGTAATTAAACAACATGTAAACAAGTCAGTCAATCTTAAAGATAAGTCTTTAGTCTATAAATATTTTGTGTCTACAGATTACTCACTATTGCACCTGAAGTATGGAATATTCCAACCGTTCAAAAATTCGTGCCATTATTAGATAATTATGAGCGAGATACATTGGTTAATGAGCATGTTACGTCACAGGTAAAGTAAACTTAAGTATGGCATAGGCCAGAGAAGGTGATTTTTGATTATTTATTGAAAATGCAAGCTGTTCTTTCAATCTATTACTCAACAGTCTAATCCTGATTATGTATGTTAATTACAGGAAAGGAATGAAGAAAACGCTTTTATGGACGCGATTATGACTACAAGTGTAATACGTCATTTAATGAATTTCCTAAAAGATAAAGGTGTGTTGATGTTTTAACTTTTGAAGTGTGTTAGGTAATGTCGTTTGGGATTAACTATACTGTATTAATTTTTTTCGTTTTTGTAGGCTATGTTACTCCAGATCCAAAACAACAACGAGATTTTCTGAAACAAATTTGGTTTGGCTTGTACTCTAGAGGGAAAGGCAAAATTAGCAGTTCAGGATTTGAACATATATTTGTGTCTGAACTTAAAAATGGAGAAGTGTCAGGTATTGTTATAGTGGTTCTGTGTATTGATCTTCTTTTCATCTTTTTATAGGTATATACTGACACCCACTATTATTTCATTATGATTTTTTGGAATTCGACCCATCAAGCCATTTTGAGGCCCTTTCGCGAATTTAATATTTTCTCCTACGTAGCTGTGAAAATATCTTAACTTTTTCATCAAGACATACTCGTATTTTATATGTTTTTATCGTATTCATTTAATTTTATAATTTTTTTTGCATATACATATCTATTAATTCTACCGGGATATATCCACATTATAATTATTAGTAATACTATACTGCAAAGGGGCAAACAGAACATAATATTTCTCTAACATTTACTACTGGAAACTTACAATTAGTATCCGATGTCCATGTATTTTTACCCGACTGCGGCGAAGCCAAAAGATTATGTATTTGACATGTATGTATGGATGTATGTATGTCCGATCCTATTTCCCTCGTCATTACTAAACGGCTTAACGGATTTTGATTATTCATACCTCATTCGATTTGTCTTGATAACGCAAGTGTCATAGGGTATATAGATATCATTAAAAATCCAAATGGCGGATCCAATGCGCCAATGTGTACGAGTGATTTTTTTTGTCTTAAAAAAAAATTCTTGAAAAAAATATTTCGTCCGGAGACAGACACACACGCCTGTCTCCGACTACATATACTATGTTCCTTTTTCAACTTGTTCTCTTCTTTTTAGTTCGCTTTGTATGCAGTCAGTTTTTTTTTTTTACTTTTAGTAAATATTTATTCTATTAACCAATATCGTCTCATATGTATTTTATTTAAGGTCTGCATAACTGGGTTTACTTTTCCAAAGAAGAGCAAGCCAATCAAGCAAATTATTTAGGCTATATGAAATCCGTTGAATTTAGTGATGTAAGTATTTTAAATAATCGATTTACCGCACACATTAATGTTAATTACTAACCTATAGTGTCAGAACTAATGCAAAAAGTATTTTTTGTATTATTTTAGAAAGGAGCAGTGATTAAGATGCATTTCAATCAACAAGGTGTTGATAAACCAGTTAGTACTATGTTTATTGGTACCTCGCCTGAATTCGAAATGGCTATATACACTTTATGTTACGTTACTCGTGTTGAAAATGACTGTAACATAAAACTTGGGACCAAGGATGTTAACATCTTGACTCACAACTATAGATACCGTAGCAAAAACTACATTGGCAGTGCCTATCCTCAAATATAGGAAGCAGAAAAAAAAATGTGATCCAATTAGGAAAATACAAAATCGAAATATTACTCTTAAGTTTTAACTTCATACAAACTTTATTAACATTTAAATATATTTTCATAATTCTTTTGATTTTCATGCAGTTTTATTGATTTTTTCCGAACGCGTGTTTTAATTATGAAATGTAGAGCGAAAGAATATATAATATATTCTTTCGTTCCACATTTCATACAAACACTTCTTGAATCACCCAGCCTTTCAGTCATAGTCGATTTCCTAACGATTATAATTTTTTTCTTTACAAATTCTTTACTTTGATTTCAAATTTCAATATCGACGTAATAAAACAGTGTTAGTAAGCCTTTTTGTTTGTTTAACGCGCTAACTTTGAAACTATCGCACCGATTTCATAAAAATGTTTTACAGTTTGTAACCTATTAATTGAAGAAGCTTAATAAGATGTCCAACATCATGCTACGATTCTAAGGGATGGACCAATTATGCGTAAATAAACCATGCGATCAAACATCAATAAATATTAAATATAAAATCAAGCCTAAGCTAGTCCAGAATATTTGTATAAGCTATTTCTTGTCTCCATTTTAAATTTTAGTCGGATTCGTCAAGCAATTACAGTGCGTGTGTTGAAAGTAACAAACACACTCACAAATTAATAAACTTTCATATTTTCAAATATTTCTTTTCTTTATCTGTTTTAGAAAACATCGTTAAAAATATTGTAAAATTTTGCTACATCACTACATACATATTATAAAAAAAAGTCTCTGTCTGAACGCCATATACTCAAAAACTACCGAACGGATTTTCATACGGTTTACATCATAAATGGAGTGGTTGATTTGGAAGGTTTAAGTGTATAACACATTACGGTTTTGTGTATTTTGGAACTGAACTGAACTATGACGATAAACGTTGAAGATGTCGGAAAAAATTATGCCGACTTAGAGATTTATTGGCGTGCGCCACATAAACTAATAAAGTTATATGAAAACACTGTATTACAGAATTATTCCTCTTAATAAAAACTAAAAAAAACGACTTCCAGGCACTAAAAAGTTAAAAATAACTAGGTATATTATGCTTTGATTTGTATCGGCTGGTACGGACTTCGAAAATATCTGATTAGGTATTTATTTTAAATGAAAACCTCTGTTTAGTTGTTTTTTTTACTTCTTAGTGCCTGGAAGTCGGTTTTTTTAAGATTTGATTTTTCCATCTTTAGTGTAGACGTAATAAGCAGGTAATTTGTAAGAAGAAAGTTTTTAATTATCATATTCGATTAAACAATTTATTTAAAAAAATAATTTATTGTTTAATTTTTTTTAAAACCGCTCGACCGATTTCGATAAAATTTAAATGGCACCACCTGGGAAGTATACCTACCCTTTAAAACAGAAAAAGAGTTTTGCAAATCGATTCAGGCGTCTTCGAGTAATCGGTGAACATACATAAAAAAAGATTCCGACGAATTGAAAACCTCCTCCTTTTTGGAAGTCGGTTGAAAAGATCCACCTATTAACCTGTAGCAACGCTATGTGCACGTACCTAGGTATTAGTGACGCAGCCGAGCGAAGCGAGGGTAAGTACCTAAGTCACTAGTTGATAATAAATATGAAATATGCTTCAGAAAATTATGGCATCTATCCTGCATCTATGACAGATAAATAAAATTGAAGTGTCTGTTTGTAATATGAAAATAACAGCTTTTTATTAAATGCATAATATGAAACCTACGGTACTTATAAGACATACACAATTTAATATTTTTTAGTATTTTTTATCGGTCTGTTTGTTCCGGCTAATCTCCGAAACGGCTAGACAGATTTTAATGGGACTTTCACTGGCAGATAGATAGCTGATGTTATAAGGAGTAACTTAGGCTACTGTTATTTTAGAAAAAAAATTGGGTTCCGCTAAGAAAAAACCTACCTAGGGGCGCTCCCAAACGAAGCGAGAGTGAGTAGCTAGTTACTAGATAAAATTAGAAATAAGTTTTAATCTAGAAGTTTTTCGAAAAAACAATACTTCCTTCTATTTCTAAAACGCTCGAAAAACTAATGCTTACCAAGAAAATATAATTTATTGGGATAAAAAGTACTGTGTATTAAATTACTGCGGAACTTTTGTTAAAATTCACGTCCGACATAAACGTTTTATTTCTTACAACTCTACCCAATTTTTATACTTAAGTACCTATCTCTTAAAAAAGTATTAGCTAAGAAACGAATATTCTCTTGTGACAGTTAATAAATACAAATAATAAGTATTATTTCAGTATGTAATTTTAATTTGTGTTTTATTATGATGAATTAATATAATATTTTATTTATCTTAATGTGGACGGAATACCTGGTTCGCTAGCACAGATTAACGAGACTTAGCTCAGTTAACTCTAATAAAGTAGTAAGAGATAAAATTTATATTTAATGATCTAAGGGAAAAAATAAATAGAAAAATATCTAATCTTACCGACCACAGGTTTACTGTTTTTTATGTTTTTCTTTTTCACTAAAGAAATGAATGATATTGGTACTTGGTAGCGTTGACTGCTTTTATGTTTTAATGTAGAAGTTAGAAGCATGGATGAGTTTAATGGTTAAAAGTTGAACCAAAAAGTATTATTTAGTTAAGTTGAGCTAGAGAAAGGTTTTCGAATTAAAAATTTAAATAGACATTAATCATTATACAAATGACAATGTTGCTAGTAGAAAGAAGCATTGCTTGGTTCTTAATACAAAATATTATCCTATTTAATAGTAAAATAAATCTGTATATAAAGGTTAATTAATGACTATATACAGAGTGACAAAGTATAGTAACAAAAACACATATGTATTGCTATCCTAAGACGGAAACATATACAAAATAACAAAAATATAAAATAAAGGTTTTTAAATTTTACATCAAATATTTTATCTTACAACACTAACAAAATCAGACAGACGGTGACATTTAGTAATACGAAATGCACGTGTGTTAGCTAAAATGTTTCACATAGAAAGTCGTCAAATTATGCAACGATTATCCTTTGTTTTAATTTAATCTCATATACCCCTAAGTGTTTATATAAAATGTTATTATATAAGTATATTTTTTAGTACATAGAATTTAAATTGAATATTTAGTGGAAATTACGAAAATGAGTTTGTGTTGTACATTATTCCGCAGTATTTTGAAATCAAATCGCAATTTATCAATTAAAAATGTTAACAATAATTGTCAAGTGTTGGTCAATAACTTTTCTACACGTGAACTCTTAAAAGAAGCTTACTGTCGCACAAAATTAAAATGTAGATGTAAGTATATTTTCATAATGTGTATATTTTTAATTACAAAATTTACTGTTAAAATATAACGCTATTATTAATATTTTAATTATATTTTTAGCTAAAAAATTACCTCAAGATGTGAATCCACAAGGAGTATTTGCTTGTAACGAGTTAGATCTTTCTGAAGTTAAAGTATATGGGTTTGACTACGACTATACACTTGCACACTATAAGCCTACTTTAGAGCATTTATTATACAATCTTGGAAGGAATATGCTATTGGATAAATATAAGGTATTAACTTAATTTCTATACATTTTCTTCCTTACTTTTTAAAATCATTTTTTAATAATTCTTAAAGTTATGTAAGTTTAAACAAGTACAAATATAGATTACGTCTTTATTGCGTCTAATCTAGATGAATTCCAAAAATAAATTATGACAATTATCTAGCTTATTAGCCTGCCAAAAAAGTTCCTACACTGACTTAGCTATATTCTTTTTAAATGCAACTATTATATTTTTTCAGATTGCTTTGTGGTTTTATTTTGTACTTTGGTTTCCAACCATTTCACAAATTTGCTACTTTTGAGACAACTAAAACCTTGGTCTTTCCCTTGACAATGTTTGCTGTAGTGTAAAACATTCAATATGATGAGAACCAAAACATAATATAAAACTGCCACAAAATCCAGAAAGAGAGTTTTATTTAAAATGTTAAATATTCCTGTAAATCTTAAGAAATTTTTTTAATACTTATTAGCAAAACTAATAAAATAATGTTGAATGCTATACCTCCATATAACTTTATATTTTTAATTGTAGTATCCACAAGAAATTTCAAAACTAGAATATAAACCAGACTTTGCCGTCAGAGGTTTACATTATGATATTGAGAAAGGGTTACTCTTAAAGTTGGATTCATTTCTTCAAATTCAATTTGGTGCAGTTTATAGAGGATTAACTCCTGTTTCCACGGAGGAGGTTCTTCAAATATATAAGAATAGAATTATACCAATTGCTTATGTTGAAGGAGATACTAGAGTTCACAAAGTGAGTATATTTAGTAATTAAGTTGTACAGTTGATGTTTTAAATGCCGTTTTAACTTTTATATATAAAATATGATAAAAGAATTGGGTATACTATATGACTGCAATTTAAGAAATTAATCTATTTACATAAATATTAATTTGAATTATTATGTTAATCTATATAATATGTATATAATAAAATTCTAACTGAGTTGAATTAGTACATTAAATATTTTGGAAAATCTTATATAAATAGTCATTATTATCGATACAAAGGCCAAATTTATAGTTTTTAGAAATTTTTCCTTTCTGTCTGTGATCGCATGATGAGAAAACCACTGGACAGATTTCGATGAAATTTGGTATGATGATACCTGGTTATCTGGGACACAATATAGGATTCATTTTATTGCGGGAAAATATCTCATCGCTGAGAAGTCTATACTAAAATGTAACTAGGGATGAACCCGAGTGGAGTGAGGGTGAGTCACTAGTTTATTTATAATTTACAAAATATAATAAACATAAACAGGAATAACTTATACAATTATGGCATATTGCGAGCACTTGTAAGCAATCATTCATTTGTGCATTCCCCTTGCAATGTCGTTTAATACATACAAGGTCTGAGTGACAGGAGACTAAACTATATTAATGCATTGCATGTGCCTTTAACTGCCATACACTATAAATAATAACAAGTGAAACATAAAATGAAATTACAACCATCTGTTTTACATGAATAGAAATGTCTTAATATTTACAATGATTTTAAATAATAGCTTTGACCTATCTATAACTATCAGTTCTATATGTCCCATTTTTTTCTAAAATAATAAATAAATATAAAATAAAATTTTAACAATAGCTAAACTTAATAGTAAATAAATATAAAATAAAATTTTAACAATAGCTAAACTTAATGGTAAATAAATATAAAATAAAATTTTAACAATAGCTAAACTTATATTTAAATTTATGATAGGCCATAATTAATTTAATATTAATAAAAATTGAGATGGTTGATTATTCTTTCTATTTATGTTAATGATCTCGTAACTTTCTATATAATGAAGTAAAAATAAAATACGCCTTTTGCACAAGCAATACTAGTAGTAGGAGATCCCGATCTATGCGGTGGACCCCTCACTCTTTTCTCAGACGATTTTTTTAATCCATAAAACAATAACAAACTCACCGGCTAGAAAAGTCAGTACTAGCCACTTAAACCCAATAAAATATCACCCGTCTTAATGAGGCGTCGCAGGATCGCTTACGCACTCAAGCACAATGCCCCGACGGCAGGTCTGCCGAAGCAGACCACAACAACCATGGGATTAACCTAACGGTCCACTCTGTTGTCAGAGAAGTACCAGGAACAACCCGCATGGTACACCGTCCACCGAAGAAGGCCACCTTCCAGTGCGTCTCTTTATTCTTGACTTCCGGCTGAACTGCCGGACGCTAATGAGTCCCCCCACCGCGACAACGCACGTTGGGGGAGAGAGGGGTGGTCCTGAGTCGTGTTTGTTAATATGTTTTATAGTTTAAAAAATATATTTCGCTTGGAAAAAGAATGAGAATCCACCACATAGATCGTGATCTTACACTATAGCTACCATTCCTAAAAATTCATTAAGCCATATGAGAACAAGTTAAAATCGATTTTAGTAAAAACTTCCTTGCTTTCCCATACAAACTTTCATCCCCATTCTCACTCCCCTTAAGTGATGTTTTCCGAGATAAAAACTATTTCACTCACTCACTTCTCACATCATGAGATTTAAAAAAAACTTATTTTAGTAAAAAAAAATCTTTTAATTTTCTTCTATATAAAACTTCCTGACAATAACAAACACAAAAAAAAGAATCATTCAATTTGGTGCAGTCATTTCGGTTATTATTATTTTTTTTTAATTTATATTGTGTTTATCTTTGTTTCAGGCAAATCGATCAAAAATGGTGCACCTAGCAGATTTGTTTTCAGTACCAGAAATGGGTTTATTATGTAATGTCGCGGAATATTTTATTAAAAATCATATAGATTATCATCCTGAAATTTTGTTCTTGGATGTAAAGGTATCAATTATTATAATACATATTATACCTTCATAAATCTCGTAATATTCCATGACCACATATTGTCCTACATACTATTGTGTGCAGGTGTTAAGTTACAACATTGAATATAGAAATTCTATTCTTATTTGTGTAATATATATTTTTAATTTAATAGTACATTACAATATGTGTGTTTTAAATAGTCCATTATTGCACGGCGTGCATTAATGAACTAATAATTTAAGTCACTAGTATCGAAACTATTTTATAGCTCGTGTCACATCGACATCTTTTTTTTATCTTCCAAAAGTCTAGAATGAAATTTTGGAAGATAGCCAATGTTTTTATACATGACACATTGTATTTCAAAATAAACCTATTACTATCGTAGTTATTGTTCATCATGAACTATCTTAAATGAAAATATGTATATAAAATTATTTATTATTAACTGTTTTTCTTAACTAAGATTAGAATAAAAAAGAAATTTGAAACTAAGCTTTATTTATTATTTATTTAAGCCCTTTGATATTTAAAATAAATTGTACTTAGTGACAAAGAAAGAATAATAAACTAAAAAAAAACCTAAGAAAGAAAACAAAAACGCTTTTACCAGCATGCACCAGCATCTATTCATGTTTGATTACTCTGACACAACATATTGATGATTTATTTTTTAATTTTCAGAATTCTGTACAAAGCTGCCATCCAATAATGCACAGGATTGTGGCTAAAAATGTGGAGGAATATATAAGACCTAACTCTGACTTAAAAAAATATTTCCAAATTCTACAAGAAAACGACAAGAAATTGTTTTTAGTCACAAACAGCCCATATCATTTTGTGTGAGTTTTCATTTTGTTATAATATCAATTCAAAGTGGATATATTTATCCTAATTATTGTAATGGCTATTGCTTGTGCATTTATTTTCATTACAGAAATTCTACAATTTTCGAGCAATATTTTTAATGTTTATAAGAACTAAAGTTGGTAGTTGCAGATGTCTGACTAGTTTTAATCGCATTACTCACCTTCGCTAAATATTTTCAAATAAATGTTGTCAGTATTTAAAAATCAGGCTTATTTTGACTATTTGTTCGGCGATTCTCAGAAATAAATAAATAAATATGTTGGGAAATTAACATAATATAGGACTTTAAATACATATTTACATAATAAATTATTTCAAAAGTACTTGTAATAAGTCTAATTGAATAAAGTTTATTTCATTTCATTATAAATATAAACACACATGACAGGAGTACAAACATTCGTGCTCATCACAAATGAATGCCACCAGCGGGACTCGAACGCGCGACCGCTGGCACATTAACTAGGGCCACTACAAACTGAGCTAAACGTGTCGTCGAATTCTCAGAAACCACTGTTAAAAATTTGTAGAAACGCAGGTATGGAGATGTTGGTTGGAACAGATTGGCGCGAGTATTTTGACGTGGTCATTGTGAATGCGAACAAACCAAAATTCTTCACTGAGCTCTCTCGTCCTATTCGAGTGTTTGATAAAAATGCAAATACGCATATTTGGGAGAAAGTTACATCGTTAGAAAAAGGAATCATTTACTATGAGGTAAGATTAAAAAAACAAAGATTGTAGTTTATTAAAAAAATAATTGAATGTTCAATTGTTTGGCTTACATAAAATTTAAGAAATGATTTGTATTTTAGAATAAAAAAAGTTTAATTTACAATTTAATGATTAATTATTATATTTTTTATTTAATGGAAATTATATAAATCTAAAATTGATTGTTAGAGTTATCTTTTATTATAACGTTCCGAAATTATAATTTTTTTAAGAGATTTTTTTGTTTGAGACTAGTTAGCTAAAATATGTGTGTTCAGCCCTTTTTAACGTCCAACTACTGGGCACGGGCCTCCCTTCAGTACGAGGGGGATCAGGCCATAGTCGACCTCGCTGGCCAAGTGCGGGTTGACGAAATTCACATGTCTTTCGAAAACTTGCTAAGTTCTCTCAGACATGCAGGTTTCCTCACGATGTTTTCCTTCACCGTTACGACAAGTGGTAACCATATTGGACATGATTAGCACATGAAAATATCAGAGGTGCGAGATTCGGGATTTGAACCCGCTTCACTCGGTTTCCCAAGCGAGCGCGTTTATCATTGGGCTACCACTGCCACCTGTATGTATGTAATTGTATGTATCAGTGGCGAAGGGTTCATACAAGACGTGTTACCTTAAAATGTATTTGCTATAATTTTACATACATTTATTTTTTTAAATGTATATTTATGTTCTTTTGGAAATAGATATATAATAATAGCTTTATTTCTTTGTGCATTAATATCTATAAGATATATAAGAATTGTATATCAATATTTTGTTGTTTTTTTTGGAACGGCTTACCTCTGCTAAAATTTCACCCTTCGCCACTGGTATGTATGTATGTATGTATGTATGTATAATAGGGCACAGTGAAGCAGCTGCAGGACCTGACGGGGTGGAGCGGCCACCAGGTGCTGTACTTCGGCGACCACCCCTACAGCGACCTCGCCGACGTCACGCTGGAGCACGGCTGGCGCACCGGCGCCATCATCAACGAGCTCACAGTACGTTATTGTTTTAAATCTTTTGTATTAAGTTCTCGCATTAATTTTAATGTGTTATATTTTTTAATCTGTCACCGATCGTCGTTTCTTAGTTTTAAATTTATATCGAGTATTCTGACTAATTTTGCGACGCATGCGCCCATCGTAGTATGGTAGTTGATAGATCGAAAAGCATCAATCTCATCATAGTAAATGTAATCTAACAGTATGATACCCAAAAAACTTCTTCCATCAGTATTTAAATATTTACCACATATAGCTATTTCTTTTCAGTTTTATAATAAAATGTCCAACTTCTTTCAAAGTAGTTATTATTAATTTAAAAAATGTATTTTTGTAGCATGAAATCAACACTCTGAACATGCAAACGTTTAAAGAGAATGCCAACTGGCTGCAAATGTTAACCCAGCTCATCGAGGACCACCAAGACTACAAGGAGCCTGAGGCCGTTGAGATCATCAGTGAGTGGATGACTGAAAGAGACTTTCTCAGGTAAGAAGTTGTGTATAGTAGTAACACAGTCTACCAATCCATACAGTAGTCTAACTAAGGCGTCTAGTGCATTAGCGCCAGGCGTGTGAGGTGAGACGCGGGTAAGACACTCCCCACTGTCATACGTATTTTTATAATAACGTTCTTCCGCCCGATTTCGGCAACGGCGGCCAATCTCATTACGAGGGCACTGAGTTTTTTATTTTTAGTAGAACGACAGCAGAGGGGGGGGGGGGGGGGGGGGAGTTAGGATGGACTAAACTTAAAACGAATGTTTTACTTCACCATTCATGTTGTTAAGGGACTTAACTACCTTCTTAAGAATGGTATCTTGGTACACTTGTGCCGATGTCCTGATATCTTTTTCACAAAAATATGGCTCAGTCCCTCCTTCATAGCTAACACAAACAAAAAAATAATAAACAAAATTTTTCTGTGACCTCCCTTTGCATACCGCTTTAGTAGTTGTTTTGATTTTACCACCCTATACTTTTTTAAATGATCAGTTAAGAAATGACCAGTAGGCTGCAAGTCTTAAGTCATCCTCTAAAATACGCGACATGGTTCTAGGTGCTATCTTCATCTCCCGAGATAAAATCTTTTGCTTTTGGACAGGATTTCTTCGAATTCTTTCCCTTACTGCGTTTATCGCCTTTTTTGTACGAACATTATGTGGACGGCCAGATCTTTTTCTGTCACAAACAGAGGAGGTTTCATTGTACCTATCAATAGCCCGGTACACAAACATTTGACTATTACCAAGCATATGGAGAGTTTTAAAAATTGTATTTGGCTCCATACCTACTTTGTGTAATGCAATCACAGCGATTCGGTCCTCTTTATCACCCCACTCCATTTTAATATCACAAAATATTTTACGATGTATAGGCGCCAAAATGAAAAAACACAATGAACAATCATATAAAAATGACAGATTCCAAATTAAAATGTAATATTTTGTTTATTTTTAATTGTAACTGTATTTATGGCCAGACTATGTATAGTTGTATTACATTGCCTACTGTATGTATTTTTATACTGTGGTAGTAATATATGTATTTTGTATGTAGTTATTAAAATAGGATTAAAAGGTAAGTGCTAAGTAAAATTATTGATTTTATATATATAGGATATTGTGTATTCAGGGGAATTGACTGTTGCCTAGTATTGCTACATCGTGTTTTTTTTTTTTTTATAATATTCAGAATTAGTGCTTGACTACGTTCCACCTGATGGTAAGTGGTAACGCAGTCGTAGATGGTAAGTCGCACTAACTCAGTAGCCACCTATTCACTCTTGTTAAATATTATTGGCTGATTTTAACTTATATTTTAAACATATGCATATAAATAACACACAATCTTTTGGAATAAGATTTAATCGTGATATCGATGTAATAATTGCGTAACAAAATTATTGGTTTAGGCGTATTTATGTTTTATATATAAATATCTATTTTCTGCAGCTCTGCCAGTGAGGGATCCAGGTAGTTATATATTTAGTACATCCAACCATATCTAGACCTATATATAAATATCATATGTCTTCGTCTACAGAAGGTCTTCGTTTACTTAAAAAAGGCACAAAAAATATCTGCAATGTTTAGTTATAACTATTTAATAGGACCCTTCATAAAGCCAAATAGTCCCCGTGAGTTCAAGTACATTTGGATCAAGCATTAGCAATATTGTTCCACCCATATATATAAATTTTCAAACATCCTCAAATTAAAAAATGAGGTATCCCTTAAACCCCCCACGAACGCGGACACGCCGGCGTGTCAGTTAACAATAGATTTCTTAGAATTTTAATTAATATCTTAGAAATTTACCTGGAGGTGTTAAAATAAAATATATTGTTTTTCATCTTAATTGATCATAGTGAATTGTCATGATTTTACTTATTCATGTTGGAAATATTAGTAGGGTATTATTATGCCAAATATGTTACATGAAATATATAGAATTAGATTAAATATATATTTTTTAATTTTAGATAGTTATATAGCTATTATATAATATACACATTTCATTTCAGGAACTCAACAAAATCTGTGTTTAATCGACAATTCGGTAGTGTTTTTCGGACTTATCACAACCCTACATACTTTTCGCGAAGATTGTTTCGATTCGCTGACATCTATACTTCTAATATAAGGAATTTACTCAATTATTCTTTAACTCATACGTTCTATCCTCGTCGTGGAGTCATGCCACACGAATATGGATCTTATTTCGTTTAAATTACGCATGAAAATTATTATAGTTCAATGAAATATCCTATACTGAGATTTAAAACACTATCTCTACCATGGTAAATTGGTATAGTGACGATAAAACGTTAAGCAACGCTAACTATATAACTTATTACATGTATAATAAGTAGTGTAGTAAAAGACGCGCTCGCTAGCGAGTATCGATAGAAAATATAAACAACTCATGGTAGAGGCGCGGTGTGATTTTTACATTTTGTTCTTTATTTTTTATTAGATATTTTATATTAATAGTTGTATTGTTTTTATTATTATTTTTTTGTTTTATTGTGTAGATTATAAGTAATATCATTGTTATATTTAATAGTTTTACAAATCGAATACGAATTACTGAAGTTATTTAATCGATAATTATACCGAAACGACCGCTTTGATCATGTTTGTTAACTTATGTATAATTTTATTAGTATTGATAAAAAAAATTCCATTATTTATTGGGTTGATTAATGTTAGTATATAAAATATAAACTAGTCTTATGTGAAATTTACATATTAAAACTTTCTACATACCTACTTCAAAATATTAGGTAGTGTATGTATGTGTTTGCCAGTTATATAGTTCATTTGTACGAGGGGCGTTTGAAAAGGTAGCCTGACCAGGAAAATGAAAAGCAATATTTTTTTAATTTATTTTTAAATACTTTCTACCATGAGTTTAATACATTTTTTTCATCGGTATGCCAATGCTTCTTACCGTCTTTAAAAAAATCTTCACCTAAGCCCTCAAAAAATTCATCGACAGCAGGTTTGACACCTTAATTTGTGATTTTTTTTACTTCCTAAGTGGCTTTTTAGCTTTTGAAATAGATAGTCTATCCATTTTCTAAAATCATCACTATATTTTGTTCGGCGGAATCGCGTTCGGAATCGTAACGGATGCGAATAAACGAATGAATTTTAATACCGTTACCATTGAATAATGTAGCTTTATAATGAGGGTAGTTTATAAAATATATGACGTTCTATCTATGTCAGGCTACGGACGTTCCAAACGCCCCTCGTAGTATTATTATCTCAATAACCAGATCTTAAATGATAAAAGACAGAAGTTAAAAAATAGACGAAAAGTCGAAAACGCCAAGGGCGAGTCGGACTCGCACACGAAGGGTTCTGTACCATTACATTCTAATAGTTTTTTTTTAATTTGCATGGTGGCCATTTTGAAATTCGCCATTTTGGTTTTTCTTATTTGTTATATAGCAACAATAGAAATGCACACTCTTAAAATTTCAACTCTCTACCTATTATGGTTTATGAGATTCACCGCTAACAGACGGACGGACGGCGGAGGCTTAGTAATAGTGTCTCGGTGGCACCTTTCGGGTACGGAACCCTAAAAATGATGACATCATATCATTTGTAATTAAAGTAAGTAGAAATTAAAGTCCAAATGCTTATACATATAAACGAGAGTAAAATTGATTAATTCTAAACGTCTAAGACAAAAAAAGTTCATTCAAAAAACTACCCTATGTAGATAAAAATACTATCTCTTCCATAAAGTATTACTGTAGTTGCAAATTTAAAAGTATTCCTTTACAAAGATTCTAGTCAAGTGTATTTATTACAGAATTATACAAGGAGTGTACAAAATATACAGAATCTAAACATATATGGAATTTTCTTCTAATGATAAAAGTTAATTGGTGGTTCTTGCAAAAATCATAGAAACGTAAGAAAAAAAAATATCTTTTGTGTACAAACTTAATTCTTGATATTGTTGTGGCATTTAATAATTGTTGTTATACATTTGTATAGTCTTTATTAAATCAATTTACAAGAATCGCCACCTTGCCATGTTATTTTAGTGATACATACTTTAAATGCCATATCATACAACGATTGAGACTTAGTTTTTTAATTTTTAGATAGATTTTGCAGTGTTTAGCTCATTTTTAATACTTTATTTGTGGTTTAAAACTAAATTTGTAATTATGTACTATTCACTTTGATAATTCTATCTACTGTGAGTGAGTATAAAGCGTGACTTTAGATAACCCTACATTGTGCCATCTTGCTAGACAATAAACAAGTTCACTTTAAATAGGTTTTATTTGTTTTTCTACCCTTTAATCTATACATATAATAAAATTCTGAGTCAAATCTGTACATTAAATATTTTTTGGAAAATCTTATTGAAATAGACATTATTATCGATACAGAGGCCAAATCTATAGTTTTTAGAATTTTTGTCTGTCTATCTGTCTGTCTGTCTACCGCATGTTACCGCATCACAGAAAAACTACTGGACGGATTTTGATGAAATTTGGTATGGTCATAGTTGATTATCCGGGTCAATATATATAGGATACTTTTTACAGCGGAAAAATATCTCATTTCTGAGAAAAAATACAAAAACTGTAATGTAAGAGTACTAATATGTAAAACCTAAGAATTTGGTTTTTGGTCATCTAAACGCGGGCGGAGCCGCTGGCAATGCTAGTTAATATTATATAATTTAAAATACATAAGTTACTGTCATAGGATCGATCGAGTATGCATACAAAATAAAAGATTTTCTTAGGTTTTTCAAATTTTTTTTATCAAAAAAATGACACTAACTATTCACATATAATATTATACATGTACACACCCCAAATGTGTGTATTGTTTTTGTTAATTTTAAATCTACATATACTTAATGAGTAGATATGTCTATTAACACAAAGAACCATAAGTTTTTTAACTTTCTTAGATCAAAGCGAGACAGAAACTACGTACAACATGTGTAGTCTAATAATATAGTGCATAATTATATCAAATATTATATCAATTGGTGCGTAATTAGTATAGATATTACAAACACGTGGTTTAAAAAAAAATTAAATATAGGTACGTTCTACAATAAACAGATTTTTGATTGTTATTTCTGTTTATAAAACTAATTTATGATTGCTGTGCAATATGCATTTACATATCTCTTTAAGTGTATAAGCTTATATTTAGTAAACTGGATAAGCAGTGTCTAAGAGAAGTATATTATCTGACTTCCGAGTTTTGGTTTGTATGGTGAAAGCTACGTTGTTGTATCGCAGTTTACAGGGACGGTCGGGACGCGCCATGAAGCAGAGCGTGTACAGTGCAGTTTCCAACTCGGGGGAAGTCCCCACAAACATTGTAAGTTCAGGTGCGTCTTTAGTCTCACTGAGGATCGAGTGTTGCTTGAGGATCATCCCTTTCTGTAAAAACAAGCATATAATCATAGTTTATCTTCGTATTAAATATCATCCAAGTGAAGGTGTAAACATACAGCTTAGTACAAACATATAGTAACCAATTAAATTTCGTTATACGATAAAAACAAACTTACACCAGAAAGGTCTAGCTTGTCGATGTAACCCAAGTAGTTAGCTTTATTATCCATCTCGCGCTTGGCGAAGAACAACCAGCTGTGAAGACCTGAAAATTACAACATAAAATAATATTTATTACTATCATGAAGTGTTATACGGCTTTGTTTTGTGAAAACTTAAAACTATAATCACTTATTTTCATTGAAAATATTTCAAACGTACCAAGAACGGTGTTAGAGTTTAATTCTGCCATGAAAATGTTCTCGAAGGCGCAGCTACATTTGCAAAGGCCGGTCCAGTGGCGAGCGTATTTTGTGAACCAGATTTTCTTCAGCAACTCCACTTGCTCATTATATTCATTCATTTGATTCAAACCTATTAAATTTATAAAATTAAAGAATTTTTTCATATATGTATTAAATAATAGACGCTATCGAATTTTGTGGTATCTTTAATCTAAAGTCGGCCGGCAAAATTATTCCCATAGATATTCTTTTATGGTATTTACCGTAAAGAAGGAAAAAGTGTTGTTTGATTAAAATAACTGATGACACCATTCATTTGTTTATAGGTAGTTTTATACCTTCACACATGCATTAGTTCATATCTGTTAGTCACATATTTAGTCACCTTTACTGACGAGGAATGACATTAGACTTCTAATAGGTCCTGTGGCCAGAATTGTGTTGATGTATGTCATCTGCTCCGATTCTTCCTTTAAAGGTAATTCGGGTGTTATAAAATTAGGTATCGATACTACTTTTTAAGTTATTATGAAAATTGTACAATCGAGAAAATATTTTAGCATAAGTAAAGAAAAAGATTAAAATAATTTATAACAGAATATAAAAAAATTATAATAAAATAGTAAAGTCATTAACGAACAAAGAAACGGATATAAGCAATTATTTACAACAAGATAATAATATAATCATTATATTCCGTAATTGCCTTATAGTAAATGCAAACCATGTATTCGAAGCAGCGCATGATATATTTTTTATATTACTTCAGCGATTCATTTTTATATTACAGATTTATTTACTTATATAATAATAAAATACAATTCGATGATTTGGTGACTCACATTTGGTGTAACAAATTCAGGTCTGATGACGTTTTTGTGATAATTATCGAATAGTGCTGCAAATGGTCTAATTGTTGGACCATTCCATACATTCTCGGGCACTGACAGGAGGCTGTTGACGTAAAAATAACCGTCGTTATATTTCTAACGTAACAATAAATGTAAGTTCCGTCAATTATATGTAGTTAAGTATCGTATTTATTAAATAAATAAATATATTGGGACATTAACACACAGCACCATCTACTTCCATAGTAAGCTACGAGGCCTCTGTTATGGATACTAGACAGTTGATACACTACAAATATATAACTTTAAATACATACATATTATAAATATAAACACCCATGACTAGAGTATAAACATTCGTGCTCGTCACACAAATTAATGCCCCCAGCGGGACTCGAACCCGCGACCGCTGGCACAGTAAGTAGGGTCGCTACAAACTGCGCCAAACGTGTCGTCGAATTAATTCTCAATCGTATTAATTCTCAGAATTTTAAACATTACAAGAGTCAACAATTACGTTTATCTTCCTAACCCAGCGATGACCTATTCCGAGATTTTAGTACCTATATCCATATTATAGGCAAGAACTTGAAGTTGACGATTTTGGATTATAAATTTGAAATATTCGTGATTTTATTTTTGTTTAATTTTTTTTAAAATCTTTAAAAACTAATTATAACTTATTTAAATATAAGTATTGTAAATTGTTTACGTTTATTTAACTACGTGTTAAATTACTTAAATAAAAAGTAAAATTTTATAGTATGGATAGAATTTTAATTAAAATATTAGAATAATTAATTTATATACCTAAGATTGATACTAATTCTGGTTGTCCTTAAACACTAGTTAGTACCTAACAAAAAAATATACTATTTTATATTTTAATTGAAGTAATTTTAAAACTTTGTGATTTTGGTTTAGAACATATGTATTTTTATAAACGTTGTAAATTTAAAAAAAAGTATAAGCAATTAGACGCAATTTGAATCTGAAACGGATGCTACATCGAGACACTAGACGTAGCATCCTTATTTCTGCAACTTAGTTTCCATCATAGGTGTTATGATAATTGTAAATGTCCGCTTCCATTTTAAACGGCCACACCATCTTACTACATATTTACATATGAATAATACTTACGTTGATTGTGCTTCGTCATTTTTGGACATGGGACTGGTTTTGCCCTGCAAATTGACTTGTATATAGTTAATCGCGTTGTTAATATCCGCATTGAACATTTCTTCACTAATTCGGAGCAGGTCGTCATCCGTGGTGGAGTCTTGGACTTGACGCAACATGTCCTCGTAGCTCTTCTTCTTTGCATAATCAACTACTCCCCCCACAACAGTTCCGATTTGTTGTAGAGTATTTGTAGCGCTGTTCCCTTGTTGACCTGTCACCGAGTTGCTTATAAGGTTCGGCAGAATACTGTTAAAGATTTGTCCAGCAGCTGAAGCTATGTCATCTGCGCGGCAAATTCCTGCACAGACCAGGAAAGTATATATTATTTTCATTCTGGTAACGAAATAACGTTTGGAGTAGCGCGATCACGACACACTTGTGATCTCTCGGACCCGTGGCGAGTAGGCGATACTGCACGACCTTTAGATGACGTCATACTCAACTGTGTATGAGATACGATGTTATTGAGATTCAACTTGTGGATTTCCAGTTTTAGAAGCGGTGACTGCTCTGAATATGTAATGCGAAATAGGTTTATGGCACGATAAACAAATTCGACCTTCATATTTAATTTGGAAGTTGTCAACTACTTGTAGTAATGATCATTTTACATAGTTGATATTAAATTTCATTTTACGGACATAGACGATTTTTAACAGACTTCCCAAAAAAAGGAGGAGGTTCTCAATTCGTCGTAACCAGCGTACAATATTTTAAGATTTGAATATCTAATAGGTGAATATGTATTTTACGTATCGAAATAGATTTTCTTTGCATCGGCTGGCACCGACTTCGAAAATATCTGATTAGGTATCTATTCTAAATGAAATTTAGAATAGATACCTAATCAGATATTTCCGTTTAGTTATTTTTTAAATTTTTATGCCTGGAAGTCGGTTTTTTTTAAGTTTTTTATCTTGAATTTACCTACCTATATTTATTTAAAATATGTATTTACTGAATTCTAAATAAATTTATCAAAATTATTTATATATAATATTTGGGAGTCGGGAGATGTGTTAGTGTAATATAAAATCATAATTTACATTAGCTGTACAGATACATTTTTTATTATTCCACTAAGAAAATATAAGAGCATTTTAGAATGCTACAAATATAAATTATGCAAACCGAGTCTAGTTCTTGAGAAGAAAGAGAACCATTAACACGTTAAGCAAATGCAGGTTGCAGATGAACGCACATGTGTAATGCAATAGTTGCGTGCGCGCATTTGCACTTCGGGAAAATGGAACAAGTGTTTTATTCCAAATATTATGCATACTTTAATGTTATCACTTCGATTCTGTCGGAGCTAATGTCGATAATAGATAAATCTATACATATAATAAGATTGTAACTAAGCCAAATCTGTACATTAAATATTTTTTTGGAAAATCTTATTGAAATAAACATTATTATCGATACAGAGGCCGAATCTACAGTTTTTAGAATTTTTGTCTGTCTGTCTGTTACCGCATCACGAAAAAACCACTGGAGGGATTTTAATGAAATTTGCTATGATGATAGCTGGTTATCTGGGTCAACATATAGGATATTTTTTACCGCGGATAAATATCTAATTTCTGAGAAAAAATACAAAAACTGCAATGTAAGAGTATACTAATATGTAAAACCTAAGAATTTAGTTTTGATCATCTGAACGCGGGCAGAGCCGCGGGCAATGGTAGTATGTAATATATTAGTATAACAAATTAACATGTTTTTGGTGATATCTTCTGTATTTGTGTCAAATCCTCAATAGTCATTAGTTATTCTAAGAATAAGAACGGGCGTTTAACTAGCAATTTATGTTACAATGATTTGTCTACTTAAAACACTCTTGAGTATTAGAAGGTATCTAGTTACCAGACATAAGAGATCGGCAAAATAAAGTAAGAAACAAGATAATCGGATATATGAAATTATAAAACAAACTGTTGGTGTATGTGCCGAAATGCCGACAACAACATCTAACAGTTGTTGTGTATTTAGGCAAGGGATGTCAAACAATGTACCTATAGGTACTTACTATTCATATATTTTTTTTGCCTTCCTACGTCTCATCTGCCGCCCCTCACGAATCCCCAGTTAATGCCTTAAGCCAACACGTTCGGGCAAAATAGTCTCGTACGATTGTTCTGTCAAAAAAATACATACAGCCGAACACAGAACCTCTTCTTTTTTGAAAGTCGGTTAAAAACTTTGTTAGCTGCCCGTAAGAATTTATAAATTCGAGGTAGTACTAGAAAAAGATCTCCTTCATTCAACGTGACATTGAAGGAATATATTTTGTTTAACTAGCACGTTTGCAAGCTAACAAAGAATTGATATGCAGTTTTAAAAAAAATCTAAAAATAATATTTTTATAATAGGTATATTTTAGAATTTTTGGCTATTTATTTAATCACATGTAATATGTATTCTTATGTTTTTATGAATATATAGCTTTTTTACTAAGTTTATTATAATTTTTGCTTTTATTTTACAAAGTGTATTATAGAATCAATTTTAATTTACAGTAACACTTTAAAAACAGATTCTCAAAATTCAAATCTGAATAAACAATCTCAATGTATCGAGAAACGTGCTATCTTAAGGTCGTACTGACAAAGGTCAATGGAGATCCAACTGGCATTACCGACTCACATTGCTTCGAGAACGCTAGCTCAATCTCCGTAAATATTAAATTAAGTACAACATTTTCCTGCCTAAACCTCAGAGCATTTAGTTTTCAGTGACGGGTTCTAGTCAGTTTGCTGTGAGAAAACATGAAGTTCTACGCGTTTGTTTTACTGCTCGCCATTTGTTACGTAGAATGTGAGTATTCTTTAGAATTTAAACTTTCATACCTACTTAGATTACTCTTAGAAACGTTCACATACATAACGAGCATTTTAACGTAATAAACTGGCGTGGTATTTCATGTCCGTATGTGTATTTATTTTATCTTTTATATTTACTAGTTTTATAGCGCTAATTTTTTAAATGTCAATTAAGTGTTACTGAGTGTTTATGAGCAAATGACGTCAGTAGTTATATTATAACAAAATCAGTTTTTGAGGAATTAAAAGATTTTTCAATATCATTTGATTTCTTTATTTAAATTATAAGCTTATATTTTATTATTTCACAATAATCGTTGTTTTCAGGTCGAAAAGCCTACGTACCAATAAACAAAAATGCTAATATCGATTTCATTAACATGGAAGGAGGTGGAGTGAAGCCTCCACAAAATAACAATCGCCCTGCACCTGGCCCCGCACCAGTACAGAAACCACAACCGGTACCAGGACCCCTCCCGATGGTTCCGAGCCCTCAACAACCCTCACAAAAACCCACTGCCCCAAATGTAGCGCCAGCACCTACTCAGGCTCCACACCTCATTACTCCCAAGCCAGTGAATCCTACTCCAGCTTCTAAACCAATTACAACCCCTGGGCCTGGAAGTGTTAAATCTCTGGTCAATTTCTACGACAGTCAAGGCAAAGCCAGCCCCATCCGTCCTTACTCTTACAGCCAAGCTGTTAAACAGGGTTAACATAAGATAATATCATTGATATATATATAATAAGTATACGGTTATCTTTTTTTTCAAAATATATTATAATTCGTAATTTTATCGTTATTTCATTTAATTGATCATTGAACAGAAAACTCACATAAAATATGGCTTGTGTTTCTAAGTCAATGACCGCTACATCAGCCGGATACATCTCGTGATAGAAAAGGCACGTTAAGGCGTAAACAATTGCCGTAGAGCCTCCAATTGTAGCAGTGAAAGTGGTGACGGAAAACATGAGGGTGCAACCGTGTTCTAATTTGACGACATGACTAAGGACTTGGTGATAAAATATTATGCAATCCAGTGAAAGTTAGATATTACGTTTGGAAAATATAACTTTCGAAATTCCACATAGATTATTCAGTTTAATTTTAGTGTGGAAGTGAAATTAAATGTTAAATTACTGGTCCGCTTTATTTTATATTGCCGATAGCGTATTATTGAATTCTCAAACAGATCTTAATTAAAGACATTTATCTAGATATTTGTTAATAAATCATACTAAGATTTATATACGATTGTTATGTTTTCCCGTGGGAAAGAAAGATTTCCCTGAAGTAAAAGGTATCCTAAATGTTGAGCCGAGTAAAAAGTCATCACTTCACCTCATTAAAATCGGTAAATTACTTTTTGCCTGAAACGGGCAAACAAACAGACATACAGACAAAAACATTAATAACTATTGTTTCGGGGTCTACATTGTGTACCCATACAATACGTTACAGTCATTGTTTTTAAAAAATATTTTTTGTACAGATTTGGTTACGAAGTTACTGTTGTATAGATAAGCTGATGCAGCTGACTTTACGCATGTGAAACACTCACATATACAAAATATACATACATACATAAGTAAAGACATTATTTCTCTACTATATTTTTTGCCTTTAAGTAGTTTCAATATTTTCTTAGTAGATTGTAGTACTAAAGTATTATTCGCCTGAATTTCAAATCTCTACATCACTCGTAGATTGTTATATGGGTATGTAGATATATGTACATATATGATAGCCATAGTTAATAGTGATTTGTATTTAAATGCTTTCGTCTACTACATATAAACTTGTGTTTGAACACAATAAACCAAGGTTTACATATAATACTTGATTGATTTAATTGATTTCTGGGTGTGATCACACGGATGCTACTGAACTGGTTTCCCGATACCTGTATAGATATACGTAATATCTACGAAGGCAACAGAATGATATGAATTGTCATTATAGTATCTTTAAACTTATATACTCCGCGAGATATAATTATCTATACTATACATATAATAAAATTCTGAGTCGAACCTGTACATTAAATATTTTTTAAAAAATCTTATTGAAGTAGTCAATATTATCAATACAAGGCCGAATCTATAGTTTTTAAAAATTTTAACTGTTTGTCTTGGAACGCATCACGAGCAAAACCACTGGACGGATTTTGATGAAATTTGATATGGTAATAGCTGGTTATCCGGGTTAACATACCTATATAGGTTCTATCTATGTAATATATGGATTCTAATGACGAACCCGAGCGGAGGGAGGGTGAGTCGCTAGTAGTTTTATAAAGTTAAATGAGTTATTTAGTTTAGTGACTCCAATGCCCGATTACACCAATATCCCATAAGCTACCACCTACGTATGGGATCCCTAGCTTAAAAGTTCCCCTAAACTAGCCCCTGAATTAAATTTCGTTTTAGCATCGCCAGAGCCAGTATTTCTAATAGCTATATTTATGTGGCATTTTAACATTTAGGTGACCCCTGTCAGTGAAACAGAAACTCCCCCTAACAGCCCCCTAACCATGCTTAGGGGATTCCTTAAACTTAGGTGACGTTGATGAAATCGGCCATAAATAAGGTAATCGTATAGGTTAAAATTCAAAAATTCTTTGACGTCATAAATACCCTTGACAAATCTATTCAGCATAAAGAGGACGGATGGCATTAGCCAAATGTGCTACTTTCACTCTTGTCGTGAGTCACAACTATTACGTCGCCAGGACCTTTTACGCTCTCAATGCACTCCATTTGCATTGTGCAATTCGTCCGCATTTTAAACTTAATAATAAACAAAGAATCATTTTTGTCGACACGTTTGGCTCAGTTTGTAGTAACGCTACTTGCTGTAGCCAGCGGTCGCGGGTTCGAGTCCCGCTGGGGACATTCATTTATGTGATGAGCATGAATGTTTGTACTCCAGTCATGGGTATTTATATTTATAATATGTATGTATTTAAAGTTATATATGTGTAGTGTATTAACTATCCGGTATCCGTAACACAAGCCTCGTAGCTTACTATGGAACTAGATGGTGATGTGTTAATGTCACAACATATTTATTTATTTATTTATTTGTCTGCAATAATTATATAATAAGCGGTAAGGAAGTTATATTTTAGTGCTTTTTTAGTTTTAAAACACTTTATCGAAAGCTAATAAAGTGATGTATCTCATTTTATTTAAATAGATTTCATTAGAAATTATGAGAAAGTGTTAGAGGTCTTATTTAACTATTCGTAAAGTTTTAACATCGACATAATGTTTATATCAAGTTATGAAATTATGTAATATTTTTTAGGAGAGAAAATATCTACTATCTACTTTCATTGATGTGATCTTGTTACCAATACAACATACAATAACAACATATTCGTGTACATATTTAGTTATAAAAAAATAATAGAGAAACAAAAAACTTTAAAGTAATGAATTATTATGTAAGTAATTTAGTGTCTGAGAAATTATTTTAATACTTCATATAATTTTTATTAATTGAGATCTATGATATATATATATATATATATATATATATATATATATATATATATATATATATATATATAAGACAAAACTGATTGATGTATCAACGCACAGGCCAAAGCCTTAAGGAAATTAAAATTTCGCACACGTATTCCTCATATCACGAAGGCATCCACCAAGGAAGAATTTTTCAAAATTCAACCCCCAAGAGGGTGAAATAGGGGATAAAAGTTTGTATGAAACTTTTTATTCCTTGGATATATTTGTATGAAACGTATGAATTGAGTATGACAAAAATAATGAGTTACGTATTTCAGCGTTTTCTAAAATTCAACCCCTAAGAGGGTAAAATAGGGGATGAAAGTTTTTATGAAACCTACTTTTTAGAGTTTTGCTGGTTTATAAAGATTCGACAAGACTTTCTTAAACCTCTTTTGTTTCGTACAACTTCAAGCTTTTTATTGAAGTAAATGAGACAGATAAAAAAAGTATATAATATATTTGATTTTATTCAGTTATCTTTATATCTGACTTTCTAATTTTAAAACTTTATAAAATTGAAGTATGTATCTATTTTTTTTAGAAATTTAGGAAATAATAAAAAATTAGGTTTAAATCGAGCAATTCCTTCAACAATAAATAGTATGTTTTCAGACAATAGGTTATCTTTATGCCAACTAATCTACACACAATAACAAGATATCAGCTTGCGGCTGCATACATTCCTCACTTGGCGAAAGTGGTTTTACATTTTGTATCCATGTGAAAATTCAATTCAAAAGTTGCATTAGACAATCATAATAAATTAAATGGATTATATCAACGATAGAGTTATTGTGGGCAGATTAATGATTTTAACAACACGTTATAGCAGGTTATATGTATAAGGTAGGTTCGGGTAATAAAGCCTATCGGGTAATAAGGCCTAAGTTCTAGAAAATCAACTTTAAATTGTTTGAATCACTCAAGATCATAAACATGGGTAGCTAACACTCAAAGATGGTGCCTTAAACATGTCGCGACAAAAGGGCTCGTGTGATGTCGCCAGTGCGACATCTTTCATTGTGGGATGCGGTTGTGACACCACGAATAATAAAAAGCCGTCAGTTACAAACGTAAGTATTTTTTAAAATATTTCACATAATTATGTAATTTTACATTATAAATTTCTATAATTTCATACTTTTATGATCTTAGAAGTTTAAATTATAATATCATAGTTCGAGTCATATTATTTTTATTTTTCTTTACACGGTGTTGCCGATGATTATTAAGGCCTACAAAATTTGATCGTAGGCCTTATTATCCTCCTTTTTGTATCAATATCACAGCTTTAGTTAGCATCATTTTTAAATAGCTAGGAGTATTATAAAAAGTAATGACAACTGTTTACTAATTGTTTATTGTCTCTTTTTAGTCACAGCAATCACAATGCCTCCCGAACGAGCATTGTGGTCTGAAATTGACTTGGTGCTGGCTGTTCGAGCGGTAGAAAGAGGAATACTGAGCACCTATAAAGCTGCTGAGAAGTATAAAGTTCCGAGAAGAACCATTAGGATTCATATTCAGACCGGCAGTTTAAAAAAACACTAGGTCAAAAATCCATACTCAGTGACGACCAGGAAACTGAACTTGTAAGGAGAATCATAAAGTTCGCTGAAATTGGGTTGCCTGTGACACCACTAATTCTCGACGCTTGATCTTTAATTTACGAACATTTTAATAACATCAAGCATAACTTCAACCCATCTCCTAGAGTTGCAGGTAAAGAAAGATTGATTTAAAGCATTCATGAAAAGATATTTAGAAATATCTAGAAGAAAAGCTCAATTCATGAACCCGGCCAGAGCTCAAAAGCTTAATAAATTTATTCATCATTTTAAGCAACTGAGTGAAGTTTATGATAATTAGGATTTGAAAAAACACCAATACTTAGGAGAAAACCCCTAAATTACAGGATAATTTCAGTCTAAACTAACTAACTAAAGACCGGTTTGACTAAAACAAGAAAGGAAAGAAAATTATAAAGACATCGAATCTCAAAGGTAGAAGTGCTAAGCAGAAACAAGTAAGCTGGTACTGTCATAGTTGTAAAGAGGGTAAGATGGCAGATATAAGGCAATGTGCTAAATGCGGCAAGTGGTATCAAGAGGAATGTGTTGGTTTGTCAGCAGATGATAGAGACACTTTTGAGTGTCCTAACGGCTGTTAATCAAAGGAATCTGTTTCTTTTTTAAGACTGCATGCGTGATTAATGCATATCTATGATTATTGATCGCATTTACCAAATATAAGATGCATATTTTGATTATTTATGTATGTGAAAAGACTTAGGCCTTATTACCCGACCATAGTATAAAAAGGCCTTTAGATAGTGTTTTAAAAAATGTTTAATTTTGTTTTTGTTTACAGAAAAAATTGCCATTTTTAGTTTTTATTTTATAGTAATGGTTCTATAGGTATACTTAACATTAAAATTAATTGATTTTGGTATACAGTTTTTATTTTATTTCAAATCTCCCTTAGCTAGGCCTTATTACCCGAACCTACCTTACATATTTGAAATTAATTGATTCCGCACTGGTTCTAGTTTTCGTGTGAATGAAAATATTGTTTTGCCACTATCAAAAAAGGTTTAACACTTCCAGGTAAATTTCTAAGAAATTAATTAAATTTCTAAGAAATCTATTGTTCACTGTAACGCCGGCGTGTCCGCGGTCGTTGAGGAATTAAAGATTAATTTATGGCAGACAAAGTTCATGTCTATTGTGTGACAAAAAATATTAAATTAAAAAAATATTTGAAAATGTAGTTTCATAAAAAAAATATAGACGTCAAAACATATTACGTAGCCAGCCAAAAAATTGTGTCGATAGAAAAATCGATGTTTGAAAATAATATGAAATTATCTTACTTTTATATGTTAAATCTAAACTGGGTTTCGTATCCGCTTCAGACTGTCACTTTCCTTAATGTCGCTGGGCTTGGACATGTTACAAAATCTCTTAGATCCGCCCCCATTCCGTCTGCAACACGTCACCGTGTAAAGGTCTTTTGAACTTGAATTAATTATACATGCAAATTTTGGCCTAATAATTTTGTAATTAGACACTATAAAATATAAGTGTACCTATAATACACTTGATTTTATCGTGTCTGTAAAAATAGTATAAAACTCGGAAATACAGCCATTTTTACCAATTTTAAAATATACCCTGCCTTGTAAAAACAAAATCACTCTGTTCATATTTCATAACTATTTATTTAAAATTGATTAAAATTGTATACTTAAATTTCTAGAACGGTCACCAACAAATTGAGTAACTTGACTTACTTTCATGACTCCTTTGAAGCACATAACTTACACAACAAATAATTTTGAAGCAAGGTTCAATGGCATGTTATTACGTTGGTTACTCACGAACGGCGAACATTCGGCGTTCGGTTGTCTTTACAAGCGCACGCGTACACTAAGCTACTCTGTATAACGTACAACCAACTTAAAGTGATGGGCTAAGGAGCTATCGATAAGTTATTATCGATAGATTACTCCTTAGTCTCATCATGGATAAATTCTTAACCAGATCGTCATCTATTCCAAACTTAGTCAACAAGAGACCCAGGGAAGATGGAACCTCCTCAGACCAATGGCAACAGCCAAAGAGGTTTTTCACCAACTCCAAAGAAACTTCTAAGGATAGAGAAATACCAACCAACAACCGATATCAAGGCTTGCCTGTAGATGACCAAACCTCAGAATTCTACCTAAAGGCTACCAAGAAAAAGGAAGTTAACAATACTCCTCCAATAATTATCGAGTTACTCGGTGATTGTACTCATCAGAAAATTAAAGACTTAATCTTAAAACATATAAAAGATTTCCATATGCAATATAAAGGTAGAAACATTGTAAGAGTGCAATGCTATTCCGCTAAAAATCACCAGCTTGTAAAAGATTGTCTGCTCAAAGAAAATGTGGCCTTTCATACATTCACAAGAAAAGATGAGAAATCCCCGAAAGCGGTGATTAAAGGCTTACCAAAATCGGTGCATGACACCCTTCCCACTGAACTAGCCTCAATAGGTTTTCCGGAATGTATCGTATCCGAAATCAAAACCCTGCATCCAACTGAATATCCACCTGTTCTTGTCCAGTTACCAAGAGGGACGGATATGACTAAATTTAAACAAATAAAATATGTGATGAATTGTGTCGTCGAAATCCAACGTTATAAACCTAACAAAAAATTAGGCACCCAATGTTTTCGGTGTCAAGGCTTTGGACATGCTTCCAGAAACTGCAATAGGCCGGTTCGATGCGTAAAATGTACACTCGCTCATCCTACATGGGAATGTCCTAAGAAAGAAAACGACGGACCAGCCCGATGTTGCAACTGCCAAGATAACCACCCCGCCAATTATGCTCAGTGCCAAGCACGACTACAATATATTGAGCGAATCCAATCGAAACGTGAAACTTTACGTAAGGCTGTAATTCCCAAAATTACTAATCCAAAAATTAATCTGCCTGGCATGTCCTGGGCTAAAGTCGCAAGTTCAGGTAAGAAAGATCAGACCAGACCAAGAGCTATAACTCCAGTAGATGTAGCTAAAAAGACACTTCTGAGGAATACTGCCTTTTCCCAGCACGATACAAATACTTCGGATCCTGTAGCGACGACTTCCCAGGGCTTTGAAACTTCAGAAATGCTAGAAATTCTCACTGTTATAAAATCCATCAAAAAAGAATTCGCCAAGTGTAAAACTTTCATGGATAAAGTTATCTTAATTTTAACTCATCTTGGGCATTATGTTTAGTTGTCATGAACTTCGCATTATGTATTGGAACGCTGACGGCGTTCACAGTAAGCAACAAGAATTAGCTGAACTTGCGGTGAGTAAATTTAACGTCGACATAATTGCTCTTTGTGAAACCAGGCTAACTGATCGCCTCACTCTCAATATACCTGGTTACTATTGTTATCGTATAGACAAACGTGTTAATAGAACCGGTCAAGGTGTAGCTTTACTTGTTCGTTCGGATCTAGATCATAGCTTAGTGTCTGCTCCTAAAACTCAGAATATTGAAGTAATTGGCATTTCATTAAAACTTACTAATTACAATGTTATAATCTATTCAGTTTACCAATCTCCAAATCTCCCACTCCTGACTAACGATATAGATTTAATTTTATCATCTGGTTCCCGAGTCCTAATCATGGGTGATATCAATTCAAAGCACCCGCTGTGGTCACCTGGGCCAAGTAATGCCCATGGTAATAAGCTTTACGAACACATGCTTAATAGTGATTACGTTATCCATGCTCCACATGAGCCAACACTTGTGCATTACCGTGTAGAACACAAACCATCCCTGCCTGACATTCTTCTAAATAAAAATTTCAATTTTCTCTATAATATTATTACTATCCCAGCATTATCTTCTAATCATTTTCCAGTGTTTGTTACATTTATAACTAAATTTAATCGTCATCCTATTAAAAAATTTAACTATAAAAAGGCTGACTGGTCAAAATATCGTAATTTTCTTAACAATAATATAACACTATCTCCTAAAATATATAACGATACAAATGAGATTGATTCAGTAATTGTTGATTTTCAAAACTTGTTACTAAAGGGCAGAGACTCTTGTGTCCCCATTACTACTCTAAAACCGTGGAATATTTCCTCCTTCCCACGACGTATTAAACGACTCATTCAGCTTAGAAATCGTTTTCGCAGGTATACAACCTTAGAATCAAACACTTTTATACGTAAAATACTAGTAATTAATATTAATCAATTAAATTTTCAAATTAATCAAGCCATAAGCGCCTATAATGATAAAACATGGAATATTAAATTAAAAAGGGTTGATAATCCCGGGTCTGACCTCTGGCGACTGGCGAAAAGTATCCGCTCCACCACAACCTCTCCTATCTCGAAATTGAAATGTGAAGATGGCTCGTTTACTACAACCCAACAAGAACAATGTAACGTCCTTGCAAACACTTTCGAAACTAACATGCTTTTAACTCATAACTGGCAAAGTGATATCATACCAACTATTGACCAATCCATAGCTGAACTTAACGAAAGTACGTCTAATGAAACCATTAAGCTTGTCCGCCCAGTTGAAATTAAGAAAATTATATCAAGTTTAAAGCCCCGTAAAGCCCCTGGACCTGATCACATCAGTAACATACTCATTAAAAATCTCCCACAAAAGTCTATTGTTCTCTTAACTAAAATATTTAATTCTTGCCTTATGCTTAATTATTATCCAACTCCATGGAAAGTTGCGAAAGTTATTGCCATACATAAGCCAGGTAAGGATGCAACAGATCCCACCTGCTATCGCCCAATTAGTCTTTTGCCCTGCCTTAGCAAGCTTTTTGAGAAGATAATCTTTAAACGACTACTTCGTGTATCCGAACATCATCTCATCGATGTGCAATTTGGGTTTCGTCGAGGCCATTCCACAGTCCAACAACTTGCCAGAGTTGCTGAAACTATTTCCCATAATTTAAATTTAAAACAATCAACGGGAATGTTTCTATTAGATATAGAAAAAGCTTTTGATACTGTCTGGCACAATGCCTTACTTCATAAACTCATAAGACTTGGGCTGCCTTTTCCGCTTATAAAAATCATCCAGTCATATTTAAATGATCGCAGTTTTCGAGTCCACATCAATAGTTACTCATCTATCTCAAAATCAATACCCGCAGGAGTGCCACAGGGCTCAATATTAGGACCATATTTGTTTCTTCTTTATCTAAACGACATCCCGGTTCAACCACGGACAAGTTTAGCCTGTTTTGCAGATGACACAGCCTCTTTTACTACCTCCTCAGATATAAACTTGATAATAGATCGACTTCAACTCTCCATTGAACAACTTCTATTCTATTTCCATAAATGGAAGCTTAAAATAAATGCATCTAAGACAGAAGCTATTCTATTTACTAGAAAGCGAACTTTACCATCTCGAACGCTGAAAATTGGAGGGTATACTATACCTTGGAGCAAAACAGTTAAATATCTTGGCTTAAAGCTCGACAGTAAGCTCAACTGGACCGAAAACACTTGTAGTCTACGACTTAAAGGTATTAAAGCATTAAATGCCCTAAATCCAATCTTAAATAGGCGCTCATGTCTAAGTAGTAGCACAAAGCTACGTATTTATTGCACCCTGGTACGTCCATGTATTACCTACGCATGCCCTGTATGGAGCGGCACTTGCAAAACGAACATTAAAAAGCTACAGACCTTACAAAACAAAGCTATCAAATATGCCTTTAATACTCCCTTTCGCACTAATCTCCACAAGTTACATTATCAAATAGGTCTTCCAACAATTGATGTTTATATTTATAAATTATCCGAAAAATTCTATATCCATCAAAATACTAACCACAAAAATAAACTAATAAATAATATATGTAAAAGTCGTAAAAATAATCTTCCTTATGTCGATAAATATAATCGATACAAATTGCCGCATCACTTATTCCTAGACTATGAACCATTTGTATAGGAACATTCGTCAACACATGCGCGTGTGCTCTTGCCGCTGCCGCGAGTGCTATTCTCGTTCGCATTACCGTGGGACATAAGATCGGAAATGGCGCGCGCGCCGCGGTGCGGGCTCACTCGCCTGCGTGTACGATAGATAACATGTTACGTTCTTGTTGCTTACTGCTGACTGCTTTTAGTTGGTATTTTATTTACATCTACCGACCACGGTTTATTTTTCTTTGTATAAAATTATGATATAAATGTAATCGCTTTTCTAAAGCCTACATACTTTAAATGATATACTGTTCAATTATTAATAAAAATTATTTATATGCACATGTTACCTTTTGCTATAAGTTTTATATAAGTCTGTGTACTTGTTAAACAAATATAATAGTATTTAATATGTACTTCTAGGATTAAATTTACACTAGAAATGTACTTAATTTAATAATTTATGTGGATTAAATAAAGAAATTTTAAAATAAAAATAAAACTCACGAACGGGGTACTTTTATAGCATAATTTATTAGTTATAAGCTACGTACTATAGAACACATCGCAAACTATTGTTTATTAAAACAACGACTGTTATACAATTGGCATTGTTTATAAAATTTAGGGCCTGAATTAAACGTAGATTAATATTAAAATACACTGTGCATTCTATTGTTTTATGATATTTAAAAGCGTTTTATTATATACTAGCGACTCACCCTCGCTCCGCTCGGGTTCATCCTTAGTTACATTTTAAAGTTTAGTATAGATTTTTCTCAGAAATGAGATATTTTCCCGCAGTAAAAAGTATCCTATATGTTGACCCGGATAACCAGCTATCATCATATAAAATTTCATCAAAATCCCTCTAGTGGTTTTTCCATATACGGTCACAGACAGACAGACAAAAATTCTAACAACTACAGATTCGGCCTCTGTATGGATAATTATGTCTATTTTAATAAGATTTTCCAAGAAATATTTAATGTACAGATTCGACTTAGTTACAATTTTATTATATGTATAGATAATAAAGACAAGAACGTCTGGTAGTAAATATGACTAATTTAACCCAATTTCTTATTTGTTGTGACACACAATTGTTATGCAAAGCGGATCAGAAAAACCACGGAACTCATTGTGATACATAACATTAATAACTAGTATAACATAACACTAAGTTAGTAAAAACATTTATTCATGCTAGTATCACCTTTAGAATGTTTGTTCAAATACTTTGAAAGTATTGAGGTTTATTTATTAGAATTTTGGCCAATGTTCAAGTAGGTTATAAATAACAGATTTTTGTGGAGAAATTGTTGTTGAATTTTGATATTTATTATTATAAAAGAATCTTTATTTATTACAAGTAACAAAACATAGACCACTAATCCAGGTTGAATTTAAGCGGCTGTGGGAAAGTGTATTATGAGGAAATTAAGGTGTGAAGGCCCTTAGATTATTTTTCCGAATTTATAGAAATTTAAAATTGGTTCATTAATTTCATATAAAAGAAAACTAGAACCAAATCAATAAATTTCAAATATAAATATAACATGTTATAACGTATTGTTAAAAGCAAGCAGTAAGACCACCTATAAAATTTGCTCTGTTCGTGTAGGAGGCCTGTGGCTGTAGCCCCCGTTTCTCTCGCGTAAATCCGGCATTACCGCTGACTGAAAGATTCTAATTTTATTACCTACTATTTATTTACACTGATTAAGAACATTCAACTACGCTTTTTTAATTTTACTAGACTGGATAAAGATCCCCATATCTAAATTCACCCCAAGCAGGAAATGGGAATCCGGTGTAACAAGATACTTCAACTAAATATAAATATAAAGGAATACATTATACTGCCGTCAGATGGTCGCCTTCAATTGAAGAATATGTTAATATCGTTTAAATATATAAAATTAAATACACTTTCACTCTCACATAGAACTAATATTAATAAAATGATAATCATGAGTTTGGTTTAAATGTGGCTTGACGCTGTTGATCACGACTTCGTCATAGCTGAAGGGCAGGCTTAAACGATTAAGAGGTGAAAATATATAATTTATTGCCGTTATAAATTATGTAAGAACATCATTAATTTAGGCCGACAACTTAAATTTTCACAAATATAGTGTAAAATAAGATAATTACGAGAAAGCTTGCATAAAGTTACTATACTAATTATTTGATTTAAAATGTTGAGTAATTAATTTCATTTTAATTTAAATAGTTTATGTCGTCACTTGGTTTAAATTTAACTAAATTTTACTTAATTAATTTCATAAGGTTTAAGTACCATTTAAGTGTACACAGTACCGTAGTATAAACTACAATATTATTTCAAATTAATGGTCATTAATATAATTAATTTTTATAAAATAATATAATTATATATTATTTTTAAATAAAAAAAATTATACTTTCTTAGATTTACGCGAATATTTGACATTTTAAATAAAACTATTTTTTCGGATTATTTCGCGGATATATTTTGATTTTTGGTTCCCGATGTTTCGAATGCTTTACAGCAATCATGGTCACGGGAGAGACTGAGGTGTTAGATGTCTGGAAGGTATAGTTGTTACAGACGGCCTACCCACAAATCAAAATGAAAAATTGCACCAAGTGCCTTACAATATTTTTTAACTTAAACATTTTTATAATTTTAATTAGTTTTATAACTGAATATAGAATATAATTTATTTAATTTTTGATGTTATCATTATAATTATTACAATTTAAAAATATTAATTAGTAATCTATATTTAGTGTTGCCATTATTATATTTATAACCATAAAGAAAAAATATAATATATAATATTAATTATTTAAGCCACATAATTGTTCTATGTGTAATTTAAAAAGTTAAAATTAATTAAGAATAATAATTTTAATTTAGTTTGCTATTATTTAAAAAAGACAATTTACTAAGCAACACTATTACTATATACTTTTATAAATAAAAAATATTAATCTAAAATGCAAATCATTTTGATCCACACAGAAAGAAAATAGATCCGCGAAATAATCCGAAAAGATAGTTTTATTTAAAAATTTATATATTTAAAAATTTATATATAATTATTAGAATTATTGTGTGTAATTGAAGCCTGTAGCTCATCACCCAAGTGCTCTTGTAAGCGCCCGTAGCGCCCGCACAAAAATATGAAATTTACGGAAAGAGTGAAATCGAATAAATTGCCCATTGTAAGGTGCACGAATTTGGCAAGCGTTACTTTCTGTTTTAATCTCCATGCGCAGTGGCAGCATGATACGAGATAATACCCGCCGCCTGTGATTAGTGCCGGTACTGCTTTTACATTTCTCACTCTATACAAATGAACATGCAATGATTATGAGATTTTTAAAATATGTTAACGAACAAATTGTTTGATTTGAACTAAATTGAATATTTATAATTTTGAAAGCGATCTCGTTGAAATCTTTTGTACGGTAATCAGGTTTATTGAATTTTTTGAATAACTGACATATTTGTAAAATTAAATGTATTAGATTTTATTGCTTTTATTTTATACTATAACACAAAGTAATATATTTAAAACTAAAACTAATTATTCTCTAAAAGTTATGTTAATACACTGTTATATATAATTGTACCTACCAATATATTTGTGAGCTGTTCTGAATGACTATTTGATTCATTAACAGAAATCATAAAGATATAACAAAAGGCTTTCTAGAACATTAAGTTATAAGAAAGTGAAATTAAAGTAAAAATTTTGTACTGAACTGATAGTTTAAAATATATTTAAATTAATTAGGCAAGTTAAGATTTCTAAAATGAATTTAAACATGAAAGGGGAGATTGTACGTTTATAAAGAAGGACTGGCTGTGAATAATAATAATTATTTTTCCAACTTTAATATTTTTGCAATAAAGAAGTATACAAATTTAATAATAATTATAAAACATTACTTACAATAAATACGGATGTATTTGTTGTAAGGAATCTGTTTCTCGCAACGAGAAAGCGATATATTATTATTATATAATTTTTATCAGAAGCATGATCCGGAAAAGAAATTTTTGTAAACCACATATTTTTAAGTAAATGAAAAATAAATAAACTACGCGTAAATATTAAAAGTAGCACGTGAATCAGGCATTTTAAACAAATCTACAAATATACTTTTATATGATATTTTAGTCCCTAATCTAACAATAACATCATAAAATTCTACACCTGCGATTAATTAAATTTTGTAAAATATGACATAAAGATATAAAGCTGAACTAAGATGTTAATGGAGGAATATCTCTCCCTATCTATCTAAGAAAAGCTAAACAATGCTATGGAACGAATAGGATTGATGAGGGCGTACAGAACACAGCAAGCACGTAGTAAATTTTATGATAAGCAATAAGTACAAAATAATTTTTTTTTCAGAGCTCAATTAACAATTATAACATCAACTTCGAGAGGCCGATCTTAAAACATCATGAATCCGAAAACTTAAATAATAAAAATAACAGGTTAAAATTTAAGTCTTTTAAATTTTTAACACCCTCGCTTCACTTGGGTTCGCTTCTAGGAAAATGAAAACAAACCTATCCCACGGGAACCGTACAATTTCCGGAATAAAAAGTAGCCTATGTGTTATTCCAGACTATAATCTATCTCTGTGCCAAATTTAATCCAGATCCGTTCAGCTGTTCTGGCGTGAAAGAGTAACAAACATCCATACTCACAAACTTTCAGTTATACTCGTAATATTAATACGGATATTTTACACAGATATAAATATTTATTTTATCATAATAACTAATTAGTATTTAACACGAAGTGAAATCATGATTATTTTACATTTAGGATTTTCTAGACTTATTAAAATAGCTGGCAAAAAGCTCCTAATACAGCTCGACTTGACAAAGGATTGTGCGGCCAAAAATTATACTTAAGGTGCCCAAGTGGACACCTTAAATATAATTTTTGGCCGTGGTGGCCGTCTTATTGGACGTCCGAAGTATCGCTGGATTGATGAAGTTCAAAAAATCCTATACCAGCTTCGAGGGGCCGATTTCAATTGGCGAAAAGCTACTCAAGACAGAAAAAAAAGCGGAATCTTGTTTCGGAGGCCAAGATTCACTTTCGATCCCTGAGTCAGCGTGAGTAAATAAGCACTAAAATAGCGCATCCAAATATGCAGACACAAATCATATTATTGTTTATTGTAATACTTTACTATATCATTCATTCGATTCTCATGATTTCGTGAGCTCTCCATGGCGTTAACGTTTTTGTAACAAAAGATCATCTAACGATACGTGGTGTAGGGGTCTATCGGATACGTAAATAATAATTTTAATCGTTAATAATTACTTATAATATGAGTATGTAAAAGTGTCATAGTGTATGTATAATGTATATACAAATATGTATGGGGTTATTCTATTTATGATATATGTACATCGGTGAAAAAGCTATTTTTATGATATAGGTGAATTCATAATATATATGCTTAGGTACTGTTATAGACAGTGTAATTAACAATGATGGGTAGCTCTCTTTGTTTATTTTTATATAGTTAAAAACTATAAAATATAATATCCTCCTGAACGATTTCGGCCATGGAGGCCAATCTCGCTGAGACTAGCCAGCAGTGGCGTAGCTATGCCAATGCAACCAATGCAGTCGCATGGGGCCCCTGAGTCAAGAGGGCCCCGGCGGGCCACAAATTTAATGAATTTTTTATTCCTAATTTTTTTGTTCGAGGACGTCCCTCACAGAAGTATAAAAAAACCGCAAGAAAAATTGACCCACATTTCCGCATATTATTTTTTAAGGGGACCACGAGGAGTATGATCGTACCTATGTTCTATGAAATGGTCCTCTAAGCTCAGCTTTTTTACTAAATTTTACTCTAGCCGTTTTTCCGTGAGAGCAGTTTGGAAAAAGTGAGAAGTTGTCTGTGTTATATTCAAGTATAAGAGTGCGACAGGGCTCACGCGGCAACTTCTTAACTCCGGGCTGTTACTGAGAATATCTTAACAGAAAAACTCAGTAATTAAACTTGTTCCGACTCGGGATTCGAACCCAGGACCTCCGGATCTGCACCAGTAAATCCTAGCCACTATACCACCGAGGCAGCTATAGTTCAAAATATACGAGTACCTACGTAATGTAAACGCATTTTCTCACAGGCTATATTATATTATACCTATGGTAAATGGTTATAAAACAAATTTTCACATATTTGTAAAACGCAGCAAATATTACCTATTACTCTTTAAAAATCACATTAAACTGTAACGTAAGGGTAAATCCAAGCCAAGACGACAAAGTGCGTCAACAGAGTACTATTACGAAATCCATTCATACCTTCGCATGCGCAGTGACATGAATGGCGTCACTGTTTCAAAATCCAAATCCGCGCCAAAACGGCTTTGATCCGGGATAGAGGCTTGTGGAAACGTTGCAGGTGTAAACGCAACTTTCTCGCATATAAAACGCAGCGGGCTAAGGCCCCCGCGACCAGTCCGACCGACACCGCATCCGCGTCCGCGCATCTTACCGTAAAAACGAAAGTGACTGATACCCACTAGACTGTGATACTGTGTTTGTGTGACTGGAACAGTGATTGGTAGCTTGCTGTGTTATCCTGAAACTGTTTCTTCGGCCCCTTACCGCATTGAAAGCACACCTGAAAAGGTACGGAATTGGATTTGTGTAAATGAAAATTATTTATTGTGGCAGTGCATGTGTGGCGAAAGCTATAATGATAAGGACTTTTAACGCCGATTAGTGGCAACCAGGATTTTTATTTCAGAAGGTTTGCCTTTCCATTATATAAAGGCTATGTAATAGTTATATATGTATATCGGATAATTTATTATAATCAGATTATTAGATATATAAAAGAAAATTCTTATTTTCGGCATTATATTCCCTTTATAATTAATTATTATTTTTACATTTAATATATTATTTATGCTACTAAATATAACATAATATAATCATCTTATAATAAAATGGTAAATCTTTATAATTTAGATAAACTTCGAAATATTAATCATATTTGAAGATAATTTTAAAGAACTTTCAAATTATCAAAGCTTTTTGGCCTTAAAATGTAGTGTAGACTCGATAATATGATTAAATTTGTAAAATTGCGTAATGACTTTCACTTACTACAAAAGTTATCTTTTGCACATTTAAATAGTATATTTGCATTTTAACAAATTTTACTGCCCGTTGCCATTATTGGTGCCTTGGAAAATAGTATTTATGTGTATGTGTTATGAGATACATAATGTTTGCACGCAGATCCTCTAGAAGCGATATGTGGAAGCCCGGTGTGGAAAGTAGGTCAAGCGTCACACAGCTCGCATTTTATAGGTATACTGAGGGGTTTCTCGTTTACTTTAATAATATGTGAAATTACTATGAGCATGTAATACAATTGATATAGAAAACGTTAGCTTTAGAAGATAATATTTCTCAACTGGTACAGTAAATATTTTTTAAATTATAAGAAAAAAATATGCGTAACATCCATAAGTGGCAAAACATTTTAGATTCCTAAATAATAATATACTTTTACAAAAAAAACTAAGTACGTACTAAGAATAAGTCAGTATTTTTATAAATTTTCAAAGTTAAGCTTTTGTTGTTTCTTTAAACGGATAAAGTAATACTTAAGTAAGTAACATCTAAGTAATGTAAACGAAATAGCCAGAATTACGAAATTTCGTAAAGTAGAGGGATCCTCATTCTATTGTTCAGATGTAGAATTTCATAACCGTAGATGATCGTCACGCTCCTCAGCCGCATCCAAGGATTATTACTGTCGCGATTGTGTCAACTATAATGGATTTCAAAAATATAATAGTCAACTTCACGAGTGACATAAACACATACATTATTATTTTTATCTTTAGATTCACACCGCCCATGCATTTTTTATAACGCCTCTGTAACAATTGGGTTAATATTGATAAGGTATAAAAGACGATATCAATGTTAATTATACAAATTAATTAGAAAATAAGTTAAAGTTTATAATTTTGGTGTTTCCCTCAGCATCCTGATGAGAAAGTCAAAATATTAAAAAGAATTCGTTTAACATAATATCAACAAGTAACTAAGCTATCAATAATAAAATGTTCGGGAGAATAAATGAAATAAAAATATGTAAATTTAACTCGACTGATTTTAAGATACGAGTACGTATTTCGTATCTCAGTTTATATGAGCTTCAGATACGCATCAGATTTAAGACATACGGGAATTTAATGTTTATCATTCTAGATTCATTGTTATTATTGTAGGTAAAGTATGCCATTTCCTATTTTAATGAGAAAATAAGTGCATACCATGTTTATTTTAATGTTTAATAAACATATTACAAATCGTCACTTTCTCTCTCGCCGTATAGATTTCATATTTGCGAGATAAATTCTCGAATATAACGGAAATGTCACGGTGAAAGCGTTAATGAGTACGTTGAGTTTTAATTTCCGTCAAGACGATTTACTTGCTTAAAAGTTGCACCGCAAATTAGATGCGTTATACATAATTATTGTTAAAATATGTAATTATGGCACACGTGTGTAGTACTCTACATCTTATTTAAAATAGTAAGCATAATTTTACTTTTCATTCCAGCCACTTTCCTAATTAAAATAATAAGAATTATTCAAATATTCGTAAAGATAGTATAAATAAAATAACATATTTATTAAAATTTTATATGACTTACTAGTTAGTATTGCTAACAATATTACATTTTTTAATTAATAATCTTTAATTTTATTTCATATATTTAAATCATATAAATAATAAGTAAATTAATTAAATTTTCAAATTAAAAAAAAATTATGTAGTAATGTGTGAAGTAGTCTGAGAAGCTCGCGGCATGTGGTCGTGGACAGCGCAAGCGCACGCGGTGTCAGTGGAAAGCGAGTCAGTGTGTCAGAACAGCTACGCCACTCCTAGTACCATCTTTACACCTGATTCGTTCAACTAATATACTTGTTATGCTACAATTGACACTCAGCACGATCTTTATCATATTATATATGTATATACTTGATGGATATTCATTGCATTCTGAAGTTTTCATTAACGTTTTACGTGAGTAAATTAATCACAACTTTTATATACCTACATATCATATATGTATGTATTATGTAGCTTTAGTCTGCAACATTGCTTGCGTGTTTTTTTTTCAAAATACGGCTCTCATTTTAAATAAAACAGATTAAAAAAAATACTTACGAGAACAAATAACAATATAATAGAAGTAGCAAGAGTCGCCGCTAATATAAAACCTGTACAATATACTCGTAGGTCTCCGACTGCATAATACTATGTTTCTTCGTCATCTTGTTCTCATCTTTTTAGTTCGCTTTTTAAGCAGTCAGGTTTTTTATTTTTATATTTTTTTTATTTATAGCTTTTTAGTTAGTATGGTTTTGGTCAGTTAGACATTTTTAGTTTTATTTTTAACAATTTCTTATCGTAAATTATTTTTAAACTTGTATTTTCATATCCCACTCGATTGTTTCGGACGAACATTTTTTTTCATGACAAAAATTGTCGCTTTGAATCCGCCATTTTGATTTTTAATGATATGTATATTATCCTATGACACTATTATCAAGACAAATCTAACGACTTATGAATCATCAAAATCGGTTAAGCCGTTTAGTTATTACGAGAGAACATAGGGTCAGATATACATACATACAGGCGATAAAAGGGAAAACTCTTGTTTTTCTCCGCCAAGATACTTATTAAGAAAATTTGAATTCTTAAATTTGAATTCTTAATTATTTCTATAATGTTTCATATTTAAAAAAAAATATTATTGTTTATTGGTTGGCGAACACTGCCAATTTAAGCCAAAATATTATAATCGGTTTCAACTTTTGTTAAAAAAATACTCAATGTAGGGCGTCAATCCCATTACAGTTTTATTATATGTAATAACTTGAATAAAGTACACAAAGCTTTTACTCGAAAATAATAAGCTTGTTATTTTTTCATTTTTTTAAAGGCCGCGATGAACCTATAAGGCACATTAAAGGTCGGGGCAGTGAAAAGCTTGTAAGTCATTCAGGTTAGTTAGTGCCCGGTTCATCCGGTTCCATCAACAACTCTCTGTCACCATAAATACTACGTAATTGCTTTCAACATGCATTGGGGGCGGTCACAATGCACCACTTGTCAGCGATAGACAGATTAAACATTGCTCTCTAAAATTTATAAATATATTTTTGGCAACTTTAACAACGCAAATAAAATTGTATTATAGGTACATCGTTGATTTTATGAGACAATAGGTATTTTAGGACAATAGGTGTAAGTACAGTCTTACATCTTTATATAAGACGTTAAAACTAAATTTTCTATTTAGATATTAAGAAGAATTATTGCACGAAAAAGAATATTCTCAATAAAAATGAAATATATATGTGGCTTCGTATCGGAAAATCGACCAATACGTTAAAAGATTGGACAAAATTAAACAATTCGATAAAGGGCCGAGAACTGTCAATTTCTTCTTGTCATTCGCAGTCAGTTTAAATGTATAGATTAAAAACTTACTCGAGATCGGAAGAAAGCAGCTTATCTTAATAGTATCTCTATAGATGAGACGGCTGACGCCTATCTAACTATCACGAGCTATCTTATGGAAAAACTTTAATTGTTCTGCGTCAAGCCCGATCTCATCAGGGCGCGGGAGCAGCTTTGGTATTGTTACAAGACATAGTTTATAAGTAGAACTCCTTTCTTTCACTTGGGAAATGAACCACTGGGTAGGTTAACAAGTGAATAGATGCTACATAATTATTTGATGCTGTAAGTACTAATACAACGTAGAAAACAAAGCTACTAATCTGTAGTTTCATACAATTTGTTTAAGGTACATAAATAGATTTTTATTACATATTCAAACCGTACGAAATAAAAAGTGCCCGTATCAAATATCGACAATAACGAGATGATAAGACCCCTATATTTCAGCAATCTAAGTTACAAAAAGTTAACTGATTTCACTTTAGAGTTTGGTATGCACAATTCGATACCAATTTCATGTTAGTTGTACATTCTTTGTTCTTGATCAATTCGTATGTTACTATCATTTATTTTTTTATTTATTTAAGGCAATATTTACAAAAAGATCTTAAATATGTAAACAGAGGCCCATAGCATAAATACCTTAAACTAACATATATATTAATTATAACTATTTAACACGTAGTCCAGACGTGTGAGCTGTGCAGCGGACAGACGACCTCGGAGCTTCCGAAACACGATTATTTAAAAAAAAAAATATATTTCATTAAAATACAAGGATGAAGTACTTACTTGCGAAATAAATAGTAATAGCGACATTTAACTATCATATACATAAAAATTTCTACGTGAATACATTATATAATTAACTATGAAAAATGTTAATAAACATAAAGAGAAACGAAATGCAATTAATTATTTCCATTGTGCCTGCTTATATTTTGTTATGTGTTTAAAAGATTAATAAGTGAAACATTGGGAGAAAGTGAGCTGCCTTATTTTGCTCTGATTGTGATGGATGTCCGTCTTTGTGAATATTTTTTACAACCATTTCAAATGATATTTTATTAATAATATCTTTCATCTTTATAGGACTACTACCATTGCCCGCGGCTTCGCCCGCATTCAGGTGACCAAAACCAAATTCTTAGGTTTTACATATTAGTATACTCTTACATTGCCGTTTTTGTATTTTTTCTCAGAAATGAGATATTTTTTCGCGATAAAAATTATCCTTTATGTTGACCCGGATAACCAGCTATCACCATATCAAATTTCATCAAAATCCCTCCAGTGGTTTTTCTGTGATGCGGTAACAGACAGACAGACAGACAAAAACTCTAAAAACTATAGATTCGGCCTCTGTATCGATAAAAACGTTTATTTCAATAAGATTTTTCAAAAAATATTTAATGTACACATTCGACTTAGTTACAATTTTATTATATGTATAGATTTAGAATTCATTTCATTAATAGTAAACACAATTACATACAAATCGAACTATTATTATAAATGCGAAAGTCTATGTCTGTGTGTATTTGTTACTCCTTGACATTGAAACGGATGGACGGATTTGGATGAAATATATATACTCGTACTTATCAATTTAGTTTTCGTAATTATCTAATTTTAAATAACTTATTCCACTGTAGAGGGTATATCTTCAGAGTGTGAAGTCCTTAAGTGTCTAAAGATATTTTACGCAACCGATCGCTTTAAAAGTTCCACAAGAAAACTATAACAGACTTACATAGGTAATAGATATAGTCCATTCGACACGCTATTCGAACGACCAACCGTTTGCAGTTGGTACATTAAAATTGTAAAGATCGACTGTTACCATTTATTACAATTCAATCATGCACTTTCATCTTCCCGTAAATATGACTTAAACACGCTCTATACTTGACGATATTTTACTATACTAAAAAATATATAAGTTGTTAAATCTCAAATTTAACAACAGTTTAAAAGAGCTAATTTTAATTTAATCAACAGAGATTTAACACGAAAATTATTCGATAGTAATCTTAAGTTATTTCGACCTTCTACGTCTTACATGTCTATCAAACTTGTCGAAATAATTACATTCTCCTAACTGGTTAGGTTAGCTTTAATTCTAAGGCGAAGGGCTTGCTTGACTGAACTAGTGCATTATTTATTATGGCAGCGATTTCTCGCGACTTGTTTGAGATTTCACCACTTTCATCTTGTAGGCATTCGCGCTAGTAAATTTCATCTACTTTATGAGTTTCAGGTATGTCTACTGTATACTCATGCTATATGTTGTATCTATATCTATATTCTATATTTCTATATCTATACATATAATAAAATTGTAACTAAGTCGAATCTGTACATTAAATATATTTTGGAAAATCTTATTGAAATATACTTTATTATTGATATAGAGGCCGAATCTGTAGTTTTTAGAGTTTTTGTCTGTTTGTCTGTCTGTCTATCTATTTGTCTGGTTGTTACCGCATCACGGGAAAACTACTAAAGTGATTTTGATGAAAATCGGTATGGTGATAGCTGGTTATCCGGGTCAACATATAGGATACTTTTTACCGCGATAAAATATCGCATTTCTGAGAAAAAATACGTAAACTGCAATGTAAGAGTATACTAATATGTAAAACCTAATAATTTGGTTTTTGGTCATCTGAACGCGGGCGGAGTCGCGGGCACTGCTAGTCTTCTATAAAATATATTTCCTAATTGAACCAAAAATAAAATGCATTCGCCTTAAACTACATTAAATTCTTAGAAGTGTTAATCAATATACAAATACTTATTTCATGTAATAATATAGCAATTTCATTAGTATATATTAGTATGTAATATATGTGTATAGTAGTATTTTATTTATTATTTTGAACAACAAAATATTACGCGAATTATCAACTATCTTGGATGTCTTTCATGAATGAATTTTAAGTAACAATTTATAAAATGTAATAATATGCCCTACGGGCTATGGTTAGAAGTACTATTGTTACAGTGACAATACTGGTAGGTACAAATGCTTTCACTTTCATTTCCGCAAACATGGCAACACGGGAAGCCTGCTTATCGCATATCATTGTTCTTTATTGTCGACAAGGACGGTTTCTCCATTAACTATTATATATCTGATAAAACTTTAATTTAGTTGATAGTATTACAGCACGATAGAGAACTGCCAATTATCCGCAAAGTAGAAAAGTAATATAAATAAGAAATATCGTGTGGTGGACATGATATAACTACTACACACTAAAGCTACATTTTATTATTTTTGAGCGAATTAAAATACGTAAATATTGATGGAATCTCCCTACACGTAGAGCTACGTACAACTTCGTAGGACAGCTCCTACTCCCATATGTATCACGTGTCATTTACAATATCATGTCATAGCGTGTTTAAGGTAAAGTTTGACATAGTAAAGTTATATAGGAGCCATAACCATGTCAGATACAAGGACTACCGAGAGGATATACTTATAATTTTTTAGTAATTATTCTTATAAGCATGGTATTTAACAGATTAAAAAAATATAATATGCAGTTAACGTAAAACCATTGTCTTATAAAGAAAATCTTAAATATTCTGTTATTGTTCCAGGTTTTCTAAGAAATTTGGAGACTTTATGCCACCGAAAAATACGTTTGTAAGTACCTTAAGTTACATTTTTAACATATGTACTTATTAAAAAAAATGTTAATTAATATTATTCTGAAAAATCTCTCGCATAGAGATATTAAAAATCTTCTCTCTGACAAATTAATTTGAATTGCGCAATGTCGTTAAGACACGGAAGCGGCTGCTATATTTAATGTACGCGGGCTCGTACGACCGATCACTTCTTCGCCAAAATATTCAACTTTCTCCGTTGTAATTACCTAAGTGCAAGTGAGGCTGTTACGTAACGCATCTGTAAGCCCATTTAATGTAAGCTCGATGCGTGTCAGTGAAAGTGCCGGCTGAAGGATCACACTTGAAATAAGACCAGTTTCTCTATTGTTTATGCTATAATTTTCTCAGTTTTATAGTTTTTTTATGTATCGATAATATTATTTAAAAATGGTACTTAAGAATGATAAAGATAACTCGTCTTATAAATTGGAAAACTTGTGAGTAAAAATGAATGTAATAGATAAATTAAGTAATTAGACCTACTTGCTTCTGTCTCGTTATTTTGTTTCATAATGATGCAACAGTGAACCGAAAGAATAACTAGTGAAAGCGTTCATTCTATTATGTTCGAGTAGAGCTGTACCTAACAAAGAAATCTCATGATGAAGTCATCGTCCTTAAATCGGCATCCGCATTGTAATTTCGACACAATCGGTCGGAGGGCTCCGTGCGCATCAATTATCTCACGGTGTTGCGCAACCGGACGCCGCCCTCGTCCTTGAAACATAAATCGACTTTCTCTTTGTGGGATCTGCGGCCTGCGCCCGCGCCGACCTTACCCTATCGACACTTTACACGGGCACTTATTATTTATTACATAAAATCGCCACTAACGCTTTTCTCGCATTCCATCTGTACTATTATGCGAATGAGCTTATAAAGAAATTTGGAAATTTCAATCAATACATAGATATATTTATTTCTTGTGGCCTAACAACTGATGGGTACCGTCTATTTGTTGATTTTTGCATTTATTGATATATTTTATTCGAGCCTATTTAGTGCCTATTTAGGCGGGTAAGTAGTAATAGTTACAAACTAACAGCTAGTTTTCGCTATAGAAATCCCTTAGTCCGGCGAAGAAAGCGGACTCAGTTAGCATATACCTACATGTGTATGTACATATATAGATTGATTGATAGCAATGTAGAGGTGATTAAAAAATATCGACAAGATATATTAAGATTACAAAAAACCACATAATTATCGTAGAAAATTCAAGTTCCTGTAGCGCGAAAGGATGATCGAATAAATCATGATACGTGTTTTCTATAGATAGCAAAGATATCTAATGCTGTTGTTACACGATGCCGAGAGTCGGATGTCGCGAAATGCACGGTGCATCGACGTAGCGAGGTTTCTCCGCTCGGAAGTTCCGGCTGTACGAGAATGGAAATATTGGGAAAATATATATTGAATTAGTTTTATGTCATCCATTTCTTATTTTTACTCAAATTCAAAGTTTAAAATTAAATATAAAGTATTTATACAATTGCCTAATATATTATGTAACTTTATTGGAAGTTGCAGACTATTTTAGTATTGTTAAGTTAATTTTTGTGAAAGTTGGGCATTATTTTTACTGACTTCTTTATATTGTTACTATTATAATCAAATTGCATGTGGAGTTTACCTTTAAGTAATTGTTACACTATTACAAGAATATCAAAGTTGGTATACTGATTATATAAACCGTGTAAACAATTGTTGGTGAACCTAAATAAATAAATAAATAAATAATATAATAAAGGTTGTATATATTTTCATTATCAATATAATATCGTATAATGGTATTATTAGAATGTACCAAATGTTGAAAGGAATATGTAACATAAATATCCCATTAGAACTAAAATGTAAATTAAAGTAATAAACACTAATACTAATCTACATAAATAAATAAAATAGAAATGTCTGTTTGTAATGTCAAAATAACAAGTTTTTACTAAATGCATATGAAATAATATACGGTACTTATAAGAAAAACACAACTTTTAAAATTTTGTCTGTCTGTCTGTCTGTTTGTTTCGGCCGTCTCCGAAACGGCTGCACCAATTTTGACGAAACTTTCAGTGGCAGATAGCTGATGTTATAAGGAGTAACTTAGGCTACTTTTATTTTAGAAAAAGAATGAGGGTTCCACGTAAAAAAATTAAAACCTCCGAAATTGTGAACAAAATCTGCGTACATAAGTCGCTAGTACTTAATAAATAGTGGTAGTATTTATATTTATTAGATATCTTTGTATATGCAATATACAAGTTATGCAAATATCCAAGGGAAAACAAGGCCAATCCCCTGGAGATACGGAAGTTAGTTTTTAGACTTAGCACAGTTTTGACATTGGAAAGCGCTACCTATTAATTGACAGGGCACTTTATTTGCAAACTCCACTTGCTATTCCAGTTAAATATATTAAATAAACTTCAAAAGGAAATCAGACTTACATCGAATTTATTTTATAGATCTTCTTACTGCTATAAATTATTTATTTCAATTTTCATTAACAACAGAGTTTTAATATTAGCCATTTGTTATTGAAAATTTTAAAATTCCTAGTAGAATTAAGACAAATTGTAAATTATAGTGAATTTTGTAACATTATGAATAAAGCCGTGCTATAATACAATGACTTAATAGAGCCTGTATATACCACGTCTTAAAATAGTAATCATTTGTATGCTAAGTCCGGCGGATGTGAAAGACTTACATATTTGGAAAGTTGATCGCATTAATAATGATATAATATAATAATATGCAAATTTACTGTATGATTAAATAATAGAAGGCGTGAATCTAATACTAAAAATCATGTTACGCAACAATTGGCAGATTAGTTAATTGTATCGGTTGCGTTTGCGAGGGCGTCACATCATTGAATAGTTGTATCGAACTTGCAGAATATACGTTGTCATACTATCGAAAGTTACCGGACTTTGTGCTTCTAATGCCAAGTGCGCCGAAGAAAGCGAGCTGCCAGGCTGCTGCAGTAGAGCCTCATGAACATACAGTTATCTCACTCTACCAAGTTTAGTGCATGCTTGTGAGAGAAAGACCACGTATGCTTAAAAGAGAAAGTGGGCCACGTTACGTTACTCAGTGCCATTAACATGGGCATTCAACGTAAACACCGGCTGATACTAAGTTGATGTTGAAAATTATTTATATTAGACTTTATTATGGGATTTATTTTGGTTCGTATTTCATTGTTTCATAATAATTTTTTTGTCGTTTTAGTATTAAGAAGCTTGCTATTTAGTATTTATATAGAGATGCAAAATTCGGAGAGCAATGAACTGCGAGTAGCAGAGCAGAGAAAGTGTTTTTGTGGCGTAACCTTGAGACCACGATGTACACAACACGCGAAAAGACAAATCGCTCAGCAGGTGTAGCGGGTAGCTACGTTAAAATTATTAATCACATTAATTCATTCATTGTATTGATATTATATAATAAGCGGAAAAATGTTATCAATATGCCAATTACAATAATTGTACTTGCTAAATGAAAGAATATCAATCTTCTTTAATTTAGTAAGTGCAATTATTGTTTGAATTATTCTTATATTGATATGATAAGATCTTAAAATATTTTGTCTTACCACTTTGGTAAATTTTAAGTGTAATCCCACATTAATATAGTTGAAAAGGCCAAACTAAAACTGAGTCTTGTCCATACAAATTTAATACACTTAACAATGTATGTAAACTATCAAGTAGTTTTTCCCATCGAGAAACATTTTTAATCTTTGCAAATTATTTTATTTTCAACCTTTTGTAAGTGTTGAGAATGTTTTCTTACTCGGAACGATTTTGTCTGTACAAAATAATTTAAAGTGCGATTATATTAACAAACTAGCATTGCCCGCGGCTCCACCCGCGTTCAGATGAAAAAACACAATAAAATAGCGCTATTATTATTTTTTTAACATATACTATTTTTAATAGTTTTTGCCTTATTTAGTATGTTACCTTGCTAATATATATATAGTATCATCGTGGTTTTATTCTAACCAGTTTTTGTATTTTTTCTTAGAAATAAGATATTTTCCCGTGGAAAAAAGTACCCTATATGTTGACCCGGGTAACCAGCTATGACCATACCAAATTTCATCAAAATCCCTGCAGTAGTTTTTCTATGATGCGGTAACAGACAGACAGACAAAAATTCTAAAAACTATAGATTCGGCCTCTGTATCGATAATATGTCTATTTCAATAAGATTTTCCAAAATATATATAATGTACAGATTCGACTTAGTTAGAATTTTATTATATGTATAGATTTATTTCATTTTTAAGTATTCAGAAGCTTCAAGAAAGTTATTATATCTTCAACCGCAATCATGATAAATGCACACGTTTGATCAATGACCCTTTAAGTGAAAATTCTTAATGAAAGAGAACACAATAAAATGACGCGAAGGCAGTTTTTCATTAAAATCGAAAGCTGGCAAAACAAATTCAATAGCTTCATATCTTTGTCTCATAATAATTCAATACTCATTCGACGTTGGAACGTTAGTAAATTATGCTATTCTTGCAACGCTTCAATTGAGTTTGATTATTTTTCTGTTTTTACATCAGAAAGTCGACGACAAATTGTAGAGAATTTCTAAAGCGTGTGATATTATCAGAGTATTTGTATCTATAAAGTTATAACTATAAAATATTTTTTATAGATTTCAATTGTATTATCCATAGTTATATTCATTACAACAAAACTAAAAATATATGACCCTTTTTAATACCGAGATAGTTATTTTATACTTGTTAGGTACTTGTATACTAATGTCATACATAAATATGATAATTGAGGATTATAGCGAAAATTCTTGCTTACTTTCTACAGTACATGCTTTTAAAGTAAATGTGTTATTGTTAAACAGAAAATTTTATATTTTTGAGCCATTTCCATTAATTAATTAAGTGAAACTTTCAGTTTGTTGCAAGCCAATTAAAAGTCATAGCGCTTGCGCATGCGCCGTTAATCAGAGCCGAAAGTGACGAGCTAAGATTTTACCAATGTACGTTAATACAGCCTGATTTTGCCAGTGTATAACTAATTTTAAAATGAAAGCTTTCCTCATATGTTAGAGTAGGTTAAATAGATTTTAAATATCAATTAAACTCAATAAAATAGTAGTAATATTTGGATAATTTAATCATGAGTAAACAACATAACATAATTTTTTATTACTTTTTTTGTTAACTTTTAAACAGCTTTAATTCTCGCATTTATTAAAAATGAAGCTAATTGTAGAGAAACACTGATTTGTTAATTATTGTATCCTCTTTAAATTGCAAATTAAATAGAAAATGAAAGTACCTAAAGTTATAATTATCATTTCTTTTTGTGAAATTATTTTGTTTTCCACTTTTTATAAACTATGTAATTGTTCGCAGCATGAGTACGGTACAAAAGCAAAAGCTGAAATGTCACAACTAAACCTTTTATCTAGATAGAGATTTAAGTGTAATAACTTAAGATAAATGATCGCAGATTTATTTTGTGTAATTAGATAACTAGCTTTGTGATGATTTAAAATGAAACATGTACTGAATAATGAGCTTTTAATAAAGCAGACTGATTTAGCAATTTGGAGATAAACGCTTTCATGTCCCCTTAGGCATATTTAACAATTGTATGAGTACAATTATATCTAATCATCTACAAATAGTAGATTGTTCCTTAGACACTTCTATATATAAATAAATATAAAAATAAAGTTTAAGTCAAAACAATTGTGGTTATAAGCTATACATATTCGTATGTGTGACTTCGAGTAAAAAAATATAATTTAAATAAATCATATCATAATGTAAGTATAGAATAAATTACTGTTATTCAACAGTTTTACATTGTTGTTAGTACAGACATACGTTTAACGTTTAATAGTTCATACGTTGTTATTAAACAGTTTTTAAATCTTGTCAAATTTTATACATTCATGAAAATATATCTTTTATTGGTTATTTACGAAAAAAATGATGAAATCAGTCGCTTTTTATAGAGAGAGCTTTATCTATTTATGGTCGCGGTTGATTTTGATTAGGCGAATGTCGCTCTACATTCACTGTGGTCTGTTTGTTGGTTAATTGAAGTAGGCCGGCACCTGCTACACCAACTATTATTATAATATCTCCTATAGATTATGTGAAAATAGAAAATGCCCGAGGGTCTACTTTCTTGCAAACGAAGCCTGATTTCGTACGGATTGATCGGTGGCATAAAAAAATTAATTGCCTTGTCGGGCATCTCTACATTAAGATGTTTGCGAGCTCTTAAGAAAAATGAAGACATCATTGTCACGAACCTATGTAAAATGCCTATAATAGTTGTCATAAATGTTATTGTCTTAGTAATTATTAATTTGAGTTATTTTATTTAACTAGTATTACTAATGAAGAAGTTATTAATATTGTAACATAATGATAAAAATGTGAAACTTTAATTTTTTTTTTCAATTACTTTCGGGAAAGTTTATATAATGAGCAAACGAAAACTAGAAATAAACTTGCTAAGCGTTATTTTAACTATAAAAATATTATTAAATATTTTTAAAGAACAAATCTTAATATGTAAAAATATTTAATATTTTATCTGATTGTTATATTGTTTTTTAAAATAGTGTATTTTCGTGGTATCAACTTAATATTGAAATATGTCTTTACATTTGCTTCGCTCGGGTTCGCCTCTAGAAAAGCACATACAGATCTGCCCCCCGGGAACCGTTAATTTTTCCGAAATAAAAAGTAACATGTTGTTCGCCCGGCAATATAAGGTATCGGCATGCTAAATTAGGTGCATAAGTTGTTGTGTACTAAGTTGTATAAGTTACAATAGTTTTTTAACTATTCCACGGGAACTCTTTAATTTTCCGGGATGAAAAGTATCTAAAACATTGACCGGGGATATAAGGTACCTACCACCATGCAAAATTTCATTTAAATAAATCCAACAGCTTAGGAAATTAGCCCGTACAAACAGACAAACAGACAGAGAAACAAAAAAGTGAAAAAAAAAACTGGATTTGTTCTATTTCTCTTCTTACATCCCTCTGACTCGGTTTTAAGCATTTTTTTTTCTATGTACAGACATTCGACCTCCACTTTTTTATTATATGTATAGATATGACATAAATACTAATAATAGACCACTTTTGCTTTTAAAACGAAAAATATATATATTGCAAAATATATGAAACGACCTTGGCTTTAGTGAGGTGAAGGCCACGCGTGGTTTCCGCTCGTCGCAACGGGAGCGCATCAGCAACCAGAGAGACGTAGCGAACGTAAGCCGGTGCAGTTCCGGCGTAAGCTGCACTCGGTCATTGGGTCAGGCTGGATCTTGGAGGGGAGGGGGCGTCGGTGGGAGGAGGGAGGGGGTTACCGAGAGGGGCTCGCGTCGATGCGCCTGCGCACACCAGTCTTTACCATGCACGCTTTTGCGTCCAAGTTGAAGCGCCTCTAGCGCATGCGCCCGCGTTTGCGAAGCGCACGGCGCGTACATAGTGCCTACCTCAATGTGTTGCGTTGGTTGCAGGCCGCCGACTGACTGGACTGCGACTATGAAGAGGACCAGGCTGCTGCTGCTGTTCACGACGCTCCTGTTTCAGGTCAGTTGGATATATTTTTATAGGTTCTTTTTATTTCCCTACTGGGAAGTGAAAGATAGTAACATATAGTTGTGGTCGTGGAGTAGCTTAAATAAATTTCGAGTTAGTTATTAATAAATAAATGTTAAGTTTCATGTTAGCTTATTTTTTTTTATTTATACACTTATAATTAGAGAGTATATTAGCGACTCACCCTCGTCCGCTCGGGTTCGTCCCTACATACGTTTTAACGTTTAGTATAGATTTCTTAGATATGACATATTTTCCCGCAGTAATAAGTATCCTATATGTTGACCCGGATAACCAGCTATCATCATACCAAATTTCATCAAAATCCCTCCAGTAGTTTTTACGTGATGCGGTAACAGACAAACAGACAAAAATTCTAAAAACTATAGATTCAGCCTCTGTATCGATAATAATGTCTATTTCAATAAAATTTCCAAAAAATATTTAATGTACAGATTTGGCTTAGTTACAATTTTATTATATGTATAGAATACTAAATAACGGTTCTCTGTTGTATTTATTACTATTTACGAGATTCCATTTAAAAATGTATGTATGTGTCATGTTGCAACGTTACTGATTTATAAAACAATATTAGATTTAACCGTAACAAAAGATTGTTTAGAAATAATTTTAACCAGATCAGCATCCATACGTCATGAGTAGATTAGAGTAAAAAAAATTCCGCCATGCAATGAAAGTCGTCCACAGACAAATCTCGAAAGATTACAAAAGTAGAAAACTGTTATTTTTCCATTTTGAAGTCGATCGATAGTTTACTTAGTTACTATGTTATTTACTAAAAAAAACTTATACGAGATGGAAGTATGCGCCATTAGTATTCTGTACAGTGCGTGCCGAGAATATTTACTTAACGTGAAATTCATTCCGCATTTCTTTCTTGTAAGAGAGAACACAACGGATCGGATATTTTTACGAGAAATTTAAATGTCTTTCTTTGGTTTTCTTAAAAAATATAGATACACTAGCATTGCCCGCGGCTCCGCCCGCGTTCAGGTAACCAAAAAGCAAATTCTTAGGTTTTACATATAAGTTTACTCTTACAATGCAGTTTTTGAATTTTTTTCTCAGAAATGAGAAATTTTCCCGCGGTAAAAAGTACCCTATATGTTGACCCGGATAACCAGCTATCACCATACCAAATTTCATCAAAATCCCTCCAGTGGTTTTTCTTTGATGCGGTAACAGACAGACAGACAGACAAAAATTCTAAAAACTATAGTTTCGGTCTCTATATGGATAATAAAGTTTATTTCAATAAGACTTTCCAAAAAATATTTAATGTACAGATTCGGCTCAGTTAGAATTTTATTATATGTATAGATGATGTAAAATTCTCTTATGTTTCAATCACAATTCTAGCCAACTTAAAGACACCATATACGTTCATATACGTATGTATGAGTATAGACCGTATTATATTTTTACGTTACGCTCCTACATTATTCAGCTTTTTCCGCTCGCGTTCCCGACAAGTAGGCTAATGATTCCGTTAGCGCATCCACTAAACATTGACCAATGGAATTTTGCTACACTCTGTACAAAGATAGTTGTAATATAATTGTATGTAATACTTATGTCATAAGCATGTAATTTAAAGTTCGAAAGTTTAAATTTAAACATTCAAAGATTTCACTAAACATACATATATATTTTTATCATAAAATATTTTTTGGCGAACATTATGAGAAATTTCAATAATTTACGTGATATTTAAAATCATTACGATTACTGTCCCGTAAAGCCAATGAACGCTAAATACCTTGACAGTTGGCACTTTCACTGTGGGTAAAATTTGTTACCAGAATGATGCAAGAGTTTTGTGTAAGCAGTTTCATTCTCAATTCTCGTATTACAGGAGCAACGTGCAAAAAAGTAGCAGAATATACGTAACGCTTGATATTAAATAATATATATTTATAAATCATTTTTATCCGAAACGTGATATTAATTTCAAATATTGTGTAGACAGATAGAGATAAACGATAATATCGTATATTTATATGGATCGAAAATGTACTGTAGATGTAGCACCACTAATTATATAATAGATACTGTGATGTAATGGAGAACTAAACTTTTTAGAGTTATTTTTAATCGAGAAGTTACATTTTATAATATTTTCGTGATAACAAACATAAAGAAATTTTGAGGGCCAGAGCTATCTATAGCTTAAATATATAATCTATTCAACAACACTATTTCCTTCTATTTTGTGGGCAAAATGTCAACACTCAATGTTATAATACGTTGTAAAATATAATGTTCTAAGAAGCTATAAAAATATAATGAGCAAATATACAATGGACCTAGAAGAAAATATTTTCTTAACAGTTGTACATACATATGTATTGTTTGAGAGAAGATTTCGCTTCATCGTGTTAGAAAGCAATTTGTCATAGAAAGTGTAAATTACGGATCACTTTCGTTTATTGGATATCTCCTAAAGCAATTCAATAATATATAACTATCTACAAAATCAAACCTACATTTTATCGACGTGATATCGTTAGTTATAAAACTAAGGTTATATATTTTATGTAGAAAGCTTATTTACTCATTTAAGTCAATTTTCTCAATTAAAATAATAAGATTATGATTTAAATTTTACTAGCCGGGTAGCAGGATAGTATTTTTTTTTTAAATAGTTAAGCAAATTCCTGAAGAATGCATGTTTAGCATAAGGGCAATGAAAAGGAAACTTATAGAATGGTGAAAGTACTCACGCACCTCGATGGGCAAAGTTCATGGTCACGTACTAGATAATAGAACATAAACCATTTCTGTGTTTTTATCATTTCTGCAATCATTCTTCTTCTTCTGTTTTTCTGTAATTATATCTATAATTAAAATTTGACAATCAATTTTTTTATGCATATGTGATTTTCAAATATCGATAAAATTTAAAAAGGGTAATGTCATCAAATCTAAAAAATATCGTCGACAAATAAAAGATAATAAAAATCATTTGATACTTGTCCAACTATATTTAGAGCGAGTCACCCTCGCTCCGCACGAGTTCGACCCTGGATACGTTTTAAACTTTTAACGGTTAGTATAGATTTCTTAGAGAAGAGATGTTTTTCCGCTGTAAAAAGTATACTACTTATATGTTGACCCGGATATCCAGCTATCATCATACCAAAATTTCATTAAAATCTGTTCAGCAGTTTTCTCGTGATGCGTTTCCAGATAGACAAACAGACAAAAACTCTAAAAACTGTAGATTCGGTCTGTGTGTCGAAAATAATGCCTATTTGAATAAGATTTTCCAACAAATATGTAATGAACAGATTCAACTCAGTTAAAATTTTATTATATGTATAGATAGATTTTTGCCGAGCTTGTGACTTTGTAAACAATGAATATACCTTCTATACCTACAAAAAAAAAATGAAATGCTGTTCGTAGCTAAGCATTTGGGTTTTTACTATTTTTAAAGTTTGTTTTTAATATTAAGTAATAGCATAGTAGCGTTAAAATAAGGTTTTTATAGACAAAAGGAAAAGTTACCTGGAAAATTGAAAAATGCTTTTTAAAGTGCTTTTTTGTATAGGGTTTTTGTATGAAATTAAAATTATAAAACATTTTGTAGAAATTTAGACAGGACAGCGTCTGTCAGGTGTGCCTATATAAAAAATAAAAAAATAGAACACCCATTACACCGATATGACAAACAAGATTCAGCTTTACAATTTCCCGACAATGGGTATGCAAATAAGTTGACCCTCTAATTCAAGCATATGTCATTCATACTTATTTAAAACAATATCCACAACAATGCAAATGAAAACATAAATCCGGTTTTAACAACTTTCTTCTGCGGTGTACTAAATATTGAAGGAACGGGTCTTTTGGACGACCTTTACCTATAAATTAATTTCATTAACAATAATATTTAAATGGGAAAGTACATTTATTTAATTAATAATCTAGAATTTATACTTAAAGTTACTTATTTAATGTTCTATATTATAATGTCGATTATTATTTTTCGTATATATATAGTTGACATGTAGGATAAAAATCACAACAAAAAAGATATAATAATAATAATAATATAATGTAAAAAATGAATATACATATTATATTTATTTTTCTACGGTTAACATTTTGTTTTTAATATGGATAATTCCTGTTACAAAATGTTTTTTTTTTTGGAACTAGAACTTGTAGTCAGGATTATGTTCGGTGGAAACTGATAAAGACGAGGCTTTCACCTGCGTAAGCGTAAGCACTTGGCGCTTGCGCACTTGACCGATTCATTTACGAGTATCGAAAAGGTTTATATTACTTTAATAGATATAATTATCAAATTAATATTTGTTTAATAAAAGTATAATAGTGTTTAAGGAATAATTAGGTTTATAAAATAGTAGCTAAATAATAAAAATAAAATTATGTAAAATAATAAATTCGGGATAACGTGTCAATTCAAATCTTTGTTATGGCCTATAAGCGTGTACCTACACATTACTGCCAATGTCATGGTGAATGGAGAAGTCAATATAACCAGACGAGTGTGTGTGTTGGTTGTGTGTTTAAATCACTTGATTTACAAACGATACGACACTATTATTATCAATCTTCAGTTAGATAGAGAATGGCCAACGGTAAACATAAAGCTGTTAGCATTTCTGTGGTATAACATACAACATTAGCAGCACGCGAGTGCTCTCCGTGTGATGACAAACAGTTATATACTAGCCACTGAGTGGTAACGTATGGTTTGCTATTACAAAAAATAAATTGAATTATCACTGAGTATTTATCTAAAATTATATTCAGTAGTATACTGAATACCGCGTATGCACGACATGTTCCATAACAAATATGTAGTACTAACGAATTATCCTGGCTTTGCTCGGGTGCCTAGAGACAGGTGCGTTTTAATTTTTTTGAGCGGGACCCTAATTCTTGTTCTAAAATAAAAGTAGTCTAAGTTACTTCTTATAACATCAGCTATCTGTTACTGAAAGTCTCGTCAAAGTCAGTCCAGCCATTTCGAAGATTAGTCAGAACAAACAAACAGACAAAAATTTTAAAATATTAATAGCACCGTATATAATTTCATATGTATTTAGTGAAAAGTTGTTATTTTAAGAGTACAAACAGATTCTTCATTTTTCTTTTTCTGAATTATAATATACGCTTTGCTTTAAAAAATGTTACCCTTATCGATATACACATCTTCAGAATTACTTCAAAAGTTATGTTGTTGACATCACACGAGGAACATTGTTATACTTTCACACTTTTTAAGTATACCTACTTATATTGTGCCTTCAGATTCTCGCTTTTCAAGTGAACCTTAACTAATAACTTTCGATATTACAATGCTTGTACAGCTAAATCATTGTAGTTTAAATTTCCATTCGCAGATAGTCAAAGAAAGCTATTTTTTTAGATTTGCGCATGTTGATGCGTGTCCGGTGCTTTCCTCTGCGATCTCGAGCAGTGGATATAATTTCTAACCGGTTTAGAAAATACGATAGTGAGCACGGCCCCAAGCTTTTAACATTCATATTGACATTCGTTACTTATATTTGCCAGTCAATTTATGACCGCGTACAATTTCATCTATTTCAAAAGTTAAATATCTAAGTTTGTGATGTATTTTCATGTTATAGTACTTATATTTATCAAATAATGTTAAATATTAAATAAATGGAGCTTAATTATAATTAAGATACACTGTCTACACGCATTGTTGACCAGATTCTCTTAATGAATTAATTATTCATATAAATCTGTATTTTTAAAAAAAGCAGTAGGTCTATTAAGTTAGACTTAGCGTCTATGGATTTAAGAACATAAATTATGACAGACGAAAGCAGTTTTAAATATAATATCAAATATGTAAAGTTCCAATGGAAATTTAACACGTTACACTCATATTTTTGTATACAAAGTGAGTTAAAATTTTGGTGTTCATAAAACATGTAGAAAGCCGGTGGAACTCATATGGACGGTATGATTGCGCTGATTAATATTATAATTGATCTTGCGAGCTATCCATCAGTGTAGAAAGTCGGAAAGAAACAACGCGAAATGTCGGGAAGAGCGCACGCGCGTGCCGCCAACTAGAGTGCGACGCGCTCGCGCCGCTGGAATGTCTCAGTGCTCTATCCAACGATGCATTCATTACGCTTAATAGCTATCAAAACGCATATAAATATTTTTTGATTATTGTGTACAGAATTTTTTATAATCATAACGAGTTGGAAATTGTCTTGAATATACTACTATTTTGATTACAACCATATTACACATTAACATAATTTTTTTGTTATTGCAATTATTGTATTTAGGTAAATGATATGATATATAGAAATATTTATTGGGTATTTTTCCATGTTTCAGGATGCAATATGCGAACCACCTGTGGACTCAGCGTCTCTACCCTTAGAACACCGAGGCGGCGGTTACGGCCCACCACTTCCCCAATCACACACAGACGATCCCTGGCCTCTCACCACACCAGATAGTCCGAAAATAAAACATCTTCAAGTACAATGTGAAAAAACACACATGCGGGTCAATATTGAATTTGATAGACCATTTTACGGTATGATATTTTCGAAAGGATTTTACAGTGACCCCCACTGTATGCATTTAAAACCGGGTACCGGTCACTTAAGTGCAACATTCGAAATATTCCTAAATAGTTGTGGTATGGCAAGCTCAGGAAACCACAACGTTGCAGCTTACGGAAGTCCTACACCCAGCGGATCATACGTTGAAAACACAATCATAGTTCAATATGATCCATACGTTCAAGAAGTGTGGGATCAGGCACGAAAACTTAGATGTACGTGGTACGACTATTACGAGAAAGCGGTAACTTTCAGACCGTTCCAAGTGGACATGCTGCACGCCGTGACGGCTAACTTTCTCGGCGATAACTTGCAGTGCTGGATGCAAATACAAGTAGGAAAAGGTCCTTGGGCCTCAGAAGTGTCGGGTATTGTTAAAATAGGTCAAACAATGACTATGGTCCTTGCGATTAAAGATGATGAAAATAAATTCGATATGCTTGTAAGAAACTGTGTAGCACACGACGGTAAACGAGCACCTATTCAATTAGTCGATCAATACGGGTGTGTAGTGAGGCCTAAGATTATGAGTAAATTCCAAAAAATAAAGAATTTCGGCCCATCAGCATCAGTTGTATCGTTTGCTTATTTCCAAGCATTCAAATTCCCCGACTCAATGAATGTCCACTTCCAGTGTGTAATTCAAGTCTGCCGGTATAATTGTCCAGAGCCAAAATGTGGAGGACTAGGTGCTGATTATGGCGTACCATTGTTAGGAGGTAACAGTTTGAGTGCAGGCGAATACGGGTTACCTAATGGAGCTCATGGAGAATACGGTCCCCCTCCGCCAGGGCCGCACTCAGAATATGGAGTGCCACCTGCATTCCCTGACCCTCGGCATCCCGCAGATGTTGTAGGTGCATATTCAGAGAAACGAGATGATGCAGTACCACCTCCACAAGCTCAAGTGTCATCAACACCTAACGCACCTAGTCCATCATCACCAGCGCCAGTACGGGACGAAGATGACGTCAATCTGCCACCACCACCACCTCCCGGACGCAGGGGAATTTACAATACCGTTAAGAGGAAAGACGAGGGCCATGGTAACTTAGCAACACTGGGCGGACGACCACGTTCCGTAGAAGATTTACCGGAGAGATTAGTTGGAGTAAGACGGAGACGTGAAACATCACCAACGCGAATTTATAAGCGTGACGCTCAAGAGATGACTGATGTCAATACCAGTAGAACGATCCAAGTAGTAGCACCGGGCGATGTGAACTTCGCTCTAAACAACGCCGCTTCAAACGAGACCGTAGTGATTCAATCTCCAGCTAGCGATCCAGAAACGATTTGCATGTCGGTGCCGTCGTTCGTAGCGGGTCTCGTAATGTTGCTGCTAGTGTTGATTGTGGCGTCCCTAGTGGCCGCGTTTCTTTTCGTGCGCGTTCGTGCGCTCGATAGGAAGGGCGCGCACGGTGCCACGGCGTTTTACGAAACGGATTACGTGAAACATACGAATTAACCTTAAAACTCGTAAACGTAACGCGTGGACATTCCATAAACTCTTCTCAGATCCAAAGAGCGTGCATCGGCCCCGGCCGGACGGCGGCCAGCTGTCGCGGTTGCGAACGAAGCTCGGTGAAGTGTGACTTATTTATTTAGTTATTTAAAACGTGTGATGTATATGTTCTTATGACTGCTTTTTTGTAAATTATTTTATTCGTGTGAAAACACGCACTGTACTGCCCTTATATAGTCGATATGTCTGTTGTAATTTTGTAAAGAGTCGTAAGATAAGAGATAGACGTAAGTTGTATACCAATAAAGTGTCGTGTGCGAGTGATATATTATTTTTTCTTATAAAACTTTGGCGTTATTAAAAAGAAAATAATTATTTATTACAATGAAAAATAGCTAAAGAAAATTTGCAGCAAAGCTTTGTGAAAGCTTGTACATACTTGAATATATCAAAGAAGATAACAATAAAACTCTCACGTTTTAGTTAAGAAACATCTTACTAAACGTGCTACTCTCTCTCACATACATTATAAAACACAACAATAATACAACGATAAATTTGTTTAAAAATTTATTTATAAATGAATAAAAATCTAGCTACAATAAACTATATTTTAAAATATTAATTTTCATATTATTATTGTTGATATCCATTTAATTAGTAGCGTCTTTTAGAAAATTAAAGTTTCGAGGTACAGATTTATCAGTCAATCAGTCGATAAATTACCGCCACAGGGGAATTTTATCAAACTCTCTTGGATTACGTTTAACTTTTGAAGGAACATATAAATTCATAATGGACGAAAAGTCGTCCTGTCTGGGGCTTGTAAATAATAATTCCAATTTTTTTTCATGTCTTTTGGCAATTATATCAATGAGATCCTGAAAAAATAATAATCGTTAAACAAAAAAACTTTTATTCTAAAGATATTATTATTCAAATATAGAAATTACACAAACTAGATAATAAGTAAGTATATACATAAAGTTTTTATGATAAAAAGTAATAAATATAACTATAATAACATTCTATATATAATAGTTTAGTCGAACTATTATTAAATACTGCTAACATCTTGAAACAGTGGAACATCCTTTTGGTATACATTCTGCTTAGGAGGTGACAATGTGGTTTTCGCATCCCTCCGAAAGAACTTTGGAGACGAATACTTCGCATTAGATATCTTTCTTGTAATTTTAATATTATCAGAGAAACAGTCTGTCTGTGTAGATGCATTTTTTATTTGAGGTTTTCTATTTAGTTTTAAATCCTATATGGTAAAGCAAAAATGTAAGTATAATTTCCTTCAAATTTTTAAAAGTGAATTATCTTAATTGTTTAAAATATCATTATAAGTTACATACTTTATTATTCTGAAGAGATATTTGTTGTAAAGTGTTTGCTATCTTTTCTGTAGGAGATGTTAAAGGCTGTATGCTGTATGTACGACAGAGGCGCGGTACTGGCTGCCGCAACTGTGTTTGTTGGCACTTTCGCCGCTTAAGCGGCTTTCGCGCCCTCTCTTTTTTGCATTTATTACAATAACTCTAAAAGTTTTTAATATATCGCTTTTATTCACTTGTTAATCCTATTAAGTTAATATTAAATTAAAACTATAACCAAAATTAAACAAACAACAATATATTATAATAGCCTATAGATGTGCAACTAATACCAAAAATCTATATTAATTAAATATATAAATATAAAGGTATCTATTAAGGTGAGTTTATAATAATTTAGCTACTCTATGGTAAGCTACAAGGCTTGTGTTATGGATACTAGATAGTTGATACACTACACATATATAACTTTAAATACATACATATTATAAATATAAATACCCACGACTGGAGTACAAACATTCGTGCTCATCACACAAATGAATGCCCCCAGCGGGATTCGAACCAGCGACCGCTGGCACAGCAAGTAGGGTCACTACAAACTGAGCCAAGTGTGTCGTCAAGGTATACTAATGCATAGGGCGTTTGGAATTTACATCACTGAAAAAACTTACAAAACTGCTTTTTCTTAAACGTTCAAACAATCTCACAACCTCTAGCTCTAATAATAAGGATACTAAAAAAAAACGTCAAGCAATTTTGAATCCTCGCCATACCCGTGTTTGGGCAACCTCCTGGGACAGCTGTGATAGTGGCTGCTTGCGACAGTGCGCTTTCAATACTGTTGGCTGCGTTGAACAGCAGCTTGCAAAGTTCGCATTGGTGTGGCGATGATGCTAATTAAGTATAAAGTTTTTTATATAATTCATACAAGTATTTTTTTATTTACATGTATTATATCATTAACTCCAACAATAACAATACAGTTATAATTTGCTATAAATCATTGTCTAATTTTGATCCAAAGATTCACTAAGAAAATATTTTAAATTGTAAAATTTACTTAAAATAATAGATTAGAAGTTCACGAGTATATTAGATTATTAAAATAATACAAAATCTTCTACTAAGTAGGTACCCACTTTAAGTAAATGCCGTTTCTTGAAGTAATTATAATTCTTTTTTATTTCTAAAGTTATAAATTACAGGATGTCAGAGCTAAATGAGGCTCGTACATCAGATCTACCTGGATCGAGGTGGGAGCACTTGAATGTGCTGGGTACTTCACCGCGGTCACCGCTGCCACCACCTTTATCGTCGTGTACGTGTAATTTTATATTATTTCTCACTAAATACGGCTTAATTTCTTCAAACCAGATATCACATAGCTAAAAATAAGAAATATGTAAAATTTAAATACTTTTTTAGTTCATAAAATATATAGCATTAGGCACAGATGGTGAACGGTGCTATTAAATAATGTCAGGAGCGCTTACTCCCACTAAAGCATTTTCCAAGTCGTAGCGTAATCTTTTTGGTATTCTATTTTTGCTTTTTGACCGCGCTTTCTTTTCTGGAGCTGAATCCCCTGACGCTTTTAGGGAATAAGATTGGTGCCGCTGATCAGCATTTTTGCGTTGAACGGTTTTCCGAGGCGAATCTTCCGACATTATTTTGCTTACATTATACTTCAGCAGAAAACTCGTTTTAATTATACAAGTAAATAAAAATATAAAACGCAGTAAAAAGGATCCAAACTTCAACTGTTTAACGTCTGTCAGTCAAACATTTTTTTATGAATTTAAAATAAAAAGTTTCTGTTCAGCGCGTTTAAGTTAAAATATGATTATCTGTTATGTGAGGTTAAATATTTTCTGATTTTATGAACGCAATAATACCTTTATATGTTATGAATATATGTAATATATTTTTGAACTAGTGATCAAAAAATCTCAAAATTTACCAGGAAGCTTCTTTTGAGAGGTACTAAAAATATCAAAATATTAACAAAATCAAACGACTTCCCAAAAAAAGGAGGAGGTTCTCAATACGTCGGAATCTTTTTTTCTTCTTTTTTTTAATGTATGTTCACCGATTACTCTAAGACGCCTGAACCGATTTGATTTTTTTTTGTTTCAAAGGGTATACTTCCCAGGTGGTCCCATATAAATTTTATCGAAATCGGTCGAGCGGTTTTTTAAAATATCAACAATAAATATATTTTTTAAATAAATTGTTTAATCGAATATGTTATTAAAAAACTTTCTTCTTACAAATTACTGCACTAAAAATGGAAAAATAAAAACTTAAAAAAAAATAGAAACCGCCGACGATATTTTAATATATGGATATCTAATAGGTAAATATGTATTTAACGTATCGAAATATATTAGATTTGCTTTGCATTAGCTGCCACCGACTTCGAAAATATCTGATTAGGTATCTATTCTAAATGAAAACCTCCGTTTAGTTATTTTTTACATTTTAGTGCCTGGAAGTCGGTTTCTATTTTTTTTTTTGATATATTGTTTAGAGTTGCTACGTAGGCCAAGTAGCAACTCTAAACTCTATGATCTGTGCATCTAGCGCCATCTATGATTACTCCCTATAAACTTATCAATTATCCAGGGATTGATTACTCAGCAGTAGTTTTAAACATTTCGAAATTGGAATTTATTGCCAATATTTTATTTCTGTGCAACTAAATTTGTTTTTTCAATCAAAATATTCTTTTTTCAGAATATATTTAGTTTTTGTTATTAACTTTACATAAACATTAATAAATATCACGCTAACTTTTTATTAAAATGTAGTTGAACAATTTTATTTCTTCCTAATGACATTCCACGATTTGTATATAAGATTAATGTAGGTAGTTCTAAAATGCATAAACTCGACTTTACAAATTAATCGAAACGTTAAAAAAAACACCAACACAATTGACAAAAATTCAAGTACCTATTTATATTAAGAAAATGAACAAAATAAATTGGAAATCTTTTGTATTCGGAGGTGCATCCATTTTAGGTGGAATATCAGAAAAAATCACAAAGTTTACTAACATCGTGGGCATTAGCAAGCAGAATGACGCAATTAACGACGTTTTATTCTATGGAGCAGAAGGGGATAAGGAAAAGAAGGAGTTAGGTTTGAACAATCTTTTTTCTATCTATTATCTAATAGTACACGCAAGTCGAACTATAGATATGTGCGTGCCAACCTTAGACAGCGAGACGATTTCAAAGTGTCTTATTAACACACATCAAAAAAACCACGTCAGAGTGCGAATTATCGTGCATAGTAAAGCTACTTTAAAGAGTTTACAGTCATTTATTGAGTCAGGAATAGAGGTAAAGGTAATTAGCACGAAAATTAAATTGGAACATGAATTTTTATTGATAGATGTCAATTACCAAGACACCATAGCCATCGTGGGCTCTTTAGACTACGAAGTTAATCGTGTGAATCACAATAGAGACAGCACACTCCTCACTTCTGAAGCTACCCTAATAAAGGCTCTTAAACGAGAATTCGATAGAATTTGGAATATTCAAAGTGACCAAGTTGATCAAACTAGCAGCCAAAAAACACATGAAATAGAAGAAAAAGCCAATGATTTATCAAACATTGAATAGTGTCTAATATTTTAAATTTTAACATAAACAATCTAAGTCTTATATAATGTAACAGGTTATTATAATAAAAAATCCAAATGTAACAAAAATATTTGATTTTATTTCATTCAAATAGTACAATAATGGCATTAATAATACAGTTATTTTTCACAATTAAAAGTATGATTAATTATCATCTTATACAATTTCATTTGTACTTAAGTGCTTTGCGATAATGCCAAAATATATATGAACAGTGGAAAACTCGAAGATTTTAACATTAATATCGGTGATAATTTTATCACAGACTCACTTGTAGTTGACACTCATGCATACAAAGTATTCATTGCAGTCAAATATATATTACTAACAGCAACATTTTAATATTTATTATTCTTCTCATTATTGTATATTTATTGGCATTAAATGTACACTTTCACTTACAAATTATTTTCTTTATCTTGGTTGTTTGGGTTATATAGAGACATAAAATAATATTGTGTATAGTATAAGTATAATTCGTCTTTGGCCGAGCTTACTTTGATATATCAATCAGTACTATACAATTAACTTGTGTTATTTCTTAATTTCATATAAAATAATAAAGCTATTAGGAAATGAATGTCATAATATATTTGAATTTAATTAAAATCATTTATAAATAAGAAAACTAATCAGATTCATCTACATTTGTCTGTATTGGATAGAAATACATTGGGTAATGGCTGAGGTAATATATATGTACATTGTACATAGATATTTTATATTTTCATATATGTACAATTTATTACAAAAAAAGAATTATAATATATATACATGTACTTTATATATATATATATATATATATATATATATATATATATATATATATATATATATATATATATGCACATAAAGTACATGTCAAAATTAAAACATAAAATTTTCAATATTAAACTGATATACAAGTGGTATTTTAAAATTAATGTAAAAAATAATTTTGATATAAAACATTTGTTTTTATATTAAAAAAGGTAATTTTTTCACTGATAGATAAAGTATACCGAATGGAATTTCATATAGGATTATGTAAGGAATTGTATATGGGGTAAAAGACTACCGCAGTTTAGCTTGTACGTACATATTGTTTTATCAAAATCGTCCTAATTTCATGTGGCTGAATTTTGTAAATTAAATTTACCTCTTTTAAGAGGCAAATTGAAAAGACTCTACTTGCATGATACTTGAGCTTATTGATATTAACGTTTATTTTACAATACTTTCAATAAAAGTCTAATGTCCTTCAATCACAAGATCTAGACTGGCCGTCTTCTGATTACCAAAGTGGGAAATTATGATTACGATCATTGCTCGTTTTCGTACATTATTTACTGCTTTAATTGTTTCCTGGTCGAGTATTTAATTGATGGTCGAACACATATTATAGTGATGTGTCAACAAAATTCAACCACAGTTATGGAAAATAAAAAAAAATCGATAAAAGTTAACTCTTTATACAATGTCACACATATACTTATGTAACATATACAACTCCACAAATCAATAGGGAATATGCGTTTTTTTTATACAATAGCTAACATTTTCATATAATTTAAAAAATATATCCAGCTTCAAAAAACTAAAATTTAGTATAAAAAACAAATTAACAATATCATACCAATACGAATACTTTAAACGCCCGCCTTACGCGCGCTTGGAATGACATCACAGTATGATATACACAGAAAAATGACTACTCAATTTGAAAATCGCTTATCACGCTGTTATGATAATACTATGACGTCATATTTACTACTATTTTCCCACCTATATTTGCACTTTTTAATACTTATTTTCATAATGAAAAACGTAATTACATTAAAAAATATTGATATAGGCTTAATTCAAAAGCAATAAAGATTATAAAAAAAAATTTACCTTTATTTAAATCACACGCATATTGCCTATTACAGTTTTCAACTAAAAACCTATGTTTTCTATCAATATCATTTCTTGCATTAATTTTGGGAGATTTATAGAATTTATTTGGAATATTAAAATAAGTACAAAATAAAATGAAGAATTGAAATACTTACTACAAATAAGTTACAAAAAATCAGCAACTTGTGCTATGAAAATTTTCTATACATCTAAAATTTTGTCTGCTCACAAACAACAGGACAGTTGTCATAAATTCTATTTAAGTAATATATTAAAATAGAACCGCGTTTATGAAAATACATTTTTATTATTTATCATGTTTTATATTCATATCTTTTAAATCGATCACTTATTTCAAGCAAAAGTACGGTTTCACATATAAAGAAGATGAAAATGCTTGTTCTTTTTTCCCCACATATGGTAAAACCTTAATTTATATTTGTGAAATGAATTTTTATCATAAATGTGCAAGAGATTCAAATGTTATTATTTTTTATTTAAAATATACATAAAGTATTTGATGTTAAGATTTTTAGGATTAATTTTAACATAATTATTTTGATTGAGTTGTTGTTAAACTGCTTTCTGTAAAAATGATTACAGATGGCAGCACTGCATAAGTTTCACAAACTTCATCATAATTTCACAGAAATGTAAAAATTTTATTTATATAACATTAATTATATAATACAAATGTGTGTTTATAGGTTTTGAAGATTCATTGCCAATTTTTCATATAAAAAATATGTTATAACTTATGAGGTAATAATTCCATATTAATGCCAATTATGTTCACAACGAAAAGTATTTACAGTATCCATTCATTTCTTACTTTTTATTAAGTAAATATTTAAAATACATTTACCCTCTTTGAAAATAATACAAAGGCCTATTTAGTTCTCTAGTTTCTCAAAGGAAATTCTCATATATTTACACTAAATAGTACTAGCTTAAGACAAATAATAATTTAATTTATTCAAGAAATTATGTTTATATAAATTTAAAAATTAAATTTATTTATATGTAATTATCAAGACACACAAGTGACTAGTAACTTAAGCAAATAAAATATTTTATTTATATATCATTAGTAGAGGTACATAATTTTCGTTATTTTAAAATTATGTTTAAATAACCAACTCCTTGAGTATGGTGCTATAATGTTTAATTTCGAATATTGATTAATCCCTTAACGACCGCGGGCACACTGGTGTTACAGTTAACAATTAATTTCTTAGAAATTTACCTGGAGGAGTTAAGGTCCCCGTCTGGCAAAAAGCTAAAACCTAGCATTGACAACTGTAACAAATATTGTATGTTAAATTGAGATGGTAGAGGATGAAAACTATATATGAAATTTGCTACTGGCTACGGAAAACATGTTTTGCATATCTTTACTTTGACATAGAATAATATAAATAACTAGCGACTCGCCCACGCTCCGCTCGGGTTCGTCTCTCGTTACGTTTTAACGTTTAGTATAGATTTCTCAGAGATCAGATATTTTCCTATAGTAAAGAGTATCCTATATGTTGACACCGATAACCAGCTATCATCATATCGAATTTCGTCAAAATCTGTCCAGTGGTTTTCTCGTGATGCGTTCTCAGACAGACAGACAAAGACAAACATTCTAAAAACTATAGATTTGGCCTCTGTATCGATAATAATTACTATTTAATAAGATTTTCCAAAAATGTTTAATGTACAGATTCGACTCAGTATTTTTTGTATGTTTATACATAATGAACAAAATGATCTGCATGAGGCACTTTATTTTATACTATGTATTATATATATATACATATATATATATATATATATATATATATATATATATATATATATATATATATATATATATATTGTTGTTTATGAATTACAAATTCTGTCCCTAACTGTGTTTGTGCGAAAATTATGTATCTCTAATCTAATGATAAGACAAATCTCCTAGTCACCTGCGAGGGAAAGTTGCTGTCATACATCAACTTCTATGTCACTGTTTGCTTCATGAGTGGACTGTGGGGAGGCATCTGGGTCATGATCTCTTGGAGAACATGTCGTGTAATCATGCGGAGAACTTAAGTCATCATCAGGTGACGCTGGTAATTCTTCATCCATCATTATTGTTGCTGGTAATAATGGTGACACTTCTTGTAATTGACTGGTATATACTATAAAAGTATGAATTTAAATGAAAATGTATATTATTTAAGACTACTAGTTTCAGTGTTATTATGCAATTGTAAAAAAACGAAATTAATTTATTATACTTAAAATAAAAATTAGCACCATTGTGGTAAAGGAAATGTATCAGTAAGGCCTCATTTTTGCCCCAGAATAACAAAAAAAATTATGTCATACGATTCGATCTTTTCATATATTGAAAGTAGACTGTATGCCTGATAAGAAATTATATTTATGAGAGAAAAAAAAACTAAAATTAATACTACTTGTGAGATGCCAAACTTTGGTCTAATTAGGATTTATGTTTAAAATGAGACATTTTTCATAACATTTCCACATTTTTTATATAGAGTGCAGGATGGAAGCACTTGAGTTTGAAATATATTATGTAGTAACATAAGAACATTAAAATAAAATAAAAAACAAATTGCTTCTTATATGCACTCTATATTAAAAAAGTTTGTAATGTTACTAAAAACTTAAATATTTAATATTAAACAAGATCAAATGATCATAGCAAGAAAATGACTGATCAATCATCAATGAAATATTTTTTATATTACAACATACCTTTAATATTAGATGATTTTAATTCTGTAGTAAAAGTAAGAGATTCCTCCATGGCCTCCATAGTGAGAGTGTCAGTATCCAAACTATCCATAGAACCTGAGCATGACGGGGAACTATCGGGATTTGTGTTTATTATCTGCAAAGTATCTAATTGAGGTATGTGAGGCCTGACCTGAAGAAGATTGAAGGAGATTAATATATTTATACAGAATGTATTTTATATGATTAACAATATTTTGAATTTATATTTTGTATATATTAATATAAAAAGTATTATATTTTATACCAAAACAATATTAAAACATAAAATTTCAATATATAAATACAAAATTTTCTTCTTGTTTAAGTTTACTTTACCTTCATTCCATCAGGTCTATGAGGGTTTCGACAACCTTTACATTTACATTCAGTACATGGTTTGCTTTCTACATAACATGGACATCTTTGCCCACAACATGTTAATTTACCAGGTGTAGCCGTAGCATTACCACATCTACATCCTTTCCGCTTACTGCTAGTTGAGCTTCTAGACCTATTAGATGGTTTCTTAAAACCTAATTGATTTGACTGAAATTAAAAAGCACATTAACTATGTAATAAAAACAATATTCAATATATTTTACATATTACAATATTCAATATATTTTATATATACTTTTCCTTCTCGTGGGCTAGTTTCAGTCTGCGGTGAATCTGTCTCATCAACTGCTTTCCTTTTGATTGTGATTTTATTTCCCGAACCTGCATACATAACAGAGTAAAGAGGAGATCCATTTGAAATAGCTCTAGAATTTGGAGAATCTTTACTAGTTGATCTTGAATCAGAATTACTTGATGTTGATGCTGCTTGAGTTTGTGTTGACGCAGAGTTTGTATAGACACAAGGTAATATACTATAAGCAGATTTTGAAAGTCCTGCAGTGCTCTTATAATCGTCATTGAAACCAGCTCCTTCCTGTATTAAGTCTATTAAGCCTGAACTTGCCACTGTGCCACCATTGACACCTGCAGCTATTTCATCTTCTTCTAATAATGTTTTATATGTATCTGTTCCCATAAAATATTCACAAAGTTTTTTATAACATTGCAAAAGAATACGTAACTGTAAATTTTCATTATAGTTTTCATAGTCTTTGCACCAAGTACACGAAGGTTTTAGTTTTTTTCTTCCACCTTTACAATTTTTACAGACGTGATGTTGACAACCAGAGCTCGTTGGAGTATAAGGCTCCTTCAATAAATTTCCACACACTGTACACGATAACGATTGTCGTAAATAAGGAACCAAACGAAACAAGTCTGTCCACGAACTTTTGTCGGCTGCATCAGCAAGAATTATTAAGCGACAAGTAGAAACATACAAACTTGTAGCGTTCATCTTCATTTATAAAAACTTTAATCTAAACATTTATATATTAACGAATTGTTTACACCAAAATATTATTATTAGAGAGGCAAAAAGCCGCAAACGCTACGACAAAAGTCAAAACTGTCATTGTATTGTCAAATTCAGTAGGACAGAGTTGACATTATTTTTTTTCGTTTTCATAATGTTGTGACCATGAAAAAGGGAAGAATTTTGCCCTTTTTCCTCACCAGATGTCGCGATCACTATGACCTTCATTATTTATAAAGCTATATAGCGTGGATGGATTTTTTTCATTTTATTTTATATAATTAAAATAACAAATTGTGCAGTGCCAAGATGCAAAGAAAATGGATTTTTTTGTTCCCAAAAGACAAAAACTGAAGAAATTTTGGGCTAAGGCAATAAGACGACCAAAATTGGCGAAATCACAATCTTTACATATTATATGACTATAGGGATATCATTTTAAAGAAAGTAATTTTAAAACTCATAAAAAATCGTCTACAGGTGATTTTTTTTTGAAATTATATTTCTTTTGGGGTGTTTGAAAAAAATATGAGAGTAAACTTATTAGGATGCGCGCGCACACCGGCAGGCAAAAAGCGACATGATAAAGTTAGATGATAAATGTTTGTTGCCATGGAAAACGTTGTTATTATCTGACAAATGAATATAATATTATATATTATATTATATGATTGTAATATGCCTAACAGTGGAGGGCTTATCTGTCTATCTATTGTTAAACTCCTTCGTAGAAACTTGTAGTCTCAGACTGCAGAATACTTATTTTTCAGCTCTACTCTTTGCTGTATTAATTTTATAGATTAGAATTGTAATTTAAAGACTTTTTTTTTTGTATCTCGGCAACGGATGGCAATTGTTTCCCGACGCTTATTATCTTCAATTTCGAATCAAAATAATATTTATGTTCTTAATAAAATAACTATTTAATTCTAAACGGAAAGTGTCATTTGAGATACCAAAATATTCATAATATATGTAGTTTCGTGATCTATTACATATAATATTTACACATATCCGCTCTATTAAATACTAAAAATATCTAAAGTCGGTAACACTATCTAGTCTGTGGTCTTAATCATTGAGAAGCTCTCGCCAATTATATAGTCTATGGTTCCGGGCGGCAGATCTAAAAATGATCAAGATGAGTTTTAATTTAATAAAAGCCTGTTTTCCAATTTGATGGCAAAAGGGGCTATCGATCAAGGTCGTAAACTAATAATATTAATGAGTATACCAAGTTTGGTATACTCATTATTTACAGTTGTAAAACCTACCAAATTAGAATTTTTCATAAACTTTTATATCGAAAACATTGAGTTTTTATATGATTTTTACTGATTAAGACTTTGTTCTGTACATATTTTTTGCTAAGTCCTCCAAAGCTTATAAACAGTTTAGTCATATGGTAAGTTTTCCGAAAATAGCCGATCAAATAAAATTAAAATTGGTATTTTTCAGATTTTACACATAGCAATTTATGGGGAAAGTCGTGCGTGTGAAAATTGTACCCTATACCCAAAAGAGATATTGAAGGAAAAGATGTAATCCTTGTAACGTTTCAAAATAAAATCAATACAAAATATTTAGAGTAGGTAACTTATCTATAATCAGAATACTTAGAATCTACTTGTCTTCTATTGGTACGCCTACATTTTTTAAATTTACAAAAGACATAGGTTCATGATATGTGCATTGCCTAATCGGCGCGTTAATGAAACGAAACATGGTGTACATGTAATATGTATCTTTTTAAGTTTATCAGCGCAGAATACGCGCATCCGTGAAACGCGCATCGACGACGCGTTAAGAAGTCGTTTAAAAAAAAGGTATTTAATATGTTTCCTTTGAAAGTAAAATAATCTGATAGACTAATAGAATATAATTCATTTATTTCTGTATGGGCAACACTGTCAAAGTAAGATTAAATTAAAATTTAAATACATTGTCATTTTACTAGATCTTTAAAAACTAGTCTAGGTTTTTGAGATTCAAGATAATTTATGTTACACTCTTTCTTAATATAGCGGCTGCAAAAATACTTTCTTTAACTGTATTTAACAAATACAATGAAATTATTTACAATGAAATTTTATAGGTACTTTATAATGAGCTTTGACTGCAAAATGGTATTTGCATAAAATAAATAATAAGTAATGTGTAAATGCACTACACTTGTCCGATTTTGTTTCAATTGTTTAGTTCTCTGATAGATGCCCAAACTACATATATAGAGATGCTACGCAGATATATGTAATACCTACCAACTATCTTTACGCAACTTCGTTGTCATGGACTAGTAAGGCATAATAATTTACGAAGGAAAAATTTATAACAAAGAAATCGATGACGTAAAAACATGACCTTGACCTTAAAGGAACACTTATCCCCAAACGTAATATTTGTTGGCATGTTATATTTTAATTGAAGCTAAATATGGCGTACGCCATTAAGGTAAAATGACCACATGACTGGTCATAATTAGGTAGATGTGTATCTCAGTATATGAAAACTGAAAGGTCATGTAGGTAGTAGTTTTTCATAATAACTGAATTTCCGTAAGAATTGTGGTCCACCCTTCTAGGGACTAGGAAAATCCCGTCATTTTATCTATCTTAAATAACATACATTAAACAGCGATCAAAGTTGCTCAGTAGTTTTCAAGTAATAGCGTTACCAGACAAACGGGCAGACAAAAACTATACACTAAACGCATTTTTTGAATCTGTATCAAAAATATCATTTGCTAGTCAGAATTCTTAAACAAATAAATCTATGTATAACGACACGTTTGGCTCAGTTTGTAGTGACCCTGCTAGCTGTGCCAGCGGCCACGGGTTCGAGTCCAGCTGACATTCATTTGTGTGATGAGCACGAATACCTGTACTCCAGTCGTGGGTATTTATATTTATAATATGTATGTATTTAAAGTTATATATGTGTAGTGTATTAACTATCTGGTATCCATAACACAAGCCTCGTAGCTTACCATGGAACTAAGTGGTGTTGTATGTTAATGTCTCAACATATTTATGTATACATTTAAAGTCTCTACGATATTTATTAATAAAAAAATCCTAAAAATCGTTATCGCTCGGATTAGTCAAAAATTGAGTACATCAAAATCACTTTTAAAGTAATTAGTTTGAACTCGATTTAAAATTAGTAAATCGAACGGTAAGCGACAGTTTTGTAATAAAATCATACTTTATTTAAGTAACAACTAATTAGTAAATAGCAGTTGCAAAAATTACATTTAAAAAGTTTTTTTTTAATAAATTAATTTCTTATGTGTCATGGACATTGGGCAGTAATTAGATTTCCCTAATGGCTGTTTTTGGAACTATTATATATATATATAAATTTCGAAACTCAGACGCTTCTAGATTTGGCTAGCCAAACCTCTTACGTTTAAACCTAAGCGTGTTTCGGCCTTTGACTAACGAATTTATGTCTAATCCTAGGAAAGACCAACTTGGACGGTCAAATGCCGAAAAATACAATCAAATCGGGGTCTGACAAGCCAGACCTTAATTATTTACAGGAATGTGTTAGTTTGTTAGACTTAGTTATAAAAAAAACATATTATTGCTTATTTTTTTAATATTTGTTATTCCAATATTATAAGAATGGATTGTTAATAATAATTAATTAAAATACATTTAATTCAACGCTTTAATTGTAAGGTCTCTATCACCATGACCATAAATACTAACGTAGTATTGGATACGAGTATCTTTTGTATCGGATATTGCAAGTTGATATAACTTTTTTTTGTCCCCGTAGCATACGACATCGTAGCATTCAAGACGGCGATACTGTAAAGAAGTTTTCCTAACAGTTATTTTAGCAAATTCTACCTCACAGATAATTTTCTCACTTTTTGTTTTATATTCTCAATATGAAATGAACACTTGTTAGTAATGTTCTGAATATTTTATTTTAAAGCTTCTTTATCCACACTTTTAGTTACAAGACAGTTTGGTTTACTATGGTTCACTAATCTTCAAACTTACACAGACGCACGTTTATTGTACAAATATGGAATAACAAATGAATTTATTAAACGGCTGCTAAGAGTTAGTATAAAATGTATAATAGTTATTAAACATGCAACAAATGCAGTACAAATCGACGTTTAATAAATTTGTCCTATTATAGACAATACGTAGTCCGAAAAAGATTATTTTGCTTTTGACGTTCGACTAAAAAGTTTGGTACTTTTAGGCTTGCTTAAAATATATTCGTCAAAGGTAGAAATTGGAATTTATTTTGGGGTTTGCCGAAATTCGTTCCGCGTTTTTCAAACCTAGGATAAACCAGTCATTCCGCGAAGAGGCTATATATCATTTTTGTCTATAGCTTATATACTAACCTAACACTTTATCAGTCAAAGTTAGATCTGCCGATAGAGAATAGCTTCGCCGCCAAGTATTAAAGATATTATTTTTGAAATACATTATCTTCATATATAACAATTCGTTAGATTAGCGTATGTCATGGCGAATAAAGTGAGTAGGTACCTAATCTGCATATTTTACTTTGATTTGTTAACAAAAGTAGCGATTCCATATTTACGTCATATTAATTAATAAATTATAGCTTTCTAAGGATGAAAATGCTAGAGATAATCTTTTATAAATGAACAACAAACAAACAAGAAATTTTTACTCTAACTTTATTAGACTAGTTAACATCCAGACGCTCACGCAAGTATAATTTTTTAAAGCAAATAAAAGTAACACATGTAATAAACATTTCCATTACAATGTAAGAATATTTAACTTTTTATCTTTATGATGTTTTTTAAAATATATTTAAGAGCAATAAGTATATACGAGTACAACTTTAAGTACCATTAATAAAATAATCTGTCTGACAGTGTCATCTTGTATTTCGATTTTACTTATAAATTATTATAAACTTAGAATTAAGACTGAAATTTTACAGCACAGTCATAATTTCGGGTGCCAAATTAAAAAAAAATCATCGACATGGGTCACGCGTGGTAGACCACTAGCAGCTAGAGCTACCTGTGATAACTGATTCGGAATAAAAACGTGCACCTTTTTTTTCACTAATGGTTAGAGGGGCAAATATTACTTTAAGTATTACTAGGATTTAAGAACGCTGTAAATTTCCTAATGAAATAAAGGATAGATCATAGAAGGCACTAAAACAGTTCCAACTTCGAACTACATCTATACTATAATAAAACAGTAGAGGTCGAATGTCTGTACATAGCAAAAAAATGCTAAAAACCGAGTCAGGGGGATGTAAGAAGACAAATAGAACAAATCCAGATTTTTTTCAAATTTTTTTGTTTCTCTGTCTGTTTGTCTGTTTGTACGGGCTAATCTCCGGATCTATTGGACCGATTCAAATGAAATTTTGCATGGTGGTACCTTATATTCCCGTGGGATAGTTAAAAAACTATAGTATCTTATACAGCTTAGTACACAACAACTTATGCACCTAATTTAGTAAAATTTAACATTCTGATACCTTATATTGCCGGTCAAACAACAGGTTACTTTTCATCCCGGAAAAATGAACGGTTGCCGTGGGAACTAATAGATCTCTATTAGTGTTTTTTTAGAGGTGAACCCGAGCGAAGCGAGGGTGAGCCGCTAGTAATTAATATTTTAGTGATAGTTTGACGTTAGATCTCCTACAAATCTTAGCAATGTATTTAAATGCCTCTACTACTTAATTTAGTTTATTATAAATATGATTAAGTTAGGTTACCATTTTGCTATAAGATCAACGGCTCTATCATTATCTCTATATATTTTTTAATGAAAAGTAAGTATATAATTAATAAATACTGCTTAAACATCAATATAAATAATTATTGATTGTAATATGTAATTCAACATAGAACAAAGACATTTACTTATCGCGCGCTCTTCAAGAATAAACATAATTTACAGCCAATCGGTGCATTTAGATAGGAGTCCGTCAATTACTATTGATATTCGGCATCGTCGATTATTCACGTAGTCATTGTCTCAAGCTGTCTCGTTTAGATATTGGGCTATAGAGCTACTGATAAAAAAGATTACTATGACAGTATCATTTTATCCTCCGAGGGAAAAACATCTCTGCGAATAAGGACTGTGGTCACAGTGCGCAGGAGTGGATTAATTCAATCAATTCAACGAACGCCTTCCGCTGCAGATTGCGGCTCTCTGGAAAGTGTACATGTGCGTGTGATGTGACATCTCATAAATAGTATAAAGTGTGTTTCTAAAAGCCTTATATAAGATACTTTAATTTTGGTGATGTTAAGTTCAGAATTTGGCATTCGTTAATTTTGGATTTACTACATATCAAAATGTTCAGGTAATATAATATATTATACTTTAATTATTAGTTTGCAGTTCCGTAGCAAGTAAAGAGAATTGGTATATAGATCATAGATGTACAAGTACATCCTTCTACAAAATTATAAGCAAAACTAGATAGTATTTTAAAAATAGTACACAATTGTAGACCATTTATAAGCAACTTATTATATCAAAAGTTTTCTAAATTTTCGCCCCTTTAAGTCGTAGTGAATATTTTATATCTGTAAAAAATATGACTATGACGGCTTCTTGAAGTATAAAAGTATCAAAAAATTATTGTGTATAGACTTACGTTAGTACTTGAATCATCTAAATTCGCAATAACTTAGCCAGTAGGTACCGATGATGTAAATAAATTAGTTCATATTTACATAGAAATTTAGCATTACTTCCCCCATTTAATTAATATTAAAATAAAAAATTATGTAATACTAGCAGAATCCGCGGCTTCGCTCGCGCTAAAACTACAAAAAATCTCTAAAAAGGTAGTTTCATATAAACTTTCATCCCCTATTTCACCCCCTTATAGGATAAATTTCCAAAAAATCTAAAAGAAGTATATTTTATTTAATTTTATTGAAGAGCATTAATACCAAGTTTCGACTAATTCTGATCATAAATATTTTTTTGGATTGTATTATAACTTTTTATCCCGTGGGAATTAGATAATCTTCCGCGGCAAAAAGTAGCCTACGTCACTCTCCAGCCCTCCAACTATCTCCACACAAAAAATCACGCCAATCCGTCTCTCCGTTTCGACGTGAAAGAAGGACAAACAAACAAACACACTTTCAAATTTATAATATTAGATTTTGAACTAAAAAATCAATATATGATAGGTATATGTATATAATAAGTAACAACACTTTTTTTTTATCAGGCATGGATAATTAATAAAAATAGACATTACGTTTAACTGCCAAACGAAAATTGAATCGATACTGATATAATTAAAAACTAATAATAATAAAAAAAAATAGGTACCAACCAAGGTACCTATTTATTTTCTTATATAGTACCTACATGTAGGAAATATATAGATAACCCAAACTGAAAGTAATTTAAAATAACTTTGAAACATACACTACAAATAATTCTAAGTATGTACCTTCATGATTACCAAGCATATTTTTAATGGCCACATATCTAATAGGCAAAATAATTATTATAAGTATTATTTATTTGTGGCAAAGTGATAGCTAATGCTTTTCGAGAATATTATAAATCGATAAACATAATTAAAAAGATATGTATCTAAGCAAGTAAACATAAATTTATTTCGTATTTTTAAAACTAATGTCGAGATCGATTGATCTAATGATAATATCCTAAATTATTGATAATTATTTACTTGTAAATGAATATAACTCTTAAATAAAAAAAAAATCTCAACACAATAATCCTATTAATTGAGATCATTACAATGAGTCTAAACACGATCTTTCTGCAGTATTTTAGTAAAGAATCGAGTATCTTGCAGATTCCAGTTGACGTTGCAGCATCAGGCCTTTTTTTAACGTCAGAAAAACCCTGTTACGGGTACCCGCTCGGGTTTATGGTTATTTTTACGGGTTATGTGGGCCTACCCACTAAAAACCTGACGAAAGGCCACTTTGTCGCCACAAGGCTGGGGTCACACGTATTCGATTCCTCTGTAGTACAGCATCAGGCCTAGGTTACCATATCATTGCAATGTCATTAAAGTAACGGGATACCAAGTGTCAAATCGATGAGATCTGTGGTAGTTATTCATATTCTTTTACCCTTTCGAAAATGACTGATAGCCTGCAAATGGCTGAAGGGATTTTCTTCATTTATAGCTCTCTACACTTTCGATAAAGTCATCTTTCAAACAAAAAAAGAAACATAATTAAAATCAGTTCATCTGTTCGGGTGCTATATGCCACAGACAGATACACAGACGTACAGATACAACAGATACACACGTTAAACTTATAACTTCTCTCTTTTTGCGTCGGGGGTTAAAAATACATTTAGAATTAGTACAGTATCTTACATACCTAACTAATATCTAGGAGTATCTATATACATATGTAAAAGTAAAATACCTAACTATTTAATCACGAAATATCAGAAATTATAAATGGTACAAACTTTTTTGGCAGGTAGGTTCCTCACAGAGATCAGGAATCCGGTTTGTAAATTCAATCCCTAAAGATATAAAAAAGATGTTTGGAAGTTCTAATGAAAATCCGTTGATTTTAAACTACGCCTAAGGTATTGTTATAATTGCTATAGGTATATAAAAGAAGTACAGCAAAGGTCGGGGGTTGGATTCCCACAAGGGGTTAATATTTTATTCGAAAGTGATTGTTTCGATTCGATTTAATTGGGCTATTGGTGGTGTGTGGGGAAGAGAGGAATTATGTAAGGAATTATTGCGTCTATCTGCTAAAAAAATAAGTGTTCATGTATATTGTAGATATTTATTTGCACATTGCACATACATAATTAAGAACTTTAGCTTGAACTTGCTGACCCGAAGACGTTGTCCTGTTCGATTTCCAAAAAAATCATATAAAAATCCTATAGAAAAAGCATTAGATTTTTTTCTGTATTTTTTTTACAGGGAAGTTTTTTCTTAAGTAATGCGCTTACCAGCGAACAGAATTTCGTTTTTATTATTTTGAATATATATATAACACCGACTGCGTACATACATATCTGTTATTATTCACAACAGACCAACAGATATCTTATTTTTATCGTATATTTTAGGTTACGGAACTCTATAAACAGAGTAAGATTTAAAGATTTTTAAAATACTTTTATATATTAAGGCATTGCTAACAATGCAAAAAACAAAATAATATGACATTACAAATGAAATACTAAGTATTGCTATTTGCTGGAAAACATGTACATAAAATATCTTGTTAGTATACATATATATTCGTCACGCTATCACATATTTTTCATAGAATAAAAATGAATCAATCTTATCAGTGTTTGGCTGATAAATTGGCAATTTAGTATCTACGTGATATATAAAACAATAACACACACTTTAAAAAGTCTTATACTGGATCTACGTGTTAAATAGTTATAATTAATATATACGAGTATATGTTAGTTTTAAGGTATATATTATGCTATGGGCCTCTGTTTACATATTTAAGATCTTTTTGTAAATATTGCCTGAAATAAATGATTAAATGAAAAATAAATAAATAATATCCCTTTTTTCAGTTAGAATGTGTAAACTTGCGCCATTTACTATTTTCAACAATCAATTCTTGAAAAAAAAATGATTAAATAAATAACCATAATAAGATATATTAAACTTATTAATAGCTTGGCAATACAAAACAAAAATAATTTTAAGCTTTTAAACCATGTTAAATTAAATGTGCTTCGTTTGTAGACAGAAAATCCTATAGGTACAGTACAGTACAGTATTTATTTTCATTTTTAAAATTTAACTTCCTTATTACAATATATACCTATAATAGATCTAGATGTTTATGTATCAAAATTCTTTCGATAAACATTGTCAGGGGCGTGGGCACATCATAAAGATCAATCAGACAATTGGGGCCGCCACGCACGATGCGCAGGAGTGTCCCTCACAATATGTAGAGCTTCCGTTCAATAGTCCGTTGAAGTCGAAACACTCCAGAGTTTTCCAAAAAAAATGTAGTCGTATTTTATTTAAACCACTAGCTACTCAACCTCGCTCCGCTCGGGTTCGTCGCTACTTACGTTTTAACGTTTAGTATCGATTTCTCAGAAATGAGATATTTTCCCGCAGTAAAAACTATTCTATATGTTGACCCGGATAACCAGCTATAATCATACCAAATTTCATCAAAATCCCACCAGTGGTTTTCCGTGATGCGGTAACAGATAGGCAGACACAACAAAAATTCTAAAAACTATAGATTCGGCTTCTGTACGATAATAATGTTTATTTCAATAAGATTTTCCAAAAAATGTACAGATTCGGCTTAGATACAATTTTATTATATGTATAGATTAGTTACCAGTTACCACATTATAGTATGAATTAAAACCTATATAATATTTGTACGTTTTCCAAATTTGATTTTAACTTATTTTTTAAAAGTTAGAACGAAATAACAACCGCGAGTATAACAAACAATGACCACTTTAATGATTCATTTCTTGCAAGATTCTTTCTGCGAAGTTACCCATTTAGTAGATGGAGAGACCAAGTCAATAATTAAACGAATTAATTTGACCTCTACCAATTAAGACGGCACACTTGCCTTCTAACTTTGCAATATCCCGAGTTGGATATTGTTTCTTGGGATTGATCTCTATGTTTTCAATTCTACACTTGTTGTGAAATAAAGGTATAAAAACTATGACTTGATATGCTTGATCTAGTTGGGAAAAGGGCCTGAAAATTAGTACTAGGTCCCTTGGATGGTATTCAAAGTTAATTTAGTTCGTTTCATATAAGTATCATTATTTGCGATAATACATACATACATAATATATAGACAATAATGTTTTATAAAGATAATATAATACACAACAATATTTTTTAAAGATAACATAAATTATAAAATAAAAATAATGTTTGGTAGAATTTCCTTCATTCCTTTCTATACATATATAATAAAACTAGCAGAACCTGCGGCTTCGCTCGCGCTATAACTACAATTAAATTTAAAAAACTTCGAAAATATCTGATTAGGTATCTATGGTAAATGAAAACCCCCGTTTAGTTATATTTTACATTTTAGTGCCTGGAAGTCGGTTTTTTTAAGTTTTTATGTTTCCATTTTTAGTGTAGACATAATAAGCAGGTAATTTGTAAGAAGAAAGTTTTTTTAATAACATATTCGATTAAACAATTTATTTAAAAAAATATTTATTGTTATTTTTTTAAAACCGCTCGACCGATTTCGATAAAATTTATATGGGACCACCTGAGAAGTATATATACCCTTTGAAACATAAAAAAATCCAAATCGGTTCAGGCGTCTTCGAGTAATCGGTGAACATACATAAAAAAAAGATTCCGACGAATTGAGAATCTCCTCCTTTTGTAAGTCGGTTAAAAAAACTGTAAATAGGTAGGTTTCATACAAATTTCCATCTCCTATTTTATCCCCTTATGGGATGAATTTCGGAAAATGCTACAACACATATTTATTGCAATGTATTAAAGAACATGAATACCAAGTTTCAAGTAATTTTGATCATAAATATTTTTTTCGGTTGTATTAAAACGTGTTTTCCCGTGAGAATGAGATTATCTCCAATATCGCGGTAAAAAGTAGCCTATGTCACTCTCCAGCCCTCCAACTAAGTCCACATAGAAAATCACGACAATTCGTCATTCTGTTTCAACGTGAAAGAAGGACAAACAAACAAACAAACACACTTTCACATTTATAATATTAGTATGAATAGTATGGATTATGAGTAGGCGGAAATTGTACATTAAATATTTATGAAAAATTCTATTGAAATAGGCATTACTATCGATAAAGAGGCCAAATCTAATGTTGTTCGCATTTTTATCTGTCCGTCTGTCTGTCTGTCTGTCTATGACCGCATCACTGAAAACCACTAGAGGGATTTTGATGAAATTTGGTATGATTATAGCTGGTTATCCGGGTAAACATATAGGATACTTTTTATTGCGGGGAAATATCTCATCTCTGAATAATCTATACTAAACCCTAAAACCTAAGTAGAGACGAACCCGAGCGGAGCGAGGTTAAGTAGCTATTTTTTTTTTAAATCTACACTTTTTTTATAAACATAACATATCTGTCATATTATTCTATATTGGCTTTAGTATATTCTTTGGTTTCCAATACTCCTATAGCCAGACAATGCTCGCTGAATAGTATATAACACCAAATTTATTTCTAACCAGGCAAAAAATAACAGAAAATAACATTTTGGGTGACGATCGAACTGGTAACCTCTAGACCACGTCAATATTTCTTTTATATCTTTAGTTTTTCTTAAAAAAATATGTATGGTACTTTCTTAACCTTGAACATTTATCGTTAAACGAGTCAGCAGAAGATAGGCCGTAACATTATCTCTATCAACTGTATTTAGGACATGGTCAATTACTGAAAAGATTATGAAACTCATTATCATCTTCGTGAAGTTATGCCGAGACTGGGAAATTTACGGTATGTTATAATTGTGATATTATAATTATTATATAATTTTCTGTTATTTTCCTAACAAAAACAGAAATACTGCAGAGACCATGAATGTGGTACATCGAGTTAATGTATTGAAAGATCGAAAGATGGACGTCCTATTGTTGTGTTGCGAGGACGACCCTTATTATCTGCTGCACAACACTGTTATTGCATTACTTTAGACTGGCTAATTTACTATTAATTTAACTTCAATTATTTTCATTATATGTGCTGACATTACGAGTAAGTACCGAGTAACTAAGTTGTTTTACATTGTCACTATATGACGAAGGAAAATTATAGGTGCGGCGTATGTCCGACGTAAATACTAGATGTTTCAGGAAATGTTTTATACACATTCGTGATTTGTCATTCACTTATCTTAATAGATATAGAATTTTGGCTTAAAAATTTAACTACTATGTTTTCGTGTTATTAGTCATGGCATAGACGATATCGTAGATGATATCATCATCATCATTGATCATCATCATGTTCATGATTTCGTTAGTTGGTACCTTTATGGGCTCCATAACACGGGATCGGTCAAGATTTTGTGTTGGTCCGTTGTAATTCTAGTAGAGTTCATTAAGGACAACAATATAAATGTATTTTAGGTATCGGTATTAAGTATTTTTGGACTTTATATATAGACCCTATAATATTTATTACTTAAGCTTAGGTATAAATTAGAGACTGATATTGTAGACCTCCAACCTACTCTGAATCTAGATCAAAGACCTAATAATTACTAATAACCTACCATTGTGACATAGGATCTTAATTAACGTTTGTTTTAAAGTGTTCATTTTATCTAAACGGCATGCAAACAGTGTGCATAACAAAGTGAAATCTTAAACATTGCATATATATAAACTTTTTAATAAATTTGTTAAGTAATTCTTGTATAGTTTGAAATTTAAACATAATAAATTAGTTTTAGTCTGGAATATACGTCATAATAATGTGGACACATCATACATCTACTACCCTAAGTTTCAGGTTAGAATCATATTATTGTGGAGATGACAAAATTCCAATTTAACGCATTTTCTATTTATAGGCAATCCATTCTGATGTGCCCACTACCTTATTATACTTAAATATATTTCAAATATGTATCCATATATGCACTTGAAGCTCTTGCACATGTTATTATTAAAAAAAAAAAAAAACAGAAAAATATAATTTTATTTTTTTATATAAAATAAACTAAATCTGTTACTTATGCAATATTATAATATCTAGAACAAGCGATAGCGATAGATCACGAGTCCTTATCATAGACATGTTTAAGTAGAATGCACATCTTGAGCCACATCTACTTAACTACCTATGTAGATTGTAGGTACTTATTTATTATATAAGAAAAAAATATTAATTTACTTTATAACTATTAATTTTCCTAATATTACTTAGCAATAATGACTTAATATACGGTAAGCTAACATAAATATATTATCTACTAGCGGCTCACCCTCGCTTCGCTCGGGTTCGTCGCTAGGTACGTTTTAAATAGATGTAAATAGTTATTAGCCAGCGTTAGCCATATAAATTTTAATTCATTTTTTCGTTAATTTTTCATTTTTTCTCTTTATTAAAACCTTCCGTGGACCTTAAGGAACATACGAAAAAAAATTGCCGAATTGGTCTAGCCATTCTTGATTTATGCGCTTACCAACATTCATTTTTATTTATATAGATAGAAGATATACTTATGTACATATACGAATGAATATATATATATATATATATATATATATATATATATATATATATATATATATATATATATATATATATATATATATATATATATATATATATATATATATAATTGTTTGTCACTTATGCCACGGTAAATGCATTACATTACCGTGCTTATGCTGCCTTTAATGATCAATTAAACATTGTAAAGACTCAAGATATTATAAGCCGGGAAAGATTCTGATATAGTGCCATCATACTAATCGTAACAAGTATCGCACGATTTTTAAGCAATAATTTTAGATTTAATAATATTTTCCGGAGGGACTGGTACCTACTTAACTGGATAAAAAATAGCTCAACCAATTTTAACAAGACTTTTATAGCAGACTATTGGCTCACCCTTGCTTCGCTCGGATTCGTCCCTAGATACGTTTTAACGGTTAGTGTGGGAATGGGATAGAAGACTATATATTATATTACTGCTCCGCTCTCTTGGGTACTAACATGATATATATTCCTCAATAAATGGGCGTCTAATGCATTTTTTTTTAAATCAGGTTAGTAGTTCCGGAGATAAGCGCGATCAAACAAACAAACAAACTTTGCCCCTTTATAATATTAGTAAGTATAGATGTTGAGCAAGCTGAGTAGTGAGTAGTTAGTGTTTAGTAAACTCATCACCAACGGAGATTTATCACGATGAGAAAGAAAAGAACGTTTAAGGTGTACTCACCTATGCGTTAAATTCTTAATTCATGGACCCGTCCACATAAGAGGATGATTTCATCAGTTTAATATAAATTGATAACTGCTTATACTTCTTAGAACGTAATGACTTGAGAACGGCGCAAAGGTCGAGGTACGATAACCCCGAAGAAGAAAATACATTAACATATTACTGGTACTGTTTAGAAGACTGTATCGGATACGATAATAGGTATTAATAGTTTCTTGTATCCTCGAAGATAACATATTATATACTTAGTTTATATTAATTAATTTATTAAATTTAATTAATAAATATCTCCTATCTATGTTTGATATTTTATTAAAAAAAATCATTTTTAACTACATAAATATATTAAACTTATGTCTGTGTATTTGAGTTTGCTATTGTACTTTGAAATTACAGGCTATTATTCTATTGGTAGTCGGTAGATATCACATATACCTATTCAATGAGAACTCTTCTGTATCAATTGGTTTTTTTTAAATAAAAGATACTTTGTTCATTCAAATTCTGAATGAATTATTAACACCTCCAGGTAAATTTCTAAGAAATTAATTAAAATTCTAATGGCCGATTTCACCAACGTCACCTAAGTTTAAGGGATCCCCTAAGCATAGTTAGGGGGCTGTTTTAGGGGACAGTTTCTGTTTCACCGACAATTAGGGGTCAACTAAATTTTAAAATGCCACCTAAATATAGGTACTAGAAATACAGGCTCTGATGGTAAAATGAAATTTAATTTAGGGGCTAGTTCAGGGGAACCTTTAAGCAAGAGATCCCATACGTAGGTGGTAGCTTATGGGATGTTGGTAAAATCGGGTATAAGAAATCTATTGTTAACTGACACGCCGGCGTGTCCGCGGTCGTGGAGGGATTAAAACATTATCATAATAATAATCATAATAATAAAAATAGTCTTTAATAGCACATATGAAAAAAGGAATAAATGAAATAAACAAATAATCTTTTTCATGTCCGCTTTGTCATGTCATCTTCACCATATTCTTCTAGGATTAACTATTCACCACAGGAATCTCAAAAAAAATATCGGTATATATGTACATTGTACATAACATAAATAATGTAAAAGAAATAGCGGTCATAGATAACCTTTTAATAATACTTTCTCGACAATAATAAATAATAATAAATATGTTGGGACATTAACTCACAGCACCATTTAGTTCCATGGTAAGCTACGAGGCCTGTATTATGGATACCAGATAATTAATATACTTATACATATATAACTTTAAATACATACATATTATAAATATAAACACCCATGACTGGAGTACAAACATTCGTGGCTATCGCAAATGAATGCCCCCAGCGGGAGTCGAACCCGCGACCGCTGGCACAGCAAGTAGGGTGGGTCACTATAAACTGAGCCAAACGGGTCGTCAAATAGGTACTTTTGTTCTTTATACCATACCCATTAATTTCACAACATTTTCTTTCCAGATATTTTATTGTCCTGGCGGTGTTGGTGGCCAGTAATATTGCTAAAGAAGTAACAGATATTGAAGCCTTAGCATCTTTACCAACAAGATGTACCTACGCGTATGCTTATGAGATGTATGGCGCACATTGTGCAGGCTTAAGACTCAATAAAATACCCAGTCTCAAAGGAGGAATTGAGGTAAGTTATAATATATTTGTTGTATTTAAAACAAAAAAAATATTATTAGTAGATAATCTATTTAACTCGCTCTTGATGCTATCTCTATCTAAATACTTATGAAATAAATGTGTTTTAATGCTATTTGTTTGAGTCTTCATCGATATTTACTTAGTCATAATGTCCATGTAATGTGTGTAATCGCCATTATATAGATATCATATAGTAAATACGTCAAAAGTTTAAAACAAAATGCACTTAATCGAGAATTAATTATTTTATCTGTTTTTATCTTGTACAGAGTTATAATTGGCTGTTTAGACTTCTTTTATCAGAGCATTATTAATATTATATTGTGATAAGAAAAAAACACCTTAAACTACAGGTTTTTATTGCATAGATCACTGAAATTGTAAAATCATTAATAATAAATAAATAAACATTTAAAAATATTTGCTTACATTTAGCTAATAATTCTTTTAAAGATTTAATCATTTCTTTGTTTTCCTTTGTTACAGATTCTCGATTTTAGCGACAATAAGCTTCAAGAAATACATGCGGACACTTTGTCGTATTACACAAGCATTAAATTTTTATACCTATCGGAAAATCAGATCTACTCAATAGATAAAGACGCGTTTGCGTACTTAACAGATTTACAAACTTTAGATCTCTCGAAAAATGTAATATTCCAACTTCCCGAAACAATTTTTCAGTTGCCTTCGTTACGAAAATTGTATTTAAACGGCAACCCGTTATTGCACTTAAGCTTAAACAGTATGGAAATAAGCAAACCTATAAAGGCTCCTCTAGAACTGTTAGATCTATCTGATTGTAAAATAAAAACACTACCGGACCTGGGTGTTCTGCCACAATTGTTGCTATACAACATTTCCCACAACCCACTAACCACTTTAGATGTGCACATTTTAAGTTCTATGTGCAAGCTCGCTAAACTGGACTTAACAGAGTCAATTGACGCAATCAAACTCTGTGATTTAAAGTTAAGCGTCAAGTGGTTCCAAGAAAAACAAATTTATTTTCAATTAAGTGATTACACGAGGTTAAATTCCAGAGGTAATGATTATTATTTTTTTAAATAAGTAAGTAATGTGTAAGTAACATGTAAGTACTTGGCCTAGGTACTATATCATGGGTTCGAGTCCCGGGTTATCAGTAATAGTTGGCGTTGAAGTTGGCGGCGTTACACCCCCTCGCTTCTGAGAGCTCTAGATCTAAAGCCATCAATCAGATCTTGCGACTGGTATCTTACTGGTCATGGCGAATTGTCGTCTTACCACACATTAAGAGTGAAATAAATAGAGAGTGCACTTGTGTCTGTGCACACACTTGTGTCATATTATTTCTTCTGCCCAGTCTAAATGAGATTGGCCGCCGTCACCAAAATCATTCAGGAGATCAAACTATTGTCAGCAGCATCACTTACGTGGGTATACCGGAATTCTACATAAATCAATTTGGGAGATTAGATGGGAGATATAAAATGGTAGATTTAAGTTAAACTTATTAAGTTATTTAAATTATTGCATTAAAAAAAAAAAAGGAAAAAAGAAAACAAGATGAACTCTGTATATTTTATCCCAAATAGGCATTTCCATTCTTGGGTGAATTAAAAATAATAAATGGTTCATGCACCCACGAATGCAAATACATTGATTTTAAAAAATATGTAGAAACGAATCATTAGTAAATAAAAATATTTAAGGGCTGATAGTTTTTTGACTAAAACTATTATAATTGGTTTCTTACCAATTATAATAATTTAGCGAAGTGGTTAGGTCATTATTGGGCTATTAGACTACTTTGAAAGAAAAAAACATTATCATATAGTTAATACTTCGGCTGTACTTGCGAACTTTATTCTAAAATGTGGTTTTTAGTATTTATTTTCTTACATCAAAAATTTTGGAATTCCTAATAATCGTTGAACAATTAGAACATACTTACATGGGGGCTAAATCGATAGGAATTTAGTCCTCGAACCCTCTGCTATATGCTGCTGATACTGTTTGTACCTATATACATATATACTTTCATTAGGTATAATACTTTAAGGATAATCGATAATGGATACTGAAATGGACCCATACCTATTTAGTAGAATTTTAAGATAACTAAGTATTATGTTTTTCCTTTTACAGAATTTGAAAATTGCCCTACAATTCAATTATCGGAAAATCTCAATACAACATACCATGAATGTAAAAATCTAGACACCGGGGTAAGAAATAATTTCATTTATTAGAACTAGCTTTTCCCTGCGGCTCATACTCGTAAATCTTTACACTTTTTAGACATTGTTCCACACGTATACACATGTGTGACTTATGTGTTGCTTAAAATTTTGGAAAATTTATATTGTCCTTCATAATTTTCGATCCTGTTTTTTATAAGATAAAATTATACTTATAAAATTTGTAAAGCGAAAATATTAACTAATACCACGTTTATTTTCAGCTTCAAAGTGTAAAGTCATCACGCCGCCGCACATGGTTGACAATAACCGGAGGTCTTGCCGGATTTCTTGTTGGCTTCGTTTTGCTCCTGTACATTATGCATCGCCATAATGTTGCACAGACTAAGAGAACCTTGAAAGAAGTAAAAAAAATACCCCCAACTGAAGATCAAAAGTCATCCGCTTTGCTTCTCAATGACGTATCTTAATATTAAGGTGGGGTGGATATATCGTTTAAAACTGAGTTCTTTAGATAAAATGAATTCGCCTTGTGTGCTATTCCGGCAAAGAACAGTTGACATTTTTAAAGTTCATCTGTCCGTCCAAAATTAAGCTCACTCAAATTATTGTCGTTTCATAATCAAGTATTGAATGTAAAAATTATTCAATATAATATTATTTAAAGTCATATAATTATATACATAGCATACGCTTGTACAATTAGAAGATTTATCATAACTAGAGATCGATCGCCCCGTGATTGAAAATCAACCATAATTAAGTATGATCGATTTTGAGGTTCTTTTTCAAAGTTATTTACGAGCCTATAGAATCCAAAAGAATTTTGAAGCGGTTCATAGGTTCAGAGATTTGAACGTACAGACAAACAAACTTTTCATCTTTATATTATGTAAGTACTCGTATAACATTCATGAAGGTTATCTAACATCATGCTATATCTTTTAGCAGTGAAATAATTATAAATAAATAAAATGCGCAACCGACTCGCGGGTGAAAGAAAGTCAATTAATTTTGGCTTTCTGCAGTCCTTTTCGATATAAACTTTAACTATACCAAAGCTCATACTCCTCCTATGCAATATGCTTAAAAAGGGGTTAAAATTTTCTCTTATATTTATATTTATCTATATATAGATAAATATGACAGTATGTCATCCGCACATTCCATATTTAATGAAAAGAATTTTTTTTCATTTATGCTTATTGATATTAAGCACGTTAACTATAAATGAAGAGAATACAAAGTCTTCTGTTCAGATGCTCCTACGCTTTAGTCTTGTAGGCGATGCAAAGAACCAAAGTTGATTGTTGCACGAGCTTTGTAATTTAAGGGTTAACTATTAAAAAAAAACATTAGGATACAAACACAGACAATACAACCTATGGTTTTAGGTTGTATTATCTGGGGATACGAATAATTTTCTTTAAAAAAAAAATATTGGCTTACACACGTATTAACAAACAATACTAAAATGACTCACGAGTGTTCAAATCAAAGGCTCGAAAAACAGTTCAATTTAATTAAGATCCTAAAAATGACCGAACTCTGTACCTATAGCCGTATTGGAGCTTACTTTCGAAGTTTGAAATGTAAATACTAAATAGCGTTGTTTAATGTTTTTAATGTTCTCACTTTTTGGTCTGTTTTTAGTTCGGTTTGTGAATACGGGTGTGAAATATTTGATAAGTTACGAAATATAAAATAACAATAAAATCTATTTTATATGTCAATGTTATGTTAGCGAAATACTTAGTAGTACGAATGCATCCATACTTTAAAAATGATAATTTCCGAAGATCTGATACAAACAAGAAAATTATTTTCTTTATACTTTTTCTGAAATATCCATCACAATCAACATAATTAAATTAATTTTATCATATATCAGATGTTTGAATGAATTTAATGAGCCATATTGATTTGTAAATTCTATGTATAGTAAGTATCTAGACACTGAAAGCTGGCTCGGCGCGTTAATCATTTGGGTTCACGAAAATGCGTGTGGCGTAACCAACGACTCGAGTGTTTTGCATCGAATAGTTTTTTTTTAACTTGGCAGTCTAATGCCCGATTTCACCAACGTCACCTAAGTTTAAGGGATCCCCTAAGCAGGGGGCTGTTAGTGGACAGTTTCTGTTTCACCGACTGTTAGGGGTCACCTAAATGTTACAAGGCCCCCTAAATTTAGGTGCTCGAAATATGGGCTTAAAGACGATGGTAAAAAGAAATTTGATTTAGGGGCTAGTTTAGGGGCACTTTTAATCTAGAGAGGTAGTACGTAGGTGGTAGCTTATGGGATGTTGGTGAAATCGGGCATAAGATTTGATGGAGCCAACGGCTGCGGTGCATAGACATCCTAAAGTAAGGCACGAATGTAACATTAGAGGCTTTTAAAGGCTGACTAGGTGTACACTTATAATAACTAAACACTAATTATTACCTATGCACTGTGTTATGTTTACACCAGTGGCGAATGGTGAAATTTTAGTAGAGGTTCTAAAAATATATAATTTTTATATACGTATTAATTCGTAAAGAAATAATATGTATATATATATTTCCAAAAGAACATTTATACATTTAAAAAATTAAATGTAGGTATGTAAAATTATAGTTAAATAATTTTAAGGTAAGACGTCTTGTATGAACCCTTCGCCACTGGTATACCTACCAAAAATATTAAATAGAATTTCCTTATTAATTTAAAAATAAATTTAATGCTTAAGTCCATATTGTTGAGTTAAATCAGTTAATCAATATGATTTTGTTAAGAGAATATGTCGCACATATGACTAATTTGTTTTATGTTAATATTTGCCAAAGATATTGTGGATAGTTAAGTATTTTTATATTTGTAATCAAATTCAAGTTATTTTTATATATTAAGAATAAGGATTCGTAATAGCTAATGCACTGTGATACAAAATATTAATCAGATTAAATTTAAAAAAAAAACAGTTTTATTATTATAACTTTCCTAATACCTGTAACAATAGAGTATTTTTGTTCTGTGCCCGTAACTTAATAATAATAAGGTAGCCCCGAGCAGATGCTATTCCCCGTTTTCCAATTACAGAGCATAATGCCGCACTTTGGCGCACAAACACAAACAACGCGACAAAAATATACAAGTAGTATATTTACCGCTACTGAGTTGCGCGCATCACGCTAAAGCAGTAATTTCAAAGTGCTCGATTATGCGGAGCGTTGCTGTAGTTATGCCGCATAATGCTCAGCTTCAAGTTTTAAGAGTTTCGAATTAAGAGTTTTAATATTACTTTCTTTAAAATGATGTCCACATAGCCTTAAATACAAAGATTGTGATTACGCCAATTTTGGTCGTCTTACTGCTTTGGCCCACAATGTCTTTAGTTTTTGTCTTTTGGGAACAAATGGTACTTATCCATTTTTGACACTGCACAATTTGTCATTTAAATTTAAAAAATTACCCACGCTATAGAGCGTTACAATATACTGAGGGCTATTGTGATTGCGACATCTGGCGGGAGAAAAAGGCAAAGTTCTACCCCATTGGAGAATTCCTATTATGTGTTATTACTTATTATATAATAAGTAATAACCTTATTAAACTTCAATATTTACACAGTTAACAGTATTCATCCGGCCACACGGCGTATCTACCACAGATCAGTAAAAATGTTATTAAGGTTATACTTATTGGAAATGTATATAGTCAATATCAATAGGATATTGAAATAAGTTTTCATGTTAAGTTCAAGTTTTTAAGATCTATAATTTTTTAGTACATTGCTTTGATGTATGTCTTAAGATTTAGCCAGCCAAAGGTTTCTAAGGAGGAATTTTAAAAATTGTTTTTTTATTAGTACCATATACACTTTCATATGCATTTAGTAAAAAGTTGTTTTTTTTTCAAATAGACACTTCAATTTTTTTAACCTGTATAGATTTTATCCATACATCTCAACATACACTCAACTTAAAAAAAACACCGAGACCCATTTAAAAATGAATTATATTTAAATGAAATAAAACAAACTGAACTAAAAGGTCACAAGCTAAAAATAGAACATTTGTTGTTACACTGATTTTAATAAGAATAAAAAAATAATGGAAGGCTCAAATTTGCGCGTAAATGAAACAAAACGACAAGTTTGGTTACATAGTTCCATGAGTTGGCACGTTCAGAGTCTTCTTCTACTTTCTGCGAGAACGTTACAATGCCAGCTCCGGGTTATTCCGTTGAGTGTTGTCCGAGTATTGGAAGTCAATATGGTTATCTCAAGTATCTTTCTTTTCGCTGTCGTTTATAGATTTTCCTGTGGGCGGTTGAACTGTTTCTTTTTCTTTCGCCAGACGCTGTTTACTGAATTTGCCCATACCCGGCTGGTATATCACTAGACTGGGACGATCCTGGGAAATAATGCGTATTATAAGTAATTTATTTCATACCAGCGATTTACCCTTGCTTTGCTCGGGTGCGTCTCTAGATACTTTTTAGTTCTGTTGAGCGAAACCCTAATATTTTACTATAATAAAAATAACCTCAGTTATTCCTTATAACATCAGCTATTTCTCGTTTCCGTTATCGTTTCGGAGATTAGCCGGAACGAACAGACAGACAGACAAAAATAGTAAATACTGTGTTTTTCTTATAAGTACCATATATAATTTCATATGCATTTAGTAAAAAGCTTTTGTTTCCACATTACAAACAGAAACTTTAAATTTATTTCTTTATCTGTATTCTGAATAGATTTCTTTTTAATAGGACTTTGATTAGTGCGAATTGCGTGTAATTTTGCTAGTTTGTGGCAGGAATGTGATTGGTTGGTATAATAGAAAAGTTAGAATTCGATATCTTATATGTTATTAAAGAAAATTCTAAAGAAGATGAAAAATGAAACAAGTTTAAATAGTGTAGGTTTAGAAATAGTGTGGAACGGAACATTTTAATCGATATATTACGTACACATTGGTAGGGCCGGACACCGGCTTTGGTACGCTCCGAAACAAATCTTCCCGTGTGTGTTGTCTGCCGACAATATGTAATTACTTTTATTTCGTGTCCGCCGAAGCTGGTTCGCTATGTACCAATTTCGGCCGTGTCATACATTATATATAGATTGTTTACACAGAAGAGAGCATCTGTTAGGTCTCTCACCGGCTCTTTTCAGCAGAACTACTTTCCTAGCCGGTGACAAATTCCTCACGGACTAACATACTGACATTAAATTTTAATTTAACAAATGTAAAAAGTGACGATCCAAAAGTTATTAAAGTTATTAAAAGTTTATTTGAATAAAGTATAATTTTGATTTGATTATTCAAAGGAGTTTAGATTCCCTTCCGCCATCTTGTAAGCAACGTCAAAATTGAGAATCAGTTCCGATGTACGCATAAATTGTACTTATGCTAATGTCCATGAGATGGCGCGTAAAGGTTTCTATACCCATTTGAAGTAATATAAATGTAGTAATTAAAGACAGGTCTAGTTATGTACAAATTCGGTGTACGGCCCACCAAGTTCGAAAGTGTACGTGCTGTTAGATTTGCCCTTACTATTCTTATCAATCAAAAAATTGTTCATTTTAAAACAATTTAACTCGCATATCTGTATGAGTTGTCCATAGACTAATGTCTACTGTCTCGCACTAATGTGCGGGATTTAATTAGTTTATATAAATTTAATATAAACAAGCGACAAAATGCTATTTCTTGCTTTCGAGAAATTCTCTTATAACTCATATTTTTTTTAAATATAATTCTCAATAGGTATAGTGTAATTATAAAATTAATTGTGAATTTTTAAATATCTTCTTTCATTACAAATAAAAAAGCATTACGATATTTTTGGTAAGACTGGGCACTTCCAACATGACGAAATTATAACAATATAAATAATTTAATAGAGTATGTAACAGAAGATAGGAGGGTACATGTGCCAGACATGTAAATGTTGAGATGGATGTGTGGAATTCCTAGGTGGGACCAGATTGAGTGAAGGATTGATTAAAAGTAATACGAGTAACAGAGAACTTTAGAAGTAATAGGTTTTTTACAGTAAGGATAAAATCTTGAGGGAAAAAGGTCAAATCTGCAAGAGAGTATTGAGTATGATTGTAGATGGCTACAAAAGTAATACTAAACCAAAGGTATGGACGGACTGTGTAAAAAATGACAGCTGCCAGAGCGAGATAGAAGATGCAAACAAGTTGTGACGACCATAGTAGCGAGGTATAAGAATTAAAGAAGAAAATTAAGGAAATATGTAACAATTTAACAATTGACTACAATATCTAATTACCTTATTCCTTATTCTTCTTTCACTGCGACGTTCGCTGCTTTCACTCTTTTCTTTCTCCTCAGATTCCTCTCTATCACTAGATTTACTTCTGTCATCCAAAGACTTTTGCCTTTTCAACGGCGAATCTTCTTTACTCGACATGTCCCCAGAATCTAAGCTATTGCTCCTCATTTTCGATATTTCTAAGTCTTGTTTTACATTTTCGGATTTATCTTGGTTTTTACTCTCCGACTGACCATCGTCAAATTTCATTTTGCGGTCCATATCTTCGATCATTTTTGTCAGGTCATCAGTCTTCACTTGAGGTAGTTGAGTGAAAGGTTTAATGTCGTCATGGTTTAGAGACTTAGATTTGCCCTCTGCAGACATTATCTTGCTGATTACCGATTGTTTATCGGACTTTCCTAGTTCAGCTTGCTTTAATCTTTCTTTTCGAGTGTCACTGTACTTTTTACTTTTTTGTTCACGTGGAGATTCTTTAAATTTGTCACGTCTTTCTTTTTTAAGTTTGTCAGCATCTTCATCATCGTCCTTGCTAAAGTTATCCTTCTTTTCAATGTCTACCCTTTTCTTTTTGTCAAGTGTATTGTTAAGACCAAGCTTTCTTTGATCTTTATAAGTTTTAGATTCAAACACTGTTCCATCTTTATTGTCCGCCTTAAAGTCATCCTCTTTAAGTTCACCGGCTGACCTATCTCTTTCACCCTCCCTAGGCTTAATCCTTTTAACATCCGTGTCCGCAGAATCTTCTTCCTAAAAAATAAATATTTTATGTGAATTACTTTATTAATAATAAGATTTAAAATTCTATAACGTTTATAAATATTTATTTTTAATAAATGCTATTATACATCAACCTATTTAATTTTAACTGTGGAATATAAATGAGCAGTTAGTCTAATATGAACAAATTATGATACAAAAATGTCTATATACTACAACAAATACATCAATACAATGAATGAAACAAAATTAGAACCTATCCTAACAAAATAGCACAATTTATTTTATTTTTTTAACGTTGGGAAATGCATTTACGCACGAGGTGTGGGACTCACCGGCAAAGCCAGTACTACCCACTAAAACCCAACAAAGCCTTCCCTCGTCTTAATGGGGCGTCGCAGGATCGCTTATGCATTCAACTACGACGCCCCGACGGCAGGTCTGCCGAAGCAGACCACAACAAAACAAAATAGCACCATGGTCATAGTGCCACAATATCATGTTTTTGTTATTTAATGTATTTCTAATACATATTAAATTTTAAATAATGTTAATAATTCAAACCTAAAATAATTATTTTATCTACCATTGTTTGAACAAATGACAAACTAAAATATGTTTTGAACCTTCAAATTAGTATCACCACCACTTTTCTGGCTGGTTTCTTCTCTATATTTCTTATTACAATCTTTATTAGAAGTTAACGTAAATGTACTATGAATTTTCACTGTTAAAGCAGGAAATTGACTATCCCAATCAGAATCAGTGCTTGTAATTTCATCCGAACCAGCATTTGTTTTCAAATCAACGCTCAAATTAGGATACTTTACTTTACTTTTATGATAGATTCTTGGTTCTCCATACCAAAAATTATACTTTCCTTGTTTGTAATAATAATCATCGCAATTATCATCTTCTGATATATCACCAGATCTCTATATAATAATAAGAAACTCTATATTGTACACCAAAAAAAAAAATACAGAAAAATAGATAATGTACAAAAGACGGCCTTATAGCTTATTATATTTATATTGTCAAAAATATTTATATTGTTTTATACAAGTAATGAAATTGTTCTATGTGTATATAACACCAAGTAAGCTGCAAATTATTTAAAACTTCATCAATATGACCATTCAAATTCAAAATATTTCAAATAATTCAAATTTAATTATTAAGGATTAATAGCAAAGATTTAAAGTTCCTATATAATGAGTAGTCCAACAGAAAAAAAAGCAATTGAATTGAAGTTCATTCAATATTCTATTAAAATTTAATCATTGGTGGAATTAAATTATTGCCAATTATTATTTGTTTCATTACCACATAGATTTTGATGGAAATTTTAAGCGACTTCTAAAAAACCTACTTTTTGGACGTCGCTTAAAAAGACTACTTTTTGGTAGTCACTTAAAATTTCCAAGTTCTATGTTTGTATGTATGTATGTTTGAAAAATGTATGTTCACCGAGTTCTCGGAGACGGCTTGGCCGATTTTGATATTTTACACTGTATTTACTTGGTAGAATAAAAAAGTTAAACTTGACTTTTTACTCTCTATATACTAATGTTTAGTTATTGAGTACTGAAAATATATTATCATAGGAAAATCTGAAAGCAATGATAATTTTTAGTATAAGCCTTTTGATTTATATTTTGGATTCATAAAAAATATCCCCAATTTTTTTTATATGAATAAATAAATAAAATTTGTAAGTTCATAAATTCCTTTCTCTTATTACTTCTAATTTATAAAAGCCAAACAAAAAAGTTAATAATAAAAACATTTCCTTAAAATATGTGAATTGAAGTAAATTGAAAAATTTATATTAACAGGCAAATGACCCAAATTGATAATACGTTGTTTTTAAGTTAAATAAAAATGATAACAAATTTTATCATAATAAAGATTGATATAAAAAAATTGGAATGTTATTTTGAAATGAAGATATTTCAAAACCAGAGTTAAACCTAGTTTTAAATTTTTATGAGTTTTACATGAGAATGTAAGTAAACTTGAAAGTGTACCTTAATCGAGAGATCTTTGCCTTTCCTTTCTATTCTCATTTTACGTTTGTCATTTTCTCGTCTTCTACGTTCATCTCTTCCTCTTTTATCTTGTTTTCTTGCTGCAAGATATTCCAGTAAAGGTGTTGATTGCATTTTTTTGTCTGTTGCTGAAAATTGTAATTCTCATGTTATTTCAATAATAATATCAAAATAGATGATAATAATGTTAAAATGAAATTTAAAATAACAATCTCTATACATATTCATAAAGTTGTTTATGTAGACTGAATTGTTATTGAGGTTAATTTGACCTAGTGGACTAAAATTTAGCAATAATTTCATATGACAGCAAGTGCTCAGATTTTCACAAATTCAGAGGTGGCATGTTTTCTATATACAAAATTGGTTGCTAGTATAGTACAGAACAAAATAATTTTACATATAAAATAAGAAACAAGTTTAATTTGCCCTTAGTGCATTTTGAATTTGAATGTTACAAATCTATACTAATATTATAAAGTGATGATGTGAAAGTTTGTGAGAATGGAAAGATGGATATTTGTTACTCTTTCACACCAGAATAGCTGAACGGATCTGGATGAAATTTGGTACAAAGATAGATTATAGTCTGGAATAGCACATAGTTTACTTTTTATCCTGGAAAAATGTGTGGTTCCTGTTGAATAGATGTTTTTTCTAAGGACAAACCAGAAACAAAGCGAGTGTGAGTCACTAGTACAATATAGATTTTAACAATAAAAATATTATATTTTATTAACTTACTATCATTTACAGGATATGAGTATTCCAATTTGGGTTGATTTTCAGTTTCTTGATCTTTGCTTAAGCTTTCTATAAACTCTTGGAATATAGGATCACTTTCAATTGTACCACATTTGGGATCCTTTTTCTTCTTCTTCTTTGGAATTCTTTGGAAAGGAGCATACTCAACAATACCAACATATTCAACACCTATATTAAAAATAAATTTATTCATAAAGCAATGTTAACCAGAACAAATTGGTAATAATATATAATATTAATTACCTTTCTCATCCAAAAATACATATCCATCAAATTTGTCTCTAAATATATAAATGTCATCGACATTAACAAAATTTATGTAAGCTCTCGAATATACATTATTTCCTAGAGAGATATCAGGTTTAGCAAAATAGAAATGGTCATGCTCAGGTATTGGAGAGACTTGTTCGATAAATGCTTCTTCTGTCATAGTCGGTGGCAATCGGCGTAGTATAATCTAAAATATAAAGAAAATAGAATAACTATCAAAGCAACATATGCACACACCAAAATAACAATGTTATGGCCATAATATTAATTACTTTTGTCAGTGGCCGATGTGGTTTCGCTTTCTTGTCCTTGGTTTTATTAACAAATGTTTTGCTCCCTGAATCAGATTGTGAATCTTTAACATCTTGATCTTCGGTCATTGTCCTGGCTTTGGCCCAATAACCAATTTGTCTAATTATTCGACATTATCAAAAACCGTGGATCGCTTGTGACGTTTGTAGGTTTGTAGAAATATCGATATATCAAAAAATCGATATTTTTTAAGAAATTAATCGATATAATAGTTAATATTTTTATTCTCGATTTTCGGTATTTATATTTTCCGGGTATCAAATTCGTATTATATTCAATATATATTATTTTAATATAATTTAATTGCCTCGGTGGTCTAGTGGTTGGCATGTACGACCGTAGATCCGGAGGTCCTGGGTTCAAATTTGGGTCGAGTCAAGTTTAACTACTGAGTTTTTCTGTTAAGATATTCTTAGTAGTAGCCCGGATTTGGGAAGTTAGCGGTGTTTCACTTAAGTGCCTCGGAGAGCAAGTTAAGCCGTCGGTCCTGTGCCTTAAATCTCACCGGTTGTGTCGAAGTATCGTCCCATTGGGCTTTGAGAGTAATAGAGAGAGTGCACTTGTGTTTGCGCATATACTTGTTCGCTATAATATCTCCTTGGAATCTAGCTAGGCCCAGCGAGGTTGGTCGCCGTGGGCCGTGGCCAAAATCCATCAGGAGGAGGATATAATATTCAATATTTTTTACCATACCTAACCATGCTGATGCATAATTTGAACACAAACAAATATTGTCATGTGTTCATCTAATATGTGTCACTATGTGTATTATCGATGAATTATTTAAATAATGGTTATTTTGTATTTTTTTATGGTAAAAATAATAATAAAACTAGTGTATTTAATTTTTCAAATGTTGAATATTTTAACTATGTTCATAATTAAATGGCCAAAAACATGTCGATATTTTATACTTTACATATATCAATACTGTTAATAAATAACGATTATATACACGTTTTATAAAATTTTTTTGTTCATTCGCCATCCCTAGAATTTGACGTTTCATGACATTGTCAGCTAACAAACTGAGATACAGAGTTTAGTTTAAGGACGGTAGGAGAAGGAGAACTATTTCTTGTATAAAAAGTGATCGCTGACAAGCATGAATGACAAAATAGAATGCTGACAAGTACCAAAAGCTATAAGAGTAAGATGATGAATTAAACAAGTAAAGAAAGATTTCCGCTTTGTTTCAAAATAATCCTAACATAGGCAAACACCGATGTAGAATATAATTGCATATTATTTTTAGGTAAAAACAACTCTTCTACTTTTCTACTTTCTACGCTGGCGCTATATCGGTGACTTTCTGAATTACAATTTGCTGTTCACCTCTGGACACTTTACAACTTGTTTCCCATATGAGTCGGTTCTTCTTACTACTAACCTCCATAGTTTAGTACGGTAGGTACCATGGATGACAAATAAAGTAGGTACTCATTACAATACGTAGGCAATGACTTTAAATATTGCAAACAATAATTATGTGTCAAGTAATAATTCTATTAATATAAAAGCCCTCAGTATATTGTTAACTCTTTATGGGATTGAATTTCGAAAAATGCTAAAACGCGTATTTATTTTATTGTATTTAATAGCATTAATACAAAGTTACAAGTATTGTTTTTTAGTTATTACTAGCGACTTACCCTGCTTCGCTCGGGTTCGTCCCTAGCTTGATTCCCCACACAAACTTTCATTCCCACTTTCACCCCCTTAAGGGATGATTTCCAGGATAAAAAGTATCTTATGTCCTTCTCAAGGTTTCAAACTATCTTCTTACAAAATTTCATCTAAATCGGTTCAGTAGAATCAGAGATTACCCCCTACAACGTCACAAACTCACAAAATCACAAACTCACAAACTTTACCTCTTCATAATATTAGTATAGATTTAGTTATGAGTTTCTGATCATAAATAATTCTTTGCCCTTCTTCTTCAACTTCATTACCCCCTCAAAAGGAGGAGGGGACATCCCGCTATGGGATGAATTTCGAAAACAATCAAATATATGTATATTTTTTATTTTTTATCTTTAAATCTAAATACCACTTTATGTGTATTTCACATTAAGAATGACAAAGTTTATTTTACTCACTTAGGGGATGAATTTCAAAAAACTTCTTTTTTATCGGATGCCTGATATAGGTATCATATAAGGAATACGTCCTTCAAATTTCACGTTTCTACGATCAGTGGTTTATGCTGTATGTTTATCCGTCAGTCAGTCAGAACCACCTTGAAGTGCATCTCTCCTTCTCAATTCTTACTTCAGCTGATCTAACTTCCATGGACAATACGTCGCACAGGTAAGATGCAAACACAATAAAGGTACAAATACAAAAAACCAGGTACTTAAGAGATCCCCCAACGTGCGTTTACCTTGTCGTGGTGGAGGGGGCTCAGTAGTGCCCGGCAATACAGCCGGGCGCGAAGCCAAGAAACGCACAGGGAGGTGGCCCGCTTCGGTTGGCGGTGGGAGGCGGCCCTCTTCGGAGGGCTGTGTTCCATGCGGGTTGCTCCTGGTATTTCTCTGATAGCAGAGTGGACCTTGGAGCAACCCCGTGGTTGTTGTGGTCTGCTACGGCAGACCTACCATCGGGGCGTCGTAGTTGAACGCGTAAGCGATCCTGCGACGCCCCATTAAGACGGGGGAAGGTTTTGTTGGGTTTTAGTGGGTAGTACTGGCTTTGCCGGTGAGTCCCACACTTCGTGCGTAAATGCATTTCTCAACGTTACAAAAAAAGAAGGTACTTATGAGATATCATAAAAAATTGCTTAACCTCAGACTGAATGTAAATAGGCAATACGTGTGGCGCCCTCTTTGCGAGAAATCTTCCCCAATTATCATTACGATATGTTACTTAACTGTCTATTATTGTAATACATTTCTACTTAGTCTGTGGCACTGTGCACAAAAATGTCAGAATTTAGTTAAAATTTGTAGATATTTTGTGGTTAGAAATATTTCAAAATAGAAACTAGTACTGTATGTGAAAAGTTAGAATTAAAATATACTAACAATATTTATAAATAAAACATGTTCTGTAGTGTAGCTCGTTATCGAAATTTTAAGTCATGTAAATATTTAGTTAATACAAGATATTTTAGAGCTTCAATAAAATGCTGTGAAACTATTTCAAATGAAATCCCTAGCACTCCCTCTGACAAAGGAGGATTCGCCAAGTCTTTCGAGAAACAAACACAATTGCTTCAAGAAGAACCTGAGATAAAACAAACGTTTGCTGCTTTACTTAGAAATTCCAAATTAATCGATGTAAGTACGTAGTAAGCAAATGTTACTCTTATCAATTATTTTGTTAATAATATTATTAATATCATTACAATTCTAACTTTCAGCTTGGCGATCCAGTTGATAAAATTGTCATAGGTAAAATCTTTCACATTGTAGAGGATGATTTGTATATAGATTTTGGGTGGAAGTTTCATTGTGTATGTACAAGACCCACAAATAGAGGAGAAGAATATGTAAGAGGAGCTAAAGTGAGAATACAAATAAAAGATCTAGAATTGTCTTCAAGATTTTTAGGATCAGATACTGATCTAACTCTATTAGAAGCTGACTGTAAATTGTTAGGCGTAATTTCTTCACCAATTCGAACATCATCTAATGAAAAATCTAATTAGTAAAAGTTCATTATGTAATGTAATAAATATGTAGATATAACCAGTTTTATTTTTTATTTAGTACTTTCTATTTCTTTCATTCTTAAAGTCTAATGGGATAATACTCTGACACGATCATGAGAAACTAAACACCACACTCACACATACATTTTTTCGAGCCATGGAGTGAATTGACAACTTTCTTTAAAAAACCCTCAGTGGTTTAGTGGTTAGCACTCATTGGAGATCCGGAGGTCTTGGGTTCGAGTCCCGGTTCGGACCCTGAATGGCTATTGAGTATGTCAAGAAATTCTCAGTAACAGCTAAACATTGACATGGTGACTAAGTACTAATCACACCAGTTCAGATCAAAAGTCAAAACCCATGTAGTAGTTTCCATATAAGAAAAAAAAACGGATCAAGTGTGAGTCGGAATTACACACTAAATCATACAAGATGTAACACTGGTAGTTTTCAAATTTCAAAGCATTATGCCGCACTTTGGCGCGCAATATCGAAATGTGCTAATGCTTATTTGGAACGTGAATTGTGAATTAGTTTTCAAATCCACCAGCAGAGTGCACTAGGTTCTGTGTTGGAAGAAAAAAATATAACTAATAAATATATAATAATAAATAATATATTATAAATTATATATATATTAGGTATTATATACATACATATAATAAATAATAATAATAATATAAAGTATAAAAAAATATTACTAACGTAACCTTGAAGAAAAAACACTGTTTTCTGCTACTGAAAGTCTTGTAGTTGAAACATTCGAAGTTGAGCATTATGCCGCATAATGCGTTTTAGTACTGTAATTGGAAAACTACCACTATTTATTAATAGATTTATTTTTAAATTTGCATGGTGGCTATTTAAAAATTCGCCGTGTTGATTTTTTATTATTTGTAGTACCTAATTTCAATTTTCTACCCTACTTATTACGTACGATTCAAGAGATACAGCCCGCTGACAGACGGACGGATATCGAAGGTTTAATCATGTATTCAACCCTTTTTAACGTCCCACTGCTGGGCACGGGCCTCCCTTCAGTACGAGGGGAATCAGGCCATAGTCCACCACCCTGGCCAAGTGCGGGTTGGCGGACTTCACATGTCTTTCGAAAACTTGTTAGGTTCTCTCAGACATGCAGGTTTCCTCACGATGTTTTCCTTCAGCGTAAGGCAAGTGGTAATATGTTAGAAATGGTTCGCACATGAAAATATCAGAGGTGCGAGACCCGGGTTTGTAACCCGCTTCACTTGGTTTCCCAAGCGAGCGTGTTACCACTGGGCTACCACCGCCTTGGTTTAATCATAGAGTTCCGTTAACACCCTTTGGGTACGGAACCCTAAAAAATTATAAAAACATTTTCTCCTATGCCGAAAAACTTTTAATTTCCGATCAAATATAAAATGTACAATGAATATTATCACATACTTGATAAAAGTGATTTAGTAATAGGTTCTACATAAGAAAAGATTTTTCGCCAAATTACAACTTATCTTTTCTCGGGGGAAACATTTTCCCCCTAAGTAGGTACTTACTTTATCTCTGGGATAAAAAATACAGTAAATCAATAATTACTTAAGGCTTAATTGCCACTAAGTTATTATTGTTATGTTGCATAGTATACTTAGAACTTCTTTACACCGAAATAGCATTCCTGAACTCTTTTTAAGAATAAATAGTTACGAATAGGGTTGTCAACGTAATATAAACCACGCCAAGAATTATAATTCGTGGTAAAAGAATCGACATTTTCTAGAAAGGAATTGGCAGAACATTTCGAATCAAAATAAATTACACTAAATTAACTATAGGTATACTTTATGGACTGAGTCGCAACGAGGTAAAATTAATATTTAAATTAGGTACGTATTAAAATAAAATCACATTATATCAATTTAACAATTTAATTGACATAAATACAGACAATATATTTGAATAATCTACCAATCCATTTTACACATATACCTATGTAATAATTTTATTGTCACACATTGAGATAGAATAACAAAGAGTTTAAAACGATTTGGTTCAATAGGAAACATCTACATATTATTCACTTAGATATTTAATATTCAAATGTACTGCAGTGTCTTTAAATTTCATTTATAAATTAAATACCTATTTAGGTAATATATTTTTATTTAGATTATTGAAACTGGAATGTTGAAAGCTTAGATTATTAATATGTCAATAATCTAAGGTTGAAAGCTATAAATATCTGCCTTTCATTTTTACAATAAATAAAAGGCAGACAAATCGTTTTAGATACATTTTTATTTAGTCATGTACAGGTACCTACTTTAAAAGATTCAAAAAAATTAACAGCTGTGTATTTTTTTTAATTTATTAGAAAGTACACAAAAATCTGTCGTAAATCCTACCTTCGAACATTCCGAATTTTAAAACAAATAGGTACATAGATAGTATTATAATAATAAATAATAGTTTAAAAAGGTCAAAAATAGTTTTTGTATAAGAATAAAGTAATTAACGAGAAAATTAAAGTTATTGTGAAAAAGCGTGGGATGCTTTGTACAATATTTTTATACTAACTTTTTAAATGTAGCAATATAATACACTCTGATTAAATTACATTACACATACACTCTGATTAAATTAGTTTAATAAGCACTTAAATTTTAAAAATTGTTTCGTGCAACTCGGCGTATGATACTAACTCTGCTTTTAGAAATCGTACCAATGTCGTAGGCGTAGCAATGACATCGATTATCGAGCACCCCACGCTTTTTCCCAATAACATTATTTAACTCGTTACTCACTTTATTCTTATATTAAAAAAATATTTTTTAATTTTTAGTTCGATTCATCATTAAAACGTGTTTTTTAATGTTTTAAACTACCTACAATTTATTTTCCATTTTTTAGTTTGATCTGTTATAAAAGCGTTTGATTTTTGTTATTTTTTTATTAATTAAATTATTATATTTTTTTTCACTTAATTATTGCATTGTCATCGATCCTTGATAAGTGTGCTTAATTTTACAACTTAATTTGTCGTTTTGAAGTGGATAAAAATCGCGTTCAAAGATTATAAAGATAGATACAGACAGGTGTACCTAATAAATGCGTATTAAAAAGCTGCGGTTTTTATGCGAAATCAAGACAATACTTTTATAGCTTATTTTTTAAATTCATCGTTTGATTGTCTGTAGGTACGTATTATTTATATATTATGATACAATACGATAAGCGTTGTCGTCATACATAGGTATGGTATATATATATGACGACAACGCTTACAAAAGGTAGAATATAATTTTATCAGTATCTACTACAGTGTTTTCTGGATTTAATTATAACTGGCATTATGCATGATACCTAATAAATAACGAATTTTATAAGAAAATAGAAGACCGGTAGCAAATTCAAGTTTATTATAGCTTAAAGCAACTTAAAAATATCACAGCCCTACATAAATATGTAATACAGAAAAATATTATGTTTAAATAAACAGCAATTTTTATGACATGAGATTCATGTAACATAGTGAAACATAAAATTTTACGAAATCTCAATTGAAATATAATAATTTAAGCAAATCATAGAAAGACTTTTGACATGATAAAATGTGAACAATATTCAACTTCTAAGAATCTCGTAATTATTTATTTAATTTAGGAAATAATGGCTTTTTAGTATCAGCCTTAGATAGGTATTTCCCAACAACAAATTATATTTACCAAACGTCACAAAGGCACGATCATTCTTGTAACAATATTATAGCATTTACTTCATTTATAAACATACATACTCAAACTTGTAAATTGCATATGTAAACAATACTGATTATAATAGTCTAAGTTTCTACATACTCATAAACGTGAATGTATTTTTTTTTATGTCTACTTGACTTTATCGCCATTTCTGGTCACAATTTCTTGGATGCTTGGGTCTTTTACTGCATCATCAGCATCTGGCTTAACTTCAAGAATTTCATCTACCCGGTCAGGAGCTCTTTCGAGCAGTTTTTCTTGGGGGTGACTTCTTTCCCATTCCTTTAGATATTGAACAATAGCAGTATGGTTAAATGTCTCAGCTTCGTTTAGTGGACGACTTCCCCAACGGTCCTGTGGATCATGGGGAACGCCACATTGCGCCAACAAAAAGTCTACACAAGCCAAGTGTCCTTCGGCTGCTGCTAGATGCAAAGCTGTTCTGCCATCATAGTCAGACAGTGTCATATCCATTCCAGATAAATGATGCCTGAAAGCGAAAGACCACAGTCATTAATAATAACCCAGGTTTGTTTTATTATATATTTATTGACGGTTTCTATCAAAAGAATTTAGCTGTGGCTAATATATAAGTACTTATAAAGCATTGCCTTATTCTTTGAAGTACTAGTAGCTGCAAAATAAATCAATTTTGTATTCTCATAAGAAAGCTTATTTCGTATGAGTGAGTGGGTTTAACAGCAATTAAAAAAGAACATAAATCTGCGGAATATAAATAACAGTGACGTGATTAAAATAAGTTGATATGTAGGTATATATGTATCACTATTTGAGCTAAAAGTAGAGAGTGATTTGAAAAAATTCGTAAGAAAATGAATTCTAGCGATTGTTACAACTTTTTCATTTAGCAGATAGGTATTACTTGAATATTATTGTATGTAATTTATTCTCTCGAGGGAGGTGGTTGTTCTTTAGTTTCGTGTTGGTACTCGTCAGGAGAATCTGAAGTACTGACAAATATAAATATTTATTTTTGTTTTGATTACAAGTCAAAAAAGCTATCGTACCCTATTATACAATGAATATCTGTTGATTTTTTTTTAAATATTTATATTACCTTCTTAAAGCGCTTAAATCTCCACTCGCTGAAGAAAACAGGAGATTGACGATACTGAGTCCAGTAGATTCAAATTTATAACGGCGTGGATCTTTCTTGTGGCTTGCATAACGAATGTTGTCATATTTATGGAAATTGAAACGGTCAATCAATTGCTGGAAAGAATAATATAGTAATTTTTAGAATAATAACAAAGTGAACATGAGATTAGTTATGCGATTATATATTATATCTATTACTATCAGAAATAATATTATTGATTACCTCGCAAAATTGTAGACCTCGACAACTATTTCCCAGTGGATCAAGAGGAGGAGACCATGTACAAATACCCATAACATTCGGCACCACTATTAACATGGCTCCGGAAACTCCAGATTTCGCCGGTAGACCTACTTTGAATGCAAACTGTCCTGAATAGTCGTACATTCCACAACTGTGCATTAGAGATAAGACGTTGCGTACTGAATCAGGCCGTAGGACCTTTTCGTCAGTAATAGGACAAATGCCTCCATTCGCTAACGTAGCAGCCATTATCGACATTATATCACAATTAGCCTCCATAGAACAACACTAAAATAAATTAAATTCATTTATAATAAGACTTACGAACGCTAGATTTTAAATAAAATATTTATTTAAAACAAGGCAATTAAACAATAATAATTAATTATTATTAAAAAACCTACCTGAAAGTAGAAGTCCATACATTCACGTAAATTAGTTTTTTCTGGATAGCATTTATATTCACGCATATAAAATCCCAATGCATAATTTCTATCGGCAGCTTCACGCTCAGATAAAAATACAGCGTTATTAAAACCCAATACTTCATTGCCAGCAAGACGGCTAAAGAATGACATAACGTAGTCAAATTTTTCAGCGAGCGTCATCTCAGGTTTATCCAGTGTTTTTAACAATGCACAAACTAAGATTGCACCTGCATTAATCATGGGATTGTGTGGTTTCACTAAAATAAAAAAGCTTTAACTTAGTTGGTATTATAATTTTCATTTAGAGTAATAAAATAATAAATAATAATATTTTAACAATAAAGCAAAGCTGGAGCCCAGTAATTTGAAATCAGTTTATTATCTTATTTGAATTTCATCTTTTTATGGATTCTGTTTTTTCAGTTGACTTTTTTCTTAATTGACACCTCCGGAGCTAGCTTTTGTCTCGCTAGGGATTGAATTTGGAAAATGCCATATAGAGTTGAATAAATTGTGAAAGTGCATAAATGGATACCCGAATAAAACTGGACAAAAAATAATTTATTTTTATAGATATTTACAACATTTGTTACTCTTTTTTAATTTTGGAAATATAGGAATATCCTTTTTATGATCCCAAATTTTTTTAATGCGTAGTAAATAGGTCGAGTGATTTGGTCTTTAGTTAAAGAATCAGTCAAAACATACAAAGTTATATTCATAAATTGATGTTTATATTACTTATTCAGTTAAAAGATAAAATTTTTTTTGCAATAAAATATTAGAATTGACTGAAAGTATTTGTACAAATATTAATCTCTATCGAATATATTATATTAGGTACATTCTGTCTAGATCGAGATTAATTTTAGATTCATACAAAGAAGTTTTTAAATACGTACTGTTGTAATCTAAGACGAGTTCATTGAAGTTCCGACCACTAGGCTCCGTGCCAATATACTTATGCACCGTGTCAGGGCCTAGAGTGTCTAATGCCATAGCATAAGTCAATGGTTTGCTGCAGGATTGTAGAGTGAATGGAACATTAACATCGCCTGAAAATTAAATCATTTATTTTATTAAAAGTAGAAAATAACATTATTAACAAATTTTTAAAAGGACTCCTTACCGATAGAAAATCGTTGGCCATCGATAGTGCAAACACTAACACCCCAATTATCAGAACTTGCTCTTGCTAATTGAGGTATATAACTGGCTACTTTACCATCACTGTTACTTTTAGCTGCCCAGTACATTTCCTCAATATCTTTGATAAAATCTTGAAAGTCTGGGATCACAAATTGGCTTCGGAACGCTCGCGTAATTAACACAATGTTTGGTGAAATTACCTCCTTAAAAGTTTTTCTATCTAGTTTTAAAGTTTCTGGAGATCCTCCTTCAAGGTTTAATTCTTTGTGGACTTTGTATAAGTTGTGCATAACTTCTTTAACTCGAGGATCATTTTTTCTGATTCCTGTTGTTCTTAATGCCTGGTATAAACGGAAAATTAAGATGAATAAATAGTGCTGTTTGGTGCTTGTATATGAGCATTCAACTAGAAACTTACAGCCAAAAATTTTCCTACAGGAAGTAAGCCTGAATCTTCATTTTTAAACATATCAAATAAGACGTCATCTGCATTTTTGTGTGACCCTTCTCGTACCCTGCGGGTTAAAAATATATTCTTATTTGAAGAAATAATTCATTCTATATTAGTAAACCATGCATTTACATAACTAAGGAACTACAGATACAATAAAGTAGCAGAAGACCGCTAAGTAATTTTTGATGGATTAGTCACACATACTACATTACTAGAATTTATATTATATAGTAAATAAATCTTCACGTAATCTATTTATACCATCGTGAAATTAAAGCGTCACGCGCGGGTGTGTCGGCAACGTAATCACCTAATGTACAAACAAGTCAACAAGCACATGACGTTCATATTTTTGGATCGCAACCAACGTCGACAAAAAAATTCAAGGATTTACTAATGGCGTTATTTTTACAATAATGTTTTAAAGCATCTTTTTTCTTGTTATAGATAGAACGTATAAGAAGAAAATGTGTCCTTTTGTTACCATAATCTTAGCAACATATTCTTAGCAATATTGGCATAGTAGGCAGCCTTATCTACTTATCATATCTTTTTATAAAGTGCAAATCAGTGCAATGAATTTTCGTATGTTGGATTTTGTGCATATATTTATTTAATCTTATATTAAAGAATAATTTTAAGTAATATAATAGCCGTAAAAAATGTAAACACGAACTAAAAACATGCAATGTCCCGTGGAAGAAAGGTACTCACGCTGGATCTAAGTTGTGCACGAATGAGTAGTGTCTGCACCATGAAATGGGAATATTATGTTCTATTAGAATCTAATGGTTCCAATAAATATTATTATTATCTGACATTTTTATTTCTATTAAAGGTTATTTTTAATATCTGCTACAACATTTTCTAAGATCTGATAATATTCATTCAATTATTCTTTTAGCTCTATAGTATGGTGTGCATTTTAAATGTCAGGGGTGAATTGAACAAGGACTCGACGCATGGCGTCTACGATAAATTTATTACGTAAACAGTCTGGACTTTAATATAGATCAATAAGAGTCGATATCAGTTATTAAAAACAATTGATTTTTAATAGAACACTTCTCACATTACTTTAATAAATGTCTTAAATATTGGTCCCATTGAAAATATTATAAATAGACTATAGATTTATAAATGTAGACTGTCTTACCTCATATCTATAGATTGAGCGGCATAGAAGCTTGGTGCCGAGTTTCGCCATTTCTGAAATAAAATGTATCATAAATATATGTAATGACTAAATCATCCCTATGTTCCCCGGCGTTATTCTGGTAACCGTGTCACGGTCACCAAGGTCATATATAACAGAGCAGAAAGTACACTGAAAAGCATAACAGAAAGGACACTCACAGGGCGTTCTATAACATAGACGGGTCTCACTTGACTGTATTGTCGGTGGCACAGGCATATTGAGGGATGTTTAAGAAGAGGGCGGCTGGCGGAGGCGAGCCTACGGAGCTGACGGCTATTCATAACGGCAGCCGGCGTTCTAAAACGAAGAACGCTCGAGATTTACAGCCTTACTGTAACGCGCAGGCGCCAACTGTCGCTCCCGGCCCCTCGAGCCGCACGCATTTATCTTAGTAATTTTATTTACCTCGATTGTGACGTGTTTCATATGAAACGATTTTGTATCTTTTCATAGAGTGGAATTTCGTAGTTTTACTTTTTTAATATTTTGAAGTTTTACCTTTTGCCTTTTGTATCTTTGTCATTTTGCATAATTTTTATGATAATATCTTTAAAGAAATAATATGTAGTTATATAAACTAGTAATCGCCGCTTGGTTGAAATCAACCATAATTAAGTAGGTATGATCGATTTTTTGATTAAGGTTTTTTTTTTCAAAGTTATATAGATAGCCTATAAAATCCAAAAGAATTTTGAAACGGGCCCATAGATTCAGAGATTTGCGCGTACAGACAAGCAAATCCGTCTTTAAATTATGTAATATGTACTTAAGTACCTAATCGTATAATATTGATGAAGGTTATCTAACATCATGCTGCATCTTTTAGCAGTGAAGTGATTATATATTATATGCCTACATAAATATAATATGCGAGCAGATTCGCGAATAAAAAAAAATATCAATAAATTTTGGCTTTCTGCAGTCCTTGTCTATATAAACTTTAACTATGCCAGAGCTCATACTCCTCCTTACATGCAATATGCTTAAAAAGGGGTTCAAAGTTTTCTCTTCACATATCCATACTAATATTATAAATGTGAAAGTGTTTGTTTGTTTGTTTGTTTGTTTGTTTGTTTGTTTGTTTGTTTGTTTGTTTGTTTGTTTGTTTGTCTTTTTTTCACGTGAAAAAAGAATGATGGATTGGCGTGATTTTTTGTGTGAAGATAGTTGGAGGGCTGGAGAGTGACATAGGCTACTTTTTACCGCGGAAGATCATCTACTTCCCACAGGGAAACACGTTATAACACAACAGAAAAAAATATTTATGATCAGAATTACTTGAAACTTGGTATTAATGCTCTTCAATACAATTAAATAAATACGTGTTTTAGCATTTTTCGAAATCGATCTCATAAAGGGGTAAAATAGCACATGAAAGTTTGTATGAAGCCTACCTTTTTTTTTTAAGGTTTTTGTAGTATTAGGACGAGTGAAGCCGCGGGTTCTGCTAGTTAATATATAAATATATGTATATTAATCAATTTTGTAGGAGAAATACTAGATATACCTAAGTAGCATAGTATGAAGGTATCTTAATGCGAGTCAGACTTCCGTAATGTATGGTTTCGTACTGTTTAGAAAGTTAAAAGAATTTTCTTAGTTTACTTTTTTTTGTAATTTTTCACAATTTTAATAGTTTCCCAATTAACCTAGGGGCAATGCCCATCCCCCCTATGTGTGTCCACCTTTTTATGGTAGGGCAACCATCCGGCAATCCAGCCGGGCCCACCTCGATGGGCGGTGTACCATGTGGGTTGCTCCTGGTACTTTTCTGATAGCAGAGTGGACCGTAAGTTGCTCTCACGGCCCACTCTGCTATCAAAAAAGTGGTTGGTTGTTGTGGTCTGTTATGGCAGACCTGTCGTCGGGACGATGTGGTTCCCTATTATACCAATAAATATTTATTGGTTTCTGAGTGGCTTTTATCGCTTTTGATGAGATTCTATTGGAGTTTTTAAATAGGGTTGAATGCGTAAGTGATCCTGCGATGCCTCATTAAGACGGAGAAGGTTTTGTTGGGTTTTAAATTCTAAATCTACAGTCGTATATGCTAGCCACAGAACAACGAGGCAATTATTTTATTTATGTATAAAATTTCTATATTTACCCATCAAGAAATCGAACAATTTTCTATGAATTTATAGGACGTGATAGTTCGACAAATATACGAGTAATCTGTTTTTTTTTCCAAAAACTAAGTCTATACTATTACATCAACATTTGCAAACACAATTAAAAACTGCCTAAAATTATAAAATTATTAATTGAGTTTACAATAGTATAATTGCTTTTATAAATAGAAATAAAGGCTAATATTTTCAAAATATTTTCAAAATATTTTTTTACTATAAGTATAGAAACAGTTGAGCTGGTATTAGACAGTTTTTCACTGACCGTGGTAATGACTGTGGATAACCAACAAGGTCGGTGTGATAAGTTTTTATTTCAAAAAATTCTGAACACTCTAAAAGAATCCTGTAGAATAGGAGTCTAGTTCGTATCAAATTTTATTACTAGCCGACTCACCCTCGCTTCAGTCGGACAACGGATATATTTATTATATTAACATTTAATCAAGCTTTGAAAACTAATCAGGCATAAAGCTTTTATGTATAAATAAACCATTTTATTTCAAAATTTTCACAATGTCACAAACAACAAGTAAACCTCAACAAAACAGAGGTATTTACGTATTTTAAGTAAACATAGTATACTCATACACTCGTGTTTATTGTAGTTTAGTCATGCATTAGCTTTTTTTATATTACTAATATATAAATATTATAAGTGTAAAAGTGTGTGAGTAAAGTATGTATGGATGTTTATTACTCTTTCACGCCAAAACGGCTAAACGGATCTGGATGAAATTTAGCACAAAGATAGATATTATAGTCTGGAATAACACATAGGCTACTTTTTATCCCGGAAAAATATACGGTTACGGATAATTTACGTTTAAATATAGGGATAGATTTGTTCTTGTTTTTCTTTTCTTTTTGTTTTCTTTAATTTATATTAAAAAAGAAAAGCTTCGTTACCGGCCACCCGCTATATTACACTATATCGTTTTATGCTATTAAACACTTAAAATATCTTAAATTGAAAGACTGTTGTCTATGACAATAGAATCTCCGATTTTGTCCGCGAAAGGAAAAAGCTGTGTCCAGTATAAGCGACGTCAGGCAGACTTACTAACATTAGGTACCATCCATTACATAACATCATCAAGACTACGAAAATTCGTTACAATATTAGAGATCAACAAGGAAATAAATAATTATAATATTATTATAAGGAAATAAATTAATTTTACCTTACAAGTTATTGTATTTGTTAATGTAATGATAATAAAAATAAAGGGGCTTCATAAAATTACGTATATGTAAATTCCGTATTATTAATATAATAGTTAAAAATAAACATTTATAAGGTAAATAATGCTAAAAAATAAGTGCTACATTAGTGCTAAATAAATAATAATTGTATAATAGTAAGACCTTCTTTGGGCAATTCTCTATGGGTTACTCATGGATGGATCCCGGCTCATGTGAAAATTGAATCTCTTAAGGGGCTACGTGTTGGACCTGTGTCCCCACGCAAGCCTTCCAAAGGACTGGGTTTCTTAGAGTTCATAACATCAGAAAAGGTATAACATAATAATATATGTATTTAAAACATAATAATAAAATGAAATATAATAAATAATAAAAATTTTATTAATAGTTGAATACAATTCATTATTATTTTAAGACCTAAATAGGTATAAATAATCATAATTTCCAATATATATATATATATGTATTTTTAATAAATTTATTCCTGTTAATTCATACAAGCATTCTTTAAATATTGTAAATTAATGTGTAAATAAACGATCTTACCTCAAAATCATTGCCGTATTCCATAATAAAATCGTCAAAACTGCACTTAGACAAAAAGCGCATGCGTAGTGAAGAGACACGTGATTTTACAAAGTATCGCGACACTAATATATTAGTTTGAACTGCGAATGAGGCGTCGTCTTTTACCTAACTGAACTGTACCACTATTTTCCGCCTGTCGCTTATAAATACTATCCCAAGGAGTGCCAAGAACTGTGTCGGGAATTAGCTTATATTTAGATTGTATATGATTGTGAATGTTCACGTCAAAAGAATTTTAGCGATTGCGAATATGTTTCTGGGACATGCACAGTTATCTAAGATATTTTGCATTATTATACATATTATTTAGTGTCATTTCTACGAGTTTTCCTAAGAAGTTTGTTATTTAGGAATTACGTGTAGATAAACGGAATCGATATTGTTTGGATATTTTTGTATTTAATAAATAACAATATATAACAATAAATAATAATATATGTATTTACATTTTTTTAATGATTAAATTTGTTGTATATAAATTTAATCTTTATATATTGCTGGCACGCTTTGAAGCAATTAACAAGACTCAAGAGTATTCAATTGAATGTTGATATTTGTTGGTCGTAATGTAACCTAACATATATTTTTTATAAAGCCTCAATAGGCAGCCATTCCGTATCAAAGACCAAATATCCAATCAAAGAACATACTGTAACTTTTAGTTAATTCAATGTAATCACGATGCTACTAAATTTTATTCATATTCTTTTGGGATTTGGAGTTTTTGGATTGCTACAATATTAGGACCAAATGTTCAGACATAGACTAATTATTTAATTACTATTTCTTTTTACGAATTTGACATAAATTGGTCCAGAGTTCCTTAGCACTAAATCCGAAGCGAATTTTAAATCCGTATGCTTGGTGACCGGAACTAGTTTGAAATTTCTTAAGATTTCTGTGACAGCAGACTTCATTTCAATCATAGCAAACTTTTGACCTGAAAATGAATTTAACGGTTTTTGTTTAACTTATATAAAACTATAATGGGATATAAAGGAAAATAACTTTAAATACATATGTTTTAGATTATCAGTCAGATGGTTTTAATAGCACAGGTTCTATTACATACGTTTTTAAATATATTTTTTTTAATATGTTGGGACATTAACACACACCACCATCTAGTTCCATAGTAAACTACGAGGCCTGCGTTATGAATACCAGATAGTTGATAAACTACATATATATAATTTTAAATACATACATATTATAATAAGTGTAAGTGAATTCCTAAAAACATGTGAAATGAAAAATGTTTTAAAGCCAATATTTTTTTATTCATATCGCATAGAAAGAATAGGCATAAGAAAAGATTTCAAACGTTAAAAAAGTAAAATTATAAAAAAAAATATCTCTCACCGATACAGTTCCTAGGACCAGCGCTGAATGGTATGTACGCATAATTGTGTCGCCCAACACTATTTTCGGGTAAAAATCGATTCGGGTCAAACTTAAGCGCATTCTTAAATAAATACTCTTGACGATGCAAATCAAATATATGGATGTGACATGTTGCCCCGGCTGGTATTGTGTAATTACCTAAAAATATAAATAGAATTCAACTCAAATTCTTAAATGTGATAATTACTAAATTTTTTGCATGGCTAGCGTCATCTTATGCTACGCTGCTTTAAAGATCAATTTTAAAAAGTAAATATTAAAAAAGAAAGAAATTTTAAAAGACGGGGACGAACAGTACTGACATGTCGCTACATATATTCTTTTAAATCACACTATATCACCAAGATCAGTTTTAAAACTATTTAATACATTATTAACTGTAAATAGAGACGCACACATACACTCTCTAACAACATAAACTCTAACTACAAACTAAAATTAAGCCTTTTTAAATATAATAAACTTACTAAGAACAGTCTCTACAGGTAGTTTACGGCTTATAAACGGCACAGGTGGATAGAGCCTTAACGACTCTTTAATACAACAATCTAAATAGCGCATTTTAGCCAAATCATCCATAGTAGCTGGTCGTGTATCATCACCAAATATACTCTTCAGTTCTTGGTACACTTTATCCTGAAAGAAATGAATTACTAGTAAAATGAAGTAGATAGTATAGTAAAGAAGCTTTTTTTAATGATTTTTTCTGGATTTTATATTTATTCATCTATATATTAAAATATGATGAAATTATGAAATCTATACATATAATAAAATTCTAACTAAGTAGAATCAGAACATTATCTGTACATATTTTTTGGAAAATCTAATTGAAATAGACATTATTATCCATACAGAGTCCGAATCTATAGTTTTTAGAATTTTTGTGTCTGTCTGTCTGTTACCGCATCACGAGAAAACCACTGGACAGATTTTAGTATGATGATAGCTGGTTATCCAGGTCAAAATATAGGATACTTTTTACCGCGGGGATGCCCCCCAGGCAGGCTGTAGTGAGGCCGAGAAGGAATCCTTCTGGGAGCAGTTTGAAGAGGTACTACGCGCTATACAGACTACCGAAGTGATAGTTGTTGGGGGGGACTTGAACGGTCATGTGGGTAAGGCAGCTGAAACGTATGAACGCGTCCACGGTGGTTTTGGTTATGGTCGTCGCAATGCAGATGGAGCACACATTCTAAGAACCTGTATTGCGTCTGATCTGGCCATCGTGAACACGTTCTTCCAAAAGAATGCTCAGCACCTTATCACGTATAAGAGCGGTCCTCACTCAACTCAAATTGACTATCTCCTGACCAGACGATGTCATATTGGCAAGGTGACTAACTGCAAAGTCATTCCGGGTGAAAGCCTAACGGCCCAACATCGTCTCCTTGTCATGGACTATATGTTTACCCCGAAAAAGAAACTAGCCGAGAAACGCAAACCTAGAATCAAGTGGTGGTTACTGAATGGACCGATGCGGATGGACTTCCTGGCAGAGGTTGAGAAGCAAAATGTATCGAATGACACCGAAACCGTCGAGGAGGCTTGGGATCGAGCCCAGTCAGTAATTACCGCGGCAGGAAGGCGAGTTCTTGGCGTTTCTAAGGGAGGACGAGTCATCGACAAGGAGACGTGGTGGTGGAATGATCAGGTGCAGGGGGCGATTCGAGAAAAGAAGACTGCGTTTAAAGAGTGGCAGCAAACCAACACTCCTGAAGATAGAGAAGAGTACAATGCAGCCAAACGTGCTAGCAAGAGAGCTGTAGCCAGAGCCCGCAGCGCTAGCTTATCTCCATTATATGATAAGCTAGAAACTGCGGAGGGGCAAAAGCTCATATACAAGCTGGCACGTGCCCGGGATAAAGCGACGCAAGATATTACAAAATGTCTTTGCGTCAGGGACTCCCAGGGCACGCTGCTTTGTAACCAGGCCTCTGTGAAGGAGAGATGGAAAGATTACTTCCGGGAGCTCCTGAACAACCAGTACTCATATAGCCTTCCCCCCGAACCACCCCCTAACCTAGGACTTGTTGCCCCAATAACAACTGACGAAACTCGGGATTGTCTTCGCCGCATGAAGAATAGAAAAGCGGTGGGACCTGACGACATACCGATCGAGGCGTGGAAATCGTTAGGCTCTCTTGGTGTACTCATGCTTACTCTCTTTAACTGCATCCTGAACACTGGAAAGATGCCTAACCAGTGGCGCTTAAGCTTCATTACCCCTATATACAAAGGCAGGGGCAGTGTTCAGGATTGCGGTAGTTATAGAGGGATCAAAATCATGTGTCACACCATGAAGCTCTTCGAACGCGTGATCGATCTCAGGCTCCGCCAAGAGTGTGCTGTCTCTGAGTGTCAATATGGGTTCCAGCCGGGATCGAGCACAATGGACGCCATTTTTGCCCTTAGAACTTTGGTCGAGGCTTACAGGGAGAAAAGGAGAGCTCTGCATTTGGCATTTTTGGACTTGCAGAAGGCCTTTGACTGTGTACCTCGTCAATGCATCTGGCGGGCGTTGCGATTCAAGGGCGTGCCCGAAATCTATATTGACATTATCAGAGACATGTACCACAATTCCACTTCCGTGGTTAGAACCGCTGTTGGCGATACCGAGCCCTTTCCGATCACTGTAGGGGTCCACCAAGGCTCGGCTCTCAGCCCGTTCTTATTCAACGTAGTACTAGATGCTGTCTCTGCCTGCATCCAGGACTAGCCTCCATGGCTGATGATGTATGCAGATGACATAGCGCTCGTTGATGAGAACCGTCTGGAGCTGGAGCGTAGGGTCAACCTGTGGAAGGGTACGCTTGAGAACGGCGGTCTTAAACTAAATGTGGCAAAGACCGAGTACATGGCTTGCGGGAGTCCGGACTCTAGCACCATCCAAATAGGGCTTGAACCAGCCGTTAAGTCGGAGAAGTTCAGGTACCTTGGATCCGTCCTGCACGAGTCCGGTAGCATCGACCACGACGTTCAAGCCCGTATAAGCGCTGCTTGGGCCAAATGGCGAGAGGTCACAGGTGTGGTCTGTGATCGCAGAATACCGCCCAAGCTCAAGGGACATATATACAAGAGCATCATCCGACCGGTCCTTTTATACGGGAGCGAGTGCTGGCCAGCGCTATCTCGGCACACTCAGGAGCTTCACGTCACGGAGATGAAGATGCTGAGGTGGATGTGTGGCGTAACGCGGGCTGACCGCATACGCAACACGTTCATCCGGGGTAGTCTTGGGGTCCGTAACGTAGCGGATAAGCTCCAAGAGCGGCGTCTGAGGTGGTATGGCCATATCGCACGTCGGTCTGAGGACTATGTCGGAAGAAAGTGCCTTGATATGTCTGTCCCTGGAACAAGACCTCCCGGGCGCCCAAGAAAGCGATGGCTGGATGTCGTGAAGAAGGACATGAGAGTCAATGGTCTTACACAGGATGACATCAAAGACCGTGCAAAGTGGAGGAGACTTAGCAGGAAGGCAGACCCTGGCAATAGCCGGGATTAATAATGCCAGGCAGAAGAAGAAGACTAATATGTGGAACCTAAGAATATGGTTTTTGGTCATCTGAACGCGGTCGGAGCCACGGGCAATGCTAGTAATATATAACTTTCAAATACCGATTTGACCACTGTATAATACTTATATAGATGATACCTATAAATATGTATTTACCTGTATGTCTTGTTCATTTGCTAAAGACAATAAACAATAACATAATCCAACTCCCGTCGTGTCATGACCCTGTAATAATATTTATATATAGTAATAATGAACGTTATAAAATATAATAGCACCATAAAAATAAAATAGCTGATCAAATTTACTAACTTCGAACATAAACGTGTCGACTTCTTCTTGTATACCTTTACTATCAATTAAACCTTTCTTTTCAAAAGTAATCAACAAATCTAACATAACTTTTCTTTTCTGTGTATGATCGGTGTCGTAGTTTTCATTTTCAGATTCTTCTTGAAAATTTTGTTTTCGATGTTGTATAACATTTTCTGTGAAACGATGGACGACCGATACACATTCTCGTTGTTTTATTCCAGTGGGAGACATATTAAAAATAAAATCTGATATGTAAATTATATTACGAAATCTTATAAACAATAAATTTACGAGTTTGTGTAATGATTTTATGTATAATTTTGCTTCGTCGGTTGCCTCCTCGCTCAGCCGTGTTCCCATAGCAGTTTCTAAAATAATGTTCATTATTAAAATTAAACTAGATCCATATTTATAAAAGTATAACAATAATTATCTTGTATGTAATTCTTACCACATATGGTGTTTAGAGTATACTCAGATAGAATGGGAGTGATGTCGACGGCTTTGCCATCAGTTTCATCTAGGCGTTGTAACAATCGTAGACTGTTCTCTTTTACAATTGGATAATATTTTTGTAAGACATTAAAGTGGAAAGCTGGAGTTAAAATTTTTCTTCGATTTTGCCACTTTGCACCTTAGAAAAGCATCATCATTAACATTCGATTAGGATACCTAATAGTTTATTATTTATAACATTTTTACAACAAGTTAATTCGCTGTTAAAAGATGGCACTGTCCAATACTAGGAGTTATAATTATTGTATCTTCACGAAATATTTTTTTTTAGAAGAAAATAATGATAATATAAAAATAACTGTTGGGTTTGTCAAAAAAAATGAAAAATGAGAATTTCTAAGTTGCTAATTTGAAAAACGTAAGTATAAGAATAAAACATTTTTATATAAGAAGTTAACGTAAAATCATAAGCTCAACAGCTTATTTAGCAGAAATAGAAGACGGTAGACTACTGGTAACAGATTTACTAGTGCCTTATTTGCTCAAATCTATAGATCGTGAAAAATAGTGCTGTGCTGAAATATAGGTAAAGAAAAAAGGAATATGAACAACGAATGTGTAATATTTCAAACCCCGCGTAACTGAAAACCTACAGCTAGTTGATAGTATGCACAATAACAATAGGTACACAACTCGAGTATGAATACCTTTATTCATACTGGAGTTTAAAAACTCAACTCAAAACTCAAAATATTTTATTCAGCATTAAATTATTACAATTCTTTACTGAACATCATGAGTCTACTACCAGTTCGTTGTGTACTTAACCCTAGTAATAGCAAAATTGAAAATAATTTTGGTCAGATGACTTGGTAACGTTAAGATATAGGTACATTTATTTACAAGAAAAGAAAAAACATAGAAATTACAAATACCTATACCTACATTTTTACAAAACCAATGTGAACTAAATTTCGCCACTGGAACTCTAGCTGCAAGAATTCTAGCTACATTCTTCCGCTGATTGCAATTCTGACTGTTTGTCCAAAAAACGGGGCAGCTCTTTTGCCACCAGTTGAAGTGACAAGGTGTAAAGTTAATGATAGACTTGGATAAAGTTGTGAAATCAAATCACCTCATAATGACATATACAACGCTAATATTCTACAAAGAGTTCACTAAAAATCACGAGGCTTGATGATGGTATAAGATGCGAAACAGTACTTATGCTTTAGTGATATAGTCGTAGTATGGTACTCCCTTTACCCCATATGGGACAATATCTATACATATAATAAAATTCTGAGCCGAATCTGTACATTAAATATTTTTTGGAAAATCTAATTGTAATAGATATTATTATCGATACAGAGTGCGAATCTATAGTTTTTAGAATTTTTGTCCGTCTGTCTGTCTGTTACCGCATCACGAGGAAACCACTGGACAGATTTTGATGAAATTTGGTATGATGATAGCTGGTTATCCAGGTCAACATATAGGATACTTTTTACCGCGATAAAATGTCTCATTTTTGAGAAAAAAATACAAAAACTGCATTTTAAGAATATACTAATATGTAAAACCTAAGAATTTGATTATTGGTCATTTGAACGTGGGCGGAGCCGCGGGCAATGCTTATATGAATATAAAATAATAATATGCTTAAAATAAAAATATATAATAAGTGTTACCGTTGCTCAAAAGAAGTCCTTCCTGCAACCACGGATTTAAAAATTTGTAAATTATACTTTTCTCGTGATATTTCTTGCTCGAAACCACGACCTATTCATAATATAATATATTCGTTACATAAATTAGTTTAGCTTACTCTGAATTTATATTTTTTTGCATTTATAATAAGGTGCATATTACGTGCAGCACAAAACGAACGGAGTTTATATCGTTTTCTTTTAATACTCGTAAATAAGAAGGAATCTAAAAGCAGTAGGAGCAGATCACTAGTTCTTTTTGCATAGATTTTGTTAAACTATAATAGCTCTTTTTAAGTTGATTAGAATACATAGAAAAGAGAAATCGATCTGCATTAATTTGAATTTTAACACGGTTTATGTGTAACATTTTAAGTTAAATAAATTGGTTAATTTTACATGGGTAATTAGTTTACCTCTATGTCGTCTGGGTTATAAATGTTTATAGTTCCAAGATTGAAAGCGTAGTATCTGTAAATGCCTTTGTAAGTTGACGCACGTATCCGTCCTATATGAAAAAGTTCCACTAAAATCAAATTTTATAATGTACTCATAATACTTATGATAGGTATTTAAAAAAGCAGATAAAACTGTAGCATTAAAAAAAGGATGAAAAAAACTATAAATTAATTACCTGGTGAAAGTAATATCTCCAGAGTATTCCCAATAAGAAACTTGACTCGAGGTCCAGGAATACTTAAGTATAACTTGGCATTTTTGTTAGAATGTATTAAGTAATGAAGTAAACATAAAAATAAAGAAAAACATAGAATTATTGACAGCATCTTGTCAATATTAGTTATTACTGAATCAGCTTTATGTACAACAACTCTCATGTAAAGAACATAATATCACTTTGTCAGAAGCTATAATACTTTGCACAATAGGTCAAAGGTTTAATAGCATAGGGGTTTAATTAGCAATGAAAATAAATAGTAAAATAACGCTAAAATATAGATGTTAAAGATTTTATTATTTTACTAGGGTGAGTCCCTAGGTACGTGTTAAATAGGTAAAAATAGTTGTTGTGAGTGTCAATAAAATCCTAGGGGCCTAGGAGATACATTCATACTATTATGGACTTTTCTGTAAGCCTTTTTAAGCTCTACAATTTTCTAGTAAATGGTTTTGATGTGGGTATCTCTATGGTTTAGCCAGCGTTAGCTAAGTACGAAAACTTTTTTTGAAAAAAGCACCGTCAAAGGTTAGTCATTTCGTAGAAAAATATATACAAATTATATACACAATTTTTTCTTGTTAGGCGTTCATTCTATTAGTGAAAACTGTACCAAAATTGTTTGCGTGGTTTAGAAGAAGTAAGCGTACTCGTAGAAGCAGCCAAAGGCCGACAGCGACTTTGTTTTACACTATGTACAGATAGATATATGTATGTAGATGAGCGAGTTGCACTCGAACTAAATTTTGCATTTTCCTATTAAAATGAGAGATTTTACCGCATAATAATATGTTAATCATGATCATGCTACTAATAGTTTTTGTCTAAATAATAGAAATTTTTGTATGAAGGACAACTCGGCCGACCTGTTATTGTGTCTTCCCGTGGGAATAAAAGATTTTCCTGTAGTAAAAGATATCCTAAATGTTGATCCGAGTAATAAGTTATCACAAAAAATAATTAGTTAAAATCGGTTTAGTAATTTTTGCGTGAAATGCACACAGACAAACAGATAAACAGAGATAGAGACAAAAAAAATATTTTATTAAAACAATAAAAATATAAAAACTTTTTATTTTGATGTTTGTTCAAGGTTCTTGTAATTTTTGTTTAATTTGGTTTCTTTTCAAAAGAAAATAAGACTATGTTCAAAATATCGTAAAAAAATTATTAGATCGTTTAAAAATAATTGAACCTTTATCTTATCCTCTCTTCCTTCTTATCCTCGAAAAGTCGAAATGATTGCGAGCAAACTGCGTCATACGTACATTACATTATACACAACTATAATACATTATACAACTTGCAATACAAATACACACCGACAATACAGCAATGAATTACGTAGTACTAGTTTATTAGTAGTAGTTTTATTTTAATTTACTAACATAGAAAATAAATCTAACAAATTGAGTCATTGCTACTCTTAATAAAATTTATTATTACATACTAGCGGCTCACCCTCGCTTCGCTGGGGTTCGTCGCTAGGTACGTTTTAAATAGATATAAATAGTTATTAGCCAGCTTTAGCCATATAAATTTTAATTATTTTTGTTAATAATATTGACAAATATTGACATTAATATTTATACGATACTAACGTCATTCAATTGTTTTGCCTTCCTGGAACTTCTCCACTAGCGCTTAAACTTTATGGTATGGTATTAAAGTTCGAATTGACTTTTAAGTATTATTACGAATCTTTTGTATGGGAGTATAGAAAAGTGTTGTTTTTAGACTTTTTCAGGCAATTTTTTAAATTTTTCTCTCCGTAAGAACCATCCTCGTACTTCAAGGATTATTCTAAGAAAAAATTTTGCGAAAACGGTTCAGCTGCTCTCGAGATTTGCGCTTACCAACACATTCAGCGATACATTTTTATATTATAGATTATTATGGCCAGAATCGTCTATGAAAAGAAATATTTGCCCCCTATCTTTTTCCCCTCTTATACTGATATATATATAATTTTTTTATTGCTTTATTAAGATTGAATTTGCAATGAATTGAATATATTTTTTAAACGTTGAAACTTGCATAAGATTTGTACTCAAGCCCAATGATAATTATTAAAATAATGACAAATTTAAGAATTAATGATTGACTAATTGGAAATTGATTAGCCTACATACGTTAAAACAAATAGGAATAATATAGTAAGAAAAATAGACGCATGTATACATAGAAAGTGCTCGTTTTATTTCAACAATTTCTGACATTCTCTATCGTTCTTCAAATTTGACATAAATGGGATTCTTTGGTCTCAGAATTATGTCAACGATAAAACTAATATCTTGAGGTTTAGTAATAGGTAATAACCGATATTTGCGCAGCACTGCTGACAACACTATTTTCATTTCCATCATTGCAAATCTTTGACCTGAAAAATAATTAACAAAAGGAAACGTAATTAAAAACCATTATCATTATATTCACATGTTACCTAAAATTTATTATTATCAATTTTTTATTTCATTTACTGTTTTTAAATATTATCAGTGTTAGTTGAAACCAAAAACAATACAATACTACGTTTCGTCGTCAAATTATATGCAGTTGATACTTTCTAGCCTAAGCAGAGGAGAAGAAACTCTCCCTATTCACCATTTATCATTTCCCTATTCTTGCTCTATTTCTTTATTCATCCTTATCATTGTCAAAAGTCAATAGTAAAATTAAACCTGTGATCTCTAAGTATCATGTTTTTATTAATATGGCAACTATCGAAGTGCACAAGAGTGCAATTTAGAGTTAGAACATTTATTAATCATCTAAAATATATATCTAAAATATAATCATATATAAATATATACCTATGCAATTCCTAGGTCCTGCACTAAATGGTATATATGCAAAAGGTTGCCAAGTAGGTTTTTCCATGAATCTTTCCGGACGAAATCGCATTGGTTCCACAAACTGATCACTACGTCGATGTAAGTCGAAAATGAATATAGTACAGTTAGTACCAGGTGGACACTTGTAGTTTCCTAAAAAAAATATCAGTTTAAAGGGTAAATGTTTATTTTTGGTATAAAAAGCCATAAGTTTTATAAAACGAATTGTGAGGATTCAATAAATCAACGCAACGTTCAGACTAACTAACGGTTTTATAATAGGAGCTGACATTTTGACAGCCTTAGATAATCCTACTAATATTATAAATGCGCCAGTCTGCGAGGATGTATGGATGTCTGGATGTCTTGGATGTATAGATGTATGGATATTTATTACTCTTTCACGCAAAAACTACTGAATGATTTTTAATGAAACTTTACAATAATATACATCAGCTCATACATCAGAATAACACATAGGCTACTTTTTATTCCGAAAGATGTACGGTTCCTGTGAGATAGATTAGATTGAAGGCGAAACCGAGGGAAACGAGGGTAAGCCGCTAGTAATGAGATATGTAACCGTTAACAGAAATTAAAAGACAGGTTTTAAAGTTTTACCAGGGAAGAAAATGAACGTATTGTATGCGAAATATGCCAATACCTAATTAATAAATAAACATCACTATAAGTCGTCACTGATAACGAGGTCACGGTAATGTTAGATAAATAACATTACCGAGACGAGGTTTTTTTAGCTTACTAACAATCTCTACTATGTTTAGTGGTTACCAAAATTGTAATGACATTACTTACTTAGATGAAGTGGATCGTCACAAGCCCTCGATATGATGCTTACAGGTGGGTAAAGCCTCAGTGATTCCTTGATACAACTTTCTAGGTACTTCATCTCTGCTAGATCACTCATTGTAGCAATCCGTTTAGATGTACCAAAAATTTGGAAACATTCTTCAAAGGCTTTGTTCTATAACATTTAAGTTATTTATGAAAAATATTTCTTATTTAAATATAAAAAAAATATATAAATATTTTTATATTTATAATATTGTATAAGTAATATAGGTAAATTTTAGACTTTTATTAATCTTATGAATACAATTATTATAATAAATAGGTTAAATCTATAGAGAGCCTAGTTAACAGGAAACCCAGGTAAAGCACAAACCTTGGGTAAAGCATATACTAAAAATCTTATTGAAATAGTCATTATTATCGATACAGAGGCCGAATCTATAAAAATTTTGTCTATTTCTAAGAAGGAATCTATAGAACCAGTTATTGTTTTTTCCCGTGGGAATGAAAGATTTTCTGTAGTAAAAGGTATCTTAAATGTTAACCTGAGTAATAAGTTATCACTTAGTAAAATTTATTGTTAATTGGAATCGGTTCACTACTTTTTGCTTGAAACGCGCACATCGATTTCGCTAAGTAACTGTTTTATTATATGTATAGATAAATCATAAAAGTAGACATTGCGAGAGTAAGTTAGGGATAGACATATGATGGGAACTTTTTTGTATGCCTTTTTAAGATCTACAACTTTCATTAATTTTTTTAATGTAGGTATCTCATAAGGTTAAGACAGCATTAGCTTTCCAAGGACGACTTGATAGAACCGGTTATTGTGTTTTCCCGTGGGAATGAAAGATTTTCCTATAGTAAAAGGTATCCTAAATATTGATCCGAGTAATAAGTTACCACTACACAAAATTTAGTTAAATGTCATTGTTTTTAAAAAAATATTTTTTGTACGGATTTCGCAAAGCTACTGTTTTATTATACATATGTATAGCTAACTATAATATATAAAATACATTTTTAATTTACCCACTAAATCGATTCCACAAACACCAGGAATAGCTTAAAGGATCTCTTTTACCTGAGTTTTTATATATAGTTTTGAAAATAAAGAGCTAAAATTATTTGTTACCTGTTCTTCTTGGTGGTTGGCCAGTAACATTAGAGTAAACAGAAGACCTGTTGCAGTTGTATCATGTCCCTAGAACATAAATGGTATTAAGTAAATTAATATTGCTTATACTAATTTGTCATTTTTTGGTATTCTTGTATGGCCGCACAAATCATTTATCTGATTACGAAATAATAATATCATATTATCTTTTCAAAAGGGGAGGACAGTATCTGCTGTATTTAATCTATAAATAATAATGTTACTTATGTAATTACTTCATTTCAAAAATATTTTTACGTAAGACATAAAAATTTGCTCTCACAACAAAAAAATTTGGTGTCCTTTATTAATGCTCCGAATTTGCGACAGCTTCTTACGCCGCTATATATATTTAAAAAAAATGCCACCGAAAACTAGTATTGCGAGTAGGTATATTCTACTTAGCGCGACTTTTTTTTATCTTTCTGTAATTCATAATACTTTCTTAGATTTACGCCAATATTTGACATTTTAAATAAAACTATCTTTTCGGAGTTTTTCCTTTAGTTTTTGTGTAATTCATTTATGCATACCAGTTGCATATATAATATAGGTGGTAATAGTACATACACAGTAGGTACTTTAAATATTTTTATGAATATTTTTTCAGAATAATAAACCTTTAATCATGAGGATAGTAACAATAAAAACTTTTTAACAAAAAAATAAAAACCGACTTCAAACAAAAGCACTAAAAAGTAAAAAATAACTGATTGGTAGTTTTTATTTACTATACATACCTAATCAAATATTTTCGAAGTCGGTGTGCTTTGCTTTGTATGGGCTGGCACCGATTTGAAAATATTTGATTAGGTATGTATTTAATAGGTAAGCTTTAATTACTTAGCCAAAGCACACCGACTTCGAAAATATTTGATTAGGTATGTATAGTAAATGAAAACAACCAATCAGTTATTTTTTACTTTTTAGCGCTTTTGTTTCAAGTCGGTTTTTATTTTTTTGTTAAAAAGTTTTTATTTTTCCCTTTTTAGTGTAGACAGTAGTAGCAAAGTAAGAATTCTAACGTGTTAGGCTTGTCAAATCAAACAAAATAAGCCCAAACTCAAAGTATCTACTATTACATGTTGAAGAGTTCCACCTATCCACCTTCTGGTCTTACCATCAGATCAGGTCAACAATACCGAACCACTGTACTATCAACGGAAATAGAAACATTTGCAAAGTTTCAAGTCAATATAACAATTAGAAGTAGGTTAAATTCATCATTAGCTATTTTTCCACCGTTAGGGATGGTATTTTTTTTTTAATTTAAATGGGACCAATCTGGAAGTATACTCTTTCAAAGAACATAAAAATTATCCAAATCGGTTAATAAATGACGGAGTTCTGAGGTAACAAACATAAAAAAAAATAAAGTCGAATTGAGAACCTCCCCCTTTTTGAAGTCGGTTGAAAATTTAGAATAAGTAGTGCTTACCTCAAACATAAAAGTATCAACTTCCTCGTTAATTCCCGCGCTATCTATTTTTCCCTGCTCCTCCATAGCTAATAATAAATCCAACATTGCCAACCGCTTCTTCTTATTGCCATAAAAATCTTCTTCAGGATCATTATTTACTTCTGCATATAAATTCTTATAGTCGCAGTTATCTCGACGTCTTTTAATTACGCGGTCCCGAAATGATCCTAATAAATTTAATAAATCCTTTTGTTTGCGACCAACTGAGCTTAAATTAAAAAGAAGATCTGTATGAAACCATACTCGTTGTCCTCTATAAATGAAATATGTTCCCAGTGTATGTATTGCGTCTTTATAACGTTTGCCTATGCCTGACGTCTCTTCATCCAGTTGGGTTCCCATTGCTGTCTCTGTAATTACACACAGTAGTATTATACTGCAAGTATGAAATACTTGTAATATCTTGCATTTGGAAATTTAACTTACCACATATTGAATTCAAAGTCATATTTGATATAAAAGGATAAATATCTGTTTTTTGCTTGTCGACTTCTGATTCGAGGCTTTCAACAAATTTTTCAGTATTTTCAATGAGAATGGTACTGAAGTAACGAAGAATGTTGAAATGAAATGCAGGTGTAAGAATTTTTCTTCTTTCGTACCATTTTTCACCTAAAAGTTTGCTTGATTTTAAAACAAGTATAAATAAATATTTTGTAAATATATTAGCAAATATTGAAAAAAGCAATTACTATTAAATTGTTTTTTAAATATTTAATCATTTTACCGCTACTTAGCAGGAGACCATCATTTAACCAAGGGCGAAGAGAGAAGTAAAAATAACCTTTTTTATTATACTTCGTATTGGTAAGCACAGTCTATAAAAAAATATTGTGTAGTATTTGTATAAATTATTGAAAAAAAAAATAGTTTTACTAGGTATAGTACTTTTTTGGGTTATTAGTGCGTAGTCACATCGCACTTCCTTTGTTTCTTCTTTTTCGTGGTCCTACTCTTATACGAGTAAGTAACGTGTTGAGGGCATTTGTATGAAAATAACCTTCATGTTCTCTATATTATTTTACAAAACTTTATTTTTTATATCTTTGCTTTACATAATATTTAAACATTATTATACATTCAGATAGACAGGCATTTTGATAAAATATGTATTGTACAGACTTGAATTCGATTCGATTTTATTGTTTGTAACGTGTAATCAATAGTATATTATGAAAAATTTGAAAGAATAATTAATTCAAGTTGTTATGAAAAATAATAAATAGCCTAAATACTTTCTCAGATCATTAAACAGGTAATTGTGTTTAGCTATATGTAATTAAAATTACTACTTTAAAATGTACTGCCGTGAAAGGAACCCGATTTATAATGTCATGTAAAAATAGTAAAACATAATAAATAGTACAAACAAAAAATAATTAAATCTTAATTTTTAAACAAATGTTGAAACTTAGGTTATAAATTTTGAGTATTCAAAATTTTATATAAAATGCCATAAAATTGGCGGAGTCCTATGCCATTTCCTTTATGCTCAGCTAACAGAAAACCAAACTGCGTAAAGTGAGAATTAAAAAGACGAACGCAAGTTGACGAAGAAACAGATTACAATTACATAGTATTATCACAGATCACATAATACTATACTAGGTTTATGCAGTCGGAGACATATCTACATTTCGCAGCAAAAAAAAACATGTTCGTATGTCTGACTGCTTAATGCTGTGTTCTTTCGTCCACTTATTTCAATATTTTTAGTTCTCATTTTATTAATTATTTTTTTATTACACATATATACATTTTGTTTTACATATAAATTGTATATGCTTTTTAGTTTTAGCCGTTTAGCCAATTTGAGTTTTATGTACCAATTCACCGTATTATTTTAAACGTACATATAAGTGGTAATAAGTGACAGATTATAAAATTAAAGATAGTTTAAAGAATTTTTATACAATAGAATCAGAAATATAAAAAGATTTTTTTTCATTCATGAAAATGGTAACGCACAAAATTTTACTAATATTGACATTATGTTTATTACTTTTAAAAATGCTTTAAAGCAAATAGCAAAGAAATCCAGCTTTAACTACTTCGAGCTAGGCCCATAATTTTAAATATCTGATTGGGGTACCTATCTAATCATTTTTAATTTCAGCATAGTAATCACCAAAAATAATCGTCAGATTTTATTAAGTGATATTTTAATCTAATCTAAGCCAGCTAGTCAGCGAGTACATAATAAATAATTATTCTCTTATTTTTGTATGGTATTCAGCCCTTTTTATCGTCCCACTGCTGGGCACGGGCCTCCCTTCAGTACGAGGGGAATCAGGCCATAGTCCACCACGCTGGTCAAGTGCGGGTTGGCGGACTTCACATGTCTTTCGAAAACTTGCTAAGTTCTCTCAGACATGCAGGTTTCCTCACGATGTTTTCCTTCACCGTAAGGCAAGTGGTAATCATGTTAGAAATGATTCGCACATGAAAAACACTGAGGTGCGAGACCCGGGATTTGAACCCTCTTCACTCGGTTTTCCCAAGCGATCGCGTTACCACTGGGTTACCACTGCCTTTTTCTCTCTCTTATTTTACATCAATTAATTCCCTCTTTCTTCATTTAATTATCCTGAAAAGTGTGCAATTCAATAATCTGCATTTTTGCATAAGCTGAAGAGGCAAAAATCGACTATAAAATTTATGTACCATCTGCCGCGCTTGAGTAACTAAAAATCCCCTCTCGGGCTCCCCTACTATATAATTTTTACGATGCGTGCGCACACTGACATGAGGAAGTTAGCTGAAAGCGACATAATGAAGTTAGCTTCATTCCTTTTACAAACCGAGAGTTGTGTCATAAGGGATGAAATCTTTAGCTATTTTTGTTATGTTACGCCAATGATGTGTAACTTGTTCGGTGCATGTAATATAAGTACACACACACAATTTTTGTTTTATTAAGATTATTTATACACTCTGTTTTCCTATACAACTTGTCTAAGAAACTTACCTCTACATCCTCTGGATTGTATATTATTACGTTCCTCATTATACCAATTTTGACTTTACATAAATCCTTATATGTTTTAGCTAATTTACGAAAATAATTAAATAACGCCTCTGGAAAAAATTTAAATATGTACTTATATAACTTCATGCCAATATTTTTCTATTTACTATATTTAGCTTAATTGTTATAGCTATCTATATACACAAACTTTTAGTGATAGTCAGATTGCTATAAAAAACATATCTCACCGGATTCCATTATAAAATCAAAAGCATTTCCAAAAAACAATATTCCTTTGGGTCCAGGAATTTTTTCAAATTCTTCATCGATTAACAGACGATTATAAAAAATGTATAAAAGAGAAAGTATTCCCACCAATAACACTAAGAACCACAACATTTTTGTAGAAATAAGTCTATAACTTAATAATTTATTAGGATTATATTTTCTATAAATGAATTTCGTAAAAATATCATAATATTATAACAAAGAATCACCACGATATTATTAAAAAACTTAATAATAAATTAACAATGTTTATCTGATAAATATTCCACGCGTTGTACGAGACACTTAGAATATAAACAAAATACTAAATACATATATGCTCCATATAAAGTATCGGTAAGGACTACTTTACTTCAACTGCTGTCAGCCATAATATACTCGTACATCAGTAGGTATCCGTACGTATCGTAATTTTCTTTGCTTTATTATTTTTTAGGTATACCAATTATAATACTTTCTTAATACTTTTTACTTTCGGGAATCAAAAATCAAAATAAATCCGCGAAATAATCCGAAAAGATAGTTTTATTTAAAAATTATTTAAAAATATACCAATTATTTTTTAATTACTGGCAACATCGCGATGTCGTCAGAAGGCGTTTATTTTATTTGCCCTTACTGCCGTTCAGGTACACTATCTCATTCCATTTTCGTACAAGGCAAAAGCGTACGCGCCAAAAAAATCCCGATGGCCAGTTTATAAAGAAATGTAGAAAAATACAAAGTATATAAAATAAGGAAACGTTGTTAGATTCATCTTAATATTCAAAGTACTTTTAATCTAGTCAAGTATTTTAAGATATGATTAGGTATGAACTAATTATTTGTAATTAAAAACTTAACTATTATCTTCTTCTCCGTGCCCATTTCCCAATATACTCGGGGTCGGCGCAGTACATCTTCTGTACTGCTGATAGGATTTGGCAAAAGTTTTACACCGGCCGCCTCACGCCTGCCTGACGTCAACCCTCCTTGGGAATGCTATTGTCTCTCTTTGTCTGAATGGTATCGCAGAAGTCTTGTAATATTATTATGCACTGTCGATTTTTTTTGTCTTTTAAAACATTTTTTATACTATTACTTAAATTTTTAACGTTATTTTCGGATGTATTTTAAAATAAATTTTGATTACACAATAAATTTTGTTTTGACGTTGTTTTCTAAATTAAAATTTCTTAAACTATTATCAATTTATGATGTATATTAGATATCGAAATAAGTATATTAGATTTGCTTTGCATCGGCTGGCACCGACTTGAAAATATCTGATTAGGTATCTTTTCTAAATGAAAACTCCCGTTTAGATATTTTTACATTTTAGTGCCTCGATGTCGGTTTATATTTTTTTTTTCAAGTTTTTTTACACTTCCTAAATAGAAAGAAAAAAGTGAATCGAATATTAAATTCTGTTTTTTAAATAATTCAAAACTTTTGTTTAGCCTACGTTTGTACTACTACAATTATTATTATTATTATATGCAGATAAACTTCTTGATGAATATGTTTTTCCTTGTTGTTGCCGTCTCAGGTTTCAATAACTTAATAATTTTATCAGTTGTACGAGTAGTTCAGTTAGTATTATTGATAAATAAACATCTTCACCCACAACGATAATTGGTTTTGTTATATTAAATTGTTCTATTGTAGAGTCAATATTGAGGACATCAGCGTCATTATTAGCTTACTTCATAGAATTTAAATTGATCAAATTTAAATCTTTAAATTTAAATTTACCAAAAGTGAAATCAGAAGCTAAATATCTTTTTGTAGTTCGACATATACTTATATTATTTGTATGTATAAGTTAAACAAACAAACATTTTTACTTGTATACATATGTTAAGCGATTGAAGATGTACTTAGGCGGCTTAAAAGCGTGGTTTTTATTATTTTCTATGTATCTCAAGAATGATGATTCTTAGAAAAAGAAGTATTAAAAAATTTTTGTAGATAGTTCCATGATCTACAATTTTTATCTGATCTAATGTTACGGTAATACTTATCATTTATTATGTTTTTTTAAATTATTCTAATCTAAAACTAATAAAAAAACAAATTTTAAATAGAAATTTTAACTCTATTAAGTAGGTACTTCTGATGATAAAATAATAATAATTTTTGTAGCTCTCCATTATTAGTAAAAGAATCATTAAATTCTGTTCAGTAGTAGGTATGAACGTCTGATAATAGGGAATATGCGTGTGATTTAAATAAAGGTGATTTTTTGTAAGTAATCTTTATTGCTTTTGAATTAAGCCTATATTAATATTTTTTTATGTAATTTCTTCTGATTAGGAAAATAATTATTAAAAAGTGGAAATATAGGTGGGAATTTCAAAGTAGTTGAAAAGAACGCCATTGGTCAGGCCGAATATGACGTCAGAGTATATCATAACAGAGCGATTAGCGATTTGGTCCCTACAAATTGAGTCCTCATTTTTCTGTAGTTATCATACTGTGACGTCACGATAAGCGCGCGAAATGGCGAGCGTTTAAAGTATCCGTATCGGTATGATATTTTTAAACATTTTTTTAATACTAAGAATAAGTTTTTTGGAGCTGGTTTTTTTACAATTATATGACGATGTAAGCTATTGTATAAAAATAAATTCCCTTTTGCTGAATATAATCTTCGATACGTAAATTATAATAATGTTGCCATTTGAAACTTGGTTATGCAATTGTCGATTACACTATAATTTGAGTACTTTAAATTTGTTTTATTTATCAGGTATTATTAATTTTGAACTTGTACAAGCGATTTATCAGGTATAAAAATTTCAAAACGAGATATGAGAGATCGTCAGCGGTAGTTATAGTGATTGGTCAACAGAGAAAACCTAATGTTTGTCGACAAGACTTGCCAGAAGACCTGGTAGGTATTTGCCTACGAACGCTGGTCATTTTATGAGCATTATAACAGTGAGGGCTTTGGTGATAGAACAAAGTGCGATTGCACAGGTCTCATTAAAAATGGATTTACTATTGATAAAGGTTGTCAAAAAATTCACGCAAGATAAATAAATAGAAATAGTAATCACAGTTTATTTTCTCAATTGATTTTTTTATTGAAAGATAAAGTAGGTAGGTTAGGATTATGTGTAGAATAACATATCCGGCAAATGGCCTCCTGGGCATTGCTGGGACATACGCCCTCATTCGTCGCAATTTTCCATGATTTCGACAATGATTTCATCATTTTGCGTAAATGTGGCTGAATTTCGTTGATGTAGTGTTGAAAGTACTCCTTTAATGCATAAGTGGATGTGGACTTATTAAGAAAGATCTTCGAGTCCAAACAAACCCATAGAAGGAAATTCAATGGTGCTAAATCACATCATCTAGGGGCCGATTCTGTTCACTGAAACGATGAAGTACATGACTTTTCCTACCATATTTTGTAACTGTAATACGAGTATGTACATCTCGCGGCAAGGATCAAACATGTATGTCTCCGACTGCATAATAGTATATTCTTTCGTGAACTTGTTTTTATCTTTTTGTTAGTTTTTATGCAGTTGGTATTATTTATTTATTAATATAAATATAAAATGATCACCGTAAGTTTTTACTTATCCGAAATTTTCTAGCCTAAATACATAAAATAGCAATAACGGTAAACTTCAAGCGTGCTCGTTTAATCTCAACAGTTTCTTATTTTCTCTATCGTTCTTCAAATTTAACATAAATGGGATCTTTTGGTCTCAGAATTATGTCGACGACAAAACTAATATCTTGAGGCTTAGTAACGGGCAACAACCGATATTTACGTAGGGTTGCTGATAACACTAACTTCATTTCCATCATTGCAAATCTTTGACCTAAAAATAAAATGCAAAAATTAACTAAAGTAAGTAGTAAGCGAGTAGACATGCGTGCGAGGAATACTATCCTACCGTCGTACAGTTAAACTAGTACGGAGAGTAGTGTTTACTTAAACATTGTTAGCTTGACTTTTAAATACTTGTTTATAAAGTGCTATTCATTGTACAATAAGCTGTTGATATATATAAATAAATAAATTAAAAAAAACTTAACGAACGTAATTAGTTTTTCTATTACATATGCATCTTAAATTTCAACATAATTAAATTTAGGTATTTTCAGTTTTTAAATTTAATTTTTTTTTCTTTTCGCTGCTCTTTACTTTTGTCGCAACAATGTACGTTTGTGTGTTGGTGCCCAACATAGTTTAATATTGTACAAGATGTCTCTTGAACTGTTTAAAGTCTTATTAATCTCTGCCCAATTATGTATCGTGTTATTTTTTTTAAAAGTGTACAAGAGCGCAATTAATAGATAATTTTTATTCTAGTAGTAAAATCATAAGTTAGTATCTAACCTATACAATTCCTAGGTCCTGCGCTAAATGGTATATATGCAAAAGGGTGCCAAGTAGGCTCTTCCATGAATCTTTCCGGACGAAATCGCGTTGGTTCAACAAATTGATCACTGCGTCGATGTAAGTCGATAATTAAAATAGTACAATCAATTCCAGGCGGACACTTGTAGTTTTCTGAAAGAATTTTTTAATTTATAAATGTAAATAGTTATTTTTGATATAAAAAGCCATAAATTGCATAAAACGAATTGACTTATTTATGAAGACTCAGATTAAAGAGAACTAGAATATGAAGAGTTGAAATGTTGACAATTTTTTTACATTAAACCAGACGTTAAGACGTTATTAGAACCAAAATTGTACTAACTTTGTTTACATCGAGATCACTAATTTTGACAGCTAATTTTCTACCAAGAGGGGTTATTAAAGTTTATATGGTAAATAAAATTTAATATTTGATAATAATGAAATTAATAACAATAACTCAAAATACTAATTAAACCAGTTCATAATACTTATTTTTGTGATAGTATTCATTGGTTGTTTTCTTGTAGTGTCAGTTGGTTACTGGTTTTCACTTTCCCATGTCTTATATTATTGACAAGAGTAGTCAAAATTGTTGAAGTAATTTAATATGTATAGATAATATAATATAACGTCTTTAATATTATATAAGCTTACTTAAATTAAGTGCATCATCACAGGTCCTTGATATAAAATATACAGGTGGGTAAAGCCTCAGTGATTCTTTGATGCAACTTTCTAAGTACTTCATCTCTGCAAGATCACTCATGGTAGCAGTCCGTTTAGATGTACCAAAAATGCTTAAGCATTCTTGAAACGCTTTGTCCTATAACATGAAAAAATATTCCTTATTTAAAATCTAAGCAGACGATTCCGCTATATTAGCAAGTAATAAAGATCCAAGACTGGCATCAGAGAACTTGCAGAAAGGCTTTAACAAAATAAATGAGTGGCTGCAAAAATGGAAAATAAAGACTAATGCTGCGAAGTCAGTACAGATGACAGTTACCCTTAAAAAAGGAGACTGCCCACGATATCGCGTCACAATATTTACTGTATACTATATTATTTATTGGTAAAAAATTAAATAATAATTTAAAAAACAATTGTATGCACAATAACAATAACTATCGGAAATAAAAATACAATTTTTAGAGAGGGATTTTAAGCGATGGAAAGTTACATCGCTTTAATTTCCTCTATAAAAATTGTATAAGTATTTCGTGGAATTGAGAGTACGCATATACCTAAGTATGTATAATGAATTTCCATAAACTGTCAAGATTTACTTTTTTTTAACAATTTAACCTAAAATTCAAATTGTTCTACTAAGTAAGTACAATCCTGTTCAAGAGTTTCTTGTAAATGAAAATGTGTAAAAGATAAATCGACCCAGACTCGTAGGCGGGATAGCTATCATGTTGTATTTAAATTATTAATGTCTTACTTGATATTAAATAAAACGAATTAAAAAACCACGACAGTAAAGCATTATAATCTATACTAATATTATAAAGAAGTAAAGATTGTGAGTTTGTGACGTTGTAGGGGTAATCTCTGATCTACTGAACCGATTTAAATGTTTGGTAAGAAGATAGTTTGAGACCCTGGGAAGGACATAGGATACTTTTTATCCCGGAATTCACATCCCTCAAGGGGGTGAAAATGGGGATGAAAGTTTGTGTGGGGAATCAAGCCAGGGATGAACCCGAGCGAAGCGAGGGTGAGTCGCTAGTGTAAAATATTATTAATAGCCGTCGTGCGTAACCTATGTTTTTAGATTGTACATATTAAATAGTATAATATGTGCCAGTAGAGCTTTATTGTTGATTATTGTGCATTCTTCAACACAGGTATTTTGTTTTATTGGTAGTTTTTTTTAAATTTTAATACTAAATGTAATATATTTATTTAACTAAAATATAACCGTTTTGTAGAAACATGTGTATACTGTACCTTCCCCTGGCGGTCTGTATCATTTATAATAAAACTTAGCTCAAAACATGCTCGGATATGAGACTTATACGATCAACAATACTACTGAAGGTTTTTAGAAGTATTGCTATTTAAAATACTGGTTTATTCCATTGAACTCATTAAATGTGTTTGAACCCACTTAAATCATTTCGACAAATTCCAAGTATAGATTAAAGGAACTCTTTTACGTAAGTTTTCCCTATAGAGTTTTGAAAATTTACAGCTAAAACTAGCGGTTCTTGCGGCTCCGCCCGCGTCCAGGTGACCAAAAAAAAATTCTTAGGTATTACAGATTAGTATACTCTTACATTGCAGTTTTTGCATTTTTGTCTCAGAAATGAGATATTTTCCCGCGGTAAAAATTATCCTATATGTTGACCCGGATAACGAGCTATCACCATACCAAATTTCATCAAAATCCTGCCAGTAGTTTTCTTGCGATGCGGTAACAGACAGACAGACACACAGACAAAAATTCTAAAAACTATAGATTCGGCCCTCGTATCGATGATAATGTTTATTTCAATAAGATTTTCCCAAAAATATTTAATGTACAAATTCGGCTTAGTTACAATTTTATTATATGTATAGGTTAATTTTCACCTGTTCTTCTTGATGGTTGGCCAGTAACATTAGAGTAAACAGGAGAGCTGTTGAAGTTGTATCATGTCCCTAGAACATAAATGGTATTAAGTATATAAATATTACTATTAAGGATGTGTAATTTTTTTAATCTTCTTGTATGACTGCATATTAACTAATCATCTGATTACGATAAAACGTAAGTGATAACACTTTTTTTATTTTTTAAAGAGGATAGAACAGTGTTACTTATATTTAATCTATAATTAAACTTACTTATGCTCATTTAAAAAAATACTTATCAGTAAATACAGACAGAAATATCGCAAAAAAAATTTTGGTGTCCTAATTAATACTCGACCGAGCTTGGAACCGTGAACGACCGTTTCTTACGATACCTACTATGTTAAAAGATTGTACTCAAAACTATTATTGCTAGTATTTTTTATATTCAGCGCTACTTTTTATTAAAAAAAAACCAATATTACTTATGTACCCAACTACAGTGCTCCGACAACTATTGAGGTAGACTTGCTCTCGAGCGTAAAAGCCACCCACCCGACTGCCCTCGGCTCGTTAGACTTTAAAGGGATAATTTCTTTGATGAATTTGTTGTCCACGTCTTTGAGAGAACTATCAACCCATATGGCACATCTCCGACGAGGTGAAATTTTGAAAAAAAAAGAGTTTTAGGAATTGGTTATTTGATATAGTTTTCGGAATAAGAATAATACAAATAGTACCCACAAAAGATGCATGCACCTAAAAATGATATTTTCACAAAACTAACATTCAGTTCTCTCCAACGGCGGTCGCTCAAGTTCGACAATTTGGAAAATAAATTAAGACACTGGATTGTATGTTACTTTCTTACATTTACGCGAATATTTGACATTTTAAATAAAACTATCTTTTCGGATTATTTCGCGGATTTATTTTGATCTTTGGTTCCCGACGTTTCGAATGCTTTACAGCAATCATGGTCACGGGAGAGACTAAGGTTATAGACCTCTCAAAACATATACTTGTTAAAGACAGTGCCTACCCACTATTTTACAAAAATGATTTCTATAATTTAAAAATGGCAGTAAAATACCTTAAAATATTTGTTGATTTTTATTTCTAAACTTAAAGGTTTGGGTCCAAGCCACTATATTCGCTTTGATAGTCGACAAATACTCGCGAGTTTTATTTAAAATGCATGTTACTCTCCTTAATGACCATATTAAGGAGAGCAACATAAAAGCACTAGAAGAATTAAAAGGGATTAAGTGAAATCTTTGCATCATTAAGGTTAGAAACGAATAGTGCACACCTCAAACATAAATGTATCGACTTCCTCGTTAATTCCCGCTGTGTCTATTTTTCCCTGTTCCTCAATATCTAATAATAAATCTAACATTGCCAACCGCTTCTTCTTATGGCTATAGAAATCTTCTTCAGGATCGTTCATTACTTCTGCATATAAATTCTTGTAATTCCCGTTATCTCGACGTTGTTTAATTACGTGGTCCCGAAATGTTGCTAATAAAATTAACAAATCCTTTTGTTTGCGACCAACTGAGCTTAAATTAAAAAGAAAATTTGAATGGAACCAAACTCGTTGTCCTCTGTAAAGTAAATATGTTCCCAGTGTATGTATTGCGTCTTTATAACGTTTGCCTATGCCTGACGTCTCTTCATCCAGTTGGGTTCCCATTGCTGTCTCTGTAATCACACACAGTAGTATTGTATTGTATGTATGAAATACACGTAATATGATGCATTTGGAATTTTAACTTACCACATATTGAATTCAAAGTCATATTTGCTATAAAAGGATAAATATCTGTTTTTTGCTTGTCGACTTCTGATTCGAGGCTTTCAATAAATTTTTCTGTATTTTCAATGAGAATGGTACTGAAGTGGCGAAGAATGTTGAAATGAAATGCAGGAGTGAGAATTTTCCTTCGTTCATACCACTTTTCACCTGCGATTTTGGAGTTAAAAGTTACAATACATTAATATTTAGTAAAATATCAGCAGATACTATATTTTTTTAATGTAATAATAAATGTTTAAAAATATAATCATTTTACCGCTACTTAGCAGGAGACCATCATTTAACCAAGGGCGGAGAAAGAAGTAGAGATAGCCTTTTTTGTTATGTTTAGTATTGGTCAGCACAGTCTGTAAAAAATATAACAATTTACACAGTTCCATCGGCAGCAGACAAGTTTCTCAATTATATTATGTCTTGCTAGATTTTATTTGCTTTTAAAAATTATATTCACAAATGTCCTATTAGACCTATCGGAATTCATTTATTTTTAAAAGAAAAAAATCGATGAAAAATTAACAAAATATCGATTAAAAAAGTAATAACAATAAATAGATTCTACGGGAAAAAATACAGAAGAAAGGGTACTTTACGTGATTTCCAATTTTTTTTTTCACGCCTTGTCAAATTGCAAAGTTAGAATATATTAGTAAAAATAGAATGTTTACGGCGACATTGTATAAATGATAAACGTCAAATTAAAAACTAAAGTCCGCTGTTTTTTTTTCCAGAAAATACATTGGTGTAATCAGTTTATAAAATTTTGGTTAATATAGTACACTCTTTCAATGATTATTAAATAAAATGTAGTGTACAAAGTAAAAATTATCGATTTCTACAATTTTTTCAAATTTTAAGCGTGTTTTTACAAGGCGACCATACAATGTTTTTGTTTCTTCGAAAAGTAGAATTCAAGACGAAGAAAATGAGGTCGAAAATTAAACGATTTTTTTTAAATGTAAACATCTACTTGAAGTTGGGGGTGATTTTCAGCCTCCCGAGACCATAAAACATAAACTTGAAAATGGCAAATTTTTAAAAAAACAATTGGTTATTATTGTATTTCGAACATTACATTGTCCTACTTTATAAAAAGTCCCCTAGTTTTGAGTGGGTCATACGGGGAACACTTTACGGGTTTTGTTCCTTATATACCTGCTAACGTTTTAAAAACATAAAACTTCAGGTTTTATTTTTTTGTTCCCAAGCCGGATTCCGTTGTTCATCTTTAGAGTACCTACTTACATATTTTTATTGACTTCAATTAAAATTGCGCTAAGTTAATTTAAAGTACGTCCTACTTTAATTTAACTTGAACTAAACTATTTTTAAAATTACGAAAAGTTAAAATTGCTGAGTTTATTTATTAGTCTTATTATTATATAGAACTATACGATTTTGGACGAATTCTTTCTAAGAAACTTACCTCTACATCCTCTGGATTGAGTATAAGGACGCTTTTCATTGTACCCAATTTAAGTCTATATAAATCCTTATATATTTTAGGCAAATCACGAAAATAATTAAATAACGCCACTGCAAAAAACATGAACCAGTATTTCTATAACATTTTTAAATATAATTATTGTATGTATATAATAGTGACGGTGAAATCACAATAAAATATGAAAAAATCTTACCGGACTCCATTAAAAAATCAAAAGCATTTCCAAAAAACCATATTCCTTTGGGTCCAGGAATTTTATCAAATTCATCATCGATAAACAGACGATTATAAAAAAAATAAAGCAAAGAAAGTATTCCCACAAATAACACAAAGAGCCCCAACATCTTATCTTAGTACGAAATAATAATTCTATAACACTAACACTGATATTTTATTTTCTATAAATTGATAAAACAACTTTGAAAATATCAAGACATTGTACAGGATGTTTATTGATTGATGTGTTGTTTATTGATAAAAACTTAATTAAATGAACTAAGTTTATCCAATCGAGTATTCTACGACTTTAAGGACGCACTACGATAAAGCACCGAATATGTTTACAAATAGATAGAATAATTACTACTTCAACTACTTTACGTAAAATAATTAATATTAATTTATTATTTTAGACAAAAATCTGTATGTCTACTCCGTTCACGATGAACAACAAATAGCAACTACTTAATAATATTCTCGTTCTTATCTCAATAACATAATATGTTATCGTATCTACTTGGTTTTTTGCGTTATAAGTATAATACCTAAAAAAATTAAAACCGGACTATAAAAAGCTAACCAGCATTATAATATGTAACTAATTAGATTAGTTTCAACCAGGAAGCGTAAAATGATCTTTCTTTCTTAAAGTGCTATGTTCTATCGAAGGCTTTTTCCAAATAATTCACACTTCGCATTCCTAGGATCATCCCCTGTATGATAAGTTGTAGTAGGTCGTATTTTCGGTTTCTCATTATGTGGACGAGATATTCAAGTTTTGTTTTCTTTACTAAATAAACAACTTCTGGTTTTTTTCTTTATTCGACTTAGCACGGTTACAATTTTTATTTTGTCTCTCCAGGATATCCTTAACATTCTCCTTTGTACAGTAAAATATAGGACCCTTTATGTGGAAAATACTTGAATATAATAAAATTGAAGTGGGCCGACGCTATGTTTAAAATGAATAAATAAAAACGAATAAATAATAATGATTAAATCAATGTATGGTTATCGGCAATATCGAAATTGCTTGCTAGTTCCTTCAATAATTATCTGTGAGCTAATTATTATGGGTCACAAGTTTATATGAGTCATTATAAATATGTATAGCAAATGAGTGACATATTACATATGTAACATCCACGTTGTCTACAAGTTACTTAACTGTACAGAAAATCTAAGATAAATAATTGACATGGAATAAAATGGAAAACAAACTATTGGTCCTTTACCCTTATAAATTATATTGCCAGAATTCACACCAATGAAGTCAGTTACCAGATCAGACTGCAGACAGTATTTATGATAATTATAACACTTTAAAAGTTATATTTTGTTATTATAGTGTACCAAAATGTACTAAATATACACTATTTATTAATCTATACAATTACACCAAATGAATTTAAATATTTTCCAAGTATTATATATTATCTTTATAAAGTACAGAATTTATTCATGGATAAAAATTATTGGTATCTTTTACATTTATAGAAATTTAAGTTCAAAGTACATAAACTAATGTTTGCGTATTATAGTAAATATTGTTCGCATGCTTTGAAGGTTTATAATATAATAATAACGAGCACCATAAGTTTTTACTTATCCAAAATTTTCTATACTAAATACATAAAATAACAATAACTCGTTTAATCTCAACAGTTTCTTATATTGTAAACCGTTCTTCAAATTTAACATAAATGGGATCTTTTGGTCTCAGAATTATATCGAGGACAAAACGAATATCCTGAAGCTTAGTAACGGGCAACAGCCGATATTTACGCAGCACCGCTGATAACACTAACTTCATTTCCATCATTGCAAATTTTTGACCTGAAAAATAATAAGAAAAAGGTAATTTAATATCTAATATCATATGCATCTTAAATTTCATCATCATTTATTTTGAGTTTTTAAATTCAAAAAAAAAAACATTGGAAGATTTCATTCCGTGGCTCTTTCCTTATTTCGCAACAATGTACGTTTGTGTAATGGTGCTCAACATAGTTTAATATTGTATAAGTTAATACTTTAGATTTACGCGAATATTTGACATTTTAAATGATCTATACTCGTTTTGGTTTTTTTCGCAGATTTATATTCATTTTTGGTTCCCGACGTTTCGAATGCTCCAGTCTCTCCCGTAATCATGATTGCTGTAAAGCATTCGAAATCGGGAACCAAAAATTAAAATCAATTCGCTAAAGAATCTGAAAAGACAATTTTATTTAAGTTGTACAAGTCGTCTCTTGAATTACTTAAAGTCTCATTGGTCTCTGCTCAATTATGTTTTGTTTTTATTAATGTGAAACGAATAAAGTGTACAAGAGTGCAGTTTGTAGATTATATTTATTCTGGTAGTAAAATAATAATAAGTTAGTATAATAGTTAAAATTTATTATTATTAAACTTTTTATGCACTTTACTATTTTTAAACATTGTCAGTGTTGGTTGAAACTAAAAAAACTTTACAATACTTTATTCCATCGCGTCGTCTCTGCTTGGGTCAAAATTATGGCAGTTGATATCACTTTCTAGTCTAATCTAATCTAAAGCGGAGCAAATGTCTCTAATATTGTCAAAAGTCAATAGTAAGCGTAATATATGACAACTACTGCGATGCACAAAAGTGCAATATAGAGTTAGAATGTTTATTAATCATTTAAAATCAAAAATCTATAACTAACCTATGCAATTCCTATGTCCTGCGCTAAATGGTATATATGCAAATGGGTGCCAAGTAGGCTCTACCATGAATCTTTCTGGACGAAATCGCATTGGTTCCACGAACTGATCACTGCGTCGATGCAAGTCGATAATTAAAATACCACAATCGATTCCAGACGGACACTTGTAGTTTTCTGAAAGAAATGTCTAATTTACAGATGTAAATCGTTATTTTTCGGTATAGAAAGCTATAAGCTGCATAAAACGAATTGTCTCATAGATGAAGGCTCAGATCAGAGACAACTAGAATATGAAGAGCTGAAATGTTGACAGTTTTTTCTACAGTAAACTTATAAAGTTAACAATAATATCTCAATATGTTCAGTTAATAAAAGTAATATAAAATACTTATTTATATGTTAAGAGGTTACCCATAACGTATTATTGAAAAGAGTTGTCAAAAAATTGGTGAGCCGTGAGATCATTCAAGTAATTTGATATGTATAGATAAAATCTGCTTTAACACCTTCAGGTAAATTTCTAAGAAATTAATTAAATTTCTAAGAAATCTATTGTTAACTGTAACGTTGGCGTATCTATCGTTGGGTTAATATTATATACGCTTACTTAAATAAAGTGGTTCATCGCAGCTCCTTGATATATAATATACAGGTGGGTAAAGCCTCAGTGATTCTTTGATGCAACTTTCTAAGTACTTCATCTCTGCAAGATCACTCATGGTAGCAGTCCGTTTAGATGTACCAAAAATTCGGAAACATTCTTCAAAGGCTTTGTTCTATAACATGAAAAAATTGTCCTTAATTTAAATCAAAAGTATTTTATCTTTCACAAGGAGAATTTATTTATTCTTATTACTTGCCTGGAGAGAAAGTTTTGCTTTAAAATTAATAAGATATATATTATAAATATTTTGCTATCTATGTTGGTGTTTATGTACGGTATATTTTAGACTGTAATAATTCTTATTAATAGTACTAGCATTGCCCGCGGCTTCACCCGCATTCAGATGACCAAAAACCAAATTCTTATGTTTTACATATTAGTATACTCTTACATTGCAATTTTTGTATTTTTTCTTAGAAATGAGATAATCTGCCGCGGTAAAAAGTATCCTATATGTTGACCCGGATAAACAGCTATCATCATACCAAATTTCATCAAAATCCCTCCAGTAGTTTTTGTGTGACGCGGTAACAGACAGACAGACAGACAAAAAATCTAAAAACCATAGATTCGACCTCTGTATCGATAATAATGTTTATTTCAATAACATTTTCCAAAAAATATCTAACGTACAGATTCGACTTAGTTACAATTTTATTATAAGATTAGATTTAGAGCAGAGACAACCTCGAGCGGGGTCGAGAAAAACCAAGAAAAATAAGTGTATGTTAATTTTTACTAGACCTACAAATCTTGTAAAAACATTTTTCGATAAGACGTCACAGTTAGTTAGAAATTGAATAAAACTATTTTTCAACGCTTTTCATCTACCCATTTCTCAGGGGTAGCTGGACATCCGGGGCATTTTACGGTTTTTTATTCCTTATATACGTACCTGCTAACGTTTTCCAGACATCAAACTTCAGGTTTTAATTTTAAAAAATCTCTTAAAAATAAAAAAAAATCCGATCGGTCTAAAGAGTTTCTTGTAAATGTATAATTAAGAAAAATTGACCATAAAATGGGATATCTATCATATTATATTTAAATTAATACATAAAGTTTGGAAAATAAAGCGCTAAATTTATTGTCACCTGTTCTTCTTGATGGTTGGCCAGTAACATTAAAGTAAACAGAAGAGCTGTTGCAGTTGTATCATGTCCCTAGAACATAAATGGTATTAAGTATATAAATATTACTATTAAGGATGTGTAATTTTTTTAATCTTCTTGTATGGCTGCATATTCAATAATCATCTGATTACGATAAAACTTAAATGATAACATTTTTTTTTTTATTATTTAAAGAGGACAGAACAGTGTTACTTATATTTAATCTATAATTAAACTTACATATGCTCATTCTCAAAAACATTTATTAGTTAAAACCCACGAATGAATAAATAATAAGTCAGGAAGTCTGATTCAAAACAAATTTCACACAAAAAATGGCCCTTCTTCAAACCAAAACGACGTATGATTCAAAATACGAATCACTTCTGAGGTTACAAACAGACATGTTTGGTGATTGGTTTAAATTCAGGACGAAAGCAGGGATTGGTTTGTAGTCCATTGAAATGTTACATTTTTTTGGGCTTAGCGTGCATTTGTCAGAGGACGCAATTTTATTTTTTAGATATCAAGTTGGGGTTAGTGTAAAGTTAAATCCAAGTTTGTTGTGATGAAATGTCTACATTTAGTGACTTGCGTTTTGCTTGGCATATAATTCCTTTCAATAAAATTGATAAAGATTCGGGAATTAAAGTGTTAACGTCCTTCACAAAATCATCAGATGGTGAATACTGCTTTGTCTCGTAATTATAAAATTATATCAAACCAACCGCCTTCTCATAAAAAAATGATCTTCGTGAAAAGAGATACTGCTGCTATTATTTTGGAAGATATTCGTTCACAGCCTTACGAGACAAAGTAGTATCCACCTTCTGATAATTTCCTGAAGTACGTTAACACTCTAATCGATTGGTTATTTCATCATTGCAGCAACTTGACCTGCTTCTATTCCTTCGGCGGTTTTCCCTCAAGTATTTGATATAGAAGGTCAAGCAGATCCTGAGCCATAGCTTGGTCCAGCAAAACAGACCGAGGAGAGAGTAATTATACCACGTAAAAAAAACGTGCCTCCAGATTCCACCTCGTAGGTAGTGGGAAAAAGAGTCAATAATAAATTAATAACAATATTGCATTATCAATAATTATAAAGATTATCATAATAATAATGAAAAGAAGATTGAAAATTACAGTGAATCAATAATATTTATGTATAGTTATGAATACTGAAGAATAGTATATTCGTTTCGCAGCTCTGTAAAACCTTAATTAATGAATAAAATTTAAAAAGTTTATAACGAAAATTATTCTTTAAAAGCACTTCTATAAAAATGGTCTGATATATTTTTTTGTAAAATGATCAGAAAAAAAGTTATAACGACAAATAAATATTTTTCTTAAATTTTCACCGATTTTCGCTTATAACTTTGTTATTTTTGGTTCTACGACTAAAAATTACTTGACCAAAGTTGTAGAGAATTTTATTTGCAACCAAAAATGTTTAACAATTTTTTTGTGAGACCTATAGTTTGTCAGATAAACCATAAAAACCATTCGTACCACTTTTTCCAAGATGGCGTCCGTGGGACAAGGGCTGCAACCCCACAAACTTGGATTTAACTTCACACTAATCCCCCCTTGATATCTAAAAAATAAAATTGCGTCCTCTGACAAATGCAACCCCAAATGTAACTTTTCAATGGACTATTGCACGTGTACTGCAATATCTGCTATGACAGCTGAGTCATAGCGGCGTGGACAATGTTATATAATAAGTGAACCGGAGCAAGTCAATAAGAAAACAATGTATTATGTATTACAATGTATTATTTTAATAACATATTTTTATCTATTATTAAAATAATACATAATACATTGTTCATTTTCAACCGACTTCAAAAAGGAGGAGGTTCTCAATTCGCCTGTATGTTATTTTTTTTTTTTATGTTTGTTACCTCAGAACTCCGTCATTTATTAACCGATTTGGACAATTTTTGTTTTGTTTGAAAGGGTATACTTCCAGATTGGTCCCATTTAAATTTCAAAAAAAAATACCACCCCTAAGGGTGGAAAAACAACTAATGATCAATTTAACCTACTTCTAATTGTCATATTGACTTGAAACTTTGCAAGTATTTCTATTTCCGTTGATAGTACAGTGGTTCGGTGTTGTTGACCTGATCTGATGGCAAGGCCAGAAGGTGGATAGGTGGAACTCTTCAACGGCTAATAGTAGATACTTTGAGTTTGGGCTTATTTTGTTTGATTTGACAAGCCTAACACGTTAGAATCCTTACTTTGCTACTATTGTCTACACTAAAAAGGGAAAAATAAAAACTTTTTAACAAAAAAATAAAAACCGACTTCAAACAAAAGCACTAAAAAGTGAAAAATAACTGATTGGTAGTTTTCATTTACTATACATACCTAATCAAATATTTTCGAAGTCGGTGTGCTTTGCTTTGTATGGGCTGGGACCGATTTCAAAAATATTTGATTAGGTATGTATTTAATAGGTAGGCTTTAATTACTTAGCCAAAGCACACCGACTTCGAAAATATTTGATTAGGTATGTATAGTAAATGAAAACTACCAATCAGTTATTTTTCACTTTTTAGTGCTTTTGTTTGAAGTCGGTTTTTATTTTTTTGTTAAAAAGTTTTTATTTTACAATGTTTTAAAAAATAATATTATTCTATAATATTTTTTTATTGTATCTTTATATATATAATTCTTCTGTGAGTGTGTATGTCACTGAACTTCTCTCAAACGACTGGACCGATTTTGATGAAATTTTTTGTGTGTGTTCAAAGGGGGTTTGGGAATGGTTTAGATTCACAATTTTGTCCAAAAAGTTTGAAATTTTTAAATTAAAGACGTGTAGACAGGACAACGTCTGTCGGGTCCGCTAGTATATATATATATATATATATATATATATATATATATGTATATATGTATATATATATATATATATATATATATATATATATATATATATATATATATATATATATATTGGGTTACTTTTTACAATTCGATAAACTCAATGTGCCGCAAAATATAATTTAATAAACCGGCTAGTAAAGCTAGTATAACCCACTAAATCCCTGCAGCCGTATTAATGGAATACCGCAAGATTACATAAGCACTCAACTACGGTGCTCTGCCAACTAGTGCGGTAGACTTGCTCTAGAGCGGAAAAGCCGCCCACCCGACTGCCCTCGGCTCGTTAGACTTTAGAGGGATAATTTCTTTGATGAAGTTGTTGTCCACTTCAACTAAGGTGTTGCTGTCACGACAGTTCACTCTAATTTGAGTGAACTATCAACCCACATAAATTAAGACACCGATTTGTTGGTTGTAAAGGAGAGTAATATGAAAGGACTAAAAGAATTAAAAAGCATGAAGTGAAATCTTTGCATGATTAAAGTTAGGAATAAATATAGCATACCTCAAACATAAATGTATCGACTTCCTCGTTAATTCCCGCTGTGTCTATTTTTCCCTGCTCCTCAATGTCTAATAATAAATCTAACATTGCCAACCGCTTCTTCTTATGGCTATAGAAATCTTGATCAGGATCGTTAATTACTTCTGCATATAAATTCTTGTAATTCCCGTTATCTCGACGTTGTTTAATTACGTGGTCCCGAAATGTTCCTAATAAATTTAATAAATCCTTTTGTTTGCGACCAACTGAGCCTAAATTAAAAAGAAAATCTAAATGGAACCAAAGTCGTTGTCCTCTGTAAACAAAATATGTTCCCAGTGTATGTATTGCGTCTTTATAACGTTTGCCTATGCCTGACGTCTCTTCATCCAGTTGGGTTCCCATTGCTGTCTCTGTAATCACACACAGTAGTATTGTATTGTATGTATGAAATACACGTAATATGATGCATTTGGAATTTTAACTTACCACATATTGAATTCAAAGTCATATTTGCTATAAAAGGATAAATATCTGTTTTTTGTTTGTCTACTTCTGATTCGAGGCTTTCAACAAACTTTTCAGTATTTTCAGAGAGAATGGTACTGAAGTGGCGAAGAATATTGAAATGAAATGCAGGAGTGAGAATTTTCCTTCGTTCATACCACTTTTCACCTGCAAGTTTGGTGTTAAAAGAAGTAAGTAAATAAATTAATATTATGTAATATGTTAGCAAATACATACTATGATTTTTTTTATGTAATAAATATTTAAAAAATATAATTATTTTACCGCTACTTAGCAGGAGACCATCATTTAACCAAGGGCGGAGACAGAAGTAGATATAACCTTTTTTATTATGCTTTGTATTGGTCAGAACAGTCTGTAAAAAAATATATTATAATTTACACAAAATTCTATCGGCAGCAATCTCTCAATTATATTATTTATGTCATGAACGACCTTAGTTGTTAATATAAAGTTCGACAGACAGGAAGTCCTTGTCGAATAAAATTAAAAACCGGTTAAATGATATTTTTGTCCTTGTTATTAGCTATGTGCAAGGATTTATTGCATAATAAAAATTAACATGAAGACTTGATGTAATGAGAAGTTCTGAAAATTCTTGTAGTCGAGTGCAATTAGGTTTATACCTTGGAATCCAGCTATAATAATGAGAAATTTTAGATTTTTTGAATTTCTTATACTACAAACTAACAAGTTTACATTTTGAAACCATCCGCTAGTGTTTATTTTTTTTAAGGATTATCCCATGAAAGTGATTCTTTTTTTTTAACGTTGGGAAATGCATTTACGCACGAGGTGTGGGACTCACCGGCAAAGCCACCACTAAAACCCAACAAAACCTTCCCCCGTCTTAATGGGGCGTCGCAGGATCGCTTACGCATTCAACTACGACGCCCCGATGACAGGTCTGCCAAGGCAGACCACAACGACCATGGGGTTGCTCCAAAGTCCACTCTGCTATCAGAGAAGTACCAGGAGCAACCCGCATGGTACACCGCCCTCCGAAGAGGGCCACCTCCCACCGCCCACCGAAGTGGGCCACCTCCCTATGCGTTTCTTGATGAAAGTGATTCTACTTCTAGTATAGTGCATTCCTTTTACAGCTATATTTATTTTTATTTTGAGCATAAGTCCGTTTCTATATATAAATATAGTGACTTACCCTCGCTTCGCCCGGGTGCGTTCTTAGGTAGTAGGTTCGTTATAGATATGAGTAGTTATTGCGAGTGTACCTTAGGAGAAAGACAAGCTTTTGTAGATTTTTCTGTAGGCCTTATTAAGACCTAGAATTTTCTAGCACATTGTTTTGATGTATTTCTTAAGTATTAGCCAGCGTTAGATATGTTTTCTAAGAACGATTTTATAGAACCAGTTATTGAGATTTCCCGTGGGAATGAAAGATTTTCCTAAGCACAAAATAGTTTCTTTTTAAGTCCTACAATTTTTTAGCACATTGTATTGATATACCTATCGCTTTTAGCCAGCGTTAGCCAAATTAATTTCTAAGGAGGAATTGATACAACCTTGTTAATTATAAAAAAAATATATAAGAAACCTAGTATAAACAACCTCAAAAACTATAACAGTTATTATTTTCTCAAAATAAATATTTAAAAAGTCCGATAATTGTATGTTTTATGGACATTTCTAGAAACTTTTTTTTTTTAAATTTACGTATTTTGTAAACAGCGGTAATTTTTAATGGGTAAACTTTATAGTTTATGGTATTGTATTCAGCGCTACCACTGTCTTGGGGTACTTTATAGTATTAAAAACCAGAAAAAAATCATTCAAATCCATTCATTAGGTATAACTGGGTTCCGTCATTTTTCATTTATAATGACTAACTCTAGCAGCACTAACTAGCAAGCACTCGACTATCGAGTTTATTTATTGGTCTTATTTTTGGTATATAGCTATAATTTTAGACGGACTCTTATCTAAGGAACTTACCTCTACGTCCTCTGGATTGAGTATTTGTACGCTTTTCATTGGACCAAGTTTAAATTTATATAAATCCTTATATGTTTTAGGCAATTCACGAAAATAATTAAATAACGCCACTGAAAAACACATGAACCAGTATTTCTTTGCTATCTTTTATGTCATTATTGAAAGTGCATAATAGTGATAGTAAAATTATAACAACATATAAATAATTCTTACCGGACTCCAATAAAATATCAAAAGCATTTCCAAAAAACCATATTCCTTTGGGTCCAGGAATTTTATTAAATTCATCATCGATAAACAGACGATTATAAAAAAAATAAAGCAAAAAAAGTATTCCCACAAATAACACAAAGAGCCCCAACATTTTATCTTAGTACGAAATAATAATTCTATAACACTAACACTAATATTTTATTTTCTATAAATTGATAAAACTATTTTGAAAACATCAAAACTTTGTTCATGATCTAATTTATTGACAAAGACTTATAAACTAAGTTTATTTAAACATTCAACGACTTTAACGACGCACTACGATAGAGTACCGAATACGTTTATATCTAGACAATATATAAAGACTACTTTTCAACAACTTAATAGGTACTCGTAGCTCTTATCTCGATATATGTATTTAATATTTTTGCTTTATAACTATCTACTAAAGCATTAAAACCAGACTTTAATCATATTCTGTAGATAGACGGTAAATAACAGTATCAAAAATATTATATACTACTCAAAACAAAATAGGGACAACTTAGATTTTCTAACGTAACTTTAAATTATATTTTACACAGACTTTTCATGAATAGATATTCAATGTAAGTAGATACTGGGATTTAAAAATTGTGTAAGCATTATTAACAGTAAAAGATTTTTTTTTATTTTTATCACAAGAAACAATTATATTGCAACGTGGCGAAGTTGTTTTTAGATACATGTCATGTTTTAATAGCGTGTAGGACCTCCTCGGTGCCGTATGCACTATCTGAGTCTGTCTAATGCACTTTCAATTAAATGTCTTATGTTTTCATCTGGTATTCCTTCCAAGCAGGCTTTTAAAGCGTTTATAAGCTCTTGTTGTCTATTCACGTGGCTGTAATTGTATTTAATTTTTCTTTTCAACTGATCCCATAAATGTTCAAAGGGATTGAGGTCAGGACTCATGGCTGGTCATTGTAAAATTGAAATATTGGCATCAGAAAGAGCTCTACTTGTAATACGAGACGTATCGGCCGCAAGCGTTATCTTGCATTAAAACAAAATTATAGCCAACGTTTTGTAAAAATGGGATTACAAGAAGTCTGATCATCCTCTCAACATAAATAGCAGCAGTCACGGTCCATTCATTCAGCATTACCAGCTCTGTTTTCCCAGACAAGCTTATGCCACCCCAAACCATTACACTTGGGCCCACAAGCGGTCTGTTTCGTGGATGCATGGTTCTGCAAAACGTTTTCCTTCTCTTCTCCATACATGTACTCAACTTTGTGGTCACTAAAAAACTGTACCTTAGTTTCACCTGAAAAGAGCACAGTCCTACAGTTGTCCATGGTCCAATATAAATGTTCACGTTTCAACCACTTAACACGAATTCTAAAACATTGTTCATCCTCATGGAGGTAGTTTCGAATGGTTTAATTACTAACACTTGTATCGCTAGATTACCGTAGTTTTGTGAAGTTCGTGTGGTCACAGTACGATCTCGACGCGCATTTAACCTTATGTACCGGGCTTCTTGTGATGTTACGGCACGCATCCTTCCCGATCCCCATCTTCTAGCTGTGCTACTTGTTTCTAGGTAGCGTTAAAAAAAATCGAGTAGCTATTCGTTATAGAGCAAGAGAAAATAAAAATTTAATTAAAATTTAAAAATCAGGTCATTCATGTTTAGACTCTGGCAATGCTATTCCACCACATCTACCTCACTGCGGGATCTCAATGCCTGAAATCTCTATAACTAATAAGGAGGTAAAGAGAGTATTGTGTAGTCTAGATGTGAATAAAGCCAGTGGGCCTGATGGTATACCAGCGATAGTACTTAAAACATGTGCTCCCGAGTTGTCTCCAATACTGACACGTCTGTACCGCCTTTCTCTTAAGACTGGAATAGTCCCTAAATCCTGGAAGCTTGCCAACGTGCAACCAGTGCCCAAGAAAGGAAGCCCTGCTGACCCTACCAATTATCGACCGATCTCAATCACCTCCATAATCTGCAAGATTATGGAGCGTGTATTGAACACACGTCTTATGGCATACCTAGAACAGAACGATCTCCTCAGTGATCGACAATATGGGTTTCGCCGGAATCGGTCAACTGGGGACCTTCTAGTGTATGCCAATCACATCTTTGGTGAAGCTCTTGAGCGAAACGGGGAGGCGATTGCCATCTCCCTCGATGTCTCGAAGGCGTTTGATAGGGTCTGGCACGCTAGCCTTATAAGTAAGCTTTCAGCCTATGGCATATCTCCTGGTCTGATCGGCTGGATTAAAGACTTCCTGAGCGACCGATCACTCAGAGTTGTGGTTGAGGGTTGTTCATCACAACCCGTAAAGACCAACTCAGGAGTTCCTCAGGGGTCTGTTCTCTCTGCAACCTTGTTCTTGCTGCATATCAACGACCTGCTTATACCCGGTATCTATGGGTACGCAGACGACAGCACTATTGTAGAGAGATACCTGCCGAATCCTCGGGCCAGTAGAGATCAAATTCAGTCCGAAAGAGAGGCCATGGTAGAGCGGTTAAATCTCACACTCAGGACAGTCTCCACTTGGGGCGATGCCAATCTTGTGAGTTTCAACACCACCAAAACACAGGCGTGTCTTTTCACCACAAAAAGGAGTCCTTTCACCTTGACTCCTACTTTCCGGAATGTGCCTCTGGAATACACTGACCATCTACAGTTGTTGGGCATGGACATTTGCCCCAACATGAACTACGGGCGGTTCATCGAGTCCAAGGCTAATGTCGCAGCGAGGAAAGTTGGCATACTAGCAAAGGTCCGACAGTATTTCACACCGGGACAGCTTCTTGTTTTATATAAAGCTCAAGTCCGGTCGTGTATGGAATACTGTAGTCACATATGGGCTGGTGCTGCGAAATGCCATCTGTCAGCCTTGGACTCAATTGAGAGGCGTGCTCATAGGCTTATTGGTGACCCTACGCTGGTAAAAGCCAACTTACAAAACCTCGATCACCGACGTAGGGTTGCCAGCCTCTGTGTATTCTATAGGTTACATTTCGGAGAGTGTGCGCAGGAACTTCACGACTTAATTCCTCCATCCCCTTTCCACCATCGGACTACCCGACGAACGGCTGGTCTCCATCCTTATGTCGTGGACATTCCATCCGTCCGGACGAAGCGTTTCGCAACGTCATTCATTATACGTGCGGCTAAGGACTGGAACAACCTGCCGGCGTCGGTGTTTCCGTCCGATTATAACATGGGTGTCTTCAAGGCAAGAGTGAATAGGTGGCTACTGAATTAGTGCGACTTACCATCTACGACTACGTTACCACTTACCATCAGGTGGAACGTAGTCAAGCACTAATTCAGAATACTATAAAAAAAAAAACGTACGTAAAGAAGTTATTCTTCTTTGGCGTAACAGAACAAAAATAGCTAAAGATTTCATCCCGTAGGTATGTCTCAATTGTCTGTTTGTAAAAAGAATGCAGCTAACTTGACCATGTCGATTTTCGCTAACTTCATCATGTCGCTTTTTGGCTGTCGGTGTGCGCGCGCATCGTAAAAATTTTACTCCCATATTTTTTTGCAAATGTTTAACATCCAAATGAAGTAAGTATAACTTCAAAAATTGTTTTTTATGCGTAGTAACAAAAATTATAAAAAATATTTAAAAAATTGTATTTCTAGAACTATTAGGTCTAGGATAATAAAATCCGACAACATTTAAAGATATAAATATCTCATAGGTAAATATGTATTTTACGTATCGAAATATATTAGATTTGCTTTGCATCGGCTGGCACCGACTTCGAAAATTAGGTATATATTCTAAATGTAAACCTCCGTTTAGTTATTTTTTACATTTTAGTGCCTAGAAGTCGGTTTTCTTAAGTTTTATTGTCTGTGTATCTATTAATAGTAATTTTATTCTCATTACTTTCTCACATTACACGCATTATTTTTTCATTGCCATAATTGTAAATTATTATTCCTAACTTACACATTAAATACATAAATGTGTGGTTTGCAAGATTGTCAGCAAGTTTGCAAAAAAGTTTGCTTTCAAATTATAAACTGAACCGCTTGAGGTCTGTGCTACGGACAAAAAGACACGAAGATAGTACTCAAATAATATGTATAGGTATGTTATATTGTATGCATTTATTATAATTATAACCTTATATTTTGTTATAATAATCCAAGCGGTACTAAGTATATATATATATATATATATATATATATATATATATATATATATATATATATATATATAGATATTAAATACATATACACTATTTACTAATCTATCCAATTACACGAAATGAATTTAAATATTTTCCAAGCATTATACCTGAATACAGAAATCATTCATGGATACAACTTGCAATATGTTTATGTATAGTATAATATCCATCGAATTATTATGAAACATCAATGAAATATTGTGCGCAAGCTTTAAAGATTTTTTAATATATTACGATCATCATAAGTGAATAAAATAGATATTTTTTTTTTATGGGACTAAGGGGGCAAACGGGCAGGAGGCTCACCTGATGGAAAGTGATCACCGCCGCCCATGGACATCTGCGACACCGCAGGGCTTGCAGATGCGTTGCCGGCCTTTAAGGAAAGTATACGCTCTCTTCTTGAAGGTGGCCAGGTCGTAGCGGTTCGGAAAGACCGCCGGCGATAGCTGGTTCCACAGGGTGGTTGTGCGAGGTAAGTAAGATATACACATGTATTATGCATTGAACGTGCTCGTTTAATTTCAACAGTTCCTTATATTCTACACCGTTCTTCAAATTTAACATAAATGGGATCCTTTGATCTCAGAATCACATCGACGAATAAACTAATATCCTGTGGCTTAGTAACGGGCAACAGCCGATATTTACGCAGCACCGCTGATAACACTAACTTCATTTCCATCATTGCAAATCTTTGACCTGAAACATTTTGTGAAACTTAAAAAACGTAATTAAAAATCTTTAAGTAGTAGTGAGCTGTTAAAAAGCTTTAAGCTTTAAGTAGTTGTAATCTTAAAATTTATTATTATAAAATTTTCTATGCACTTTACTATTTTTAAATATGGTCGATCAGTGTTAGTTGAAATTAAAAACTATACAATACTTCATTCTATATTTTGGTTTATTGGTATCACGTTCTAGTTAAAAATTGTTTGTGTATGTGTATTGTTAAAATTCAATAGTAAGCGTCTCGGGTTGGATTTGCAATCGTTTGGCAGGAGTTTGTGGGCAAACGTTTTGTATTCGGTAGAGGTTTAATCCCTGTACGTAACAATATCACTCACAACTCAAGGTAATTCACTTTTTTAGATAAAATTAACAAAAACCGTTATAACCTCTAAAGGTGGTGGTTTATCAGAATATATATTTTAACGGTAAAGCTATTCGGACAGTAGCGTGACTACAGCGGTAATTTAGCGTGACTGGCGCTCTAGATAAATTATCTTAGCGTTAACCCCTTTGTGGTTAGGTTAGGACTTAGGTTATTGTCGTCAGATCTAGGTTAGGTTGTTAGAACAGTTACCACCCCGGGGAAGAAGTCAACTCCTACCGGGCGCGTCCTCAGTTGGCGGATCGAGGAACGCCACCCGCTGTCCCCCAGCGGCGGGTGCTACCGGAGAAATCCGGCGCGGACCGAATGGCTTGGTGAGGCCGCTCGTCTATGCCTCGAGCCGAAAGGTTCGGCCGAAGACGTTGCGGCCACCGGTGGTGGGACCGCTTAGTCCGACAACCGGATGATGGGTGCGGGACTGTGTGAGCAAGCCCGCATCCGGCGGAGGGGTAGGCCGCGGTGGGAGAGGAGTGCCGGTATTTCGGTGCGCCGTTCTCCCTACCTTCCGTGGCCTAGACGGGGCCGCCACCGTTGGATGGCGGACGCGGTGGGGCTGCAGGGGAAGAGGAGTGTCGGTGTTTCGTTCCTGCTCTCCCTGTCCTCTGCAGCCGGATGAAGGTGGCCCACTTAGGTGGGCAATGAGGTTTAATGGGGCTGCTCCGGGTGCTTCTCTACCGTAGCAGAGTGGACTGTGGAGCAGCCCCATTGGTTTGGTGGTCTGCCTAACGTTTAGGCAGACCTGCCGCCGGGTCGCCGTAGTAGATGATATGCGTAATGCGTTTATCTAGAGTGTCAGGCACGCTAAATTACCGCTATTGTCACGTTAGAGTCCAAAGCAGTTGCACTTCAAAATTAATATTGTAATGTACTAATTATCAGGTTAGCTCTATGGAATTTGTTTTAAAATTTTTTTCAAGAAAGAGGGAAGGGGAGACTTGACAGACTGACAGACCTTGTAATGGGAGTGGTATGGGAGGAATGGGGAGACTCACCCCTCCCGTTTCCCCCCTCCCTCCCCCTCCCCCTCCCACGTAGAAATCGAACCTGTGATCCTTTAGCATCATGTTTTGATAAATATGACATCTATCGAAGTGCACAAAAGTGCAATATAGAGTTAGAATATTTATTAATCATTTTAAAACAAAAATGTATACTACCACTAACCTATGCAATTCCTATGTCCTGCGCTAAATGGTATATATGCAAAAGGGTGCCAAGTAGGCTCTACCATGAATCTTTCTGGGCGAAATCGCATTGGTTCCACAAACTGATCACTGCGTCGATGCAAGTCGAAAATGAAAATAGCACAATCAATTCCAGGCGGACACTTGTAGTTTTCTAAAATAAATGTCAGTTTTAAAGTATAAATAAAAATGTTTATTTTTGGTAAAAGATCTATAAATTTCATAAAACGAATTGAATCATTTTATTTTATAAAACAATTGTTTCCGAGATTCAGATTATAATTAAAAAAAATAGTATTATTATTATTCACCAATAGATGTCAGAAAGATTCATTTTTTTCAGTTTATGTTTTGGCAACATTAGGACTACCCAAACGCCACCTTTTTATTATTTTTTTCCAATAACAAAAAAATTAGTTTATGTCTTAGTTGATTATCGATAAAGGTGAATAAAACGACATTTTCTAAAAATACCTGGGACACCTAGCTTCGCTCGGAGTTTTTGGCCAAAAGTACAATTTTCGTTTAAAAAAAACTGAAAACTTGAATAAATACAAAAAAAAAAAACAAAAAAATATATACCTTTGTATCCGACCGGGATTCGAACACGGACACTTATTCAATCTTGCGCCTTAGCCGCTTGACCATGATGCTTATATTCGAGCGTGTTAAATTATTAAACATAATATTTTGCGTGGAATGATGCAAAAGGAAACCGCATGAAAATTCGAAAACACGCGTTTTCCCAGGCTTAAGACTAATCTAGATCGATTTGTCGCCCCCGAAAACCCTTGTATACTACATTTCATGAAAATCGGTGGAGCCGTTTCCGAGGTTCATATTATATATATATATATATATATATATATATATATATATATATATATATATATATATATAATATATATATATATATATATATATATGTATATATATATATATTAGGGTGTGCCAAAAAATGACGATATTTTTTTTCTTTGCTCTCACCCCAACATTATTATTATTATTATCATAAGCCTGTAGTATCCCACTGCAGGGCAAAGGCCTCCCTATTCTTTCTCCACGGCTCCCTATCGTTCGCCATAATGAGCCATTCTCTTTGGAAGGAATACCGCCATCTCCGTCTCGGCCTACCACGCTGTCGTCTGGTGTGTTGAGGGATCCAAAAAGTTGTCTGTTTGGCCCATATATCTAAATATCTAATGTACAGAGACGGCTTACTTATAATTTTATTATAATATGTATAGATTACTTACTTAGATGAAGTGGATCATCACAAGTCCTCGATATGACGCTTACAGGTGGGTAAAGCCTGAGTGATTCCTTGATACAACTTTCTAGGTACTTCATCTCTGCTAGATCACTCATTGTAGCAATCCGTTTAGATGTACCAAAAATTTGGAAACATTCTTCAAAGGCTTTGTTCTATAATATTTAAAAATATTTATGAAAAAAATATTTCTTATTTTAAATGTAAAGTATTTTATCCTAAAAAAAGAGAATTTACTTATTCTTACTACTTGCCTTAACGGAAAAGTCTTGCTTTAAAACTAACAATACATAATATTTTTCTATTAATGATTTTGTTTAAGTATAGTAAATTTTAGAGTGTTAATAATCTTTTTAATATGTACAATTATTACTTATCTATATACTATAATAAACAAGTAACTTAGCTAAATCTGTACATGAAATATTTAAACAAAAAAAACTGTAACGTTATTATGTATACAATATAGACCCCAAAACTAAAGCAATGAACCGATTTCAACAAAAGGTGAAGTGATAACTTATTACTCGGGTCAAAATTTCGGATATCTTTTACTTCAGGAAAATCTTCCCTTCCCACGGGAAAATACAATAACTGGTTTTATCTAGTCTTCCTTGGAAACATTTCACTGGCTCAACCTTAAGACATACTTACAACAAAACAATGTACAAAAAATTGTAAGTCTTAAAAATATCTGTAGAAAAGTCTGCAATAGTATATGTCTATCTCCTAAAATACACTCGCAATACCCATTCTTATCTTTATATATATAATTCTTCTGTGAGTGTGTATGTCACTGAACTTCTCTCAAACGACTGGACCGATTTTGATGAAATTTTTTGTGTGTGTTCAAAGGGATCTGGGAATGGTTTAGATTCACAATTTTGTCCAAAAAGTTTGAAATTTTCAAATTAAAGACGTGTAGACAGGACAACGTCTGTCGGGTCCGCTAGTCTATACATAGAATAAAATGACGTAGTCAAATCGATGTGCGCGTTTCACGCAAAAAGTACGGAACCGATTTTAACTAAATTTTTTTGGAGTGATAACTTATTACTCGGGTCAACATTTAGGATACTTTTACTACAGGCTTTTTTTTCATTCCCATGGGAAAACATAACTACTCGTTTTATCGACTCGTCCTTAGAAATTTATATGGCTAACGCTGGCTAAACTTTAAGAGATACATCAAAACAGTATGTTAAAAAATTGTAGGTCTTAAGAAGGTCTACAGAAAAGTCCGTAATAGTCTATGTCTATCTCCTAAGGTACACTCTAGTAATAATTATTTTTGTTATACATTAAAGACAATGTCGCGACTCACTGACTTATTAACGTTTAGCCCAAGCTGATGATGATAGACCAGCGCCACAAAAAGCCAGCTTTATATATTAATACTAGCATTGCCCGCGGCTCCGCCCGCGTTCAGATGACCAAAAACCTAATTCTTAGGTTTTACATATTAGTATACTCTTACAATGCAGTTTTTGTGTTTTTGTGTTTTTTCTCAGAAATGAGATATTTTCCCGCGGTAAAAAGTATCCTATATATTGACCCGGATAACCAGCTATCATCATACCAAATTTCATCAAAATGTGTCCAGTGGTTTTCTCGTGATGCGGTAACAGACAGACAGACAGACAAAAGTTCTAAAAACTATGGATTCGGACTCTGTATCGATAATAATGTCTATTTCAATTAGATTTCCCAAAAAAAATTTTATGTACAGATTTGACTTAGTTAGAATTTTATTATATGTATAGATTAAATGCGAAAGTAACTCTGTCTGTCCGATTTATATGTATGGAAATAGTTTGAGACTCTGGGAATGACTTAGGATACTTTTCATCCTGGAAAACATATCATATATAAGGGAGTGAGAAGGCAGGTGGAAGATAATAATGGGGAAACAATAATATCTCGAGTAAAGGAATTTTTTATAATACTTACCTATGTATATACATTGTTCATATATATATATATATATATATATATATATATATATATATGTATATATATATATATATATATATATATATATATATATATATATATATATATAGTCTATTCTATACTAACCGTTAAAACGTACCTAGGGACGCACCCAAGTGAAACGAGAGTAAGTAGCTAGTAATAAATAAGTTAACTATACAGAATCTAGTTAATAGGAAACCCAGGTAAAGTAAAGAAATCTTAGGTAAAGGCTAAAGCAAATCATTCATTCATTGACTAAGTACTATGTTAACACACCACATGTCTTGCACACGACAGCATCCCCATCATTATATCATCAATATTAGTGAGAAGAATATTGTGTTACAAAGTATATAACCGTAACTACATCGGTGGTGTAGTAACTAGCCATCCAGAACGGGTTCAAGTTCCGGGTCGGGCCAAGTTTAGTTATTGAATCTTTCTGTTTAGTAAGCTTCAGCAACTGCTCGGAAGTGGGATGTTGGCGGTGTTTCACTCCCGTGCTGTCGCCTACCGCTGTTGGTCCTGCGCCTAACTCTCACTGGTCGTGTCGAGTAGTCGACCCACCGGAGTATGAGAGTTACAGAAATAGAGAATGCACTTGCACTATAATATCTCCTGTGCAAATGACTAGTCTCAATGAGATTCGCCGCCGTGACATTATTATTATTATACTCGTATAACTATAATGTATTCGTTAATACTTCTTGGTTTTAAGGACGCTCTAACAACTCGACTACGGCAAAGCCCATAGGAGGGTAATGTGTTTTTGTTTACTGTACAGAAAACCAGAAACGTAAAAAAGGAATAGCGTAAAGGATTTCTTTTACCTGAGTTTTCCTATAGTTTTGAAAATACAAAGCTAAAATTAATTACTACCTGTTCTTCTTGATGGTTGGCCAGTAACATTAAACTAAACAGGAGAGCTGTTGAAGTTGTATCATGTCCCTAGAACATAAATGGTATTAAGTATATAAATATTGGTTATATTAATGTGTCATTTTTTAGTATTCTTGTATGGCCGCACAAATCATTTATCTGATTACGATTAAATTTAAAAGATAATATTATCATATTATCTTTTCAAAAGGGCAGGATAGTATCTGATATATGTAATCTGTAATTAAAGTTAGTGATGCACTTCACACAAAAATATTCATTTTTCATTTCAGTAGATAAGACATAACAATGGAGTCTCGGAACAAAAAAAATGGTGTTCTAATGATTAATACTACGAGTTTACGACAGCATCTTACGCCGCTATATGTAAAATGGCACTGAAAACTAATTATGCGAGCTTTTTTTAACTTTGTATAATTTATTTATAATTTACGCATATTACTTGCATATCTATACATATAATCAAATTGTAACTAAGTCAAATCTGTACATTAAATATTTTTTGGAAAATCTAATTGAAATAGACATTATTATCGATACAGAGTCCGAATCCATAGTTTTTAGAACTTTTGGCTGTCTGTCTGTCTGTTACCGCATCACGAGAAAACCAGTGGACAGATTTTAATGAAATTTGGTATGTTGATAGCTGGTTATCCGGGTCAACATATAGGTTACTTTATACCGCGGGAAAATATCTCATTTCTGAGAAAAAATACAAAAACTGCATAGTAAGAGTATACTAATATGTAAAACTTAAGAAATTGGTTTTTGGTCATCTGAACGCGGGCAAAGCCGCGGGCAATGCTAGTAATATATAATCTTATTATATATATAATTCTTCTGTAAGTGTGTTAGTCACCTAACTCCTTTTAAATAAACCTATCTTTTCGGTTGTTTTCACGGGTTTATTTGGATTTTTGGTTCCCGACATTTCGAATGCTAGAGCGATCATGGTCACGGGAGAGACAAGGTGTTAGATGTCACAAAGGTATTACATAGTTGTTACAGGTTAGTTGTAAAGGTATTTCATAGCCTACCCACAAATAACAAAATGAATTCAAAAAATTGAAAAATGGCATCAAATTACCTTACAATATTTTTTTATTTTAAACATTTTTATAATTTTAATTATTTTATAATTGAATATGGAATATTATTTATTTATTTAGTTTTAGCTGTTATTATTATAATTATTGTAATTTTTATAAAAAATATCCTAATAATTAGTAATTTATATTTAGTGTTGCCATTATTATATTTATAACCATAGAGAAAAAAATATTATTTATTAATTAAGCCACATAATTGTTCTATGTATAATTTAAAAAAAGTTCTCAACATTTTATGATGTTTTCGTAAAAGTAATCAACTTCAATCTCTCAAATATGTCGCCATATTTGAAACTCCAACGGTAGTCGCGTAAGGTTGACTCTCGAATTTGGAAAATAAATTAAGACACCAAATTGTACTTAACTACCAAATTAAGATATCCTTGAACTTAGGTAAGTCAGAACGGATATTATTAACAAGATTACACACAGTACTTTAAATATATGATTATAATTTTTTCAGAATAATAAAATTCTCATAATTGTAGTCATGAACAAAAAAACTTTTGAATAAGTAGTGCTTACCTCAAACATAAAAGTATCAACTTCCTCGTTAATTCCCGCGCTATCTATTTTTCCCTGCTCCTCCATAGCTAATAATAAATCCAACATTGCTAACCGCTTCTTCTTATTGCCATAAAAATCTTCTTCAGGATCATTATTTTTCTGCATATAAATTCTTATAGTCGCAGTTATCTCGACGTCTTTTAATTACGCGGTCCCGAAATGATCCTAATAAATTTAATAAATCCTTTTGTTTGCGACCAACTGAGCTTAAATTAAAAAGAAAATCTATATGAAACCAAACTGGTTGTCCTCTATAAGTTAAATATGTCCCCAGAGTATGTATTGCATCTTTATAACGTTTGCCTATGCCTGACGTCTCTGCATCTAGTTGGGTTCCCATTGCTGTTTCTGTAATCACATCATCATTGTATGACGTATAAAATACTTGTAATATGATGCATTTGGAGTTTTATCTTACCACATATTGAATTCAAAGTCATATTTGCTATAAAAGGATAAATATCTGTCTTTTGTTTGTCTACTTCCGACTCGAGGCTTTCAACAAATTTTTCTGTATTTTCAATGAGAATGGTACTGAAGTGGCGAAGAATGTTGAAATGAAATGCAGGGGTGAGAATTTTCCTTCGTTCATACCACTTTTCACCTGCAAGTTTGGTGTTAAAAGAAGTTAATAAATTAATATTTTGTAATATGTTAGCAAATACTTAAAAAAATTTATGTATTAATAAATATTTAAAAAATATAATTATTTTACCGCTACTTAGCAGGAGACCATCATTTAACCAAGGGCGAAGAGAGAAGTAAAAATAACCTTTTTTATTATACTTCGTATTGGTAAGCACAGTCTGTAAAATTTTTAATGTGTAGTACTTGTATAAATTAGTGTAATAAATATGTAAGGTAATTCTTTTTTTTTTTTTGGTAAAGAAAATAAAACCCTTCTTCGTATAAGTAGGTATGATAGTTTTTTTCATACTTTGTCTTCCAAGATTATATTACGTCTTATTGTTATAACAACACAAATAACCATATAATGCCCAGACGGGGAAAATAAGAACACCAAAAAATAATGCAACAAGTTTTATATCATTACGTTTTACATTATGAGTTTTTAAACCATCACTTCTCTTTTCGTATTACCATACATGTAATAAGTATAACACAATTAAATGTAATTTTAATGATTACTTTTTATACACAATTTACCACTTATTTTGTCAAGTACGTTCACCAACATAAATTTAATAGGTATTATTTTAACAAAGAATACGTAAAGTCCGGTCAAAATAGACATTCATCCCTGTATAAATTCCCAAGAAGCTGAAAATTTATATGAACGTTAGGGATACCATTGTAATGAAATTGTGAAAAGTCCCCATGGATCCCATGTGTGCAAAAAATTTTATACAAGGTCAAAGTTCGCGAAAATGGTTTTTTGAATTTTTTTTTTGCGAAACGGTTAGTTTTATGATAAAAATAGCTCTAATAATAAAAATTGTAGATCATACAAAAAAAATTGTACATTGTCTACAAAAATTGTTCTGACACTTTTTCCCCTAAAATTTACTATTTCTGAGAAAAAACGATTCTAACATGTACTAAAGTTGTATTCTCCATGAAATTTAAAATGCATGAGTATATTGAGTGCGTTGCATGTACATCAATAGGCTCATAATATAAGTAAAACAGAAGAAGATATTATATTACAGAAGATATATTATAAGGATATCTATACATATATATAAGTAATATTTTGGAACATTAACACACTGCACCATTTGGTTCCATGGTAAGCTACGAGGCTTGTGTTATGGATACCAGATAATTGATATACTGCACATATATAAACTCTAAATACATACATATTATAAATATAAACACGCATGACTGGAGTACATTCATGCTCATCACACAAATGAATGCCGCCAGTGGGATTCGAACCCGCGACCGCTGGCACAGCGAGTAGAGTCACTACAAACTGAGCCAAACGTGTCGTCAAAACAAAAACTTTTAGTCTGCGTGACTAATACATTGAATTGAATGATATTGAATGATAATTTCCTTTTATTTGATTTATCCGATTGACTCGGATTATTTATTATTATCTTTATTTATTTTTAGAAAAGAGGGGTGTTATAAATTTGACGTGTCTGTATCTGTGTGTCTGTCTGTGGCATCATTGCTCCTAAGCCTCCTAAAACTCCTAACCCCAATAAATATATAATAACAATAACGCTTTAATTTCGTTCTACATTTGTTGTAAAGTGTAAATTTTGCGCAAAATGAATATTCACTTCAATTGGTAAGGATGTTTGTTTTATTCACTGGATAATGTATGGAAATTAATTAAGGATGGAAGTTAGCTCGAAGTGAGGATTTATTCTTCATAATACCATACCTCATCTACCAAAGGTATTTTGTATCTAACAAAATTTTATCATTTATCTGTATTAATAAATATCACGGTTATTGGAATATTCAAAATATAAATGTTTTAAGAACCTTAAGTTATATTCGCTTTACCTTATATACATATTTAAATAATATATTCGACGAATAACAGCCAACAGGTATTACTGTAATTTGCCGGCTATCAAGGTTAAAGTTAAATGTTAAAACGATACCATAGTAGGTATATATATATATATATATATATATATATATATATATATATATATATATATATATATATATATATATATATATATATATATATATATATATATATAATATAAGTATAAAAAATATCACCTTATGGCATGATGTAAAAATAACCTTTTATGATAATTATAATTATTATATTGATCCATTTATTGAAACAGGTAATGTGTTTCACTATATGTCATTAAAATTACCATGTACAATTGTAGGTACCTACCAAGGCTTTCAGTCTCGTTATATTTACGAGTCCCGGGAAAAAAAATCGAGACTCGGCGTGGTCTCGAAATTCCCGGGAAAAACGATACTTTCGAGACTATTCCAAAAATGGTTTCATACTCATAGGCTGGGTAGTTAGGCAGTCTTTTTTTACATTTTCTTATTTTACATTCATTTTTATTTTTAAAAGATCGAGCCTTTTTTTAGGAGAGTTTTTTTGAAAGTTAGAGCTTATTTATTGGTCTTATTACTGAGTAGACTCTGTTTTCCTATACCTCTTATTTAAGGAACTTACCTCTACATCCTCTGGATTGTGTATTATTACGTGTTTCATTAAGCCAATTTTGATTTTAAATAAATCTTTATATGTTTTAGCTAAGATACGAAGGTAATTAAATAACTCATCTGAAAAAAATATAAATATGTATATAATTTAATAATAATATTTTTCTATTTACTATATATTTAGCATAGGTAATTGTTAGTTCTAACAAACAACAAACTTTAATGATAGTCAGATTGCAATAAAATATAAATATCTTACCGGATTCCATTATAAAATCAAAAGTATTTCCAAAAAACAATATTCCTTTGGGTCCGGGAATTTTTTCAAATTCTTCATCGATTAACAGACGATTATAAAAAAAATATAGCAGAGAAAGTATTCCCAGCATTAACACTAAGAACCACAACATTTTTGTAAAAAATAAGTCTACGAGTATAACTTTAATAATTTTTTTTTAGAACAATATTTTATTTTCTATAAATTAATTTCGTCAAAATATCAACATACAAGGAATCACCACGATGTTATTGAAAAACAAAATACTAAATACGTATGCTCCATATCAAGTACCTGTAAGGACTACTCATAGAGTATATTGCTACATATATGGACTACTTCACTTCAATTGCTATCCCACCTAAATACATAACATATGTAGAAAAATACAATGCCGCGCAGCGCAGTTTTTTTACATCATAAAGTTGTAAGATACAATGTAAAATCAAGTCGGTTAATTTATTAGTACCTATGTATGGAAGCATCTAACAACTTTATCATAAATTCTTACCTAATTAGTTTATGGACCGATCCGATTCCGTTTATTTTTAAGAGAAAAAATAATTGTTTTTAAAACGTTAGCAGGTATATTAGTAACAAAAATCCGTAAAATGCTCTCGAGAAATGGGTGAGGAAAAACGTTGAAAAATATTTATTTACTTAAAAAAATATTTGCTTTCTGTGACGTCCTATCGAAAAATGTTCTTGATAAAAGTTGTAGGTTTAGTAAAAATCTACAACTTTTATAGATGACAGTTTTTAAAATAACCTCGAAATTTTCGCGATATTTATGATATATGTATGTTTTTTAATTTTTTCTTGATTTTTTTTTAATTTCTGCGATAATTTTTAGATTTTCATAAAACTAGGGGAATGTAATATTCGAAACACAATATAATAACCAAATTTTTTTTCAATGGAAATATTTAGCTGTTTTCGAGTTTACGTTTTAAGTTCTCGGGAGGCTGAAAATCACCCCCAAGTTCAAGTAGATGTTTACATTTAAAAAAAACCCGTTCTATTTTCGAGCACATTCAATTAAAAAAATTGAAGAAATCGATAATTTTTACTTCGTAAGCTACATTTTTTTAATAATCATTGAAAAGTTGTACTTTATTGACTAATTTTTAATAAACTGATTACACCAATATATTATGCGAGAAAAAACGAAAAAAATAGTATACTTTTTAATTTTACGGTTATTGTTTATATAATGTCGCCGTAAATATTCATATTTATAGCTTTACAATTTGACGAGTCGTGAAAAATTAAAAAATATTGAAGTTACGTAAAGTAGGTATACTATTTCTTTTGGATTTTCCCCCGTAGAATCTATTTATGTTATAATTTTTCGAATTATTGAAAAAAATATATAGGATGCTATATATATATATATATATATATATATATATATATATATATATATATATATATATATATGTATACTCTAAGGGATGTTATAATGTGTTAACAACTGTCTTTCCAGTAAATAAATAAAATACTTATTAAGTAACCTTTTTTGTTTCTAATAGAATTTTTTTCCATATAAAACACACAGACACAGAACAAATATCTATTTTCATTACACAAAATATTTGTCCTTGGTGAGAATCAAACCCACAACCTAATAAAGCAGAGTTATTATAGATTGAGCTGCGAGGTCAGCTAATGTGAAATAATTCCTGTGATAAAAGGGTTGGTACCCATGTCTAAACTACCTAAAGGTTAATGCACTTTATTGCCAATCTATATGGCTCGCACTACATATAAGGTTTTGGGCAGAGATGCGCAAAATAGTTTATAAAATGTATTTAAATACAAAATGCAAATACTTTTCATATTTTTTATTTCAAACACAAAATATAAAAAGTTTTTCATTTTGTATTTAAAAAACTAAATGCAAAATAAGTATATAAAAATATGCATTTCAAATCTAGTATTTTAAAAATGTCACATCTCTAGTTTTGGAGTCTATATTTTGTCATTTGTCTCTGTCATTTGTTTTTAAACAAAATTTCATGTACAGATTTCGCTAACTTACTATTTTATTATATATAGATAAAAATAGTTATTGCAAGTGTACTTTGTAAGATATTAGCGCATTATTTTGATGAATCTCTTAAGGTTTACCAGCATCAGTTTTCTAAGGACGACTCGATAAAACCAGTTATTGTGTTTTCCCGTCGGAATGAATGATTTCCCTGCTCTAAAAAGTATCCCACATGTTGATCCAAGTAATAAGTTGTCTAGAAATCAAATGTCGATTTAAAGACAAAACATTGAGATTGTTGATTAGACTGTACATTGATTGTGGCTGATTTATTACGAAAAATATTATTCAAACACAAATGCACATGTCCTAAAATAAAAGCCTGTTCTGTATTACACGCGCGGAATTCGAGACCTCGAAAAAAGTTAATGAACTCATGTATGATGAAGATTATCGTAAAAATCTTTTTGATAAGTGTATTTTGTTTAGGAAAAATAATATATATGATAAATTAATAAAATAATTAAAAACAATAAATAATTTTAAGTAGTAAAAAATACTGTTTTATTTAATATTTTTCATTAAACAATACGGATTACCTACAAGCTAATTTGTATTGAACAAAAAACTTTGCATATTAGCAAATAAATAAAATCTAAAGGATCCACCTTTTTTTAAATCTACACAAGCGTGTGGTTACAAAAATTCGAAACTTTTGAGACTATAGCTCTTTCCACGTGAATCCGTATCGCCGCAATTTTTTTGATTTCTAAGACTTCTTTCCCGGTCGGTTTCAGTTGAGCGCTCACGCTAGGAGGTCTGTCTGATTAAACCCATGTTGCAGCAGCAAATGTGCTATATTCTTTAAATCTCTGCCCGCAAGTATTGCAACTCCTTTCGGAAAAATTCTTTCTTGTTTTTACTTTATTAATTTATTTTTTCCATTTCGTTTCCAAAAATTTTATTACCTTCTATCGTAGTAGTAGTATTCAGCCCTTTTTAACGTCCCACTACTGGGCGCGGGCCTCCCATCAATACGAGGGGGATCAGGCCATAGTCCACCACGCAGGCCAAGTGTGGGTTGGCGGACTTCACATGTCTTTCGAAAACTTGCTAGGTTTTCTCAGACATGCAGGTTTTCTCACGATGTTTTCCTTCACCATTAAGACAAGTGGTAATCATGTTGGAAATGATTCGCACATGAAAATATCAGAGGTGCGAGACCAGGGATTTGAACTCGCTTCACTCGGTTTCACAAGCGAGCGCGTTACCACTGGGCTACCACTGCCTTATTATATACTGGTTCTTATTTGTAGCTGAAAGTTGTTCGGACTAAGGATGATGAGGAACCCGTATTAACATACAATGACATTATGTAATTGACTTAATCGATCGTGAATATTGTTGTTGTTGGTTGTTGTGATAAGTGAAATTTTGAAGGCTGGTGCCCTGCTTGCGTGCTGCGTGTGCGTGTTTGGATGACACACAGTGTAACATTAACTTACCAACTGTTTCATTAATTAATCCAGTTTATATGTGCTTACAGTCTGTTAATTAAAAGAAAATACTAAAGGTAGTAAAAGATGAAATGACTTTCCTAATTTTCAGGAAAACTCTTATGGTGATATCAATTGCCTTAATAAAACATCATAGCAATTTTACTTAACTGATGTATTCCAAAATAGTTTATAAAAAATATTATGTATTAGTAATTATAATTGCTATTTTCGTTTTTCTAATTTCACATAAATAGGATCTCTGACTCGTAGCACGTAATCAGTAACGAAAATGACATCCTGTGGTGTGGTGACGGGCAGCAGCCGGAAGCGACGCAACACAGCTGATAAGGCCAGTTTCAACTCCATCATTGCAAATTTTTGCCCTATATAAATTACCAAAAATAAGTGTAAATACCATGAGCTCTTTTGTAAATAGCTAATTAGTAAATAAACACATACCTAGCTACATATTTTACTTGATTATAGAATTCGTCTGTACTTTATTCACTTTGGTAATTTTTCCAGGAGTTGATTCCTTTAATTTACTCCCAGAACTATACGTCAAAAACAACACTTCATAATTAAAGCATGTATCGTTCAAGATTTGCTTTAGTAAATAGGTAAAGTAGTTTTAGCTTTGAAGTTTTATCTATATATTTTGATTATTCTATATATTACATCAATCGTCATCATCATCATCATTATATATATATATATATATATATATATATATATATATATATATAGAGAGAGAGAGAGAGAGAGAGAGAGAGCGTTTTAGTTTTACTTTCGACTAGTAAGATACTCGTAGAATACTTTTTGTTTTTATAAATACATACATGTTTGAATCACAAAATATATTAACCTACGACTTCATTATAAGCAAATTATGAAAATTTATATGAAAATTATGTTTAAGTAATTTTGCTTACCTATACAATTTCTTGGTCCAGCACTGAAGGGGATGTACGCGTAGGGATGCCAAGTAGGCTCTACTAAAAATCTTTCCGGTCTAAACTCTTGAGGCTCAACGAATTGATCGATTCTTCTGTGAAGATCAAATATCAAAATGGCACACTCTGTTCCTGCAGGTACTTCATATTCCCCTGTTAGTTAAAATGACAGGTTCATAATATTTATACTATACTTTAGATATAAAATGAAGCTACATAATATATGTAATTATAATTATATATATTATATTAATCATACTATATTGTAAAGTAAATAAAATACACATAATAAAGAGAACTTCATTAGGTTATAAGATTTTATTTATCATATATTATATATGAAGCATTGACTTTATACTATAACGATCATGTCAATTTTCATTAAAACTAATGAAATGATTTTTAAATGCTTAAAATGATGAGTCGTAAATTGTGAGTTTTATCACGATTGGCTTAGCACTTTCATATTACAATCACACTGTAGAATATACTCATAGTAACATTGCTTTAGTGAACATTTTTAATTACCTAATTTAAGTGGTTCATTATTCCTTCGAGTGATGACTGGTAACGGTGGATATAATCTCAAGCTTTCTTTTATACAGCATTCTAAATATTTCATTTGTGCTAAGTCGGCCATTGTCAAAGAACATTCCTCTACAACTTTATCCTTGAAATTAAATGAAAAATAAGTAGATATATCACCTATTTAGTTAAAAGAAACGAGTAGTAAAAGCAAATATACTAATAATTAAAAAAACCTGCTTGATAAATCTAAATATGAGCATTGTAGATTTAATATTATAAATACTCAAGGTAACTATCCAGTCATTGACTAATTTTGTTTATTTTTTTTTTAATTTATTACAGTTTATATGTGTACTATTTACTCTTTTCCTTCACAAAACAAATCGTTCCTGTTATATACATTATACATATACATATATGTACATAAGAATTTAAATAAAGTTTTCACATAGATACCTGTACATCTGGATGGTTAGCCAAAAGCATCATTGTAAACTGCAAAGCGTTAGCTGATGTATCATGGCCCTGTAAAGTAACAAAAAATTTAAATCGTAGTTTTCAATTGTAAATTTAAAACTTTTAAAACTTCTCGCTATTGGACGTATAACAGAAGATTTTGACATTTCACTTAGATCTTTGTTTTCCACCAATCAAAAGTAAGTACTTTAAAAATAATTTCACTTTATGTTAATTAAAAATAACGCTATTTGATGATATTTGACCACGAAATGCGCAAAAACCTCTTTTCTTCGGTTAAGGCAATGTTCTTTGTACACTTACATTAGTATAAAAATATAAATCTTTGCGTGATATCTCTGTTAAATTTAAGCTTATAGTTTTATAATCATTTATTCATTTGCATTCAGTATAGTGTATTATGACAGTAGACTATGTCATATAGTATAGATATTTCAAAATATACAACTTTCACTCACTCCGAACATAAATGTATCAACTTCTTCACCAATTCCTTGTGAATCGATTGCGCCATCCTTCTCAGCCTTTATTAGAAGATCTAACATAGCCATCTTCTTTTTCTCATTTAAATGAACATTTTCTTCGTTATCAGCATTTAATTCATCGACGAAATGCATATTTATGGTATCATTACGATTTCGTCTTTTTTCTATAACTCGATTACGAAAAGAAGTGAGATTGTTAAGTATTTGTTTTTGTTTACGTCCAATTTTAGTCAAATTGAAAATAAAACTTGGGTACATCCAGACCCTCTGTGCCCGATAAACTGCATATTGTCCGATCTTATATATACTATCTTTATATAGTTTCCCAAAGTTAGTAGATTCTTCATCCAGTTTTGTGCCCATGGCAGTTTCTGAAAATAAAAGAAACATCTACTACATTGTCGCGTAGTGGAGAGTGTTAGATCATTACATCACACCACATTAAAATTGGCACGTCTGAAGCATGCTTTATACATCCTAAGGCAGTTGTCAACACATGACAATTAACGGACAAGAACAGTTAAGTTGTGCCGAGTGTAAGAAAGGACCAAAACATTTTCCAGAAAGGAATTGAAATTACTAGAAAAGATTCGCGAATACTAGAATGTTTTTAGTTTATGCATATAAAATGGCCGGCAGTGTGTCGAGAGACCAGTTGAATTTTGGAGCTAAAAGAAAACTGAGAAGAAATACAAAAAAGTGGAAAAGTGAGAAAAAGTTAAATCATTGTGCAAGTGTAACTAGTGGTGTAAAATAGTGCTAAGAGACTGAACCAAGCCAAAACTGTGCACGTAATGTGTGTTTTTGCAAACCACCATAAGGAACTCTTGTGAAGCAAAAGTAATAATACATCTATAGTGCACAAAATATACTTTAATTTACGATCCCAGAACTTGTAGAACGTAAAAATATTAACTCCTGAGTTTTCAGAAGTCAACAATAGGCGAGAAGAATTATATAGCTTTACACTATTTCCCATGCAGATTAAATTTAATAGGGTCCTGACACTTTTTTTTTAAAAGGAGTTTTTTATCTATATTAATATTATAAAGATGCAGAGCTTGTTTGTTTGTTTAAACGCGCTAATCTCATGAACTAATGAACTACTAATCCGATTTGAAAAATTCTTTTTCCAATAGATAGCACGTTTATTGAGGAAGGCTATAAGCTATATATCATATAATATATAGTCGATCTACTCCATGCTAACCGTTAAAACGTACTTAGGGACGAACCCGAGCGAAGCGAGGGTGAGCCACTTGTTTTATAAATGAACGCATTATTTACGTCACTCCTTTCTCCACTTTTAGCGTGTGTTTTAAATGTAAAAATCACAATTACTAAAAATTATAATTTTACTAAAATATTCATATACCTAAGCCATACATAAATGTGAAGTATTTCTAAGAATAACTAACCACATATCGAATTTAAAGCAAACTCATTTATGTAGGGTAAAATTCTCGTTTTTGTTTGATTTGCTTCTGCTTTTAGATCTTCAACGAATTTGTCACAATTGTCTTCAATGATTGCTTTAAAATTTGTAAGAACGTTGAAATGAAAAGCTGGAGTTAGTAATTTTCTTCGGTGATGCCATTTGGGTCCTGCAAATAAAATATATAAACCTTAAAAGCTCAGAGTAAATAAATAGACTGTCCTTTAATTCAATCAGATAATATGTAAAACAATTTTTTTTATTCGAAAAATTATAAATAAATATAATATTTCTAAAAGTATAGAATCTTTTTTATTAAATTGTTAACTAAATAATGTTTAAATTGGAATTTAAATTTAATATTTTCCATACAAAATTACAACGTTATCTAATCATTTAACGATACTCACCATTACTAATTAATAAGCCGCTTTTCAACCACGGTTCTATAAAATCATATACATAACCTTTCGTATTATGCCGAGTACCACTAAGAACAGTCTGCAAGAAAAAAAAAAGAATGGCAAGGCTGAGTAAGAAATAAGAAAATTTCAAATTATAACTTTATACGATGTTTTTACCTCGATGTCTACTGGATTGTGTATAATAACTACCTTCACGGGTCCAAATTTTAATTTAAATAACCTTTTGTATCTATTACATAAGTGTCTGAAGTAGTAGAACATTTTAACTAAAACAAAAATAAGTTGCGGTCAGAAGACACAAATTCGCTTGAACAATACCTATTTTTGTACAATAATAAATTACCAATAATTTTATTCAAATTCTTGTATCAAATTAAAGTATTTATTCTTCACTTTTATATTATTGGAAGGTGTTTTTACTCAATTTACAGCAATATATAATATTATAAAGAGGAAAATTTTGTGACTTTGTGACGTTGTAGGGGGTAATCTCGAATTGATAATTATATGATATGATAGAATTTTTGTCTGCCTGTCTATCTGTCTGTTACCGTATCACAGAAAAGCCACGGGAGGGATTTAGATGAAATTTGGTAAGAAGATAATTTGAGACCCTGGAAAGGACATAGGACACTTTAGTCCTGGAAAACTACATTTTTTAAAAACACATGGCGACATCTATTGACGAATATCTAAATAACATATAAACAAATTTATTAAAATAACTATTTTAATAAGTAAAATAGCTATTGATAATTTGATTTTCAAGATAAGCTATTTTTAATAGTTTTTACCATATTTAGTATAAGTTACCTTGCTAAAATGTTTTTAATATCATCATAGTTTTACACTAACGAGTTTTTGTATTTTTCTCAAAAATGAGATATTTTCCTGCGGTAACAAGTATCCTATATACTGACCCGGATAACCAGCTATGATCATACCAAATTTCATCAAAATCCCTCCAGTGGTTTATCTGTGATACGGTAACAGACAGATAGACAGACAGACAAAAATCCAAAAACTATAGATTTGGCCTCTGTAACGATAATAATGTCTATTACAATAAGATTTTCCAAAAAAATATTTAATGTACCCATTCGGCTTAGTTACTATTTAATTAGGTATATGTATAGATAGATGTCAAATATTCACGTAGAATGATAAGAGAAGAAAGTATTATATTAAATCTAAATTATTATTCCATGAATTAAAATTACTGTTCTTTTTTGGTTCTTGTTGATACTAGAAAACTAATTTGATTTTAAAATAGTTGTAGAATAGACTATAAATTTATTAACGCCTCCGTGGTTAGTTTCCGGGAAATCAATTGTTAACTGACATGTCGGCGTATCCGCTACCCTTTAAGCGTGTCCATTATATTCATATTGGCGAAAATACGACTTAAAAAAATATTGGTACAAATAATGACAAACCTGGATCCATTACAAGTTCTAAAGTGTTGTTAAGCAAGAAAATTCCCGGTGGTCCAGGAATTTTATCGAATTCCTTGTTTCGTGTCATCCAATACAATGTTACCAAAAATAATAATAAGAACTCTAATACCAGAACCATTTTAGCTATTTCACTTCTTTTACACTTTGATAGATAGAATACGATAAAAATATTGTTAACTGTGTATAATTTATACTTTACACTTTTTAGTTGAACATAATTTAAATGTACCACTAGACGTCACACGTGTAAAACTTGACGGTGAAAATGAATAGTCTTTTGCAGAAGTTCCATATATAACTTACGAGTTAGTAAGATAATAGCCGCAGAAGCAATAATAAGCGTTTTTGATTATTTTTACTATTTCGACGGTATTATACTATTTCGACGGCACGTTTGGCTCAGATTCAGTCAGCGGTCGCGGGTTCGAGTCCCGCTGGGGTCATTCATTTCTGTGATGAGCACGATGTTGTACTCCAATCATGGATGTTTATATTATGTATATATTTAAAAGTATATATGTGTGTAGTGTATTAACTATCTATGTAGTATCCATAACACAAGCCTCGTAGCTTACCATGGAAGTAGATGGTGATGTGTGTTAATGTCCCAACATATTTATTATTTATTTATGTATTTTAATCGACTTCAAAAAAGGAGGAAGCAATCTATACGGTATATTTAGTTGTCGTCAATTGTGGACCAATTTGCATTAGTTTTTTCTAAATAGGTAAATATCAAGAAAATTTCAACCTTGGGGTAAAATAATTTATGTTTAGGGGATTTTAAAGTAGGTATGTGTTTGTACGTCGTAAAAAGCAATGAGTTATTATTAGATAATATTATCTATAAAGAGTGTTTATTTTATTTTTTGACCATCATACCATTTAAAACATGAATAACGTCTAAATCTTTACATGTTAAAATCCTTAAAATATTGCTTTTATGTATTAGACACATAACTATTCTTTTAGCCATTACATTGTAACCAATCAGAACAGAATTTATTGAAATATATGTTTTTTAAAACCATATAAATATTTTTCTGGAAATTTCTTAGAAGATATAGAGTTAGGAATACTTTGTTTATTTATTTATTTAAACACTTTATTGCACACAAAAATAAAAATGATACATACAAAAAAAATACATTTAAAGAAATGTGCAAAGGCGGCCTTATCACTAAAAGTGATCTCTTACAGGCAACCGCTAGAAGTAGGATACAAAAGTTAACAGAAAGCGGAAAGGTGCATAAAGTGTACTCAATAGACGTATTATACTACATATTGTTATTAAATATTATTCATATATTAATTTAAGGAAATTAGCAGCTTTGGTCTGAATTAAATTTATTCATCAATTTCTATTGAATTTTTATTGAAGAAATTGAGTACTATTTTATTTATTTTTTTTTTAATTAAAAATAGTACTCAATTTCCGATGAAGACTGCACTATGGATTTTTCCATAAGCCATGCGTGGTTTTAAATAATTTTAAGTGTCAATTCCATCGATATATAAATAAGTAGATACACAGTTTCTAACAAATATTTCTTCAAAAAATGACGTCAAAAAAAAGTGTGTAACAAAACACAAAAAAGTTCTGATTGTGTTACCACAAATTCGAACTAACGCATATGAAAACAATGTGCGTTACGTTTTTAAAACTTGTCGAAAAACAATCGCCTTCGAGAGTTACTCGTAGGAAGTATACATTGACTATTTAATATTATAAAATTGTTTTAAGGTAAAAATGAAATTCCATAGTGCATTTATTCCTATCAAATAAAACTCGAATAATGCGGTCTTTTTTGAGGACACTTTTGAAACGCTACTAATTATGTATCTCTTGAGTTTTTATATGTATATCAATGGTCAAGCCGTAGATAATCTAAAAGTCAGGCGCTTACTGGTATAGGATCTTAATGTTTATAAGTCAAAAATCTGATAACGTCATAACCATGACAACATAATATCAATATACCAACAATAAAAATGTATTCTCTCATAAACAAAAGTTACAATAAAAATAAGAATGTAGTAAAATTAAAAAGCTTACGAGTAAATATCGTATAAAAGTAAGTTTCTCAATGAAACCATATCGGCGAAGTAATAAAGCATTTATGCTTGAAGTAAGTTCTTATTTCATTAATTACATCTATACTAATATTATAAAGAGGAAAGATTTTTTGTTTGCTTGTACCGAGTAAATTTTAAAACTACTGAACCGATTTAGATGAAATTTGGTAAGAAGATAGCTTGAGACAATGGGAAGGACATAGGATAGTTTTTGTCCCGAAAATCATTCCTTTAGGGGGGGTAAAATTGGGAATGAAAGTTTATATGGGGAAGCAAGCTATGGACGAACCCGAGCGAAGCGAGGTTGAGTCGCTAGTGATACATATATGTACGTATAAATGCAGTGATATTTCTTAAATTATGTCTACCGCATTATCGACCTCTTCTTCTTAAACTACGCTACACTACTCTCGCATCCGTTAGGTAGGTACTTTTCCCTTTAGCTTTTAGGTACAATTTTTTTTACAGTATACGACTTTATCATCGCAAATAAGTCACTAGGAAAATTACGAATTTCGTAGCAGCCTATTTTTTTTTAATTAAATTTAAGAGTTTTGTTATTTGTTCGATAATTGGTTGAAAAAAAAACTATATTGCTAAAAATCTATATAACATGATTCATAACATAAGATTATGGTTGTTTATTTTATATGGACACAAAAAGAGTCGTAGATATTTATCACAAACCGACAACAGTCGAACGATGAAAGATATGTTATTTTTTCCGATTATTATCAAACGAATAAATTTAGTAAATTTAAATGGCTATTGGTAAAAACTATCGACGACTATCTCTCTTATAATACAAATACATTTAATATCAAACTTTGTGTTTACTTTGTTATATATGAGATTTACGTAAAGGAAATTAATTACATAACAAATTTGAACCGTTTTTACAGAATTTTTCCTTAACATTTTAAGAAGATTTCCTTAAAATAAAAAGTAAAGTACGTTTTAAAAAATACCCATATTTGTGCACAATACAGCGGCCTGTAACCTGTAAACCTGTAGATAGACAGATAGATAGATACTTTATTGTAGATACCAAAGAAGAGTACAGAAGAATAACAAAAAGGCATGCAAAGGCGGTGTTATTGCTATGAGCAATCTCTTAGAGACAACCTTTGGTGAAAGGATTAGTGGAACCGTAGACGGGACGGTACAATTAATACTAAATACAAGCATGATAAACTACGTTTACAAATATAAATACATATATATAGATACATAAATACATATCTAAGATGTAGTATATATATACACTCAATAACTAAAAAGATAGATAATAATTAATTAGACGACGTGACTCTGTACCTAATTAATACTAAATGTAATAAATAGCCAGTGAGTAATGCTCTTTTCATTAATAAGGATTTACGACATTTTTATTTTACCAATAAAAAGCATAGTAAAAAATAATTTTAAGTTAACTGCTCTTTTATCCTTGAAAAAATATTTTTATTAGAGTTATTTCTCTAACAAATTGATGACATTAAACATAATAGCATCATAACAATATTAAGTTAAAATACAAATAAATAATTGTCAATTTTTATTTTAATATCCATACTAATATTATAAATGTGAAAGTGTGTTTGTTTGTTTGTCCTTCTTTCACGTCGAAACGGAGTGACGGATTCGCGTGAGTTTTTGTTTAGAGATAGTTGGAGGGCTGGAGAGTGACATAGGCTCCATTTCACCGCGGGAGATTATATAATTTCCACGGGAAAACACGTTATAATACAATAAAAAAAATTATGACCAAAATTACTTGAAACTTGGTATTAATGCTCTTCAATAAAAATAAATAAATAGGTGTTTTAGCATTTTTCGAAATTCATCCTATAAGATCTGTACCAGAGAAGGTATCCCAAAGAAAATAAAAACTATTTGTTCGATGGGTAAAGTGATGGCTACTTTTTGGGATAGGCAAGGAGTCATATACATTCATTTTTTGAAGAAAGGCATGACAATATTCAGCTCTTATTATGCTGCATTGTTAGATACGTTGATTAATGAGTTGGTCAATAAAACGATCGCACCTAACAAAAAAACAAAAAAACTTTTTCACCGTGATAATGCTCGGGCACTCGTCTGCAACCACGACGTCAAAATACGTTGAATTACGATATCAATTATTGCCACACCATCAATATTCGCCAGATTTGGCTCCTAATGACTTTCTCCAAGTCCTACATGAAAAAATAGTTTGGTGGGAAAAGATTTTCATCTAATAAGGATATGATAGCTGAAATGTTTGCCGATTTTCCACGATTTGACCAAAGAATATCGTGAAAGGAGACTATCTAGCAATATAAAAGAAAATTTGCCGATTTTTTTTTTCTCTTTTCAAAGTCTCCGATTTATCACACGACCCTCGTACATTCGTTTGTGTCATGTCCGAGCTCCGCAGTATCGCCCTTCACAATCCAACTTTTACGCATTTTATGAACTTGAAAATTATTAAAATTAAGTGCAAAATCTAATACTTTGACCTTTTTCAGCAAAATCGTTTAGAAATTACGAGGGAACACAGGATCAGACATTACATACATACATATACAAACGCGCCCACGCACGCACACGCACATGCACACTTACCCGCACACTTTGGGCTCTTTTTACCCTACTGCGGCAAACCGCAGTCGGGTACAAAGAGTCCACGATCCTCAACTGAAAGGCATCATTGATAGACATAACATTAATCCCATAAACGTCAGATCTATGGATCGATACTTTCAGTTCATTTAGATTCACGCAACAAATATTTTGTATGACAAGAAGCTCTTTGGAATGTGCCCTAGAAGCTGAGAGAGCTTAATGATATAGCTCAATTAATATATCATTCCAATTTTTATATGATTATAACTAATTCTGTTGTTAGTTTACAAAATATTTTTATTATTTTACAGTTCCGGTCGGCTAATAGTCTGGGGCGTGCCCGTCTCTTACTGGTCGAATTCGGCAAAGATGTATTCTCTTTGTGGCGCTACGGAGCACCTTTTCCTACATTTCTAAAACTTATTGGAACTTTACTTCTGTGTCTTATTGCGATCCTGCCGCTGCTTTATCCCCTCTTCGCCTTTGCCTTTACATATTTTACATATGAAAGTCTTTATCTAAGGTATTTTCGCATCATATACATATTCATAGAAATAGTAAATAATGAGACAATGAGAATTTACCGACTTTGCTTATTTAACTTTAGAGAAATTGTATAATCGTAGTAAGAAAAATCTAATGATATAAAAAGCAAAAAGTTTCATGCAAAACCGGTTTAGTAATTGTAGCCTTTTTTTTAAACTTAAACCATATTACTCAATACAATATATAGATACAATATAATAATTGCCTATCCCTTTCAGACCTGACACTGAACGGCAAGGTATTTCACACTGAAAGTTATTGTCTCTAGCTAATTTGGGGTTGCTGAAAACGAATTTGCTACTGAAAAAAATCTAGGTAAACTGAAAATCGGTTTTTCAGGATGCTCACAATTGTGAGGGATCGGACCAAGTTTTGGTACACTCAAGATTGTGAGGGTTGATAAATAAGAACATTTAATTCAGAAAATTAACTTTAATCACCATGCAACTCATCAAAATTATCATAAAACTAACAGGATTATTTATTTAAATTAATATCAGCCTTTTTTCTTAGACATAATCAACAAAATTAGGATTTATTACTTATAAGGAACAATTTTTTTAGTCTTAATAATAATTCTCTCTTTGGACGTAATTTTAATCACATTTTTATTAATTATAACTCCCTCCTTATTTCTCATTATGAAATACGTGAAAGCACTGGTTATCTTTGGTATTATAAAGATAAACGTTGCACTTTGTGCATCTAACTTTTGACCGACTGCTGCAGCTCTTCAGTCTACAACATCGTGGCGCTTTTATTGTGTCACATATTGGCCAGTGATTATATCCCTCTAGTCTTTTATATCCATTGTTGGACACGTAGTTGGTTTGTAATAAGATATTTCAGGCATCTCAACCAGATCGTCTGTAGGATCACGTTGCCCCTTTCTAGTAGTTCCACCGAGCAAAAAATCATATCGAAGGGAAGCATGAATACTTTTATAGGCCACTTCCTTGTTTTGTGCCAAGACCTGTATGCTTCCAACGTCTGATCACCGACATCTACTCCGCCATGTTCTTCTTATAGGGCATGGGGCAGTGACATAACTTTTGCTTACACACACTCGTTCTCCGCAGGCTGAGTACCGAGGCAAGTGGAAGCCATCAATATAGATTTACTATCTTTCCATTTAACTACGCAAACTTTTCTTTCACTGCGTTTACTACTTCTTCATAGTCACCTTGCTTCATTTGTGAATCTTTCGTAAATAAATAACCTTTGAATCTGTTAGTTATCAGAGTCCCAGTGACATCTATTTACTCAGCAATCAATTTCTCCATCAGGGGAATGGTCGTGAAATAGCGGTCGAAAAATATAAAACTACCTTTAGGCAATGTAGATATCAATCAATCAAGCTGGTGCTGCTACAATAGAAGCCCTAACATCCTCCTCTTGTTCTTCTTAAGATGGGCTGTTAGGCTCTTCCCCTGGCGGCACCTAATTTTTGTCTTCTTCGGAGTCGTCGCCGAAGTCAGAGTCATTTATTGCGTCCATAACAGCATAATCGTCAAGTACTAAATTCTTCTACTCGTGGTGATTGTAACATCGAAATAATACCTAAAATAAAGCAAAAAAAACAGTTTTTTTATTTGTACTAAAATACTAACAAAAAGTAGAGTATAAACCGAGCCCTCACATTTGTGAGGTTTATGTTTGCGGCATTAGAATCATAATCACGTAATCTGTAATTCACTATTTTTCATCTCACGGGCTATTTTGCACTCATTCTTAACACAATAAAATAAAAACAAACACAAATAATGCTCACCAGAATGAAAAACTTAATCACCACGATGACAGGTCGCGACACGTTCACCTCGCGTGGGCTCGGTCGCACTTTGACTCACAGAGACGACAGGTGCCGCCGCGATAAAAATCATAGGCATAAAGGACTACACTCATAACCGTGCGAGGTCGTCCCCGTTCGCCAACAGTTTCAAACGAAGCGTATAAAAAATCTTAACTTCATACTCACAAAAGTGAGTACAGGGTCCGAAAGGGCTATGGCAATTTTCGTAGGGCTCTTACATTTATATAAATTATTCTAAATTAAAATATTCTATAGAATATATATCTACATATTATGTTTATTATTATTTATTATTATTAAGCTTCAATGTCTGATATTCTTTGATTTATAAATTACTTACTATAAGATTCTCGGTTTTTCCATAATTTATTTTAATCGCGTTAACGTTCCTAAAATTGTCAATTGGCCGAGCCAGAACAAACCTTGAGGATTGTGAAGTATCAATACGTGGCGCGAGTAGGCTTAAAAAAAATGCTATCTGTTTCATACCGCTCGCTTTGCCAACCCGTATGGTGCGATAGAGAGAATTGCAAGTCTTAGCGGCAAATACCTACATTTCCTTTTTGAAATATTGTTTTGCGCGATAACGTTTTCACCCCCATCCCCACACCCACCTCCCCCCGCCCCCTAAGCATTTACGAAATGAGACAATTTTGGTTTCATTAGATTCAGTACACCTTAATCTAGGTCTGTACGTTTTTCTTTTTTAGTAATTCAGTTTAGTTTAATTAAAAAAACGCTGAGGAAGTTTTTAAGTCAAAAATATAGATATTTAGATGCTAATAACTTCTATTGTACGCAATATTTCTTTATAATAAAAAGTTATGGACCTAGTTTTTCATTATATCTACAACATTTCCAAAAATTATGACAATTAGACTATGTTTATGGGGGGAAAAACGTTATCGCTTTTTGTATGTAAATTTACATCTTCACAATTCTCTTAACCGGCGCAATATATGTGAACTCGTTAGTAAGTGCCATTGTATGAATTTTGTCTATGTATTGTATTTTCTCATATGCTTAATTAAGCCTTAAATAGTAATGTACTATTACTGTAATCTTTACATATAATAAAATTTTAACTAAGCCGAATCTGTACATTAAATATTTTTTTGAAAATCTTATCGAAATAGTCATTATTATCGATACAGAGGCCGAATCTATAGTTTTCAGAATTTTTGTCTGTCTGTCTGTCTGACTGTTACCACATCACGAGAAAACTACTGAACAGATTTTGATGAAATTTGGTATGGTGATAGCTGGTTATCCAGGTCAACATATAGGATACTTTTTACCGCGGGAAAATGTCTCATTTCTGAGAAAAAATAAAAAACTGCAATGTAAGAGTATACTGATATGTAAAACCTAAAAATTTGGTTTTTGGTCATCTGACCGCGGGTAGCGCCGCGGGCAATGCTAGTGTGAAAAATGAAAAATAAAAACGTCTTTCAGTTGGTGGCTTAACGAGCCCAGGCGCTTTCTGCCATATGGCATATTCCAGCGCATACTCTGTCTTACATTCCAACCCTGTAATCCAGCCGATGTATGGAAGGTTCGAGAAGTTCTCACCCGTGGTATTCTTCTTACTCATTCGCTCGCCACCTCCATGGACTACCTCTGCGTCATGCAGGGATTACTTGATGAAACATAAAGGTAACATAACTATAGATATATATGTTAATGGCACCAAAACTAACTTTGTTTGCCTACAACGCCTGACGTATGTGCCGTTTTTAACCAGCTTCCAAAAAGGAGGAGGTTCTCAATTCGTCGGAATCTCTTTTTTATGTATGTTCTCGAAGACGCCTGAAGCGATTTGGATATTTTTTTTTGTTTCAAAGGGTTATACTTCCCAGGTGGTCCGATTAAAATTTTATCGTAATCGGTTGAAGGGTTTTTTAAAAAATCAACAATAATTATTTTTTTAATAAATTGCTTTTCGAATATGTTATTAAAAAACTTTCGTTATACAAATTACCTGCTTATTACGTCTACACTAAAAATGGAAAAATAAAAACTTAAAAAAACCGACTTCCAGGCACTAAAATGTAAAAAATAACTAAACGGAGGTTTTCATTTAGAATAAATACTAATCAGATATTTTCGAAGTCGGTGCCAGCCTACAATATTTTAAGATATGAATATCTAATAGGTATATTTATAAAGATTTTACGTATTGAAATATATTATATTTGCTTTGAATCGGCTGGCTTCGAAAATATCTGGTTAGGTATCTATTCTAAATGAAAACGTCCGTTTAGTTATTTTTTACATTTTAGTGCCTGGAAGTCGTTTTTTTTTTAACCATATTTTCGCAAAATTTTGGAAAGTTATATTCATGATTCGTGGTTTTGATACTATTGTAACCTCACTTATATCGTGTTTTATAAGACAAAATCTTCATAAATTTCATTTTTAAAATGCGCAGTACTTCATTTTTAATGACATATTATTAAAAGGAATTATTCAAAATAATGATTATTATATTTTTTGTTAGTTTTGATCACAGACATTACAACCAAATTGTCTGTGGTTTTGATAGTATTTCTAACGTTTGACACCTTATCTATATGATTTTTGGTAAATGTAGTAACATTTCAACTTGTATTGTTTCCGCGAATTAAAAGTGACATCTAATTATACTAGAATGAAAATATCTAAAAGCAAATTTCCGAGTAGAATCAACCTAGAATTTTATTGACGAACTTAGCGACTTAACCTTCTTTCGCGTACGTTTTAAATGAAAATAGTAATTGTGAGTATACCAGGTACCTACCTTAGGAGATACACACATGCTAAGTTTTCCGAACTAAATATCTCTAAGAAACTCTTAAGGTTTAGCCAGCGTTAGCCATGTAAGCGCACGAAAAGGTTTTACAAACCACCGTCAAAGTTCATCTTGTATAAAATATATACAAATTATTATATACAATATATATATATATATATATATATATATATATATATATATATATATATATATATATATATATATAATTATTATATCTCGTTTATCGATCATTGTATTAGAGAAAACTGTACCTAAACCTGTCGGGTGGTTTAGAAGAAGTAAGTAGATAAACAGACAGACGCCGACACTGACTTTGTTTTCTCCTACAAACAGATAGATACATACCTATATGTATGTAGATCAGCGACTTGCACCCGAACTAAATTTTGCATTTTCTCATGAAAGTGGGAAATTTTACCGCACTAAATGCTAACTATATTAATCGTAACCCTGCTACTGATAGTTTTAGTGTAATAATTAATTGAAGCCGATCACTTATTGTGTACAAAAGATTTTTCTGTAGTAAAAAGTATCCTAAATGTTGACACGAGATATCACTACACAAAATTTATTTAAAATCGGTTTAGTACTTTTTGCATCAAATGCGCACAGATAATACAGAAAAAAAAAGACATACAGACATACAGGCATAAATTTTAATAACTATTGTTTCGGGGTTTATATTCTGTACATAATACGTTACAGTAATTGTTTTAAAAAATATTTCACGTACAGATTTCTATTATATGTATTTCTATTATATACCTATTATATAAAAATAAAATCTACACAATAAAATTGTTACTAAGCCGCATCTGTACATTATACACATACATTAGTAATAATTATAATTTAATAATTATAATTATTTTTTTGTTTTTACATAATTTCACAAAAACCTTTTATAATAATATATTCTTATTCCTTTCATATATAGGAATAGACTTAAAATTTCGTCCTTGTAGGCTGTAGGTCCAGTGGGTTGCAATAGGCGATGATATTATAAAATCAGTTAGTCATACATAGTTTATAATTCATATATGTAAAATTTGATTGATAAGTTTACTACACACTATATATAGATATATGTTTTGACATTATCTTTTTTAAAATTGACAACTATAGCCAACCACTTAAGATTACCGCATAACGGGAGGTACAGTGCCTAAATAAAGCTACGACAAACCAACAGTAGAGCGAAGCGACTCGTCATCGCTGCACGGCACTATGGCGACAACAATAATTGTTATCGCCCTTTTGACTCTCGCCCATTCGTAAGTACTGTTTGTTTATTCTACAATTACACGTAACATTACATACATTCGTGCGTCACTACCACTCAAAAATCAACCATTCAGTAGTCGTGAGCAATTGCAAATGCAAAAATTTTATGCAAATTTATTAGATAAGTATCTACTTATTGCCAGAGGTCCGTGTCACATAACTTGATTATTATTCAAATCTTTGGTAAACTTTCTACAAAAATAGTAAATAATCTGCGGATTTTATATTATCTGTATAAATATAAGTTATATTAAACCCACACATTTGCATGTAAGGATTGAATTATTATTATTTATTTGATTCTTTTCTCATTCTCTCGTTTTATACTACACAGTAATTTTTGAAAATGTGTATGTACTATATATTGTTAGTTCACTTTACGTATGTTAAGCAATAATATACATATTGATTTAGTATATGTATGTATGACTAATTTATCCTATAAGTACTTTTTTGACCTAGATTTTCATATCAGTTTGCGTTCAGTTGTCCAAAATATATAATACTTTGTTATATATATACATAGTTTCGATCATTCTATGATTGAGGTTCTAAGTATTTTTTATGGCATTGTACAAAACATAAAAGTTATGGCATTATAGCGTGATTGTCATTGCCGCCGGTGGAGGTCGCCAAAGACTAAGGAAGGATACCTAACACGGGGTCGCCGATTCCTTTACCGCATCGCGAATATTATTACAGTGTGCAAATTATTATTGTTCCGACCTTGCTTAGGCAATATTTTAATATTGACAGAGAACTAAAACAAGGAATAATGTGAAAAAAGTATTTTCTCTTTAATCTTATATCTTTAAACTATATATATATATATATAATATATATATATATATATATATATATATATATTATATATATATATACATATATATATATATATATATTATATATATATATATATATATATATATATATATATATATATATATATATATATATATATATATATATATATATATATATACAGGATGGATTTTTGAGACGGGACAGTAAGGGCAGGTACCTTAACTGCTATAGTTACAGGAAAACGTTCCTAGGAGACCATCTATAACTTTTTGAGATATTCTGAACTGCGTTTACAGATTTTGGAAAAAATGTACAGTTAGCGAAAAATATGCTAAAATACAAAAAAACCTTTTTTTTATGTCAATCGATCCTATTTCATGTAGGGATCAAAAGACTATGAGACCATTCAAGGTATGAGTACTAGAAATGATAGAAATCGCCAAAAACTATTCCCATACATTTTGTACGGAAAAACGATTAATCAACTCGAAATATTCTTTGTTACCAAACGGTTTAATTCTTTGAAGCCAGTTAACCTTACTGACAGAAAATCAAACCGATAGTTAAACTTACTGGTAGTTAAAATAACTGACAGTTAAACTTACTAGCCGTTAATAAAACTGACAGTTAGTCTTACCAACACTTACATTGCTGACAGTTAAACAAACAGGCCAAGGCACAATACTTACAATCTTAGGTGTCCGGGTTCGAATCCCGGTCGGATACAAAGGTATAATGTATTTGTCTGTTTTTTTTTTTGTATTTATTCAAGTTTTTAGTTTTTTTTTAAAGAAAATTGTATACTTTTGATCAAAAACTCCAAGCGAAGCTCGGTGGCCCAGGCACTATACCTAAAATGAAATAAATTTAAGTACTGGGTACATTTTAATTGTAATAGAATGCAATTTATCCTTGTGGCATTATTGCCACTATTATGCAACATATTAGTAAAGGGTATTAATTATATATTTAAGTATGTGCTTCAGGGAGGTCAGTATCAAAAATAAATTTGGGATAATAATCTTTTTCTCTATACTTTAAATTTTGTTGTTTATGTTCTACGGCAAAAATAAGGGAACAATAATTTAGCTGTTTCTTTTAAAATCATTCTTTAGGGTCTTCGAAAACAATCAAATTAAAAAAATAATAATTTCAAAAACCCACGACATTAAAGCGTAACGGCTATTAATAATAATCTAAACATAAATATAATAAAATTCTAACCGTGTCGAAATGGACATTTTTTTTTGAGAATCTATAGTTTTTAGAATTTTTGTCTGTGTGTCCATTTGTCTGTATGTCTGCCTGTCTGTTACCGCATGACGAAAAAACTACTGAGCAGATTATGATGAAATTTAGTATGTTGAAAGTTGGTTATCCGGGTCAACATATATAATACTTTTTACTGCGGGAAAATATCTCATCTCTGAAAAATCTATACTAAACATTAAAACGTAACTAGGGACAAACCCAAGCGGAGCGAGGGTAAGCCGTTAGTATTCATTATGCGTTTATAAATAAATAATATATAGATATATAACTACTACATACATTATATTATACATACTTTAATGTCGTGGGTTTTTAAAATTTTAAATTTGTATTATTTGTGGCTTTTCTAAATTTTAATAGTAAATGCAATATATTTATTTAAATAAAATAACCATTTTGGAAAAATATGTGTATACTGTAGCGCCCCCTGGCAGTCTGTAACATTATAAAACTTAGCTAGGAACAAGCTCAAGAATGAGACTTATACAAAGCAAAAACCGTTTCAAAATCGTCCTAGCCGTTTCCGAGAAAATGATAATAGACACACACAGTTTATCTCTTACCCCAAATTCATATTATACCGTATCCGTGGCCGTCCAGGGTAAAAAACACGTTTTATAACCTTAACCTAAATTGTTACAGAGAAAGTTAATTAGCATTTTTCATACTGAAGGCAAACAAGTTTCAGGAAATACGTCATGTTTTTTATGGTAACACACGTCTGATACAAAAACTAAATCATCTGTTATAGGATCTTTTCGTCTGTCTCAGTTTTTTACCATATTCTATTACTATTTTAATGCAATAGATAACTCTATTTTACCAATGATAATTATGAATAAATAAAATCCAATTTTAAAAATCAAACAATAAAGTAGAAAACTTTACAAATTGCATCATATTGTATGACCATATATACGAGTATTATTGTTTCAAATATTTCCAAAAAAATATAAAATACACTACAATCTCGCATGATATAATTTAGGTACTCTTAATAATTCACATGAAGGAAGGAACTAGAAGATTAAACAGCAAGTTGGATTCACATTTTTAATTTAACATCATATAAAATAATCATTGCAGATGTTTATATATTTGAACCTCTGCTTAAGTCCTGATGTTATTTCCTGTACAATATGTATTAAACTGTTAATGTTATGTTCTAAATCTGAATTTGGAACAGAGAATTATCAATAATTTAATTAATATTTAAGGGGATATGCTCGCTATACAAAATTTCCTGAAGGATTTACATTTGGCGTTGCTACAGCCGCTCATCAGATAGAAGGAGCGTGGAATGTCAGTGGTAAGAATAATCTATACATTATTATAATAAAATTGTAACTAAGCCGAATCTGTATATTAAATATTTTTTGGAAAATCTTATTGAAATAGACATTACTATCGATACAGAGGCCGAATCTGTAGTTTTTAGAATTTTTGTCTTCTGTCTGTCTGTTACCGCATCACAAAAAAACCACTGTAGGGATTTTGATGAAATTTGGTATGATAATAGCTGGTTATCTGGGTCAACATATAGGACACTTTTTACCGCGGGAAAATGTTTTCTGAGAAAAAATACAAAAACTACAAGGTAAGAGTATACTAATATGTAAAACCTAAGAATTTGGTTGTCGGTCATCTGAACGTGGGCGGAGCCGCGAGCAATGCTAGTGTTTAATATATGGCATAACATTGTTTTTTCAACAGTCACTTATTCCATAATATCTTATCTTCTTTTCTAAGAGAGACTTACATCTGTCAAAATGTACTATCGTAAACACCAAAGACACCCACGAAATACCTATCTATTTGATCCATATCATTGTCACGTTGATATCATCATATTAAACCAGTTAATAAAGAAAAACTTGTTTATTGTTACTATGCCATTTAAATAATACTTTTGTATAAGTATTATTACAGTTTTTTTATATACATTTCTCGCTTTTATTTTAATTATTATCGCTATCTTATTATCATGTTAATGGCTTATGTAGAAAAAATATTGGTCTCAATATAACTTTATGTAAAAGTTTGGTCCAATAACCGTAACATTCAATTTAAAATGGTCCAACCCTCGCGTTTAACTTAATCATTAATATCGGTTTAATAGGATAAGACGTCGCATTGACTCATAATGTTTGTATGTTACACATAAAAAATCTTTTTAGAATCAAAAAGCTCATTTTTGAAGTTTGTTAAAAACAATATCTCAAATTGTGTTATAATGCTTAATTACTTATTTATACCTTTTTAATTTCTATTTTTACAATAAAAACGACGTTTTCATAGGTAAGTCGGAAAACGTTTGGGATCGCCTGACACACACGCGGCCATGGATGGTCGCTGATGGAACGAATGGTGACATTGCATGCGATTCTTATAACAGATACCAAGAGGACGTAGATGAGCTTGCATACCTTGGTGTGGACTTTTACAGATTTTCTTTATCATGGGCTAGGATCTTGCCTACTGGCCGTGTTGACTATATAAACCCTGATGGAATTCGCTACTACCATGCTCTTCTAGATGCTTTGGCTGAGAAGAATATTGAACCACTGGTAATTACATATATGTATAATATCGCAAGTAAAATGTATTACCTATGTCGTATTTAAACACGCCATATTAATTTATTTTGTAATAGGCTACTTAAAATTAATTTAAAAATATGTCATACTGTTATTAACCTCCTATATGTTTCTTTTTAATAATTGTATAATTGTGTATATATTTTTCTGTACAGGTTACATTATTCCACTGGGACTTACCGCAAACACTCCAAGATCTAGGTGGTTGGGCTAATCCGAAAATGATTGATTATTTCCGTGATTATTCTGACTTGTGCTTCAGGGAATTCGGTGACAAGATCAAATCCTGGATAACATTCAACGAGCCTTATGAAATTTGCGAAGATGCATATGGTGATGATAAAAAGGCACCCGCTATCGAAAGTCATGGTGTTGGAAACTATTTATGCAGCGACACACTACTTAAGGCCCACGCTGAATCTTATCATTTATATAATGACACCTACAGACCTACTCAAAATGGAAGAATAATGATCTCTATCAACTCTATTTGGTACGAGCCGAGTGATCCTGAAAATTCAGAACAAGTTGCTCTAGCGGAAGTGGCTAATCAGTTTAAAGTACGGTTAATGTTATGTCTATTTAACTTGTACATTAATTTCAAAATTAGTTTGATACAAAAGAAAAAGTATTTTCACGTAAAAAATAAATATAAGTGCATTAAGCCCTCAACGACCGCGGACACCTCGGCGTTACAGTCAACAATAGATTTCTTAGAAATTTAATTAATTTCTTAAAAATTTACCTGGAGTTGTTAAGTAATACTATAATGTTTAACTTCTTTAGTTTGGATGGTTCGCGCACCCGGTTTTCACTGAGCAAGGTGGTTATCCCGCAGTCATGGTTGAGAATGTTGCGCAGCAAAGTCAAGCCGAAGGTCTTCCTAAATCACGTTTAGAACAGTTTGACGAATACTGGATTGAAAGGATTAAGGGCACATCAGACTTCCTCGGCATAAATCACTACACCACCCATTTGATCACCGGCCCCGGTGTAGATCCACTTGCAAAATCGCCATCCTGGCTTAAAGATATTGGAGCTATCACTTCATTAAAAGTTGGAGGGGACTCAGCTTCTGAATGGCTTAGAGTAAATATATCTTTTTTTATTTTTGTTTACAACAAAAATTAATTTTAAGCTAAACAAATAAACTGTTTAAAAATAATCATATCATACGACTATTTTTTTTAAACGTTTCATTATTTACATAAATTGTGCAATGTACATTGCTAATTTATAAAATATAAATAATTTTTAATGTTTAAGGTGGTTCCTACGGGTTTTGCTAACTTATTGCGCTGGTGTAAAAGCTCCTACAACGACCCACCGATTTATATAACTGAAAACGGATGTTCTGATCGCGGCGCCTTACAAGATTATAGCAGAATTCAGTACTTGAATGTAAGTAACATTAAATTAAACCAATTCCAGTATACATTGGCAGCATAGAAGTGTCAATTTGTTGTATAGAACTAATTACAAATCTCGCGAAATTTCTTCGCTTTTCAAATATATATTTCATATATATATATATATATATATATATATATATATATATATATATATATATAAAAATTCATCTCGTAATTTATGCATATTAATATATAATAAGCAGGAACCCCTCCTTTTCTTAATAAGTAGTTCCAAGAATGTTCCATTTCAAACCTTAATTTCATCAAAATTAAAATGAATATAGTACTTATGTATCAATGTTTTCTTGAACTTTATAACGATTGTTTCAGGATTACCTTTCGGAAATCTTAAATGTTATCTACGATGATGATGTGAAAGTTCTCGGTTACACTTTATGGACGCTTATGGATAACTTTGAATGGCGTGCTGGATTTTCGTAAGTAACTAATTGAATTAGAATTATTCTCTAGAAAGCGGCATATTTACTGTGGCTGAAGTTGCAGGTTCGATTATTGCGCATTTTAAATAATTGTGTTGGCCTTATCGATATTGGTCCTTGTTCTACCACAAAAATACTATGAGACAATAGACTTATGAAAAGTTGTCTAGTAAATTAATTAAAAAAAAACTAGTTTTTTTTCGCTGAAATTTTGTAATCTTGAGTTTCAGTACATTATTAAATATCTTCGAATTGCATAGTGTGGCTCACACATAGTTTAAATATACCACAGAAATTTCAGGAACAGGAATTAAGGATAGTTTAAAAAAATATATAAATAGGTGAAATATTATTAAATGCAATTTTTTAATATAACATTTCTCGAACAGTGAACGCTTCGGCTTATACTACGTAGACATTAATGACCCGGAACGCCCAAGAACACCTAAATTATCCGTAGAATATTACAAACAATTAATTGCGACAAGGGAGATCCCTCAAGACGACCGTTTCAAAGACCCCACTGTAAGTAATTCATAGTATTTTTGTATTATGAAGCATAGCTTTTTACTAGCAACTGTAAGTATTGTGTGTATACGTGTGTGTGTATGTGTGTTCGTTTCGTACGTAACTTGAACGACTCGATGCATTTTAACAAAGTTAGAGTCTCCTTTACTGTGAATGTGGCTTAAGAATATATAAGACGTACATAATTATAGCGTTCTCACACACAAACGCATATAAAATTATATATAAAAGTAGATCAAAATTACGTCGCTGTATATTTCTTTAATTCTTCTAGCTTCTGCTTTTGGCTTCACTAGTGCATGTATTTACTAAGCAGCAACCACAAAGCTCTGACATACGCTTCTCATGGGACCGCATAGCACAAAAAGTTCATACTATAGTTTTGAATTTCATAGAACGATTCAAATAAAACTTGTTTGGTTTTAGTCAGAATATTATGTCAACTCTTTATAACGAAACTCAATGGTTCGAGCATTTTTTTTTCATGATAACGAATTTTCGTTATATCGAATGAAGAGAGAAAAATAACCACTAATGACAATAATATTTAATATCTATGTGTTTTAATAAGTAATTAATAATTATTCTAAATACATATATGTAATCTGTCTGTGTGGCTATTCCAGTATTTGTTTTGAATTTTATCCACGCATCATCCTCATGGAACATTAAGAATTCTTTATTCTATTAGTTTAGCAGTGTCAAGGTCTTGTTGAGCATTTGGTGGTAGTTCAGACTCGCCCATTTCATCATCTTTATTTTGTTTCTTCTTATTTTTCGATACAACATATAACGTCTAAATATGAACGTATTTTTTCGTAATAGAAAATTACTGTTACAGAGAGTATTATTTTATGACTTTTAAGGTAAGGCAACTAAATTGAAGTAATATCTACAAGTTTCCATTATAACGTTAAAAATACACTAGTGTAAAAAATCATTGAAATTCATACTTGTGTAAGTGCGCTCCTAAAAAGGGATTGAAATCCCAAAAATATGTCTACGTAAGAATATGATGTATACTTCTCTAAATTATTTTTTAATCCAAGCCCAATTTTTTTATAAATTATAGATAAATAATTGACAAATCCTTTTTATTTTTATTAGATATACAGCATTAACAGATATTATGCTCTAATTGATTTGATATATGATGTGTAACTTTTAAACTTTTTATATATGACAGATAAGAAATATCAAATTATAATAATGTATTTACCTATAATAAACCTCCTCAATTGCTTTATATCTATATATGTATTTATAATTTAACAGGTGAGGCGAGGTATCTGAACATTGCTTAGGTACAGCTTGCGGCAAAAACCAAATTGTATTACATGATAATAAAATACTATATATATATATTAAAATATTAACAAATTAATTTTGCCTTTTTATAATCCTAATATTTTTTTTTTTTAAATACTAATCCATTAAAAAATCCTCGGCTACATTTGCTCATGCTCGTTATTTCTAATTCACTTCGTATTTTTTTTCCACACAATATTATACTAAGTATTAAGTATACAGACATCGCTAATATTTATTTAAATTTTTTTTTTCTGCTCTAATCATTGCTCAAAAATCCTGCAATTTTACATATTACATTTTATTTTATGAAGAGCTATTTTTTTTAAAGTCCAAATTCTTAAACATGTGTAGCATATTTTTAAATACCATTCGTTGTACGTACCTACTAAAAAATTGCTAACATTGATTGACAAGAAATCTTGATCATTGAATCAATAAATTATATAATTTTAATCAAATACGTATATTATTAAATATTTAAAAGTTTTTTAAGACATTATTACTTCGTATATATTTTCATGGATAGATAATGAGACTCAATAATATAATCATTATGAATGGCAAGTGCTTGAAAAGAGAAAAATATGAAAATGTCAAATTTTCAATAACTGCCATTTCGACGTTTTTCCAAAAAAAATCTTCATTAATACCAGAATAAAAGTAATATTTTTTACATTTGAACAATTTTGTAAGATGACAAACATTTATATTAGTAGAAATGCAATCCACCATCTCCTTACAAATCAAAAAATGTCAACAGTTTTAAGCATTGATATAATAAAATAACTAAGTAGGTATATGAAAATATAACATTTTATACTTTTTTGATTGAATGATGTATATTGAAAAAAGAGCTATTGTAAATAAAGCAGTTGTTTATGAAATTGGACAAACAAAAGAACAGACAGTATAATTCTATACTTAAACACATATATTATTTTGTTTTTCTTATAGCGAATCTACAAAGTGGAACTGTAAAGGAATGGGATAACAATTGAAAACGATGATGGATATTAAAACAAATATTTATTTAGTTCATATAAGAATATCAAATTATGTACAATGAAATTATTGCAAATTAATTATAATGACATTCATAATTTCATTGCTATAACATTGATACACATTTATATACACTACAGAGAAAACTTGCGTGTGTCAGACTGAAAAGATATGTTTGTAAAATACAGGCTATACTTAAGAAATAAACTATAATATAGTTTACACTTATTATATTGTTCCGAATATTATTCTGTGAGTTCAAGAGACGTGTCGCAAACGGTTAGCAAACATGGAATGTTTCTCATTATGTCATTGCAACGAAAACATAGTAGCTAATTATGTAAACGTCATAAATTTACAACTTTAAGTCTTATTTATAAAAAAAAAATATATTTTTAAATTATATTTTGATTCGCGTTTTTCTAGGAAGAAAAGCAGTTTCTTATCTATACTAAGATATGACAGGAACCTTTGGTGTTTTATTTAGTTAGAACAAGTAATAGCATAAGCAAATTTTAGATAATTAATCAATTGTAAAATTTTAATGAAAAATGTTCATGTGACATAGAATTTAATTTTGATTTCTTTGGTTATCAAAGTTAATGTTTCATTCGACTCGCCCCTTATAATATATATACACACACAAATTCTTATATTTTAGCTCTATAATCTTACAGTTGTAGATTTATGCGTTGATACATTGTAGTCATCACATATAACCTCTACTATGCTTTCACAGGTGTTCACATAATGTAGTGCATGTTTTGTTTGTTACTTAAAGATAAATACAAAATCGCAGCCACATTAAAATATAAACAACGCTACAGATCAATACAAATTAATATCTAAAGGTAAGGATAAAGCAAATATAGAATAATGAACTGAACAATATGAAAAGCATCGTCACTTACGAGTATAAGATTTACTAAACGACAAATACGAAATAAAATACGACGAAGGATCGACAGAATACAAAATAAAATGTATTATAAACCCAGCACCGTTACACCTAATTATAATAGTTACACAGTTGCTATTATTGCTATTTATTTATATAAATGAAAATTACAATAAATTCTTACAAGAATAAAGTACTTTCACTAATATGGCAAAGTTTTCAATGTAGTATGTTTAATTAAATTTTAGGCCTAATTTCAACATCATTTTTCAAACGACCTAATTGAATTCATAAAAAATCTAAAGACTAGGTGGGCTACAACGCAATTTTTGAAAAGATTTTTGTTATTAAAAAGAAGTTATTTGTATTAGAGGATAGAAAAATATGCCGTAATTCGCACTTCTACTTTAGTCTTAGTACATTTTAACATCGAGTACTTTCTCAGTTGTCCTCGAATGCAACGGACATTTATTGCACTTACAGCAAACACACGCACTATCACTCTCACAGAAAGTATTCTTCTTAGAATATAAAAGCACTCTGCAACGGCAACTATGTGAGTACTGTATATTTTCTAAAGTTTCCTACCTAGCGGCACCCATGCACACGCAAATACATCGTACACTTCGTAATAATAATAGTGAACTTAAATAGTTGCCACAATAGCTAACTAGGCTGCGATCACCTATCTCTATCCTAAACATAATCTCGAAAAATACACAAGGACGGTGTAAGTAGACAAAACACGTTACTACGAAAAAGTATAAGTAGTTTTATTTGATTCAACATTAATACATAAATCGATAGTTCGTTTATAAAAAGTGTAGAAATATATCAATCTTAATTTTAACACAATAAATAAATTGTATAAAGGCACAATAAGGCACAGTTACGTCAGGAAGTCATCACAATCTAAGTAACATCGATAAAATACAAATCGTCCTAATCAAATAACATCGTAAAGTTCAGAGGAAAGTAGGATTTCCAATAATCTAATTTTAAAGAGTACGGGAAACCTAGTTTGCCCAGTTTGCTTATTGCAAATCTGCCTCTTTCAGCGAAGAAAGAAGGTTTGCAACCGCCGCGGACTCTGAGCTCGGTTACCCAGTGCGGCGTCAACCTCGCTACACCACGTGACTAGCCGACACGCCTGGCCGTACACTCGCATTACGCTCACATCTTTAATAGCACTCCTAGTTAAATTTAAAGGGATTTTACAATTAGAAATAAGTCAGATATTGTTTGATTAAATGGACGTTTTGGTATACAGAATGCTCGCATATTATCGAAAATACGTAAAGTACAAACGTACAAATATGGAAGATACAAAAGTACATATTCTTATGCATGCAAATTAGTGGCATAGTAGATATTTAAGAATACTTATCATGCAGAATTTCGCATTCGTATCTCATTCCGATAAATGCCGAGACATGAAAACCAATTCTGAATAATAAGTGACCGGACCCCACCATACACTTATTCGTTATTTGACAAATTTTGAACGGTTACAATCGTTTTTAAATAACAATGTTAAGCTTTAAACAAAAATCACACAAATCATACACGAATAATCCGATCATTTACACACTTTACGCTATTTACTGTCATTTACTGAGTGAAATATACACCTTTACCGTTTATCGACACTCGGTAGAGTGGATGTTCTGACGCGGTAAGTACTCTACAGTTATGATATAATACCTAATTTAAAGTTTGTGGGTTCGCGCGAGGCCGCGCGGCAACGTCGCCGAGTCGGGAGAGACAGCATCACCTTTACAGCCAGGTCAGCACGTTGTCGGGCTTGCTGGGCGTTGAGTTTATTAGTGACTGCACGTCATCCAATAGTATGTCATTCGTGAATTCACCCAACTGAAATTAAACAGAAAATTCTTTATATTAATCCATACATATAATAAAATTGTAACTAAGTCGAATCTGTACATTAAATATTTTTTGGAAAATCTAATTGAAATAGACATTATTATCGATACACAGTCCAAATCTATAGTTTTTAGAATTTTTGTCTGTCTGTCTATCTGTTACCGCATCACGAGAAAACCACTGGACAGATTTTGATGAAATTTGGTATGATGATAGCTGGTTATCCGGGTCAACATATAGGATTTTGGACATGAGGGCTTTTTACCGCAGGGAAATATCTTATTTCTGAGAAAAACTACAAAAACTGCATTGTAAGAGTATGATGATGATGATGTTCTCCTAGCCGATTCCGGCCACGGCGGCCAATCTCAATGAGATTAGCCAACTGCGCAGGAGATATTATAGTGCTCAAGTGTACGCGCAGACACAAGTGCACTCTCTATTCCTATCACTCTCATACTCCGGTGGGACGACTGCTCGACACGACCGGTGAGAGTTAAGGCGCAGGACCGACGGTTTTACGTGCTCTCCGAGGCACGGGGGTGAAAACACCGCCAACTTCCCAACTCCGGGCTGTTACTGAGACTTACTATACAGGAAGACTCAATAACTAAACTTGGCCCGACCCAGGACTCGACCCCAGGACCTCCGGGTGTGCAGCCCTACATGCTAGCCACTACACCACCAAGGCAGTTAAAGTTGTAAGAGTATACTAATATTATGTAAAACCTAAGAATTTGGATTTTGGTCATCTGAACGCGGGCGGAGCCGCGGACAATGCTAGTTGTATCAATATGTAAAAAAATCTACATATTTTTGTTAAGCTTTGCCTTCACAAATAAAATTTGATTATTTTACACGCAATGTCCTAATATATATGTAATGTAATTAAGTACATACTATTAATTTTTATACTATATTTAGCCATTAATGAAAGTATTTAAATATTTATATTTAATTATTTAATAAATTAAATAAATTAATAAAATTTTAAGAGTATTTTGCATAGCCGGTATATAAAACAATCGTATTATATCAAAATCGAAATTTAACTACTTAAAGAATGCATGAATAACCAATGAAAGCTTGCTCGCCTGGTTTGCATTCGTAGAAATATAACAAGGACAACAGTTGATAGGAATTCGACATTGTTACCTTTAAAAGGTTTATAATTTATTAACTGGTAAGTAATGTTCAATAATAATGAAATTTTTCATAGCATGATTAAAATTGCATTTTGTATTATAATCTATTAAGTGATAGTGAAAATATTGACTTTGTCAAAAATGCTTATTGGTTTTATATCCCTTACTTAAAAAATAATTAATTCCCCATACATCATTTTACACAAATTTTCATCCCCTTAAGGAATGATTTCCGGGATAAAAGCTATCCTATGTCCTTCCCAGGGTCTAACACTACCTTCGTACCAAATTTTATCTAAATCGGTTCAGCGGTTTTTTAGTTAAATTTTGTTCTTTATAATAGTAGTATATAAGACATATCTATTCTATTAGCGATATTAATAATGTAGAATGTTTTGTCTAACCATCAAGAGATGTAACTTTATAATTTTCTATAGTTTAAAAAATCTTTAACAGCAATGGTAAAAGTGCGAGCATGAAATTAAAGTGATCGATGTCACACTAAATAGTATTATTTACTTGTAATGAGGGTACCAAGTCGTCGGTGTCGCCGAGTGTGATGTCGGCGGTGTCGAGGTTCGCCCCCGCCTCGCTGGTGCAGTCCATGCGGTCGTCCATGCTCGTGAGGAAGTCCTCGGGCGTGTGCGGCATTGAGTAGGAGGACTGTGTGACCGCCATGCCGAGCCCGCTGTCCGCCGACTCCTGCCTCTGGTGGTCAGTCAGCCCCGACAGGAACGGGTCCAGAGGCAAGTCGGTGTTGGTCGCGCCCGTGTTGCTAGGCAACGACACCACGATAGGCGAAGATTGCCGCGCCATTAACCCTGACTGGAGAAATTTTCATGCATCTTGAGCTCATATATTTTTCGACGTATTGCTTTTATTTTACGGTGAGTGCGTTCGCGCTCACAAGTTACGGGCGGATTGCGAACTCATTTAATTGCTTTTACTTTATATAAAATACTTTTTATATATATGGATACAATATTATTTTATTATTCATTTATTTTAATATAAAATATTATAAGATGAAATTAACTTTACAATAGGTATGACTAATGAATTTTTATTGAAATTTTCAATTCTAAAATAATACTAAAGTTTTAAATGAAACCAAATTTAAAGAATATTAAAAAGTTTTTTCAATAATAATAACCTGGAGTAGTATCTCCTGTTGGCGTTGCTTCAGTCGTTCTCGTTCTAGCTGTAGCGACTGCAGACGTAGTTTTTGCTGACATGCCTGTATCGAGGCATTGGCCCAACCGCCGCCCGCGGCGCCACCCGCCGCTGGGGTGCGCTGTAAGTGTTGTGCTGAAATCAGGAAAGCATACGTTAATAAAATATTCAAAAAAATCATTTATTTCTAGCGTCTACACTATGGTAAAGTACTTACGTATTCGAGGATCAAACCAGGACGTTGTCCGAGCGGCATGGTTGATAAAGTATATTTCTCCCTCTGGTGTCGTGGCTTGTTCCCAGCCATCCGGCAACGGCCCGAGAGGATCTGTCGTCGTATTAGTGCTTGTACTCTTCGCTGCTGAAATTAATTAGACGCGTTTGAGTTTATTGAAATGAACTTTAAACATGTTACTTAATAGCAAACGAGTTTTAATTCTCTCAACAGCGACTAGTTGCAAGCTAGCAGGTGATAGATACGAATGAACTGTACGTATTAACTTTTAAATAGATGAAAATGAGATGGAAACGATGGAAGGTCACCGAGTTTATTCCGAGAAAATTGTCGCGCAACAATATCCAGTAGTCGTAGATGTTATTGTGCGTGTGTATCCAGAAAGTGATATTCCAAGGAAAGCAAAGGTTTTAAAACACCACACGTTCAACTGTCTGCAAAACATTTCCTCGTAGTGTTTTCAATGTACTATAAACAGCATTTTCATTTTGAAACGTACGGTTTCGTTTGGCCAGTTCGTACGGAGAATAAAATGAATCACCATGCAACGGATGCAACGCCAACTCACCCTCGCACATTCACGCTCATCTCGCGCTCTGAAGGTATGCGACACGTAACAAATGGATGGCCATTCATAAACAACAACCGTTATATAATTATTAGATATACATACATTTATATTTCGATCATTGATAATTTTAAAAGAACTTATATGTGTACTATAAAACGTATGAGGCAAGAGTAGGTATGCTATAGGTATTTAATAAAATAATACAGTAACAATTTAAATTTAATGTAGGTATGTACATACGCAATGTATATTACTCCAGAAATAGTATTTTATTGATTAATCAGAGAAGGGAGGGATATTAGGGTATTTAATTAAGAAATTTAATTGAGAAATTATTAAGTAATAAATTGTAAAATAATCCGTATTTAAAGAATGAAAACTTCATCACGTAATGCTGAAGCTGTTTAATTACACATAACCTACAATAATATTCGATCAAAAGTGCAATATATCGAACAATCTACATATTTTATAAAATATTAACGAAATAAATACTCGTTTTAAATGCATAAAAGGCATGGTATGACATGATATAAGAAATCAATACCTGATTAAAAATAAATTAAAAGAGTGCTAATTATTTAACTTGATGTTATGTAATAAGAGAACAGTTTCATTTTTATATAAAAGGTATTTGTTTTGTACAAAAAATGCTCATAACTTAGAAATGTAATGCATCATGAGAAAACTATTTCATATTTGAAAGGTAATATGTTATCGCGACATCAGATTATAACGAGGAATGCGCTATAAAAACATTATTCGTATGTCAGGTGATCTACATAGTGGGATTGTTTGCGCCTTGTAATAAACCTACAGATAAGAGTATCTCGCAGCACAGAACCTGCAGCTTACTCTATTTAGCGCCGTCAGAGATGATCATTGTCCCAGAACGTGACTAGAGCACGTATTGAAGTAAACTATCATAATAAAATACACAATATGCTTCTACACGTGACTCTGTGGCGACTTCGATTTGGCCAACTGTCCTTGTTATGCTTCCGAATACTGTTTCGTTTTCAAAATACAATTTGAAAGTATATACTTGCCACGTAAGAAAAACAACATATAAGGCATTTGTAACCGAAGTTTATACTTTCGTAATCAGTAATGTTTTGATAATATGAACAGTCTTGGATTTTTGCTTGCCAAAGATTCACATCATAATATAATATTTTTGTGTTGTTTCTTTAGTTTGTATAGAATAAATGCCCTTTCTATGAGGCTTTCCCAACGTGCGGTTTTAAATAGATAAGTTTTCTTGCCAAATAGTTACGAAACCAAACCTATTTTTCTCAATATGTTGATTACTAAATAGAAAAACGAACTCGAATAGTGTAAATTACCGAATTATTTATTTATTTGTAATAATCTATACATATAATAAAATTCTAAGTCAAATTGAACACTAAATATTTTTTGGGAAATCTAATTGAAATAGACATTATTATCGATACAAAGTCCTAATCTATGGTTTTTATAATTTTAGTCTGTCTGTCTATCCGTCTTTCTGTCTGTCTGTTACTGCATCACGAGTAAACCACTGGACAGATTTTGATGAAATTTAGTATGATGATAGCTGGTTATCCGTGTCAACATATAGGGTACTTTTTACCGCGGGAAAATATCTCATTTCTGAGAAAAAATACAAAAACACAAAAACTGCATTGTAAGAGTATACTAATATGTAAAACCTAAGAATTAGGTTTTTGGTCATCTGAACGCGGGCGGAGCCGCGGGCAATGCTAGTTACTCTAAATAAATTAAAAATTATCAAATACAAGAAATACACAGTTAAACGACGCGATGGCATAAACGTTTTCAGTAGTGGCTGTAGAGCCAAAGACCAAAAAAAGTAGGTAATATGTAGATATAGAGTTTAAGAGTGTAGACCATATCAACACAAATGTGTCGCAAGAGCGCTGAAAGCGGCGCCGCCAGGGCCGCTGTGCTGGCGCCGACTCACCAATGTATTTTACGAACACCTTTCAACGCTCGTCTCGCATCGACCGACGGAAACAACGCGTTAATTCCCGTCATAAAATCAGTTTTAGAATTCGGGTTATTTACTTGTTTTTATTTTAGATCCATGATAATTTTAAACGTCGCTCCGAAGCCAATTAGATCACGTGAAAACAAAATCGAGTAATATGTTTGCTTCTAAAACGTAATAAACTCACGTTACACCTTTTACGCTTATTTTATTTAAGAAAAAATTAACGAGCGAAGTGATAACTCTTTGCATATTATTTGCAGCGGACTATTTCTAATCTAATTAAACTGTATATTGTAGAGTATACTACAGAGTACCTATCACTAATTTATATAATCTGCAATTAATTTTAATAAAAAGTTAGCAAATTACTGGTTCTGTAATTTCTTTATCTTCCATCTTTATTTTACATGCAGCTATAGTTGAAGCACGAAAATGTTTAGGTAATACTTTTATAAGATAATTGTTTAAATAATCTGTGATATTTTAAAAATATTTTTATTTATTGATTAATTTTATAAATTAACTAGCAACTTATTTTTGCTTCGTTTGAATGTTATATTTTTCCACGTGCAACTAAATAGCCAGTTTATCCAATTCCAATTAAAGTTATTATGACAGTACACACACATTTCTGACAGTTAACACTTCTTTATCGGAATAAAACACCTAATATAAACAAACCTACACGACTTAGAGGTAACGTAGCCTCCTATTAGTGGAAGAATTTTAGAAGTTTGTTTAGTAGTTTCAGGGATTACCTACACCCTAGATCCAAGCTTACACAAACTTTACCTCTATAACATTAGTGCAGATAAGCAAAGGTACCTGTAGTTGCAGCAGCAACAGCAGCAATGGCAGGTGCTGCAGCTGGTGTGAGTAGTGCTTCCGCGCTCTGGTGCTGCACACCACTTGTTACTGTCTGCGCCGCCAGTGTCTTGCGAGGATCCTCCCATGTCGTGGTCTTCGTTATATGACTGTAATGAAAACAAATCAAACGTCATTTAAATTCCAAAATAAGTTCTATACATATAATAAAATTGTAAGTAAGCCGAATCTGTACATTAAATATTTTTTGGAAAATCTTATTGAAATAAACATTATTATCGATGCAGAGGCCGAATCTATAGTTTTTAGATTTTTTGTCTGACTGTCTTTTACCGCATCACGAGAAAACCACTGGAAGAATTTTGATGAAATTTGGTATGGTGATAGCTGGTTATCCGGGTCAACATATAGGATACTTCTTACCGCGGGAAAATATCTCATTTCTGAGAAAAACTGAAATGTACGAGTATACTAATCTGTAAACCCTAAGAATTTGGTTTTTGGTCATCTGAACGCGGGCAGCGCCGCAGACAATGGTAGTAATCAATATAAAAGTAAAAAAATGTGTAGCTGTTTGTAACGATACTTTATACTATATATAGATAAGTTTTTGAATTACACCTCGAAAATTTGTGACATAATATGTCAGCACCTACCACCAATGTTCTTGTAGGTGGCATGCGAGACTTAACCGAATAATTTATAATTTTAAAATGTTACCGACTTTAGATATTTTTCGTATTTAATAAAGCGGGAATATGCAATATATATATAATAAATCACGAAACTATATATTTTAAATAGGTATATTTTGGTATCTTAATTGATACTTTCCGCTCAGAATTAAATAATTATTTTATTGAGAATATAGATTTTGTTTTGACTCGAAATGGAAGATAATAAAAGTCGGAAAACAATCCAGCCGTTGCCTGGATACCGAAAAACAATTTGTGTTAACAAATAAATAATTTTTATAATACAAATGTCTTTAAATTAAAATTCTAATCTAAAACATTGATAAAGTATAGTGTAATGCTGAATAATAATTAATAAGTATTGTGTAGTCTGAGACTATAAGTTCTTAAAAAGAAGGCGTTTAACAAAAAATACAGCATAGACAGCCAGTAAGTAATGTATATCTTTCACTCTACATCTGGGAAAAGCTACGGCTGGTCGCTAGTAAAATCTATTAATATAATAAAATTCTAACTAAGCCGAATCTGTGCATTAAATATTTTTTGGAAAATCTTATTGTAATAGACGTTATTATCGATACAGAGGCCGAATCTATAGTTTTTATAAATTTTGTCTGTCTGCCTGTCTGTTACCGCATCACGGAAAAACCACTGGAGGGATTTCGATAAAAGGTATAATGATAGCTGGATGTCCGGGTGAACATATAGGATACTTTTTACCGCGGGAGAAAATATCTCATTTCTGAGAAAAAACACAAAAATTGCATTGTAAGAGTATACTAATAAGTAAAAGCTAAAAATTTTCTTTTTGATCATCTGAACGCGGCGGAGCCTCGGGCAATGCTAGTGAAATATAAAATATATGTACTATATTCATGCTCTGGAAGTTGCAAGACAGACGGGAAAATCACTATATATTTATACGAAATATAAAAGAGAATGTTAAATTCGTATTAAATACGTATTCTATTTGATGGCCACACTTATTGCTTTAGTTAACATTACTTAACGCAAGCCAATAAAATATAGTAATTGTTGTAAGCTTACAAATAACACATATAACAGAACATTATTCCCCAATTATTAACCCATCACTTCCATTAGGTATCATAAAATTAAATTTCAATAAGTACATAGTTATGTACATAATTAACCTAAACAGCGAAGTTATTAAAATGTTCCGTGAATGAATAATAAATAAAGTAAACAAACTATCAAATGGAAAGATTTTCATACTGATATAGTAAAATAGTATGTATAGGTATATATACTTCCGTTTTACTCATTATTACAGTTTTAAATAATCTATACATATAATAAAATAGTAACTAAGCCGAATCTGTACATTAAATATTTTTTGGAAAATCTTATTGAAATAGACATTATTATCGATACAGAGACAGAATCTATAGTTTTTAGAATTTTTGTCTATCTGTCTGTCACCGCATCACGAGAAAACCACTGGAAGAATTTTGATGAAATTTGGTATGGTGATAGCTGGTTATCCGGGTCAACATATAGGATACTTTTTACCGCGGGAAAATATCTCATTTCTGAGAAAAAATACAAAAACTGCATTGTAAGAATACTAACTAATATGTAAAACATAACAATTTGCTTTTTGGTCATCTGAACGCGGGCGGAGCCGCGGGCAATGCTAGTATGAAATATAACAATACAATTTGTAAATATAACAATTCAATTAATACATCAGGTATCTACTCTACGCGACCAAAGTTGATGAATTTCCAAACTTTCGCCAAATCAGCGAGTTTTAAAATATCCAGTTAGCAAAAATTCGAACCTGCCAGGCTACATTTCAATCGTATCAACTTGATTACCTTTATTTGGTGATTTGAAGTAAAGGACAAAATATCAGTAAAAAAATTTTAAACATCTAACCTCTATTAAGGACAACTATTAATTATTAAATATGTCTTTTAATATGATTATTTAATGTATATAAAAAATAACTTGTTTTTTTTTTAATACAAATGCAAAAAGTATATTATGTCTATTAAGTAAAAATTTAATTTTAAATGTTGAAGATGAAAATTATTGTAAGAACCGGCAACTATACTTTACAAGAAGCTTTATATGTTAACACCCTAATCCAAAGTCTAGTCAAAATTAAACATGTTCTATACATATAATAATTTTTGGAAAATCTTATTGAAATAGACATTATTATCGATACAGAGGCCGAATCTATAGTTTTTAGAATTTTTGCCTGTCTGTCTGTCTGTCTGTTACCGCATCACACAAAAACCACTAGAGGGAGTTTGATGAAATTTGGTATGGTGATAGCTGGTTATCCGGGTCAACATATAGGATACTTTTTACCGCGGGAAAATATCTCATTTCTGAGAAAAAATATAAAACTGCATAGTAATAGTACACCTTTAATGTAATTAGTAATTCATTACATAACCAGAATAAATGTTTCGTATAAATATATATAGTTGGTAAGTGAGCAGATTGCAAGAGCTGGTTGGTTCTACGGTGGTAAAGTCACCTTGGGTGTTACACGCAGGCAATTTACAATTAAAAGGCCGTTGGTAACAGACATGTGAGCCGTGCCTCCCTACTTAGCCGATGTGACCAATTTGTAGGTAAACCGGACGTGGCGTTCGCGCTGGCGACCTAGTGAATAAGCAGTCACTCCGCCATGATGAATGGATCTTTTACTTTCTTTACACTTAAAGTAGGTAATCAAATATATATGAACTACCTTTTGCTTATTGATGCGAAATACACTCGCTTTACGAATTATTCTACACATATTATTACATTTTGCAAAAATTATGCAAGTTTTTGGTAGGTACGCTATACGACATCACAAAAATAATTGTAAAAGCTTAAAAAAAAATGTCAACTCCAAAGAAAATACTAAAAATTGAAAGAAATTGTTTGGTAGTTTTCATTTACTATAGATATCTAATCAGATATTTTCAAAGTCGATGTGCTTTGATTTGTATCGGCTGGCACCGACTACGAAAATATCTGATTAGGTATTTATAGTAAATGAAAACTACCAATCAGTTTTTTTTTTTTACTTACAAGTGGTTTTTTTTTTAGTTTTTATTTTTCCATTTTTAGTGTAGACATAGTAGTAGAAAAGTTAGAAAAAAGTATTTTAAAAATTCATAGGTGAAAAATCAATCATCCCCTATTTTCTACAATTAGGGGCGGGTTTTTATTTCAAATTTAAATGTTATCAAATTTTAATAATTTCGCTCGGGTTCGTACCTAGCTTGCTTTCCAATACAAACTTTCATCCCCATTTTCATCCCCTTGAGGGATGATTTCCAGGATAAAAAGTAATCTATGTCCTTCCCAGGGTCTCAAACTATCTTCATACCAAATTTCATTTAAATCGGTTTTGTAGATCCAGAGATTATACCCTACAACCTCACAAACTCACAAACTTTACGTCCTTATAATATTAGTATAGATGAAAGCGTACGTTAAAAAGATTGCCATGTAAACTGATTTAATAAGTCCCGAGATAGAGTCCCCTTTTTGTTATTGTATCATGCTAAGGTTTTTAAGATTTGGCGGTTGTGAACTAAATAGAGTTACAAAAGCAGACGAAGTCACATGCATTGGCTAATGTAGGTAAAATATTCTTAACAGTGAATTATGTAGCGAAAGCCACCGAACGACCTTACAAACTCACAAACTCACACACTTTACCTCTTTATAATACATATTAGTATAGATTATCTGATTACTGTTTTTTTAAATTCTTTATTTTTCGGTTTTATTATACTACGTGCAGTTAGTTATAGGCGAAGGAGGAAAATGTATTAATAATTAATAAGTTTATAAGTATATTGTTTAAACAATTTACGATATGTGTTTCTTATTTATTTTTTACTTAATGATTATTTTTTTATAAATAAATAAAAAATATATATAATACAGATATTATAGTTATTTAAAAGTGATTAGCACTAGCATAGTAATTCATAAATAAAAAAAAAGAGAAATGTCCATAAAGAGAAAGTATTCCATAGTGAGATCCATTGCAAAGAAATGAAAAGAATAGTTTATAACATAACAAAAAGTAAAGATAAGGAAATGATTTAGTAATGGAAAGCGGCCGAGGGCATGACCACGATGAATCGATTTGCTCGGGGCGTTAATGAACTTGGCCGCGGTATCAGCTGTTGTCGATGTCGCGCTAACAAACTGTACTTACTGTAAACTGCGCTCGCGCACCTGCATCATTTTTATTATTGTTTTGTTTCTCATTTAAACGATTCTAAAAGAGCCTTATATATCTTGCCAAGCTACTTTACCATATAGATTAGGTATATGTATTTACAATTTCCTACTCTACCCGTCTCTACATAGTTGTGAGTGTAACATTAACAAGCAAATTACGTGTTTAATATTTATTTAGCATTTTAATTTAATGTTAATTCAATGAAATACTATCAGTAGAAAACTAAAGGAGTAATAAAATGGAAATATTAACAATACAGAAGTACTTGAAAATCAAAAGTGACATAGGTAGGTATTAGGTGCATGAGAAAAACAAATAAGATTTTCTTAGAAATGCTTATACATATGTATTTGGAGCAAGAGCAAATGGTTCTTTTGCTAACTAATAGTACTCGGCAGATAAAGACTGAAAATACTAAACACTATCATAATTTTTTATCTACTGAATTATAATATACACTAAATTTCATAAGTAAACGACTTTTATACATATAATAAAATTGTAACTAAGCCGAATCTGTGTATTGAATATTTTTTGGGAAATCTTATTGAAATAGACATTATTATCGATACAGAGGCCGAATATATAGTTTTTAGAATTTTTGTCTGTCTGTCTGTTTGTCTGTTACCGCATCACACCCACCACCACTGTAGGTATTTTGATGAAATTTGGTATGATGATAGCTGGTTATCCGGCTCAACATATAGGATACTTTTTACCGCAGGAAAATGTCTCATTTCTAAGAAAAAATATAATAACTGCAATGTAAAAGTATACTAATATGTAAAACCTAAGAATTTGGTTTTTGGTCATCTGAACGCGGGCGGAGCCGCGGGCAATGCTAGTTATCTATATATTTCTAAAGTTCATAAAATAATATATTATAGATTGATTAAAACAACCTTGTTTAATTGTATTGCAAGCAACAGGTACACATGTACTATCTATTAAGGATTTTGCAAGTCATTCGATGAATGTATAATTTTTACGGACTTTTGTTTAAAGCTAAACAATAAACATACAGAATAGTCTCTAGTTTCTACACATGCATGATCAAACTTTAATTTATATGAAATTAGTTTATTAACATATTGTTAATTGTTTGTTAAGAAATGTACAAAATTGATTTTTACCATTTTCTAAAGTAAAAAAAATTAAATATTTTTTTTTAATTTATTTTTTAGTTTAGTAATAGAATATGTACATTTAAGATTATAATAGAAATGAATTTCCAATGTTACTTTATTGCAAATCTGTAAAATAAGTGTAACTATTACAAATTAATAAGTGGGTAAATGTAAATAATTTATTATGTTTTTTTAAATGGTGATGACCACGTGAAGCACTGTACGGGGTGCGGGGGGAGGTTCGCAGTGTGTAATTACAGAGCAGCCTGCCGACGCGGCGCTCGACCGACGCTATTGCATAACCACGTTATACAAGCTGCGCCTGCGCATACTTAGACATGTAATGACAGCCACTCACCCTCCCGCAAAATAAACAGATTTATCCATAAGTTAAATTAATATTTAAGCCATTTTGACGTGTCAATGATATATGATAATAATCAAGCTGTTTTAGTTTAAAGTTGAAATATGATTTGTACTGTCGATCTTTGTTTACTATTAGAATATTTTTTTAATTTACAAATAAAAAATATTCTATGCGATAGTCTAGTTTCAATTTTATATTTTTTTCTTCTCTTAATTAACATCTATTCATATATTTACCTTTATAGAACATAGCTTCTCGAACAAAATATGATACGTATAGAAGAATATGTTAATTTCATGTCATATGCGTAGTGAAATTATAATATAAATAGACGCGGTGAACAATCACCAGGTGACAAGCAGTATTGAGAAACAAAATGTCTTTCTCTCATGAAGGCCTTCTACTCTTACACAATAGCGCTTGCAGTTTCTCGATAGCTCAAATACCAGTAGGTGTACTTTGAAACAAAAGGCACATTTCAGTCTTTTCAGATCACAAACAATGAAATAAAGGTTTTACTTCAAAAGATAAATTTTGATCACTACTAGAAGCAACCAAACAGCTAAAAATAATACAGATAAATAATTTAGTGTAAACTAAAACATATAAATAAAAAAAAATACGGCCACTTCATCTAATTACATTTACGACCGATTCGTCTAATTTTAAATTCGATTACTGTATTGATAACAAAAATTATTACTTATCCTATTCAAAAGCAAAGATTACAAACATAAATTAATTTTACACAAAATAAGTGGTTCACACGGATTATTTTAAGTAAGACAATCATTTATTTGGTAATAAAATAGTTTAAATAATTTATTAAATTAAAAAAATTATAAAACAATATTTTAACTATCGTTAAGTTTATAAGAGATCTTTGTTCTTCTAAACGGGTTTTTATAAATGCACATTATGAAAACTATATATATACGTTGTGCTTAATTAAAAGTAGTAAAATGTGCACCTGACCCGCTGATCGCTCCTAAGATGGCGTTGAATAGCAGCGGATACACGTCACGTCGGACGCACATCCTCATTCGTCTTATACGTAATTTTCCCCCTTTTACACTTGACTCCCAATACCTACTTGTGACCACAACGCTCCGACCACCGAGTAACCTCGAAACAACGCAGGTTATTTATTCTCGAGATTGATTACGTAACCAAACAAATTGCGCGGTTACTGCACATCTAATTGAACCCCGGAAAACAGAATAATCAGGACAAGTCTGGCAAGTTGTGTTAACAACAGTTATTGAGCTTAAATATGATAAAATTTTGCAATGCAAAGGTATATAATAGTGAAATTGAATTGGAAACCAAGAGTTACCGTAAAAGTTACTTAACAGGACGATTATGGTGTAAATTCATGCTATTCATGCGTAAAAGTAACAATGAAATAAAATATAATTCAGTAACATATTTTTATTCTATATTTAACGGTAGACAAAGCTCTTTATCGTATGTAAGTGAATAACAATATTTTTAATAGAATAATAAAAACTATCTATAAACATGAAAGTAGATAAATATATATGTATGTATTAAATATTAGTACATATTTTTTATCGTGAATTTAGCGTTGCGTAGAAGTGGATCAAGTAAATCTAAATGGATGATGATAGTACTTTGTAACAATCTGGTGGATAAATGGACCAATTTTGGCTGTGACTCATTCATTCACATGAATACGCTTTACTAACCAACAAAATTTATTTACGCTAACAGAATTGAAGATCATGTCTGAGTGGTGATATTCCACTATACAAAGGCTATTATTACATTGCTGATATTAAAATTCTAAAAATTTGATATGATCGATAAAATCATTTATGGGAGTATGTAAATGTAAAAAAAACCTATATTTATATTATTTATAATTTTAAAAAGTTTCTAACTTTTGCTTTTTTTATCTATGTAACGCTACCACGACTTCTACGAGATGGATCGTAGGTTTTTCACCGAGAGCAACATGGCGGAGACGGCGTTCTATATTTGAATCTCGGACGAGTCGGCGCTCGCGTACGTAAATAAACGCACACAAGTAATCAGTAACACTGTACAAACGAGAGCAACGTGTAACCACAGTACAACACCATACGAGTTTAACATAAATTTAACTCAATTAATTTCTATGAACACTAGCTTTTTTAAACATTCAGAAAAGCACAAAACATTCACGAAGATCTCTACATCTATATTTTGCGTTATATCTTGTTTTCTTTGCATATATATCAGCTACCCACACAAACAGAAGTGAACGAAAATGTCCGCGTGACGCATCGACTTCCGGCCAATGATTTTATTACGGGATCTACTGTTCCAGCCAATCTGTAGATATTAAATGTAGTGTTATTTGAGTATAAAATTATGCCCTTATAATATGTTTATCATTAATTCTATTTATTTGTGATATGATTTTATGTCGTATATTATGTATTTCATTTTCGCAACACATAGATATCAATTTAAAAAAAAAAAATCTTTAAATAATTTTAAAAGCACTGCCCACACTGAACAAACAAAAGGTTAAGTCTACAGGCGGGTGGCGCCAGATCGTTCTCGCTGGCGACAAAGGACCGATTGATTTATTTATATCGCAATGGCCTGCAATATCAATATGTAAATGCGTTTTGATACAACAAAAATTTCACAAATATTAATTTTAGAGAGATATTGTATCTCTCACATTCTAGCCTTAAGACATCTTATTGAAATTGTCATTATTATCGATACAAACGCCGAATCTATAGTTTTATAAATTTGGTATGATGGTAGGTGATTATTCGGGTCATCATATAAGATACTTTTTACTGTGGAACAATATGTCATCCCTGCGAAATCGATACTAAACGCTAGGGACGAATATCGAATGAACGAATGAGTCGCTATTTGATTATAAAAAACATATAATTTTAGCTGAAATAATAACACATTCTTCCAAATGTAATTGTAGAGGTATACGTCAGTTTTGCAATACACTTCAGAGGTCGTAGTTTCAATTCTTTCTAGTTTCTATGAGGATGTATTCATGAGTTAACGATGTTAACGATTGCAACTGTTACCCATACAATATTTTACTAACGGGCAAAAAAAATTGTGTGTGTACTTATGTACGCACGTAAGAAGTTATACTTCTTTGTTGTTTTTAGAGCATTTAAATAAAAGCTTGTTTTTTATTTTGTTATTTTTTTATTATTATTATTTTTATTCGTATTCTTCTATCTCGGCGTATGAAATATCAAATGAAAGGGTCATTTGATATCTATATCATGGGGTGCATAAAAAACATAGTCCGCCAACTTTGGAAGTCCGTCATATTGGATTCACAATGATGCCAATTTGCTTATTATGTTTCGCTCATCAAGCCTTTTCATTTGATGCCAATATTATAAGGGTAACTATGAAAATGATAAATCGCCATTTTGTAACGTCCGCCATATTGGATTATATAGATTTAGGTAAAAACGGCTAAATAAATAGATAATAAAGGCGGCATTTAGTTAAAGGTGCGGTCACGAGTATCAAACGTATGTGCCAAATTTCAGTTAATGGGACGTGGGTCAAAAACTTGCAAGTATTGATTACAGACAAACACGGGGACAGGTGAAACTAAATAAAAGGTAACAATTTTTATTTTTATTAATATAAAGCACGTGTTGTTATCGATATAGAAATAACGGAATAGATATCCTGAATGTAGACATCACTTCACACTATAGGTACTAAAGGGAGATTTAACAACTAACTTCATACTGTAGTGTAATAAGGGCTAACTTCATACTAACTTCATATGTAGTCTAAATCTGTCGCATCGTAAAAAAATCAGTCTCATCATTTTTCCCCCTAACGCGCCAAAAGAAGTATAAATTCATAAAGAAAAACAGAGTAAATTTACTACTACTTTTACGTTTATGCTCTCTTGCTCTATTCTGATGATGAGAAGATGTAGATAAGAACAAAAGAGGTTAGAGCATTTGCATCATAAAGTGATAAAATAAATCAGGTATCATATGTAAATATTTTATTATTAAATATTATATCCCCAGAGAAAAACAAAGAGCAATCCTTAGAGTTTAATAAACTAGAAATGGCTTGTGATTAAAGTTATATAATTATTTATTAGCCACTCACCCTCGAGAGACTTTCTCAGAGAAGAGATATTTTTCCGCAGTAAAAAGTAACCTATGTGTTGACTCGGAAAACCAGCTATCATCGTACCAAATTCATCTCCATATTATCATATCATATCAGACAGACAGAAAAAAAATCTAAAAAGTATAGATTCGGCCTCTGTAACGATAATAAATTTTTCAAAAAATATTTAACTGTATATTAAATCCGACTCAGTTAGAATTTATTATATGTACCTATAGATTATATTATACTGTAATGCTTTTATTTAGGTATATTCCCACACAAATAAAGAGTAAATATTATAGAATAAATATATTATTTGGTAATTTTCTCTGATATATTCACAACGTTGTTTGTTAGATGCAAGCCATTACACACTAGCATAGACCAACCGCCCACATGCCTCTTCTATTTTATTCCGAGTAGCGATCGCAAGGCAGTAGAGCGGACGCGGACTAGGCGGCCTTGCGGCTAGGCGGTCCGCCGTTCGCTAGCAGAGGTTAACAACATGTTTTTCATCTAACTTTAGAAAGTAACCCGATAACACTTGCGATATCCCAAAGAAATTACTCACAATCCTGAACTGGGGTAGTTGACGGTAATCCACTAACGAGAAACGAATAAAACTTCTTACAGTATAGTTTAATAATTATTGCTCTTTCGATTATTGTAATACAAATAAAAATACTTATTTTGAGCAACTTAAATATTATTTAGTGTTTGTATAAACATTAATTTAGACACGTTGCTAAACGACTGGTTTAATTGAATGCTAAATATCAAAGGTAAGGTTGGCGTGGGACAAGGATGACGGAGCGTCGTGACCTGTCTTTGCGTCAACTCAAGACCCAGTATACAGCATCCGGGTCGACTAAATGTGTTATCATTGAATTCACGAACTGCCGAACGGTTTCCAAAATGAATATTGCGAAAATACAGTATTTAGACCGGTTTTAAGGTCGTTCGGCAGCTATCGCTACATAATTCACTGTTAAGAATATTTTACCTACATTAGCCAATGCATGTGACTTCGTCTGCTTTGTAACTCTATTTAGTCCACAACCGCCACATCTCATAAACCTTAACATTATACAATAACAAAAAGGGATCTCTATCTCCGGACTTACTGAATCAATTTACATGGCAATCTTTTCAACGTACACTTTCATCTATACTAATATTATTATAAAGAGGTAAAGTTTGTGAGTTTGTGAGGTTGTGAGGTTGTAGGTTGTAACCTCTGATCTACTAAACCGATTTAAATGAAATTTGGTAAAAAGATAGTTTGAGACCCTGGGAAGGACATAGGATACTTTTTATCTCGGAAATCATCCCTCAAGTGGGTGAAAATGGGGATGAAAGTTTGTATTGGGAAGCAAATTAGGGACGAACCAGAGCGAAGCGAGGCTGAGTCGCTAGTAATAAATATATCCCTACCTACATATTATTTACAAAATTAAAAAGTCCTGTTTTGAACATTCCCAGAACTTAAGCAACTTTTCAACTACACAGTTTATTGTTTTAATCATTTATATTTGATTTTCAACAATGATCTGAATAGAAAATACATTTTTATAGTGACTAAAATAAATAACATTTAATAATAACACTTCTCTGTAAGATATTTTTAGTAAATGTTACACAACTTTAACGCAACGGTTACTGAGCCGTTTTATTAACCTTATTAAGTATTTTTGTAATGTTTCCCAATTACCATACGAATATGTTTTGCTGTTAATGTACCTACCGAGTATCAATAAATTTTAAAATGAAGCTGTAAAGAAAAAATGTGTAAATACATATAAATTGTACATTACATATATATGTATATCTGAATTTACCAAATCATTTAATAAAATCAAAGTACAGAAATTTGTATTAAAATCCTGATATATCTATTAAATAGTGTCTTTGTTATATAGATTGTATTATATGTACCTATGGATTAAAACTTTTACACTATTCTCTACGGTCTAGTTCACAAATTAGAAGATGCAATAATTTCTGGGTACTTATTTTGAGCGTATATATACAAAAGATCATTAAAAAGATATATATGTACATATACCCGACAAGTATGAAAATAGTACAAGAGAAGTTGAATAGTGTTCAGTATTTTTAAGGTGAGTCACATGATTATGAGGAGAGCTATGCCCTATAATTAGACGTTAATCAGAAAAAGGCAGAACACGGAGCATGTGTCCGGCGCCAACGGAAGCCGGTCTGGCACGAATAATTCATTGTGCATTACGCTACTCATTCATATGGCTTCCACTAGCCAGGTTGCGGATAGTGCGCCCATTCAGTGAAGCAAAAGCACAGGAAGTTCTAATGGTTTGACCACTTGTTGGGTACTGGTGCACCGGATTCGCGACTTGCCAGGAACTAAACAGTTAGCGCTACGGATATATGTACTTTTTTACAGTTCAGTCTAGACTGTCAATAAATTTGTACTACTAAACTTCTATTATGAACATGGCAAATGTATCCTGATGTGAGTGTGGAAGTCAATGATTTAATAGGTTCTATGAGAAACAACAGGTTTTAGACCAGAGAGTAAGCGCATTGCGAGCTGCATCGTTAAGGCTACTGTCCTGCTGCGGCCGCGGACTTTGGACCTGACTGTTTATATGCATGTCTCGTTCCCTCTTGCAAACAAATGTTTTGTCTCGCTTGCTCCTCTGCACCGCCATCATTAAAGTCACCGCTAGATTCGTTTCGATGTCTTTTTCTGTCACGGGCAACCAGACTTGAGTATAAGTTTTATTTATGTAAAACTTTAAATAATACCATTTGTCCTATAATCTAATTACAAAATATTAATCTCATCAAAAGTGTAACGAATCGCTGTCTGCACAAGGAATATATTTAAGATAAACTATTATCGGGGGTCTTTCTTAACGCAATAGAACCCAAAACAATGACTTAGAATTTTTGTCCGTTTGTGCGTTTGTGTGCGCTAATCTCAGAAACGGCTAAACCGATTTGGGTGCGGTTTTCACTAATGTATTGTGGTAAGCTTCACTTAACATTTAGTATTTGTTTTATTTCAACCAGTTCATAAATAAAAAAGTTATGTCTATTAAAAAAATCACCTATGGATGAACCCGAGCGAAGCGAGGGTAAGTCGCTAGTAAATAATATGTTAAAGGAATATTGATTGATGAAGTTTTCTTTGTAGTTTTAATCTTATATTTTCCTGTTCATTGAAGAAACAAAGCATACGTTTCGCAAGGTAATGCAGCGGAGCATTTCCATCAGCTTGCATGACTGGTTTACCTTTGTGCCTTTCTAAATAAGCTTATAGTTAAGATAAACCTACCCCGCTACTATATATTATACAGTCATTGTGAGATTATCACTGAGTAGTTATAGGGAGAATAGTATTAGAACACTACGGTAATGTTAACTGATAATTGCGAAAATGCGTGGGTTTATCTGATTACGACTTCGAGGTGCGAAATGTCACTTGAAATAATTTAAATATCGTTTGCGCAAGTTCAATTGTATCTACGGTATTACATACATCAAGGTCGGGTCATGATAATATGTTTTAACATAGTTTCTTAAATGTCACTCACAGGCAATGCATATCAGGAATTCGTTTAACTTATTCATTGTTTCATAAAATTAATCGTTATTTTTTTTTATTATTTATTGAGTGAGTCAAAAACCCATTCACTGTCATTCACTAGTACCCACAAAATATCTATTTTATTACCTTTGCAGCTTATTTTGATTTTTGATTTGAGTTTTATTCATATGGTCGAACGAATTTACATTTAATCATATATTTTTATACCTACAGTATATATTGAACATTGTGAATTATACCTCAGTAAAGTTCATTCAATTATTGGCATTAATTTTTAAAAACGAAGTCAAATTTTTACATATATTTATTTATAAATAAGAAGCCTGAAAATAAATAGTAAACATTTTTGTATAGTAAAAAAAAATTTATTTTAAAAAGTTTACTATTTATTAACAGACTAAAATGTCTTCGTAAATGTACTCTATTAGACATTACTGAATGATCTCTAGTAGTTCTGAGAATGCAGCAAGGGGCTCAAAAGCCGAGGCGGAGCCAGGAAAAAAATCAATCCCTTTGTTACTAACAACTCAGGTGTACCAAATAAAATAAAATAAGCTCAACACAACCTGACAGTACACTTGCAGGGACGCGCCGAACATTTATCGATATGAGGTGAAAATATGTATTTTATAGCAGACACCAAAATAGTTCATTTGCCAACCGATTCATTATGATGTCGACAATATAACAATTTCATGAACATCAATATGTTTTTTATATTTTTTTTTTTTTGATTAATTATTGTTCTTAATAATTAACAACATTTAGAGAACAGTTTTAAAATAAAGTGTTTAATAATAGTCAATATTCATTTTATATCTATACATTGACATTACAAATATAGTTTTATATATGTATTATTAGTTTTATCTCCGTCTTGTCTTATTGCATGATAATATTTGAACGACAAGATAAATGATGTCGATACTCGATAGTTATAAGATTGGACGATGCTTAGTTCGGACTGCGGCGTATGGACATAAAGAACGTCCTGATGGAGAGGCGATTATCGGAGCCCGGGTAGCGGGGGGGAGCTTTCGTGGGGTCGATTCCGAGAAAATGACTCGATACTCGCAGGCAAGTTGCGGCAACATCACAGGAAGCAATCTTGTTAACTCCGCCAGGAGGTGAAAAATGGACGCAATGGGTAAATGCGTTTTGAATGTTATAAGTTGGTACTCAATTATTTTTTAGACACCGCCCATCTCATCCTTATCAACCTGTTATTTTAGATCATTAATATCAATAATTTTATTTATCTGTCTATAGCTATGATCATATTGTGTAAAGTACCTACCTAATTAGATATATTTAATATAGAATATTTATGTAATAAAAAACCTACAAACATGATCACTGCGTATAAAATATAAATCAAATTCGACAGTAAGAGTATAATGAAGTGACTTTGTTAAGCATGATCGCTATAGGATGCCGTGGCGCGGATTTGCCATGCCGAAATAACCGCATGCGTAGTGTTCAATGGGCAGGCGCGGGAGGCGCGGGGGCGGATATCGCGGCGCTCGCGCCAAAATTAGACGTAAACAAGACGAGAACGAGGCGCCGTCGACGACCAAGCGTTGTGACTTGTGCACGACTGTGCCACTCTGCGTCTATCCTCCAAAAGTACCACCGATATTTTATTTTATAGTAATACTACATTCGTGTATTTATTACTTTCACTAGGTTCTAGAGTTTAAACTTTCTTGAATAGAAACAAACCTATTTAAAAAAATTAAAACTCTATCATCTTGAATGTCACAACGATTTAGGTTGCGAAATGCGACAGCTAAAAATTAAGGGTTTGACTGGCTTATAATATGTTTTTGCATAATTTAAAATAAATAGTTTTTGATGCCGGATGTCGTATGCATCGAATTGTGTGCGTGTTGCATGAAACGCAAAATTTCTGACAACGAATGACCGATTATAATTATTTAAACGGCGAAATTAAGGTCATTCACTCAATAATTGGCATATGGGACTATACGTACATACATACTTATATAAGATATCGTGTCCATTTGATTGGAGCTGCTGTCTTTATTTTATTTTCTGCTGAACATTCACATTAAGAACGACAGCATCATTTGATTCAACGATTATAGCAATATGCGTTTTTCCAATTTACACGCAATATATATATATATATATATATATATATATATATATATATATATATATATATATATATATATATAGTATATATATATATATATATATATATATGAACTGTAGATCATAGCAAAAAATACTGAATAGCGTTTTTCCAACTTCCTAGTGCGTTTATTTACTTTAGAGATAGGTATATATATCTTCATTCATAATATTAAGTATGACACCAAAATTAATTGCTTGTTGCGAAGTGGATGGTAAACTAAAAAGCTTGGAACGAAGAAAGTGGGAGGAATATTAGAAGGGGAGGTGGACGATGGTTACGACTTTCAAAGCGTTATAGTTGTGAAGCACATAACTCCGTAATTATTGAATTAAAAAAATTATTTTCAAAACCTATCTAATTTTCTGATCTAATTTTTAAAACCTATTTGAGGATAACACAAGTTTATGGACACATACAGCACTGGCGAGCGGTTGATTTAGCTCTTTTGTGCAGAATTGTCTAGCGGTTGATGTAAGATATCAACTAGATTTTGGCTATATAATATCAATAGCCTCTGCTGGTATAACCTCTAGTACCGAAAGTGGTCTGGTTGTTATAAACCAAGATAAAGATAACCTCATTAACAATTATTCTCCCTAATCTAAAGGTCAGACGAGCCAAAGGGATGCGTGTTCGGGGATAATCGGTTTTATCACTCTACTGTCTGTCCCGGTGACGGGATTAACATATAACTAACAGCGTGAAGGCAAGTGGTTCAAATAAACAAATACTGTGGTTTCAATCAATAAATCTAAGATAAACAAAGACCAAAACGATGATCATTGTGTTGACGTTTATAGGTTTATAGTTTATACCTTAAATACTGAAGTTATCAAGTTTTACTCAAAGGAAACAATACAATTAAAGAGACGTGCAAAGGCGGCCTTATCAGTATACGCCAAAAATAGTAACAATGTATTTTGCAGAATTTTTAGTTGGTTCGAGTACCGATTCAGGTAAGTTTAAAAAAAAAAGACTTAAATGCAGTTATTTTTATTAATAATTGTAAGATAATTTTATCATTACCATAGACACTATCCATTAATTCGATAAAATAGTGTCGGTGTACCTTTTTGCATTTTTCGTCGGTTCGATTACCGATTCAGGTCACCTCTTTTAAAAAAAATGCCGTTTTTTCTGAGAAAAGGACAAACTTCATTTTTCCTGCTATGGGATACCTGCAGGTGGTGGGATAGATTTAGATGGTAATATAAGACTTTGAATATGTGAGACGGGTCATATTTCGTTAGAGGCGGCCAACAATTTCCATTATGTTTTTCAATCACAGGAATAAGTCCTGTGATTTAAAAAACGTTTCCTACAAAATTAGGAAAAATATGACGAATATTATATTTATTTCGGCTATTTTTGATCGGAATGGCGCTGGAAGGATATTCTCGAAAATTTGTTTTCAGTACTACAGTGTTTCAATATGATAGCCGGAGCGGCAAATAGTGAGGTCGCAAACTCGAAATAATAATATTGAAGCCAAACTGTACAAATTAAGACTTTTGCAGCGAAAGCCCTATTTTATATCTTAATTTATTGTACAATAAAAAACTATTTGTATGAATATTTATAACACAAAAATATACATATATGTACATAATATGTTCTCACATACCTACGGATACCTACCTACGGAATCAATAATTGCAATATTATAAAGTCAGCTCCCACCGATCTTTTACCACGTCGTTTTGCGGTCTAGTATGAGTAATAGACATAACCTTCCGTTCTCGAACACTTATTTTAACTGAGCATCATTGAGTACCATTCAATACTATATCCCTATTTCTTTCACAGAACCACAAAATGATAATATAAATATTTATATACTATTTTATGTATTCATATAATACTGAAATTCATGAATATATCCCTAATTCTTTAGTGGCACGTCTTTCAACACTTTTATTTATTTAGTTATAATAAAATTTAACGTTTTTTTTATTATCTCCATAGAAACTACATCTAATTTAACGCCGTTATAAGAAATGACGTCATCGTGGTCATCTTTAAAGTTGTAACAGAAGATGACGTTGGGCCTAAGGCGCCCGTCAATGTACACACTTGACCCCTTTTGATCTCACAATTAGGCATGGCGATACTCCCAGCATATCGAGGTTCATACCTACTTGTAAATGTAAATTATCATGAATATTTAAACAAATCCTTGTTAATTGTACTCTATACATAAATTGAATTGACTTGTTATCCTACAAAATATCTTTAGAATAAAAACTTTACGTACACCTTTTTGTTTACTTTAAATATAAATAGATTTATAATTTATACATCAGTTATTTATACATATATGTAGTAAAATTATAGCGGGATATGCAATTTGCGGGACACTGACTATTTTTCTATAAATACTGGTTTTTAAAATTCTTGTCTGTTTCTTTAAATGCACCACACTCAAGGACGGCTGGATTGATCTCGTAACTCGTTTATTTTTATTATATCGGTAATAGCTAAATTCAAAATTGTAATTCAACCAATTGAATAAAATACCTATGCTTACTGCTTGGAGCTCCGCATTCTAATTTCTACGTGCTCCCAGACCAAGTGGACGTCGAAATAAAAGTTTGATTTTACTTGATATATCGAAAGTACTTCTCATCGGGTTATATACCTTAATATATATATATATATATATATATATATATATATATATATATATATATATATATATATATATATATATATATATATATATATATATATATATATGTATTTTGCGTGTAAATTGGAAAAAAATTATTAACATACATGGGGGTGATTCGGGTACCCCAAGGAGTGCTCTATCTCTGGACTTCCGCTTGACATTACATCCTGGGACATATAAGAAATCATTATTCTAGGATCTAAACTTGAGACGTGACGCCCCTGATACACATATTCAAGAAAGCATTTATTTAGTTGTTGAATTCATCAGAATATCACTATATCAATCTATACATATAATAAAATCGTAACTAAGCTGAATCTGTACATTAAATATTTTTTGAAAAATCTTATTGAAATAAACATTATTATCGATATATATGGCCGAATCTATAGTTTTTAGAATTTTTGTCTGTCTGCCTATCTGTTACCGGATCACAGAAAACCCACTGGAGGGATTTTGATGAAATTTGATATGGTAATAGCTGGTTATCCGGGTCAACATATAAGACACTTCTTACCGCGGGAAAATATCTCATTTTTGAGAAAAAATACAAAAACTGCAATGTAAGAGTATACTAATATGTAAAACTTAAGAATTTGGTTTTTGGTCATCTGAACGCGGGCGGAGCCGCGGGCAATGCTAGTATTTTATAAAGGACAAATAATTATTTTTAATTCGTCCTATTAGAGTACGATTTTTTTTTATTTGTCCTTTTCTTAAGTACGAATAGCAACAGCCGAGTGTTTATTAGATTATAAATCTGTGAATGAACTAACTAATCATCTATTATATAATATCTTAGACAACAACATCATGTCTAACAAATATATTTGTTTTAATTTTACACAAGAACGTCAACTAGGTATATTATTATTTTCTCATTTCTTATATTATATACATCCTAGCGACTCACCCTTGTTTCACTCGATTTCGTCCCTGGGTACTTTTTAACGGTTAATATGGAATTGTAGACTATATATTAGGTATATGATATATAGTGTATAGCTTTCCTCAATAAACGGACTATCTAACGAAAAATGAATTTTTCAAATCGGATCAGTACTTCCTGAGATAAGTGCGATCAAACAAACAAATAACCTCTACCTCTTTATGTATCTATATATACTAATATTATAGTACCTATAAATTAGTATAGAATATAGATTATCCACACTGGTATTCAACAAAATGGCAAAAGTTCTCAAGAGTGGTGTGTGGTGGTGTAGGTATGTTATATTCTACCGGTGTGGTCTAAATATTCCGTCTCAAGCATAATCTTTACAAACATCTTAGTGATCGCATATTATATTATTGGAATTCATTTATACCGATGAAACAAGTCAATGAAAAACATCTGTGTCTACAAAGTACGATATTGTATACTTCACGAACAAAGCTGTACCCTTGACGAGACAAGTAAGAGCGGCTAAACACGAAATGAAGGTGGAAGGAAGTGTGAAGTTACAAATTCTAATTAATCTGCAAGCAAATGTCATTCATACATTTAGAAATTATAATTAGGTAAAGATGTTGAACACGTAACTAAAAGTAATATCATGATTAAGTCGAACCGTCTCATTCATCCATTAAAGTTTCAACATATTGGTACCGAAGAAACATAAGTAATTAATAATTATAGGTAATCAGTTATTAAATTATAATTAGTCTAATGATTGATACTTTTTGTAGAGTAGGCAGAAAAGAGATGTCATGTCATTACTGAAAAAATATAAAGGTACTATATTTAAGTAGTACAATATATGTTGGGACATTAACACCCAGCACCATCTAGTTCCATGGTAAGCTGCGAGGCCTGTGTTATGGATACCAAATGGTTTATACACTACATATATATAACTTTAAATACATACACATTATAAATATAAACACCATGACTGGAGTACAAACATTCGTGCTCATCACACAAATGAATGCCCCCAGCGGGACTTGAACCCGCGACCGCTGGCACAGCAAGTAGGGTCACTACAAACTGAGCCAAACGTGTCGTCAACAATATGTAAGTAGGTTTTATTTTATTTTTGAATTTCCTAAAACATTAGCAATGTACCTGATAGTTTCTGATTGATTCCGATAAAGACGATGTCTAGAGCCAACATCCAGTAATCAGAGCGTGGAAACTGAGTACCTTGTTTTTGTTACCAATACTGTAAATGATAATGTGTTCTATATAGTTGATTTAAGAGCTATAATTTATTTTCAGTGTTGAAATAACACTTAACGCTATCGTTCACGCAAAAGGATGTTTTAAGATTAAAATATAATAACAAAATTGTATTTGATGACATATATAGTAAAGTAAATAGTAGTACTTACCAGTATAGTACTTAAAGTTATTTTGAACAAATAACAACACTCACAATACAAATTTAAACCTTAAAAACTGATTGTTTTGCTAAGATTAGTTATAGTACAATAAAAATTGTTACGATAAGATAGAAGCTGATAATTTTTTTTCGAAGAAGTTTATTTGAATGAAATTTTTTTTATCTCTTATCTAAAATGAGCTAATACGTGTTTATTATAAGAATGTATCTACATTATTATATTTACATTTTATGTTTTTATTAACTAGAAACCGATACTTTTTACCTTTTTACGACAAAAATCTATAAAATCGGCATCAACAATAATTAATAGAATAGGTACTTATTTAATAACCGTCAATACGTCAGTTCTAATTATTATGTTTATGCATCACGTGATTGTTAGTGTAGTTTCAAACAATTTGAATAAGACGCATGTATTGTAACTTTATAAAATGTTATTGTCGATGTCGACAGAGTTCCGTTAGCTACCTGTCGCGTCCGATGCTAAGCGGACAAGTTTCTTAGAAGGCGATAGTATACTGTATTCCAAACGTTATCGCTTTGAAACACTACGATAAGTTTACTTGTTGTAGTGCAAGCGACTACTTCACTGTTATTCGTAGAAATAGTATTTACCAGTCCTATTACTTAATTTTAATCATATATAATATTAAATTCAAAAAGTAGGCTGGAATGGCCTTTAAAAAAAATAGTAGTAAATATTTAAAAACTAGCATTGCCCGCGGCTCCGCCCGCGTTCAGATGACTAAGAACCAAATTCTTAGATTTTACATATTAGTATACTCTAACAATGCAATTTTTGTGTTTTTGTATTTTTTCTCAGAAATGAGATATTTCCCCGCGGTAAAAAGTAGCCTATATGTTGACCCGGATAACCAGCTATCATCATACCAAATTTCATCAAAATCTGTCCAGTGGTTTTCTCGTGATGCGGTAACAGACAGACAGACAGAAAGACAAACAGACAGACAGACAAAAATTCTAAAATCTATAGATTCGGACTCTATCGATAATAATGTCATTTCAATTATTTTCCAAAAAATATTTAGTGTACAGATTTGACTTAGAATTTTATTATATGTATAGATTAAGCGCTTTCTTAGATTTACGCGAATATTTGACATTTTAAATAAAACTATCTTTCCGGAGTTTTTCGCCGATTTACTTAGATTTTTAAGTACTTATATTTTAAGTAAATAATAAGATGGCTATTGTGAGAAGTTTAGTTTTTGAAAAATATTAATGAATAAAATTATGTTAAAACTAAAAACAAAACACAATTTTTGCTTTATTACAACCCACCTCACTTAAATAAAATTAGAGTTGAATGAACTTAACCGCTCTTTTTCGAAATAAATTAGTATCTGTATTCAGCAGCAGAAGTTTCTCTGATTAACAATTCAAAGGACGACACTTTAAAGGAAATATTGTACGACGTCCATTCAGTAAGGTTAATTTATTATTATTTTTATTACGGTGCATATGTATACGAAAACAATGTTAAAATATTGAGTATTATTTTAACTAGAAACTTATGAGGTAATTTTTTTTATAGAAACATTATAAAAAAATACGGGTAATGTACTAAACAAATAAGAAAAGCGTGGGTCAAGAGTCATCACTAACAGTAAGGTGCTACACTGAAGCTACCGGGCTGATAGCGCCGCGTTGGGCGACCGCCAAGGCAATTTGCATCGCTACCCATTTCGGAACATCGCCAAGTCTAGCCGAACAAAACCACAGAGAATTACCCTCCATTCCAATAATAATTAAAGCAAACATTTCGCACACGAGACACATACGGGCCGTTATGGAGCTTATAAAACATCGACCCAACTTGCAATTAACAAACGATGCGCACGTCTATTTGCCGACGCGGAAGAGACGCTCCGCTTGCAACGGTCCATCTCTTGCTTCGTACAGACGACGTGTTGGAGACCAGAGCCAAGAAGGTGACTATATAAATTAATATCTCTGTTTTATTAAACAGATACCTACTATTTATCATTAAACTCAATATTTTTATTGAAGATCAACGTATAGATATTTAGAGTTACAACGAAAGTATACAGTCGAATAATTTTGATCATAATTTTAATAGACAATGAGATAAAATTATGAATAATATTTTTCAGTTTACTTTATGTAACGATAATTAATAACTGGACAATAAAGTAAAAAAAATTAGTCTTATTTTTACGTTATCGTTACTTAGTTATATACTTATTTTGTCGGCAGTTTATTTACGACGTGGCAAAAGCTTTGATGTAGCATTGGCTGCTGTCCACCGGTGAGACGGACGGCGCGGCGTCGAGAGCCGACGTCTAACTACCTCTGTTACCAAACAAACGAGATTATTATAGGCCTACAAACACACGGCTTATTACGTGACATAAGATTTACAGACATCATTGAGATAATTTATATTGTCGTAGTTAAGACGCGAGTGGTGACTTAATAAAACAATGAAGTTATCCAGGAACTCTACAAATTGAAAGAAAAGTTGATAAGATAACTTGTTTATGATTTAATAGATAATGAATTTAAAAGATTTAGACAAGAGCTTTTAAAATTATTTAGTGTAAATTTATATGCTCAAACAACAGAAGCCCAGATTTCGCCCACGCTGTACATGATCCTAGACTACGTAAGTGAAACGTAACCTAATAATAATGGCAGTGGCGCCAGGTTTGCAGCCATAACAGATTATAGATAATATTGTGAAATGGGATTGTGTATTCGTATTTCGTATAACCATAATCTCTTAATGAATCTTATAAAAATAACTTTATTCTCAATGGATATATTAGGTCCCTAAATATGAAATTGGCGTTTTATATGGAAAAGGGCAAACGGAAAAAAAAATAAAATTATATATTCAATCAATCAAAGTATGTACCATAGTTACCTATGTACTTTCGCCAATTTGTAGGTAGTTCAGGTAGTTTATTGATTTCTGAAAAAATTGTAGGAGCGTGAACCAAAAGTTTGAAATTATAAATATAAAAAATTATAAAAATAATTTGAAATTGTCCAAATTCCGGAAAAAGTGGTAATCTGTTGGAGCAAAGTCCGTGAAGTGTGGTGGGTGTCGAAGACATCCAATCGCAGTTCCTCGAATTTAGCGACCGTCTGTTGTGCAGTGTGTGGTCTAGCGTTGTCCTGAAGAAACAAGTGGCTAGAGCAACTGACCAGTCTTGGTGTTTTAGCGGCTAGATTTTCCATCGCAGTATTCAATTGTTGACAATAGAAATCAGCCGTAATCGTCTGGCTAGATTTTAGGAAGCTGTAGTGGATGACACCACACTGGTCTACCAGACACTTAGAGACACCTTTTTCTGAGTCAACTTTAGCTTAGGTTTTGGCCGGTTTTTCGAGTTTTTTACTTTTTCAATTTGGTTCAAGTGAATTAAAATTATTTTATTACTACACCCTAGCTTGCCGCTAACTCTGACGTGGTTTGCAATGAACCCGCTTCCACGATCACTTTTCTTTTTTGTCAACTAATTCTTCATTGTCAACTAGGGTCTCCGGCCGTCCACAGGGTTTGTTCTGTAGGTCAAAATTTGAACCAAAACATTGGAACCAAAAACGTATGGTGTTTTCTTATAAAGAAGCTTCCCAGTACACATCATTATTCTTCATCATTATTTGATAATTTAAGTTTTCCATATTGTGAACAGAACGATGTCAAACAAAAATCAAATGGCGCGAAAACAAATTAATCACTAAATTCGAGCCACAAATATAGAAGCCTAAATTTAAAATAATTTTGAATTTGGAATTCCTAACCAAACGCCAGATTTTTGAAACCACAGTGGCCAGTTCGAGAAAACGCCAATTTCATAATATTATTTAAGGACCTAATAGTAATTCTGGTAAGTCGTTAATGACGTAAGTAATATCCCTTTTTCCTCAAAACTAATTTGACTTAGTGATTTCCATAATTAGCATTTTTTAATAACTTAGTTACTTAGCACTGTGTCATAAAAAGTATATCTTTGTTTGTCTTCGTGATTCATTTTAACTTAGTTTATCAATTTTTATCACTAAGTACTCTCTGACGAAAGGTATACGATTGCGATAAGATAGCTTATGACGCCAATGTATTTTAAGATACAGTGTGACAATTATGACAACTTTTATTTTACAGATATTATAAAAAATCGGGCCTCTACATTAATCGCCAGTAGACGTGTGTAAATTATAAATAATTCATAATATTGTTAAACAATAATTAATAATTACTTGTGATGGAAATTCCCACACCACTCTATACACAAATCTCCTCTTATAGGTACAATGCTTTGAGAGGGAGTTAAAAATATAGAGTTAATAATATAGAGCTCGGTAAATTGAGGTTTAGATGCGAAAGATAAATACATAATATTGACTTTGTTGTTGTCGAAAATATCAACTTATTATGCATAAACAGAACGTTCCTAGTAAGTCGAATATAAAATATAAAAAATGTGTTTTTATTGGAAACGAAAGACATTTTACTTTTTGCATTTAATAAAATATTTTTAAGACGTTAATGTTATACTTCAGGATTCACTCAAATCAGTTATATTAAAATTATTCATTTTTGAATATCATCATTGCATGGTATGTATTTGACGTAAGCTTCTCATTACGCCTGAGGTAGTGGGATCGATGCCCACATGGACCAAATAAACATGTATAGGCTATAAGTAGATTATTTAATTACAAGTCGCAGGACTTGACTTCTGGCCATAAAACTTCTTCTGTGAACTTCTGTCCACTATTTAGCCAATACAATATTCCTATAAAAATGTACAGAACAAAGTATCTATAGACGATAAACTAATTAATACTGTTACTGCTAAGAGTTTTGAAATCAACGAGTACGGAGATCCGTTTGAATATCTTCGATGTGTTAGTAATTTTTAGATATAAAGCCTCCATTGGACCATTTTTGATCGAAAATAAAAAAAAAACACTTAAATAGTCAATTGTCCAAAAAGTAATTCACGCCTTTGTTATGGGCTCTTGGGCGTACTGGTTGGTCCAAAAACTTAATTATTCACAGAAGTACAGTATATTTATTTATGATATTTAAAATATTACTTTGTTATTATAACAAATTATACATAATAGGTATGTACCTAACTATCGATGGGGACATTTAGTATAGCTGTAGAATTACATTACAGGGTAAATCCACTGACCACGGAAACCTCACAAGTTCTTTTCCTTCTAGTGTTGAACTATATTTTGTTTTATTTTATAAATATGAATAAGTGCTGATAAGGCCCAATTTGTAACATAATAATATTTTTAGAATATCTATATACTTACATATAATAAAATTGTAACGAAGCCGAATTTGTAAATTAAATATTTTTTGGAAAATCTTATTGAAATAAACATTATTATTGATACAGAGGCCGAATCTATAGTTTTTAGAATTTTTGTCTGTCTGTCTGCCTGTCTTTTTTACTACGGGAAAATGTCTCATTTCTGCGAAAAATACAAAAACTGCAATGTAAGTATACAAATATGTAAAACCTAAGTGTTTGGTTTTTGGTCATCTGAAAGCGGGCGGAGCCGCGGGCAATGCTAGTCACTTAATAAAATAGACATTATATATTGTAAAAATGAAAGGTATCAAATACTAGAGCCTCTGATACTCTTCTAGAGAAACGTTTTTACAAATTACTTCTTTAAAAAATCCGAGAACACAGGTGTTTTAAGAATTTAGCCAACTAGTATATATACGTCAAACAAAAATTGTAAAATTCCCACCTATTTATTTAGAAAATTCAACAAAGTTTTTTATTTTCTTTTTCTTGAATCCACACAGTAAGTAGACAAAGGCGACCACCTAAGAGGTAAGTACATTCGGCGACGGTAAACATCAGACTATTATACAATAAATTGTGTACTTATGGTACTATCATATACACCTCCTTAGTAAAAAAACAAGCTTATTTTTAATTCATATTAAATATTTATGTTAATCATAAAAATGCGATCATATACAACATATATTAGTTGGTAATGGCGGTAATTACGTACAACTAAAAATCTTAGTATATACTATGGTATATACTAAGATTTTTAGTTCCTATATATAGATATAATAAATAAGTTAATTAAAAACTTACTTGAGATAATATATTTGTCCTTCTGGAGTACGAGCTTGTTCCCAACCAGCTGGTAGAGGCCCAAGATCGTCTGGGATGTGTGTACCGACATCGTAAGATCTCTGTTTTGCATGTTGATGTGGTAGAGGCGGTTGTTGAGTTTGTTGTCCAGCTGCGTAGGTCTGCTGCAAACTCGCTGGTGAAGAGTGTGCTCGGGAGTGCGATACTGGCGCAGCTCCCGTAGCGGACGACGATCCAAACGCCGAATCCGCCGAATTTTCTCGCGAGTGAGACACAGATGGCGACTTGGAACCGGTCGACGGCGGGTTAAAGAACGACTTTGGGAGCTGTCGCATACGCAAAGGCACCTGTAGCGGTCGTTTAGAGTCGGGCTTTAGCACTGTGTCGAATAATGACTGCAAGACCGAGTCAGAATCCTGGTCTACGCGGAGGACCAGGTTCGATTTCTGTTCACCGTCCGAGTTGAGAGCCATGTTTGAGTCGGAACGAATAAATCTCGAAACCGACCTGGCCCACCGCTGTGACACAACACTAGCACGCTACGGGTTGGCGCGGCGCCACCCGACGTATTCGTAGTATAGCGCTCGGTGCGCGACTGACGCATGCCCCGCCCGCGCCGCCCTGCTCCCGCCTGCCCACGCGCACCCGCGCACCACCCGCTACACCCGCGCAGACCGGTCTTCGAGAACGATGCCCCTCAACCCGCTTAGCACACCTACCTCACCTAACGACTATCCTTCACTTGCATTAACACCGTCACAAAGCTTTGATAAACTTTACTTCTTATAAAATCTAATAATTAATTAAATACTAGTTGGCACCTGTGGTTTTGTAAATAACTTGAAATCTACTGACAATACATAAATACGAAACAAATAGAAATTAATGTAAGGCCTGTAATTATTTATTATAAGTAAATTATATAAAGTGAACAAAATTATATTATGTTATGGTTTATGATTTTTTTAGACAGGCTGAAGTCAAAAAATAAAGCTAAAAATATTTTAATTATATATATGTAATCTGGCTCAAAGGACCAATAGAGTTAATAGTGTTACTGATTTTGTTACTCAAGATTAGTAGAATAAAATACTTCTATGATTATATATTATACTAGCATTGCCTGCGGCTTCGCCCGCGTTCAGATGACCAAAAACCAAATTCTTAGGTTTTACATATTAGTACACTCTTACATTGCAGTTTTTGTATTTTATCTCAGAAATGAGATATTTTCCCGCGGTAAAAAGTATTCTGTATGTTGACCCGGATAACCAGCTATCACCATACCAAATTTCATCAAAATCCCTCCAGTGGTTTATATGTAATGCTGTAACAGACAGACAGACATAATATTTATTTCAATAAGATTTTCCAAAAAATATTTAATTATTAGATTCGGCTTAGTTACAATTTTATTAAAAATCTATAGATTTATGATACATTTAAGAGGAGATCATAAATCATTACCTACGATTGTAATTCCAATAAATGCGTGGTCTCAGGTTCATTACGTACAAGTGGTATATATTTTATTTAATGTAAATATAGAAGATAAAAAATAGAGACTGCTATCACCATTTTAATTATATCCTAAATCATATACGGCTTCCAAAAAAATCCGAAGATATATATATATATATATATATATATATATATATATATATATATATATATATATATATATATATATATATATATTCTTTATAAATGAAAATGAATGTTAGTAAGCGCATAACTCGAGAGTGGCTGGACCAATTCGGCTAATTTTTTTTCGTATGTTCCTTAAGGTCCACGGAAGGTTTTATTATTGAAAACACAAATGGACCCAGTAGGTGGCGTTGCAGCCGGTGTGCCACTGATCATCTAAACGGCAGGGACGAATAATGATATTTTTGGTGTATGTTTGAGTGGGTTCCCGCAATGTTTTAAAACACAAATGGGCCCAGTAGGTGGCGCTGCAGTCAGTGTGCCACTGATGATCTCCGAAATAGCAGGGGCGACTTTAGTGATATTTTTTGTGTATGTTTGAGTGGGTCCCTGCAAGGTTTTAAAACACAAATAGACCCAGTAGGTGGTGGTGCAGTCGGTGTGCCACTGATCATCTCCTAAAGGGCAGGGACGACTTTAATGATATTTTTGTGTATGTTCGAGTGGGTACCTGCAAGGTTTAAAAACACAACTGGCCCCAGTAGGTGACGCTGCAGTCGGTGTGTCACAAAATTTTCATAAAAGACTCCATTTTCCGAGCAATAAATAAATTTAAATTGTTGATTAAATTAAATAAAAATCAATGTGTGTATGTTTCCTATGGACTCCAAAAGGGCTGGAGTGATTTTGATGAAATTTTCAGGTAATCTTCAGATTAGCCCAGCAGGTGTACCTGTGAATTTTGTTAGCGGACCTTTGATATCAAAAATTTGTATATATGAAAATGAAGTAAGTATATATATATAATCTGCTGATTTAGACTCCAGGCTAATGAGTCTGCTGGTAAATCCGCCACTTAGAGTCTATGGTAAGGATAAAATCTCGAATAAACATTATATCTTACAATTAAAGAAGAAGACTTTAATTAACAACTACACATGCACATGACATGGAAAAAAAGTATCTTAAGTATTGAAAATAAGAAGCTTCGCTCAAAGGTAACATTACTTTATTTAAAAAAATAAGAATAACTGCATTTAATTTTTTTTAAAAGAGGTGACCTGAACCGATAATCGAACTGACTAAAAATGCAATAAGATACACATCACTGCTTTATTAAATTAATAGATGACTCTATATATGGTAATGATAAAATCTCTTGAACAAACATTGTATCTAACGAGTACAACCACTAGAACCCCGCGCTTTATAACTTGCAACACCCTGAACACCGAGCCCGCGCGTCATATTTTCCCCAATACAACCATGACATAAAAAACACTCATAATTCAAATTACATAGCACATAGTAGCTTCATACAAACTTTCATCCCCTATTTTACCTCCTTATAGGATGAATTTTCAAAAAGGCTAAAACACGTATTTATTTTATTGAAGAGCATTAATACCAAATTTCAAGTAATTCTGATCATAAATATTTTTTGGGTTGTATTATAAGGTACTTTCCCGTGGGAATTAGATAATCTCCCGCGGTAAAAAGTATATGCCTATGTCACTCTCCAGCCCTCCAACTATCTCCACACAAAAAATTACGCTTATCCGTCACTCCGTTACGTTAAAGAAGCAAGAAAACAAACAAACAAACAAACAAACACACACACTTTCACATTTATACCTAATATTAGTATGGATATGAACATTTATGACAATATATAAAAATTTAAAATATACACTTTAAACTATTGATGAATCTATAGTCTATACTCTATACTATAACAGAGCAGTACCTTAGCGGAATCTGTACACGAAATGTTTTTTACAACAATGACTGTAATTTAATATGTACACAATATAGACCCCAAAACAATAGTTATTAAAAATTTTGTCCAAAAAATCTTTCTTTCGCACGAGAAAACACAATAACTGGTTTTATCGAGTCCTCCGCTGGCTAAACCTTAAGACAGACATCAAAACAATGTACTAAAAAATTGTAGGTCTTAAAAAAGCCTACAGAAAATTCCTCAATAGTAAGTATATATGTCTATCTCCTAAGGTAAACTCGCAATATCTATTCTTATCTATCTATACCTATAATAAAATTAACTTAGTCAAATAGATGTGCGCGTTTCACGCAAAAGTACTGAATCTATCATTTCTCAAGTAAGGGATTTTAATTTTTTTAATACTTACCTTCTTTTCTATACCTATGTATGTACATTGCACATATATGTGTATATAATCTATTCTATACCTACTTACCGTTAAAACGTACCTAGGGACGAACCCAAGCGAAGCGAGGGTGAGTCGCTAATAGTTATAAATAAGCTGACAATATATCAGTGTTAGTAGTAAAATGTACTAGTTGTTATATTATAATGATTTCTGACAATACCACGATATTATTACATTTACACAAAATTTAAAACACTATTTTATAAATAAACATTTAATCACACAAAACCATTTCTTGATTTATTTATATTAGTTGCTAGTTACAATCAAATTCAAAACTTTATAGCATTCACGGCTCATTCGTTATATTTGCGCAGTAGAGTTGCCAACATTTCTTCCAAATATGTATTTTACGTATCGAAATATATTACATTAAATTGCTTTGCTTCGGCTGGCACCGACTTCGAAAATATCTGATTAGGTATCTATTCTAAATGAAAACCTCCGTTCAGTTATTTTTTACATTTGAGTGCCTGAAAGTCGATTTTTATTTTTTGTTAAAAAAATTGTATATAGTGTAGCGTCATATACAAATAACCAATTTTCCGATCTCTTTTTTTGTTTTTAAAAGTTATTAAAATTTTATCACTGAATTAGTATGTCACACTTCACTGTGGTATTACTTATTAGTGCCTAGTGGCAACACTGTGTGATGGTTTGTCTAATGAGTAATGTCTATTGTTTTAGTTTGTTTTGAATTTAAATTTTAAAGTAGGTTTTATAATTTAATTTTTATTAATTATTTGTCATCCATGATAGTAGGTACTTTCAATGTACATATAATAGATCATATTTTATATAATATAATAAAATTGCGTAGCATTTCTACATAATTTGGTGAATAAAATTTACATTTTAACTCTGGTCGGTAGAGGATAGCGTTCTATTCATAAAGATTTGATTGTATTTCTATTTTCTTATTATTTAACAATTGCTTTCAAGAAGTTCACAAACTGTGATCTCTTTTTTATACATGTTCATAGTTTAATGTTTGAGTTTGCGCAATAGTCTTTATCTACCATACATTTGAATTATATCATATATCAATAAGAATGAAGTATACAAAGCAAGCACCACAACGCTATCTTAAAACGCGCATGCGTTATAAATGCATTGAGCAACAAAGCAAAAAAATCATTACTAAAAACACATTTCGTTAAATTCCGGACATCCAGAGAAAAATATACACATTATTATAATTTTTGAAAAACTATGGTTATAATAAATTGACCATGACGACGTCTTTGGAAAGTTTCGAAAGGTGTTGTCGACTTTGCGCAGAAGAGCAAGAAGTTACTATAATGATATTCAGTGAAGAAGCTGAAGCAATGTTACTTCAGAATAAACTGAATAAATATTTATTAATTGAGGTACTTATTTAATGACTTCTAACTTTTACTTTTAATTTAACTTATATTATTAAATACTCAAGAAATAATTGAAACTTTTTTGTTTATTACTTACAGATAACTGAAAAAGTACTATTTCCATTTGCCATTTCACTAAAATTTGAAATGGCATGTAAATTTCATTCATTTTTATTAAAAAATATTTGTCTTTTTTTAATAGGTTGATGAAGATGATAAACTACCAAAAACAATTTGTATTAAATGTTGTTCTAAGTTGCAAACAGTGTGTGATTTTATTGACACAGCTAGGAAAGCACAAGAACTTTTGCAGAACCAAAGTCTATTACTAGAACAAAATGATGACATGGATACATTTAATACAAAAATAAAAGTGGAACCAGAAATTGAAGAAGAAACTAAATTTACAGCTATGGAGGTTAGTGTTGATCCGATGATGGTTTTACAAAATTCTGAGGAAGGTAACTCACCAGATATTGAAGATAATGAGTCCAGAGAACAGGATGTGACTTATTTGCATGGAGTTGATGGAGAAGATGTAACTATAAAACTTATAAAAAAAGGTGAAACAGGTGAAGACATGAAAGATTTAATAAAGCCTTTTAAGTGTCCTTCATGCTATAGAAGTTATTTTACTGAGCTAGCACTAAAAAATCATTCTTGGATACACCTTAATGAAGAAAAAAATGTCAAACCTTTTAAATGTAGTTCTTGTGGAGAACAGTTTGATTACAAAATTGAATTATTGATACATTTGAAAACTCATCGAACTAGTGGAATGTGCCTAATATGTGGGAGAATGTATGTCTAATTTTATGTACTTATTAGTAATTAATGAAACTAATATTTAATTTTCTGTCATGTATATTTTAAATTATTTATTTCAAAACAGTCAGTATTAAAGGTTTTTTTGTTCACAAAATAACTGAGACAATGTATCTCAGTTAGTAATATTTGTCAAATTAAAAACCCTAAAAAGATTGTCCACAACTATATAATGTTAAATTTTTATAACATTATACATTGTATATTATTATATTCACAATAAGATTTATGGAGATTGACTTGAAAATTTAAAAGGTGTTGTCTATGTGAACTATGATATACCTGTATTAAGGGTTTATTTTTTATTGTAGCTTCAGAAAAGAAAGAAATTTAGCAGCACATGTGGCAGCACATTCATCTACAACTAATAAATCTTTCACATGTAAAATATGTGGAAGATCATACAATACGAGCAGTAATTTAAAAACTCATAGTGTTACACATAGTAATGAAAGGCCTTATAAGTGTCATTTCTGTAAAAAAAGTTTTAAAAGGAACCAAGATTTAAAGGTAAATTCAATTTCAAAAATTAATATTTTATATTTGTGTCAACGATAAAAATAATCACAAAATGTGTCCATTATATCATATTTTATAAATGTACTAGTGACTCACCCTCGCTTTGCACGGGTTCATCCCTAGGTATGTTTTAACAGTTAGTATGAGATACAATTCTTTGAATTTCTTGGCTTTTCTGTACTCTAATATGCATGTATTATACATATAAACCTTCCTCTTAAATCTATCTATTGCTGAAAACTGCATTAAAATCTGTTGAGTACTTTAAAAGATCTAATAAATCAGACAGCAGCAGTGACTTCATTTTATACTATGTAAAGATTTTCAATACAACCAATTTTTGTAAAGATCATTATAATACAATTACACTTTATTGTACACCAAGAAAAAGATACTTACAAAATTTCATAAACATTATAAGGAAAAAATGTACAACAGGTGGCCTTATCTCTAAAAGTGATCTCTTCCAGGCAACCTTGAGGTGGAGGAGTAAGTTATATAAGTACAGTAGGTGTACACCGACAAACACTTTAATAAGTATACATAAATAAATACAACTTAACAGAAATCCATATATATTCGTACAAGTATACCTACATAAATGCATAAATACATACTCATCTACATACATGCATATACAATATAATGGCTTTGTAGAAGAAAATAATTTTTATTTTATTACAGTTTCACATAAATCAACACACTGGTGCAAAGCCTTATAAATGCCCATACTGTGATAAGTGCTTTGCAAGTTCGGGCAATTGCTACTCACATAAAAGTCGTATGCATCCAGACAGAGAAGGAGTTGAAGACCAATTTAAAAGAAGACCACCTGTGGTCACTCATGAAGGTCCCATAAAATTGCGGCCAATTGCACCAAAGCCTAGCCTTATTCAAGTGAAACCTATTATAAAATATCAATGCACTATGTGTGATCATAGCTTTTTGAAAAGAGATAATTTTACGGTAGGTTACTCAATATATGAAACTAATATTATAATTGCAACATTGTGTGTATATGTATATATTTATTATTTCCTCATTCTAAAACAGCTTGATGGATAGTTACACATAGGCAGTTTGGTACCTAGGGATGTAAAGACATATACACTGGTGTGCAAAAAAATCGGGCCACCCTTAATTTTAAGCATAATTTTTTGTTGACAATTGTATGGTGAAAAAAATACCGCAAAGGTAATTAAGGAGATTAGACGCCTTTGTTTCCTTCAAAAAAGTCATAAAATTCCTGGAAATGCACATGTGCGCTTAATTATAGTCAATTAGCAGTAATTAGTGAATATTTGCATAATATGGATTGAAGCCACAAATACTGTTTTTTGTTATTTTAGAAGCTTAGTTAAGTTCCAATTATTAAACAAGACACTTCTACTTTGATCTGCGATTATTAGAAATACTGCAAGATGGATCTGACCGAGGCTGAATCATCTCGAATTGTGACTTTGCTTGAAACTGGACAAAGTCAACGTCAAGTGGCTCAAGCTTTTTCAGTGAGCCGTTCTACGGTCCAGAGAGTGTACAAACGTTCCATCGAACACAACGACGACATGGTTCCGGCCGACGAAGAGCCACATCAGAGCGTGATGATCGATTTATTGTGTCATCAGCTCTAGGAAATAGTCATCGCACAGGGGTTGACGTTCGAAATCTCCTGAGAGAAGTGAGAGGTGTTAATGTTAGCGAGTGGACAGTAAGGCGCCGACTTAGAGCCGCTTCCCTGACGCCACGCAAGTCCGCAACTGGCCCCAAACTCACCCCTGCACATCGAATTGCAAGATTACTTTTTGCCCGAGATCACGTGAATTGGAATTTGGAGCAGTGGAAGAAGGTTCTTATTACTGACGAAAGCAGAATGTGTTTGCAACGCGACCAGGTGAAAGATATGCACCATGCACTATGCGGGAAACAGTGTCAAATGGAGGGGGCTCAGTTATGTTTTGGGCAGGATTCTGTTACGAAGCGAAAACCGAGCTTATATTCGAAGAAAATGGATTCCTTACAGCCGCTAGGTATATAACGGAGGTTTTAGAAGATCATGTGATGCCTTTTACTGGGTTCATTGGAGAAGATTTTCTGCTTCTACAAGATAATGCTCGCCCACACACTGCTACATCAGTAAGGCAGTATCTTCAAGAGGTCGGAGTGTCTACTATTGCCTGGCCAGCGCGAAGCCCTGACCTCAATCCGATAGAGCATGTATGGGACCATCTCAAAAGAAAAGTTAGAAGTCGCGTAGTAGTCCCGAGCAACATTCAAGAATTAAAAAGCGCCTTATTGGAAGAATGGGAGTCTATTACACAAGATTATCTAAAAAAGTGTGTCAAATCTCTGAAAAACCGATTAAAAGCTGTAATTAAAAATAGAGGCGGTAATACGCATTATTAAAAATCATAAAACCAATCGAAATCTTTTAATTTTCCCATTAATTTGCGGCTTACATTTTTATACCAAACTCGCGAAAAATCATTAAATTTGATTTTCCTCTATTTTCGAGCAATAATTTTTATTTAAATTATTCAACGATTATTGATTTAGGTACCTAGGGTATACAGCTACCCATATATAATAACAAAATTAATAAAAAATATCATATCTTAAGTTTGTCCATTTTCTCTAGGTGGCCCGATTTTTTGCACGCCAGTGTATGATAAATTATGCTGAAGTGCATTAATAATGTAGTCGACAAGTGCCTTTTTGGTCAACTTTCTTCATATTTTTCCGAGACTACTGAAAAAAGTTGACTAAAAAAGGCACTTGTTGACTAGAATATAAGTGATTAATGATTTTGCTATAAATATATATTGTATAGATAAAGGATATTATAAATTATCTAATCCTTTCCCTTATTTATAGTATTAGTAAATTGTATAATAATATATTGGGTTATACTTTTTTTATTAGAATGCATTAGAAATATAATATTTTAATCTTTTTTTGCATTAATTTTACAGTACCACATGTATCAACATACAGGCGAAAAACCATTCCAGTGTTCTTTTTGTAATGCCAAATTCGTTACCAGAAGAGGCCTTTGGCTTCATCATGACAAGTCACACCCAGGGAAGGATCGCCCATTAGCCTTATTGTCCAAAAATATCTTATTGAAATAAGAATAAAACATTTTTTTTTAACTTTAAAATAAAATTATTAATAATGATTTGTGAAAGCTGATTCAGTTCGATTGTTTATAACATTGTGACATATTATAAATACAACCATAACAATGATTGTTACTTTGTAATTGGAAAATGTTGATTAAAGGTCAATAAGCTAACCTGTTATTTATTTATATTCAAAGGTACAGTAATGAAATGATATATTTTGTTCTTAAAATAAACAAGTTATATTTTATTTTTTTATAACATTATTATCGTACATTGAGTCGAAAGATTTTGAGCACATGTGTAAAGGGCAGTAGTTTGTTTCCACCGAATTATAACGCTTTTGATGTTTGTTTCTTAAAAAAAGTTCTAAGGAAAGTATCGAGCTCTCAACATAATATTTGATCTAGAGAGGACCGATAAGTTAATTATTTATTTATGACATATATTTACTTTTATTGTTTAGTGAATATTATTATTATTACCTACATAGCCCTTGAGGCTTTACGCACAATATAAAGAAAGTTAAGTATTATGATTGAGATATTGAGAATATTGGCGCCAAAATTCAAATGTGGTGCACAGACTCGGAACACTTACTCAGGATCACAGACTATAGTTTAAAGCCCAACATGTAATACAGCCAACATTCAAATATATACAATGGCCAACACCATCTAGCGAACGTTGAATCATTCAATGGGAAAGAATTTTGCTATTTTCTCCCGCCAGATGCTACGATCACTATAATCCTCAATATATTTTAAAGCTCTATAAGGATGGATGGAATTCATTTTATTTAAAATTTAATTAAAATAACAAATTGTGCACTCCCAGGACGCAAAGTAAATGGATATAATTTGTTCCGAAGAGATTAAAAACTGAAGAAATTGTGGGCTAAAGTAATAAAGACGACCGAAATTGGCGAAATAACAATCTTTACATTTAAGGCTTTATTGACACCATTTTATAGAAAGCGATTTTAAAACTGTCAAATCGTTCACAGTGATTTTTTTTTTTGTACTTTTTTACTACTATTGGAAATTTTATACATACATCTAGACTAAATTATTATAAAGAGGTAAAGCTTGTGAGTTTATGACGTTGTAGGGGGTAATCTCTGGATCTACTGAACTGATTTAGATGAAATTTGGTAAGAAGATAGTGTGAGTCCCTGGGAAGGACATAGGATACTTTTTATCCCAGAAATTATGCCGTAATTAAGGAGGAGATGGAATGGAGATTAAGTTTTGTACTGGGAAGCAAGCTAGGGACGAACCCGATCGAAGCGAGGGTGAGCCGCCAGTAGTATATAATATATTTTATACTACTAGCGTATATCGTATACCATTGTTGTTTAAATTGCAGGTTTTAATTTACAACGCCGAAAGTTAAAGGAGAATGGGGTGCCGTCTGTTTTCCCTTGGTCTAAGATTTTATCACCCTATCCCTAAGCAGCTGCTGGGGAAGAAAGATTACGAAATAGAAATCTGAAAAAGGAGTTTTTCCCACAAGAATTTTCAGATTGTAATGATACTATTTTTGTATGATTGATTGTAATAATAATGATATTATTTTTTATTTATATTACAAATAAAAAAAATACAGATTACATAATATTCAAATTTCTAAATATTTACTACCATTAACTCTCATTAAAAATTAAATTGACGCATGCGCATCACCAGTTTTATTAAATAATAATTGAGCTAAATGAAATTTGTTAATTAAACAATAGATTTGACGATAGAACAAACGTATTTTATAAACGTACAAACATTCATGAATATTTAAAGATTACTAGTAACATTAAAAATTATAAATTTTGATTGAGGAGGCTATTTTGAGGGTATATTTGTGTTTAATTTTAAACAATTTACAAACAAATAATTATTTATGGCGAATAACATAGAACAACTAATATGTGAAAATTAAAATTCAAAAATTAGAAAACAATATTCTGGGCCAGGTTTGGTGAGCCGTTTAGATTTAAAAATCAGTAATCGTTGTCTTGTAGGTATGACATAAAACTCAGAACCGGGTTTACCGTTAATATATTGTTAGCTTATTTATAATTCATCAATAGTTTAATGTGTATTTTGCGTATTGTCATAAATGCTCAGATTATATAAAACCCCAAAACAACAAAAACATTTTAAATCGGTGCTATATAATTTGAATTATGAGTGTTTTTTTATGTAATGGTTTTAACGGGGAAAAATGACGCGCGGGCTCGGTGTTCAACGGGTGTTGCATGTCAAAAAGCGCGGGGTTCTAGTGGTTCTGGATAAATGTTTCATATCACGAGGTGATCTGTCAAAACTAAAATATTACCTATTTTATTTGTCATCCATGATTACCTATTTGTTTCATTTTTGACATGGTTAACACAAGAAAATATATAAATATATATAGATCTATGAAGATAAGTTTCATTTATTGTATTGATTTTTTTTACCAGAAGTAATAAAAATATTACAAAAAAAATATATCTATTTACTGATTATGAATAATTCGGTATTCGAATATTCGACCTTTGCGACTGACCTCAAGGTTGAAGAGTCAATAAAAAATTAAATGCGCATGCGTAGGTATCTACCGTCAGGCATCAACAGTGTTTGATGTTTCATGTTTGGCGGGCTGATAAGTCCGAACTCGAGGCTTCTTGATCACGATGAAATTATTTCATTCATTAGTCGCCCGTCAGTTACACATTTCTCACGTTAACAACTGTTGTTCCCGCAACTTTTTCATTTTTATCGAAAATGTCTGATAATGAAATAATAATTAGTAGAGAAATGTCTCGTCAAAATGGTATTGTACAACCTTTGCTAACTGGTAAGTAAATAAGTGAAAGTTAAATTTTGGAGCGAATTTTACAATTATTTTGATTGTTTACTGTTCAATAATTTATATTACAAGACGTATTTTTACCTCATTTCAAGGCACTAAAGTTTTACTAGTTTAAATTTATATTTAATTTAAATTGATATTTAATGCTTCTTGCAGATTTATATCAAATAACTATGGCTTATGCTTATTGGAAATCAGGAAAAGTAAACGATAGTGCTGTGTTTGATCTATTTTTTCGTACCAATCCGTTTCAAGGAGAATTTACTATTTTTGCTGGACTTGAAGAATGTTTAAAATTTTTGGAAAACTTTCATTATTCCAATAGTGGTGAGTAAATTTTATTATCTAAATATTTTTAAATAATTAAACTTGATATAAAACTATTTTATATTTTCAGACATAGAATATTTAAAACAAACATTACCAGCAGATATTGATCAGGATTTTTTTGATTATCTGAAAGACCTGACCTGTAAAGATGTTAAATTAAGTGCCATTGAAGAAGGCTCTGTTGTCTTTCCAAGGTATGTATAAGTGTTTTTTGTTACCATTTTAACATTATATATAAACCAAAGATTAACATAAAAGTTTTATAACTGATGTTGCAAATTTCTTATATTCTGCACCTACTCATAATAAGTAAATTATTTATTATTATATACCTGCAGCATTAAATAATCTTATAAAAACAAGGCCAAATACTTTTAATAATAAAGGTAATTTTTTAAAATCCACTAAAAACAGATCTTCACATTCAAAAGTAAATGTAGAAGACTAATATCAGGTTTCAAAATTTTTTCATGGATTATAGACATTTTTGTATAGTACATAAAGTTTGAATATTAAAAACTTTTTGCTTGATCAGCCTTAATTCTGACTCATTAATGGAATTCTGTATTTTTCTGTATTATCTCCATCACACTTCCATAAGAAGCGTAATGTTCCTTCAGTGTATACAATCTGAGAAATTTGTAATATACTGTGAATGTCTCGGGTCTAAATAAGAGAGGGGGTTTAAGAAGTATATTTAGTTTAATAGGTATTGTATTGACGTCTCTACCTTCTTACATACAAGTTAATAAAGAAATTATTATGAGATCAATTAATACTTTAATGTGTAATACAATATAATAATTTCTCTTTATTTGGTTGAGTTTAATAACGAGAAATAAATTATTGTCTTTTAATATTTGTTTTATTATGATACATATCTATTGTCTATCTTTAACTCGAATTAAAATGCTTAACTTAATTTTTACCAGCGTGTTTAATTTTCTTTGCCAAAGAAAATTTTGTAACATGTGTTTGTTGTAAAATGCAGGTCAATGACTTTAAATGTAATTAAAGAAATAAATATAGATAAGGTGCTGATATTTTTTTCATGTAGCACATATCATTAAAAAAAATAAAGGTTCGGCTGAGTTTTAGTGGATAATACTAGCTTTTCTAGTAGTGAGTCACTACTTAACCACATGGTGTAGAATGGAATGCATAAATGCATTTTGCAAAATTAAAAAAAGGTTAAAATGTTTGTAAGCTGCATCTGCCCACTGAAACTCAATGGAACATTGTTTTTTTAAGGTATTGTGGGATCCCTTTCATATTCAATCAAAGGCACCAACCAACCTATAAGACCTTCCACACTGATTTCGAATTCAGTGCCAGCTGACAATATTTTAAAATATGAATATCTAATAGGTAAATATGTATTTTACGTATCAAAATATATTAGATTTGCTTTGCATCGGCTGGCACTGAGTTCGAAAATATCTGATTAGGTATCTATACTAAATGAAAACCCCCGTTTAGTTATTTTTTCATTTTAGTGCCTGGAAGTCGGTTTTTTTTTTAAGTTTTTATTCTTTTTTATTTTTCGTAACATCATATCTAGCGGTATTATCAAATTTCACCTCCAAGTAGGTAGTCTTCAAGTAAAATTGCTTCGATATATATATATACCTATACAATTTTAATTTTATGCCTTTAGGTTACGGATCGAGATCCACAGGCTTTAGTTCGTGTTTAATTATTTCATTCGGTCTTACCTTTTCTCAAAATCGGCGAGAGACTCCTTTGACAATTTTTCGGTAGGTATTCTTTTTTGAAATGCCCATCTGAAATAGATTTGGAATTATGGTTTAGCTTTTTAATTACTACAAGCGACCAGGGTTCGAAACGATAATTATCATTGATAATTATCACGATGATTATCATGATAAATATGGGTTGATAATTATCTTTGATAAATATAATTGAAAATATTTAATTTGTAACTCTTCATTCAAATTGTCGATCAGCTAACTGAACTCTCTCAATCAGCTCAACAAACTCAATCAGCAAACTGAGTTAATGCAGTTGAGGAGGATGAGGATGATATTCCACTCATTAAAGAGTCTGCTCACTACACCGTCTCATACCATGACCATGCTATGAACGTATCAGGCACGGAAACAAGCGACACGAACTACTATGCCCACTAGAACGTATCATTCGCGTATCATCCGCGTGTCATATCCGTATAGTTCCCGTTTTCTCAGTCGTAGTAGTTCACCTGTGTTTTCGCGTGAGACAGCCACGACAGGAAGAGCGAGTGAATATTTTTGTTACGAAAATTATTTCCTATACTTATACGATGGCTATTAGAAACTTGTCCGACAGAAAATTAACAATGATAGCCATTGTTTTAGACGAGGAAGAAAGAGAATGACATCAGTCGATAACGACGTTACTAGGTTCACGCCGTTTTTAAAAAAAAAACATTTAAAAGAAAATATTATCACTAGAAGACAAGTGACAACACGTTTAGTCAAATACCGATACCTAGACAAGGGTTGCTAAGTTTATATCTGTTTGATAATTATCGGATAATTATCTGATAATTATCGCGATAATTATCAAAAGATATATTTATCTTGATAATTTTATACCCTGCTAGCGACACCCTATGGTATGTTTTAATTTTTTTGAGCGGAACCCTAATACTTTTTGTAAAATAAAAGTAGCCTATGTTATTCTCTATAACATCAGCTAATCTTCCAGTGAAAGTCCCGTCAAAATCAGTCCAACCGTTTCAGAGATTATGTGAAATAGACAGACAAAAAATTAAAAAAATGTGTTTTTCTGTATATAATTTCATATGCATTTAGTTAAACGCTGTTATTTTGACATTACAAACAGACACTTCAATTTTATTTATCTGTACAGATGTGACTTAACTATAATATAGATACACTAGCATTGCCCGCGGCTCCGCCCGTGTTCAGGTGACCAAAAACCAAATTCTTAGGTTTTACATATTAGTATACTCTTACATTGCAGTTTTTGTATTTTTTCTCAGAAATGAGATATTTTCCCGCAGTAAAAAGTATCCTATATGTTGACCCGGATAACCAGCTATCATCATACCAAATTTCATCAAAATCTGTCCTGTGGTTTTTCCGTGATGCGGTAACAGACAGACAGACACACAAAAAAAAAATCTTTAATTTGATAAATAAATGATGAATATACGCTATGTCGTATAATATCGGCAGCTGGACACAATACGTCAATATACTTATAAAAACAACAAAGATCATCATTTTAAATAAATTATAGCATAAAATTAGATCTGACAGAAATAGATTATGTCTTTGCCAGGAAATATCAATAACTATAATGGAAACAATTACGCCTAATTATTTCATACATGGTATAATATATTGCATAAGTGTTGCGTGATATTTAAAATGTTAATGTATATAGTGTAAAATAATATATATATATATATATATATATATATATATATATATATATATATATATATATATATATATATAGTAAGATATGTATATAGTGTTTCATGCATTTGTTACAATAGGTAACTTACATTGTGATGTCATATTTAGGTACATGCAAGTAATATTAAGTTGTTAGTAGAAATAATAAGAAAAAGTATTTGCATTTGTAAAAATGCATATAATATTATAAACTGTGTTTAATTTGAAGTTATATTTCAGAGTTCCCCTTTTGAGAGTTGAAGGCCCGCTAATTATTGCACAATTACTGGAGACTACGTTGTTGACTCTAGTTAACTTCGCAAGGTAAGTCACTTTGAAACTACACTAGACTTAGCCATTTAGCTGAGCATGTTTCACATTCCTACATTTTACTATAAAATCTACATAATTATTGCCCCTTTTTATAAATAGGAGGTAATAATCACATCGAATAAATATAACAATAATAAAATATAATGCAAATTTATACTAAACTATTAATATGTACAATTGTAGAAAAAACAATTAGCGCAATTGTTTCTTAACGACCTATATTGGGGGATATTTATAGCCAGTCAAAGGTATACGAGATAAATTTAGTCTCCTTAGACATATTGTGTCCTCTTATACTATTACGAACAGTTAAAAGCTATTTTCAACCGACTTCAAAAAGGAGGAGGTTCTCAATTCGACTGTATTTTTTTTTTATGTTTGTTACCTCAGAACTTCGTCATTTATTAACCGATTTGAACAATTTTTGTTTTGTTTGAAAGGGTATACTTCCAGATTGGTCCCATTTAAATTTCAAAAAAAAATACCACCCCTAAGAGTGGAAAAATAGCTAATAATGAATTTAACCTACTTCTAATTGTCATATTTACTTGAAACTTTTTAGTGCTTTTCTTTGAAGTCGGCTTTTTTTTGACAACATGACACTTCTACTTAGGATATGTAGAAATATAAATACCATAAAAATGGGGTTATTATTTATATCGAAATAAATATATCTTCATACAATTCTAAATACACTAGCGGCTCACCGTCGCTTCGCTTGGGTTCGTATGGAATACATTGACTTTATTATGGTTCCTCCCTTGGGTAGTAGCATGATGGTATATAGTCTACGGGCTATAGCCTACCTCAATAAACGGCCTATCTAATGATGATTGAATGATATAATATGTAATGATGAGGATTAGTACTTTCTGAGATAAGCGCGTCCAAACAAACAAACTGCCTTATAATATTAGTATAGATACATATTCAAAATAAAAATAAAAAAATTACAGCAATCATGGTCACAGGATCACTTACTCTCGCGTCAATTTAATAATTAATTTTAAATATTCACGTAAATCTAAAGTATTCATATGTATTAATGTTACCGTAATATGTCTATACTAGTATTGCCCGCGGCTCCGCCGTTCAGATGACAAAAAACCAAATTCTTAAGTTTTACATATTAGTATACTCTTACAATGCCGTTTTTTGTTTTTTTCCTCAGAAATGAGATATTTTCCCGCAGTAAAAAGTATCCTATATGGTCCCCCGGATAACCAGCTATCACCATACCAAATTTTATTAAAATCCCTCCAGTGGTTTTCCCGTGATGCGGTAACAGAGAGACAGACAGACAGGCAAGAATTCTAAATACTGTAGATTCGGCCTCTTTATCGATAATAATGTCTATTTCAATAAGATTTTCCAAAAAATTTTTAAAGATTCGGCTTATTTTATTATATGTGTAGATTAAAATATGTTCACTTTAGGTTGTTTTCCAGAACGCTATCTTATTATATCAGTTAGGCTCCACTAGGCATATTAATGACTACAATTTTCCGGTAATAACTGTCGACTCTTCACTTATTATTAAAGTTGGGTTTTCCATATGATATTTTATGTACAATGTATAATTTAAAAAAACAATTTATACATTGTATATTTCTATACTTTGTATTTGTTTTTGTTTAAATTGGTATTATTATATGGTTACATTGAAAAGCAAATATTTTTGTCTACATGTAAGTAATAAAAATACATTCGGGAATATCAAGTGGTTCCTGTGTATAATATTGGTAAATTGAAAACACCTTTTGACGCACGTGTCTGAGCAAAGTGAGAAGGAAGCTCGCTTTTATGTTAATCGTTAGAGTGATTGAAAACTACGCTCCAAATTGTAGGTAATATTGTAATACTGAATGTTTTTACTGAGAATGTTTTACCTACATAAGTACTTTACTAGGTTTCTAATGTAAAATAGCACAATTTGTCGAATAAATATAATAGGTACAAATTGAACAGATAGAATTTGAAATATTTTGTTTCAGTTTGATGGCGACAAATGCAGCTCGGTATAGAATGGTAGCTGGGAAAAATATATCTCTTCTTGAATTCGGCTTGCGAAGAGCACAAGGACCCGACGGTGGTCTGTCAGCGTCGAAATACTCGTACATTGGTGAGATTATTTTCTATCTACGTAGAACTTGTAAATAAGTCTTTTGTGATCACAAAATTTATTAATATCAATAATATTATAATCTCGTATACAAAAGTAGTATTATATTACACAACAACTGAACTATGGTGTCCAGGGTTATTGATTGTATTAGCGTAATCCTGCAGCTTATGTTGCTGTGAAACCAAACCGCTCGGTGCCTGGTACGGGCTTTCAAACTCGTACATACAACGCCCGACGCGCCATTGACTCATGAGAAGCCGAATACCAAATAAGTTTCTTTAATTTGGTGCTATCATGCAAACCTTGACATTGAATACTTTTCCCATTACTGCTGATAATGAATTTTCGAATACCTTTCATAAATTAATATCTATGTTACCAACTCATAGTGAAGGTCTGTCTACTTTTAAATCTGACTCATTTTTGTTTTTGAATAATAGCCCCCAAAGTCCATACATTATTAAAAAAACGTATTCCATTTTATTAACGTGCTATTTAACTATGCGAGAACTGATAGAAGTCTCAGTCAAATTACATATATACCTACCTACACAGACAAAATATTTTATCAGAAATCTAAATGAAAATTCAAACTTCCAGGTGGATTTGATGGTACAAGTAACGTTCTGGCTGGGAAAATGTTTAACATACCCGTCAAAGGGACACACGCGCACTCGTTCGTGACGTCATTCAGCACACTCGACGAGTTGCATTCGGTCACGCTCAGACACGCGCAAAATGGCAAGCAATGCAACTTGCTAGACCTGGCCGTCGCCTGGCGAAAGCGTCTCTCCACTGTTTTAGACGTGTCTCCCGAAGAGGCCAGCGATGGCGAACTCGCCGCCCTAATATCCTATGCCCAAGCTTTCCCATCGGGCTTCCTGGCTTTAGTGGACACTTACGATGTGAAGAGGTACAATTTTCAAGGCTTACCGTCACGCCACAAGCAGCATACGAATGGGCATTCTGGCTACAATAGCAACTGTGGATCCAATGGTCGTACAGTCCAAAACCGCTCTATACGTAGTACGTGTGGATATAGCACGGTCGAACGCACACTGAGGTAAACATACGAAACCGCATATTGACATTTGGTGTCTGAACTTATTATTGTAATGCATCGCTCGTTTATGGTTCATTCGTGACCGCCAGATCATACCCTACATAACTCACAGACCACCACGTGGCCCGGCCGACTCGCCGGCTCACCCGACTCACCCGACTCACCGACTCACCGACTCACGATTCATCCGACTCGACTCACTCGACCGATACGAGGTACACGACGCTTGCCGATGCGGCACCTTCGACTCTATGTACATATTGTTATCGGTATATGAGACATTTTGCTTCAGTGTGACGTAATGTCCTGCAACTTACAATAAATGGGACAACTCAGTCATTGGGCACAGTTGCATTGTATAGGGATTGCACACATTCACAGTATACTTTTAATATTTGCATGACTTTCATTTACACGGCATTATTTATTTGGGTAGCGTTAGATAAGTTTTTGGTGCTTAAGTGGTAATTTTTACTAACAATGTGGTCTCAATTTTTCCAACGTCAATTGAGTTTGAATTGTGTATAATATATGTAAAGAATCTTATTAATATCATGAATTAATTGGTGTGATTTTGCGAAATATCTCAAAAACAAAGTCTATGTCAAAACCATTGTTGATATTTAAAAATATAAACGCAAAGTTTCAAACAAATATCAAAAGTGGCGTTGTAAGTGGCGTTGTAGTAGGGGAGCCCAAGAGGGGATTTTGGGATTTACTTGAGCGCGGCAGATTAACATAAGGGGGGATTCCTTGCGTTCTGTTGAGTACCTCCACTATATATAAGTACTTAAAAATATTTTAGAAATACTTGAAACTATCAGATTAAGCTGTGGTTAGTAAGCGCGCTTGAGTAAGTCCCAAAATCTGCTCTTGGGCTCCCCTACTATTAAATCAAACCAAGGAATAACACCCAAAAATCGTAAGATCTGATTGTGTTAAAATAAATTCGAAATAACGCTTATGAAAACAACATGCGTTATGTCACGTTTTGTTTTGTCTTCCGAAAAACAATCGCCTTCCGGAGTCACGCAGATTAAAACCTACATATTATGTAGATTTAAAGTCGTATTAAAAAGTCATGTTATTAGGCGACCAAGTATAAAAGGTAGGTAAGTATAAGGTATTTTGAGTTTTTGTATATCAGTGGTCAAACATTATTATAAATAACATTTATTTAAAGAAGTTTATGAACATAATGAAGTAAATATATTTTTTTCAATAAAGTATATGGGCTATGGCGCATTTCTGGCTTGCAATAAGTGTCAAGTTATTTTAAAATAATACCACTTACTTAAAATTTACACGCTCAATATGTTAATTAAACTCAAATTTTCTTTAAAAACTTAAATATATGTTTAAGAATTAATCAGTTAAATGAATTAAACAATTAAAAAGTCTGTAGTAATGAAATAACATAACCAACGTTTAAATTATTTGATTTTTTATTATAAAAGTGTAGTTAGAGTAAGTAGTGTAGTGTTTTTATTTATTATCAATTCTAATCTACGTTATTTAGTATAATACTAGAGTGAAAAGCAAAAACAGATCTATTTTACGGGAATCGTTCATTTTTCCGGGATAAAAAGTAACCTGTTGTTTGGCCGGCAATATAAAGTATCAGCATGCTAAATTTTACTAAATTAGGGGCATAAGTTATTGTGTACTAAGCTGTATAAGTTACTATAGTTTATTAACTTAACACGGAAACTTTTTAATTTTATGAGATGAAAAGTATCTAAAATGTTAACCGGGGATATAAGGTACTACCGGTCAAAATTTCATTTAAATCGATTCAACTGTTTCGGTGCTTAGCCCGTACAAACAGAGAAACAAAAAAATTGAAACAAATCTGGATTGACATCACGTTTGGCTCAGTTTTTAGTGATCCTACTTGCTGCGCCAGCGGTCGCGGGTTCGAGTCCCGCTGGGGGCATTCATTCGTGTGATGAGCAGGAATGTCTGTACTCCAGTCATGGGTAATACTTTCTTAGATTTACGCGAACATTTGACATTTTAAATAAAACTATCTTTTCGGATTTTTTTCGGATTTATTTTGATTTTTGGTTCCCGACGTTTCGAATGCTTTACAGCATCCATGGTCATTCAAGACATGTAACACCTCAGTCTCTCCCGTAACCATGGATGCTGTAAAGCATTCGAAACGTCGGGAACCAAAAATCAAAATAAATCCGCAAAATAATCCGAAAAGATAGTTTTGGTTAATATAGATTTCTGAGAGATGATATATTTTCTCAGAGATGAGATATTTTCCCGCAGCTATATTATTATACCAAATTTCATCAAAATCCCTCCAGTGGGTTTTTCGTGATACGGTCACAGACAGACATACAGACAAAAATTCAAAAACTAGATTCGACATCTGTATTGATAATAATGTCTATTTCAATAAGATTTTCCAAAAAATATTTAATGTACAGATTCGGCTTACTTACAATTTTAGTGTATGTATAGATGTATGTAGCTGTTATAAAGAAAATGTTAAATAAAGTTTTAATTTTCTGAGTTACCAAGCCAAGGATATGTACTATAAAAAAAAAGTTTTAATTTTCTATTTTATTTAAATTTTGGCCTTTTAAGAAGATATACATAATGTTTTTTTTTCACATATTATTTTTGACAGTAGCAGTCTTGAGTAACTGCATTTGGATTGCAGGTTCGACTGCTGCTTAGAGCATGTATTTTCATCGGCCATACATATATTTACATAATTATATCCAATATATTCTGTACGAACTTTAATACAGCTAACAGAGTAATCAATTTTATAGTACATAGCGTTGGTTCACTATTAAAAGGTTCTATGTTACAAGTTTAGTACTTATTTGGTTATTAATGCTACAAGGTTCTATGTGTCATTAGCTACAGTTTTGCAAAATCAAACCACTAGATAGCGGCACTTGAACTACATATTCAATTTTACATAGTACTATGTTGTTTTTTTTTACGATAACAAAATAACGAAGTTCTATGTAAAAATTACTAAACTTTATTAAAATTAACATAGAATCTTGTAATAGTAAGCCAACGAATTATGTCATCGTCAAATGAGCAATTGTCAACAGGAGTGGTTTACTGAACTTCTGCGCGGTAGCGTTGGCTTTGAACGATTGCGGTTACAAGGCGGTTGGTATTCGAATAGACAGTGGGGACTTGGCGTACCTGTCAGTGCTTGCGCGAGACACTTTCATTAGAGTGGCAGAGAAGTACCAACTGCCATGGTTCTCTAAGCTGACCATCGTGGCCTCCAATGATATCAACGAAGAGACAATACTAAGTCTACACGAGCAGGGACACGCTATAGATTGCTTCGGAATCGGCACTCATTTGGGTGAGTGTTTTGGATTTTGTGATTGAGTGGGGGAGTTTTGTTTTTGGGGGATGATATTTTTTGAAGTTAATGTATGTTTGTCAAATAGTTTTTACAGCTGAAACGGCTGAAAGATTTAGATGTAATTTATTTACAGATAGACTATGAACTGGAGGACACATACGAGCTAATGTTTTTTTTTTAAATTACGTGTTCTGTTTAAGATTGAGTAGAATATTTTAAATTAAGTTTCCAATTATTATCTTTGGTGATAATTTATTATGGTAAATATTTACATTATTCATACACATCTCATACAAAGACATAATTATTTACTAATATTCATTTAAATACGACTACTTTTGTACACATAAACGATGGCGGTTTTCTTTAAAAGTACATAATCCCTTTTTTCACGGTGAATACTAAAATGAAAGGTAGTCCAATATTATAATCACGATAACTAGAACTTATCACGAGTCCTATCTTATCAGAGAAAGGGAAAAATGATAATAAATTCTATATTTAGATATCGCGCTCTCATACTCAGTTGTATGACACAGCAAATTATGTCATGTTTAGTAAGAATTAGTTTTTCACATGTCATGATACATTCGTTTTTTAGTGTCCTACAAACAATCGTGAGTATATAGAAATAATCACACTGTGTTCCCAGTTATAATTAATCTTCATTGATGTGATTGTTTACAATTATGAACATTAATTATATGGCATTGTTTGTTATATATTATGAGCATGTAATATGTCATAAATCTTAATTTTTAGTTAATATTTTCTATCTATATAGGTATATAAAACAAAGTCGGGGTTGTTACAACACATATAACTCGAGAAATGCTGGACCGATTTTTATGATCTCTCTTTTGTTGGATTTGTCTTCGCCCCGAATAACTATTAAAACATCGGAAAAATCCACGTAAAAAAAAAATAAAAAAATATATATATTCCATACGAAGCGTCAAAACGTACCTAGGGACGAACCTGAGCGAAGCGAGGGTGAATCGCTAGTTTTAAATAAAACTTTCTATTCGGATTTTTTGCCGCGGATTTATTTCGATTTTTGGTGCCCGAAGTTTCGATTATGTTTTACAGTATTCTTGGTCACACTAAAAAGGGATACACACCAAGAGAGACACTTAAGGTTTTAGAAGCCTTAAAGCACCTACCCACAAAAATATACAATTATTTTCAAAAAATACCAAAATGGTACCAAAGTACCTTACAATATTTGTTAATTTTTATTTTTACACAATTTTTATAATTTCAATGAATTTTATTAGAATGTCAATCATTACTAAATAAACTATTTTGGATATAATGAATATAAGTATTACATTTTTTTTTAAATATTAATTTTTTATTTATGTATTGATGAAATGTATGTGCTTAAGTTATTTAAATAGTTCAAACACAATATATAAGTAAACCGCAAATATTATTATAAAACCAAACAAACATTCCTAGTCCAATAAAGGAGATTTCAATTCGGTGTATTTATGCTACGCCGAAGTCTTTGCCGATGTTCACAATTCTTTATTTATTAAAAATTTGCATTGTCCGCGGCTCCGCCTGCGTTCAAATGACCAAAAACCAAATTCTTAGGTTTTACATATTAGTATACTCTTACTTTGCAGTTTTTGTATTTTTTCTCAGAAATGAGATATTTTCCTGCCATAAAAAGTACCCTATATGTTGACCCGGATAACCAGCTATCACCATACCAAATTTTATCAAAATCCCTCCAGTGGTTTTTCTGTGATGCAGTAACAGACACACAGACAGACAGACAAAAATTCTTAAAACTATAGATTCGGCCTCTGTATCGATAATAATGTTAAATAATGTTCAATAAGATTTTCCAAAAAATATTTAATGTACAGATTCGGCTTAGTTACAATTTTATTATATGTATAGTTGTATACTTCAATGAATAATTACGTCAAGTGATTTTGCAACACACCTTTTTTAAATATTTTTTTTGCTAAAAATTATTTATGTATTTTACAGTAACATGTCAACGTCAACCCGCACTAGGCTGTGTGTACAAGTTGGTCGAAATAAACGGGCAACCACGCATCAAGCTTAGCCAAGATGTTGGCAAAGTTACTATACCTGGACATAAACAGGTATTTGTTATTTTATTTTTATAAATCAAAGGCATTTTCTTTATGTAGAGTATGAATTTGCATCATATTTTACAAATTAATTGGTGATTATTGACTTAGTTGATATTTTATTAAAAGCAACTAACCTTGCTTTTTGAACTGATCTGATTTTATTCTGCAATCCACAAAAATGCGTAAATTTTTCTCGTTCGTTTGTTTTTTTTTGCCAATTGTTTTTTATCACTTACATAAATACAATATTTACATATCTATTATCTTTTTGGCCTTAAACTCATTTTGGCTTCATTGACCACTGTATATTTCTCTTATGTGATTATGCGACGCATTTTGAGTAAAAAAAATAATTTTAATTAAAGATTTTTTTTTACCAAAATACTTAACTAATTTATAATGATTATATACAATAAAGTGTGGAGCGACTTGTTTTAAAATCCCTGTATTACCAATCAATGACCCATAACCCAAAAAGCATTTATGCAAAATTTCAGCTTCCTAAAACAGTATCTTATGGTCGCCACCATATTGAGCTTGAAATTTAAAGAAAATGCGAATATTTACGTTACAAATAGAACACTATTATATTGACGACACGTTTGGCTCAGTTTGTAGTGACTACTTGCTGTGCCAGCGGTTGCTGGTCAGAGTCCCGATGGGAGCAATTCATTTGTGTGATGAGCACAAATGTTTGTACTCCAGTCATGGGTGTTTATATTTATAATATGTATGTATTTTAAGTTATATATGTGTAGTGTATAAATTATCTGGTTTCCATAACACAAGCCTCGTAGCTTACCATGGAACTAGATGGTATTGTGTGTTGTCCCAACATATTTATTATTTACTATTTAAGTGTTATTTAATCGTTTATCTTTTTCTCAAACATGATACTTAACACCTCGCGGTTAAATTCTAAGAAATTAATAGTGAACCGAGCCACCTGTAGCTCCGCGTGTTTTGAAAGGTTAATATTTTTAATACAATTAATAACTAAGAAGAACACGTATCAAATCAGCATACAAATATTTTTTTATTCTAAATCATTTATAATTGATGGAAATATGTGCTGAGTTTTGTGGTCAAAACGTACGCCATATCAGTTATGTCTTGCTTGGGTTTTTATCATGGTAGGAATAAAAGTATTACTTCCTTTTGATCCACTATAACACAATATAACCTTTGTAGCAAGCGTGACGCATTTTTCTTCTATCAGTTCTGGTTAATGATACTTGTTATTTCAAACAAATTAGGACCTGAGAAGGAATGATGTATCGCTATATTTTATTGTCAGATTAAATATATATTTTTGTGTTATCTTGTACGTTTATGTTCTAGATATCAAAGTGAATTGTAATTTAACGTATAATAAAATTTGAGTGTAGAACATCTTATTTTAATCAGCCAATCTTAAATCGACTTCTACATTCTACGCGATATTGCAAGACTTTGAATCAATTGTAGCAAACTGGCAAATAAATACATATAAATTTTGCGATCATTTTGTAAGTCACAACACTATAATAATAGTATCAGTGACCATGAAAGTTTAAAGACTTATATTACTATGAATGCTCCTATACCTTTTCAATAATTGTATAGTTGCACGTCATTCTGTTTAAGTGCAAACAGTCATGGCCGTTGTATTTGAATATGGCGCCAACATGTGACTTGTAGTACGCTGAAGAGATATACAACACATTTAATAATTGTTATCCTTTTTTTAATCTTTGCTCCTAGGTCATAGCCCACCACGTTAGTCAAACGCAGCCTTTAAAATCTTTCGAAATCCAGTTCAGTTTTATCAGCAATTCAGCTTTCCTTGCGATTTTTTCCTTCGCCATATTAGAGATCTCGTGTGAAAACAATTTTGCAAATGAAAATTTCAGATATGCGAAACCTGATTCTAGATTGAATCTATTTTCACTTGGTCCTCTAACGGAACCGTTACTTATGCGTCTCTAAAACTGCTCTCTACAAAAATTTCTTTGGAGTACCCAATACCCACCAGACATCATGACACAATTTGCACAAAAGTCAAGACTAATTAGGCAGGTTAGCCATAACTTTTAACGTCAATACATAGGTACATCTACTTCTGTCAGGTAGATATGATTTGCCAGATTTGATTTTATAAAAAACATTATTTTTACACATTTTGTTTCTTGTTTATCTACACATATATTATCGCGACAAGCTTTTATATCATATAAATTATAATTGTAATTGAGGGGTTTGATTTAAAGTTTATTTTCTTCTTTTCAGAGTTTTTAATTAAAAGTTTGTTTTTAAAATTCTTTTACTTTTTTTTATTTCTTAGTTATTCGTACTCTTCTCAGCAAACTCTTTCATTTGATATCCATATCATGGGGGTGCATACCAAACATAGTCTGCATATTGGATTTACAATGACGTTACTTTTGCTTATTGTGTATTGCTTATCAAGCCCTTTTATTTGATGCCCATATCATAAGGGTCACTATGAAAATGATAAATCACCATTTTGTAACTTCCGTCATATTGGATAAAAAATGGCAGCATTAAAGTTATCGTGCACTGTCACGAGAATCAAACGTGTGTGCCAAATTTCAGCTCAATCGCACACTGGAAAGTGGGTCAAATTTAACATGCAAGATTTGATTAAAGGCACCGGGGCAGGTGAAATTAAATAAAAGCTCACAATAATTGACTTGCTAATTAATGCGACTTTGGAAGTCATTAGCGGCCTTTAAATTGTGTTTAGGAAGTAAGACTTGAATTTCGACTGAACGTTTAGAAAATGAAAGTAGATAAGCAATAAGCTGCTATAATGGGTTTTATTTGTAAATTATATGTATAAAAATTAATAATTAATTAATTTATATTACAGATATTACTTTTATACAATTTATATTTTTATTTTATAATCTCTAAACCTCTAATATAATAAATATTAATAGAAAATCTAACCTACACCAATTCAAATGGATTCGAACCTCGGAAATCTTTCTTATACATGAGGTTATCTATAGATATATAGTCCAAGGTTGAACGTATTATGTAGTTATCAGTCACGTTACATAACCCATAAATAACTTGTGTACAGTTTCCTTATCAAGAGTTATAATATTTTACATTAGATTTAGCTAAGGCTTCGCGCGCGTTGTTTTATACTCATCTTTATTTATGCAAATATTTTAATTAAGGATATCTTGCTTTGTTATATGGCAGAAATCTTTTGTTGTCTCCTTGATAAATGATTCTTGCCATGTTATTAGTTATCTAAATGCAAGCAGTGTTGTAGCATACAAACAGAATTTTCATATTTATACTTTCCACTGTCGGAAACGGTTTAATTCAGATATTATTATGTAGAAGGAACGATTGTACAAAAAACCTTACGATTATATCCATTGTCCACATTTGATTCAATAATAATATGTAAAAACGTGTTTTCTTATTTTTGGAATATATAAAGACAAATATGGTTTTAAACAGCTCATTGAGGCTTTCCATGCAATTTTTAGACTTAAATAGATATATGCACATTCTGTTCTGTGCCCGTTCTGTGTTATACTTATTTACTACACTGTGATAAAAAGTATGCTGTATCCACTTTAAAAGGTAATGCATTTAGGATTTAGTTACATTGTGTCTTTAATTTAAAAATAATGTTTACAATGTAATTATCACCGTAAACTATATACATACATATACTATATTATATACTTATACTATTTATAGTGGATCCAAATAAATAAAAAAATGCCGTTTATATATTACTAGCGACTTGCCCTCGCTTTACTCGGGTGCGACCATAAGTGCGTTTTAAATTGATAAAAATAGTTATTGCGAGTGTACATTAGGAGATAAACATATGCTGTTACGGAATTTTCTGTAGGACTTTTAAATTTTCTAGTATATGTATTGTTTTGATGTACATCTATTAAGTTTACGCCAACGTTAGCCATGTAAATCTATAAGAACGGCTCAACAGAACCAGTGTTTTCCCGTGGAAATGGAAGATATTTCTGTAGTAAAGACGAACATAAACAGACAAACAGACAAAAATTCTACTAACTATTGTTTTGGAATCTATATTCGATACACAATACGTTCAGCCCTAGGTTTAAAAAAAATATTTCATGTAGAGATTACGCTTTGTTATTGTTTTATTGTATGTGTATAGGTTCTATATGTGAACTTACATATAAGAATAATCACAACCAGTTAATAATAATATATCCATTGTAAAAATAATTTTTAATTAATATGATTTACAATTCATTCCAGGCCTACAGGTTATTCGGGGCAGACGGGCACGCGCTAATAGACTTGCTGCAGCGCTCTTCCGAGCCCGCGCCTGAAGTGGGACAGAAAGTTCTATGCAGGCATCCGTTCCAAGAGTCCAAACGGGCCTATGTCATCCCCAGCCAGGTCGAACATCTTTATAAGGTAATTATCCTTACTTTTTAGGGACCCAGAGCCAAAAGGGAAAGTGAATCTTATAATTTCATTATGTCCGTCTGTCTGTTTCAGTATATGTCTCAATCATTTTACTGGGACTCTATTATATTTGGAAGGTGTTTCATATAAACTATTAGACAATGCTGTATTGTCTTAATTATGTAAACTTAGGTTAAAATATAACATAATTTTAATGGTTGATGCTATGAAACCCTCAGTGACGTACTCGCACTTGTATGATTTAATTTATTATAAAAATGACTCTCAATTTTCTATGGAATGCATAGGTATTTTTGGGAACTAGTCAATATGTTAGGTCTTTACGACATACATATGTAACTCAAAGAGAAAATAGAGGAAGTTTCCGTGATTTTGACAAATTTTGACAAAAGAATACTCCCAGCGGGACTCGAACCCGCAACCGCTGTCACTGCAAATTACAACAACAAAATGAGCCAAACGTGTCGTCAAGGACATGCACATATATTTTAGTTAAAAAATCTCAACTTTATTATTCTTTAGGTGTACTGGAACGATGGACGTGTTTTCGGAGCTCCGAAATCTTTAGCAGATGTGCGGGAGAGAGTTCAATCCTGCCTGAAGACTCTACGCCAAGACATCAAGAGAAACTTGAACCCCACTCCATATAAGGTACAAACTAACGTAAGATTCTTTCGTAATATATAATACGAAATGATTGACAAAAGACAATATTAATTGTCTGTGGGCGCATTTCATATGGAGAAATAATACATTGTGTTCACTCTGTGTTGTCTATGGCAGAGCTTTCCCTCCATAATTTTGAGAAATGAATTTTATTCCCGTTTTTTCAGCCGACTTCAAAAAAAGGAGGAGATTCTCAATTCGGTTGTTTTTTTTTTGTTTGTTACCTCATTTTTATAATGGTTTTAAAAATCGTTTTTAAATTCGAAATTATTATAAATTTTATCTAGGCGATTTCAGTTTGCCCAATGCTATTTAGTCCTTCCTTTTTTTCCTTCAGTCACATCACCCAATATGGTTGCCATCTATGGTTGTGTGGTTAAAGCATGAATGAAATGAAACCACTATGTACTGCGAGTATGTACAGCAACAATAACGCTTATTTAAATAGGTTAATGCCATCTTAACAGTTTGCAGAAAGTAAAATTTAGTCTATAAAAAATATTCAATAATGTATTAAATCTTTTTTAATGTGCCACTACTGGACTCGGGCCTCCCTTCAATACAAGAGGGATCAGACCATAGTCCACCACGCTGGCCAAGAGCGGGTTGGTGGACTTCACATGTTTTTGTTCACGATGTTTTCCTTCAGCGTAAGACAAGTGGTAATCATGTGGGAAATGATTCGCACATAAAAATGTCAGAGGTGCGAGACCCGGGATTTGAACTCGCTTCACTCGGTTTCCCAAGCCAGCGCGTTACCACGGATTTGTATTGAATAATACTATTAATTATTATATCAATAATACTATTACTATTCAATTTATTCACAATTATACTATTAATATTCAATAATACTATTATTTATTATATCAAATTGTTAACAGGTGGCTGTCAGTGATGATCTATATAGTTTCATCCATGATCTGTGGCTCCAAAATGCTCCCATCGGCGAACTATCGTGAAAGTCAAACCAACAAAAGTTTGATTGTCATACGATCTTTATATATTCCAATATGTTGGGTACCATTAGTACTGTTTGAAAGTAAAAACCGTATGTGTCTTGTAGAGATGATGATGATTGTGCTAAGTAAAGCAATATATTACATTCTTGAATATGTTGTTGGATATTGGGTTGTATCAAGTTGCATTTTAGTGTTTGTAATAAATGTCTTTTAAAAACTCATGAGAATTACATGTATAATAAATGAAACTTGTACCTACCTACATATTCGCTATTAAATTAAAAATGCTTTAAAATTTAGATTTGGCCTCATTCTGCCTCATGTGAACAAATCGCATTGTAAAACGCTAACTCGTAGCGTCTCTATAAAAGATAAAGAAGAAAACAATTCTTTCCACGAAAACAAATAGAAAAAAGAATAAAAAGCTTTGATATCTATTAACTTTAAATACATAATGCCTAACATTCATCACCATCTTGAGAATGAACGTTTGTACTTTTGAAATCTAAATGTAGCAGACATTTAGGTTCAATTTGCATTTTATATTGTATTCATTTTGCATATTAAGAAAATGTTTATATTGCCATTATCTTTCAAAGAGTAATTGTTAGCTTTATTATTTATTTATAGGAAAAGGTACAATTATATATAATAATCATAATAAATATATAAATAAGGAACAAATATTAAATACTGTTATAATACTTTCTTAGATTTACGCGAATATTTGACATTTTAAATAAAACTATGTTTTCGGATTATTTGCCGAATTTATTTTGATTTTTGGTTCCCGACGTTTCAAATGCTTTACAGCAATCATGGTCACGGGAGAGACTGAGGTTTTAGACTTATCAATGGCGTTATATACTTGTTACAGATAGTGCCTATCCACAATTTTACAAAAATGATTTCCAAAATTCAAAAAATACACTAAAGTACCTATATTTGTTGATTTTAATTGTAAACATTTAAAGAGTATTTAATAACAGGAACCAAAAATAAAAATTAATCCGCGAAATAATCCAAAAAGAAAGTTTTATATAAAATATTAAATAATGTTATTATTTTTTGTAAGTGGTACAATGTAGGATTATATTAAATATGGAATAGTTTTAAGTGTACGGTAATTTTTACGTAAATTTTTAATATAGGTATGTATGTTAAATTCAAAATGATGATCTTTGGGCATTTGGTTAAATAAGACCTAAATTGCAGGTAATAATTTGTCTGTGATATGTATCCAAACCATTATGATCCTACAGTAATAAAATACTAGTCAAAATTGTTTTTAAAGATTGGTTCTATTAAAGATGCTATACCATTTCTAGATCGTACACAGATTAAAATATCCCATGAGATAAGAAACATTTTTTCACTAATTAAAAAATGGACGCGACTCTTCGCCCGATTTACGTGTCTACGGGAAGCTTTACCGTAGCTGACCCTTGCTCAATTGAATTTAGTTCAAGCTTTCAGATCCATGAGAAAATTTCCCGTACTTCTTAACTTTGTTTACATTATCTATAAATAAGTTCTCAACAATAAATTGTAATGTTTGTAATTTGTATATACATTGGTAATAATAATTAAAATAAAAAAGTCATTGTACTTTTTTTTTAGTTTGGGATGTCAATGTTGTTAGCAATTTACTGTTTTAAATTAATTTTCTGTTATTTTGTGTTCATATTTATGCTTTTTACTAAGAAATTTAAAACAATGTCAGCTATGGGAAAGCTTTCCATAGACCCTTAGATCGGGCGAATAGTATTTCCTTCGTTAAAAAATATATAATACATTAATAATTAATCTAATATTGTTTGTCTTTTACTAAGTAAAGACTAAGATGTATTTTGGGAACAAATACTAACGATTAACCTTCATATGATATATGAATGATCTCGATAAATTCCAATCGGTTCCTATTCACTACATGTTTTGTGTTGAATTAGATAATAGACCAAGCAAATATTTATATGGTTTAAAACCAAGGTCCGAGTGACTTGATTTGCTCGACTATTATATCATTTGAACTTAAAGGTTAATGTTTAACTAAAACATATTTTATGCTCTAAGCATTTAGTGTCATATTCCTTTAATATGAATAATGAAAATAAGCTTTTGGTGGTGTATTTTAGAAATAGTTATACTTCCTTCTGTATGTTTTAAACAGAAAGATTAATTTTTATATAGAAATAATGTGTTTGGTATAAAATACAATGAAGATAATATTATAAAATAATTTATAATCTGGTACGGTTTAATCTTAACATATTAAGACAGTTAACTGAAATCAAAGCTTGCTACATTTTTTAAATAATATTATATTACTAGCAGAACCCGCGGCTTTCCTCGCGCTAAAACTATACAAAAAAACTAGAAGGTAGGTTTCATCCCAAATTTTTTCCCCCTTATGATATAGATGAATTTAGAAAAATGCTAAAACACGTATTTATTTAATTGTATTGAAGTGCATTAATACCGAGTTTCAAGTAATTCTGACCAAAATATTTTTTTTTTTGGGTTGTATTATAACGTGCTCTCACGTAGGATTGAGATATTCTCCCACGATAAAAAGTACCCTATATCACTCTCCAGGCTTTTGATTTTCACATTTATAATACTAATATATAGTATGGTTATCACATAAAACGATTTTTAGTGTCTATTTCAAGTTAAAATGTGAAATGTAAACCTTTACTCGATTTGACCAAATTTGTTTGTTTGTCTCATTTATTCCTTAACCGTCCTATATTAAATTACGTTGCCGTCGTTTATTAACAAAAGGTTTATTATAAAGATTTTTTCTTTTGGTAATTTCTTTTTATGGTAGGAAGTGTAAAAATTTAACTTGTATGTAGTTTATTCTTAATTAGGCTTAGAAAGTTTAAGGGACAAAAATATAGCTTTGTAAAACTTGCTTGTAATATCTAAGGCGATATGTTAAGAATTTGTTAATATATAAATAATATTTGGGGGCCATTCAGGTATATTACGTAAGCACCGAAGGGGCCGGGTCTTTGCTCTGGTCTAGATAGTGATTATGTCAGTAATATTTATTTATTTTCTTATTTGGATAACTTCTGCACATAAATAACAATTAAGAAAACTGGACAGATAAAAATGTACCAATATTTCCGGAGGGGAGAGTAAGAGTTATGCTTACTTCTGCTGACAAAAAAAATCTGCTTACGTAATACTTGAATAGCCCGTTATTTATTTAAATAAGATCAGTTTGGTGCACAAAGTTCAGAATAGTATTAAAAAAATGTTAGGTATATGAAAAACAATTATGTAATGAAAATTATGGAGCATAAGTAGATAGTAATTTAATATTAAAATTATTCTTATTGTAAGTCCATTCAATGGACAATTTTGAAACATGCTCGCTTACATGATCATTCAAAACTTTTAATAGATTGTAATGTACTGAATCGAATTGCACACACACGATTCTGTTGTACTAACCGTTTATAACAACCTTTTTATTGACATGTATAATGTATATTGATTATTTATATACACGGTTGTCAAAAATTGTTATTTTATAATAATTATATATATTATTATTTTGCATCAATTTCATAATATGCATGTTTAAACAAATATTAAAAAATAACAACAGTAAACACTATTTTTATATAATACAATATACAGTACGTATATTTAAGATAAAAAAATCATCAATCGTGTTAATGTGAACGTTCCACACTATAACGGGCCTTTATTACGTAAACTACTGGGTGCCTTTATTGCAGCAATAGCATGCACATTTATAATAAGATACCTATATAACGTACTAGCCATATAAAATTTTTAATTGCACTAAATGTAAATTTTGAAGTAAATAAATTTACAAATCTTACATTTTTTTTAATGAATGCTATTATTCGTAGACTATTTGTAAGCTTTATAAAAATATATGAGGCAACACTATCATTATGCTAAAAAATGGGATAGCCTTTTGTTTTTTTGTTTTGTAGGCATGAGGAATAACCATTCTTATCGTTAATACCACGGATTAGGTAATATTTCATCAATTCTGGGGTTAATAAAGACACAAAAACTTCGTTTTTCAAAATTAATAGAAAAACACAATTATTGAACTTTGAAGAAAAAATTTAATACCTATATGTTAATTCTAAAAATAGATTAATACCTATATAGCTCTTTGAATATTAAAATTTTGCCCATTACAATGCTTGCTTACTTATATTTTCCTTTATTTTTAATATATGTATTCTTTATACTTTATAAATATTTTATATTCATATGCGAAAGGCATACTTAATGTTCATGAATATTTAACGGTCAGGTTTTAGGCAAACGAAATTATTGATATAATATAACAGAAGAAAAATTAGTATTCTATAAAAACGATAGAGTCTACGGCAAAATAAATGAGTATACTTTTATATCATTATTAGCTTTAGTCATTGTATTGATATTGTAAACCATATAATATTTTAAAGTATAACCTTCATGTGAATATAATAAAAATAAAAATAAAAAATATTAAAATGACAATATAAATTTAATGACTAGAAAATGTCAAAGTTTAATGGTCTGTCAAGAAAATATTTTTAATTTTATATTTTGAAGTAGAAAGTAGCAACCTCGACTAATATGTAATTCAATTCAATTCTTATGTTAAATGTTCAATAAATTCAACCATTTACTTCGCCGATGTCGCGTAGAATGGAGAAGACACGTTTATATAATACATAGAATGACTGGTATAAAATAGAGAAAAAAAAACCACTAATCTGATTACATGTAGAAATGTAGCAATTTGTTGTTAAATCAGGACCTACAATAGAACACAATATATACAAAAACTATAAGAAAAAAATAAAATTAAAATTAATATGTAAAAATTTAGAACTTATAGTTATATATTTTACTTATATCTCCAATTTAATTCTATTACCTTTTTGCTTGTACATAGAAATCTACATAATGGACTAAACACAAACATCAACAAACAACATTAATGGGATTAATGGGACTAGAGGGAAGGGTGCAGTTGAAAAGGATATGGGAAGGGGAGCCTTCGTCAAGACCACATTCACAGGGAGTGATCCCTGACTCGGATCTTTGTCAAGTGAACAGGAGTACTTGCGTGTCCAAGTCGTAGACGACATATAGTTGGTATTATCCAACGTTCCGCCTGTTTCCAACGAGAAAACCAGGGGTGTCTTGGAATCTGTGCCTGAATTGCAGCATAATGTTTACCCTCTGCTCCGTCATACATCATACATGTCATCATGGACATGAAGATATTCTTCATGATCATATGGAAAGCTCTAATGTATAATAATAATGTACTCTGTGTCCCAATGAGCTCATTAGAGCTCATTAGAATATAGTAATAATAATCTATACATATAATAAAATTGTAACTAAGTCGAATCTGTACATTAGATATTTTTTGGAAAATCTTATTGAAATAAACTTATTATCGATACAGAGGCCGAATCTATAGTTTTTAGAATTTTTGTCTGTCTGTCTGTTACCGCATCACAGAAAAACCACTAGAGGAATTTTGATGAAACTTGGTATGGCGATAGCTGGTTATCCGGGTTAACATATAGGTTACTTTTTACCGTGCGAAAATATCTCATTTTTGAGAAAAAATACAAAAAACTGCAATGTAAGAGTATACTAATATGTAAAACTTAAGAATTTGGTTTTTGGTCATCTGAACACGGGCGGAGCCGCGGGCAGTGGTTGTAATAAATAAAGTAATAAAGGAGTAAATTACTATTACAATTTACAAAAAGCTAATTATAAGCTATCTTTTTTTAATTAATAGACTTTACTGACATATTTTCTCTTAGGAACTTCTACGTTATATCAAAAATCAAAAATACAATTTTACATTTTTAGATCATTAAATTAAGAGTTAAAAAATAATATTAATATTTCTTTTGCCCTTTCCTTCTATTCACAAATAACAATATTTATGCTAACAAAATTGTGATATGCATATGGCAACATTCTCTCATATAATTTTGAAAGTAAATTATTTATTTGACAAATAACCTATTGAATCTACTGTAAAGACTGATTTTTTACAATTTTTACTCAAATAATAATCTAAATAAGTAAGTGAATAACGGTGCAAACAGCAGATAGAAAATAAATTACACTGCCATAAATTGTAAGTATTTAATTAGCATTTACACTCATGACTATAAAAGGAAACACAGTTTTTTTGATAACATCACCGCTTTTTCTAATTTTACTACAAAAAGGATTTCTAACTTAATCGGCTTGTCTCGTTCATTACATTTTGTTTATGGTAAATTTATTTTTATGTTTTTATGCCAATCAATTAATATTCATCTTCGTAGATTATGGTTTCTGAGCTTATTTATCACATAATTAGCACAATATTTCAGAGAAAACTTTATAGACTTATTATGATATTATAGTCCTATTATGATAATATAGTTTAAAACTTGTTTTACTTTTATTTTGTATATTTGAGCCCTAGTTACAGTAGTTGGATCTCAGAATATTGCTCTATTAACTAGTACTCAAAATTCATTATGCTAGATATAAAAATATCACTATTCTAAAGAATTTTTAATAGGTTATGTATATTTTTTTTGAAGTTACTGAATTGAAAGTAACAATAAATAAGAATTTTGCTTACATGCATATTATTTTTATTCAATCTGTGATGACAACAATAAATTAATGAGACAGGAAGTTAATCTGTTTCATGAAGTGACTCAGTAAATTTAAAATCATTCAATGCTAAACTATATCCACATAACTTAGTTTATTCAGTAATACATTTTTTTTAAGTTAGTCAATAGTTAATTAAAAAACAATCCATCATTTAGTTTGAATGCAATATAAATCACTATGTAGTAGTAAGGATGTTATGAGTTCCAAAGTATAAATATAAAGAAAAACCTAAGTAATTGTTTCAATGGGACAGAGTAGTTAAGAGTGCAGTTAGTTAAACCGACCATAATATCTTTCTCTTTAATTTCCTCAAAATATTTTTATTTATTTAGACTACCAGGCACTTAACTTTTTCAAAAATATAGCATACCTGCATAAGCCTCACAACATATAAATGACAGTTAAAAGGCTTATAAATCACTTAGTATTATTTTAAACAGCGGAAGATACACTTCATGTCATAGGCATATCATTCATGAATATTTAAATTATTTAGAATATATCCTGCTTAACTCTATTTTTTTCTTTAAATTCTTCTAACTTCCATAAAAAATTATAACATAAATGTAAAAACTATTGATGAAATTTTTTTTAATTATAACTTGACCTTTTTTGTAATAAGAAATTCACATGTGTGTTAATTTTGACACTAGGAAGCCCCAAAAGTCGATCATTGAGTTTTGGCTTCTATGAGCAATCTCATAGGTCTTAGTTTTTCATTAAGATGTGTGCCTCCTGTTGAAATGCTGTACATATCTTATGATCATATGTTGAGATGATGTTTATTTAATGAACTGAAAATATAGCATTTTTAGTAATTGGCTGTGTAGAATATTTTATAAGATTTCTTCAAGTTTCATGGAATCTAAATTTATAGAGAAAATTAAAGAAATAAAGAACGCTCAAAGGAATTATAAGGCCGATTTTTAAAGAATTTAAAAACCTGCATTGACCTATTGCTTTTTTTATTATAGAAGGCAGTAGTATTTGGTATAACAATCAGATTCCATAAAGTTAAGGCAAGAATTATTCAAATTTTCATTAACTAGAGGCATTATAACCATTCAGATTGTAATGATGTCTGATTTTTTACACAATATTAATAATAAAGTATCATCATTAAAATTTTTCTTTATTGCTATACTAGCAACTCACCCTCACTTCGCTCGGGTTCATCCTCGCTAGGCACGTTTTAATTTTTTTGAGTGGAACCCTAATTCATTTTCTAAAATAAAAGTAGCCTATGTTACTTCCTATAACATCAGCTATTTTCCAGTAAAAGTCCCGTCAAAATCAGTCCAGCCGTTTCAGAGATTATCTGGAACAGACAGACAGAAATTTTAAAAATTGTGGTTTTTTTATTTGTACCATATATATTTCATATGCATTTAGTAAAACGCTGCTATTTTTACATTACAAACACACACTTCTATCTTATTGATCTGTATAGATGTATAGAGTATATAAAAAAAAACAATAATAATTTAGTTATTTCTATTTGAAGTAAAAAAATACAATTGGCATCACACTTCTATTATAAGTGACTAAGGTTATATATGTACACAGTGATGATGATGTTCTCCTGACCGATTTCGGCCACGGCGGCCAGTCTCATTGAGACTAGCCAACTGCGCAGGAGATATTATAGTGCACAAGTGTACGCGCAGACACAAGTGCACTCTCTATTCCTATCACTCTCATATTCCGTTGGGACGACCACTCGACACGACCGGTGAGAGTTAAAGCGCAGGACCGACGGCTTTACGTGCTCTCCGAGGCACGGGGGTGAAACACCGCCAACTTCCCAACTCCGGGCTGTTACTGAGGCTTACTACAGAAAGACTCAATAACTAAACTTGGCCCGACCCGGGACTCGAACCCAGGACCTCCGGGTGTGCAGCCGTACATGCTAGCCACTACACCACCGAGGCAGTTAAAAGTACACAGTACATATTATATGTCAATATTTGTAACTCTTTGATGCCAAAACGCATGGACGGATTTAGAATTTACTACACAGGTAAGCTAAGACCTGGAGTTTAATAGTTGTTTTTAAGAGCAATAATTCTGTAATACATTGTTTTCATAGAACGTTATTGGTTTGCGCGGCGTACGCAAATAAAGCTCCCAATCGGCATAATTTTTTCCAACATCTCAAATAATCATCGTCATATTTCAGCCAATTTACATGAAACCTTAATGAATTATACATTAAAACCTTCCTCGTGAATCAGTTTTTCTATTAGTGAAAACCGTATGAAAATGCGTTCGGTAGTTTTTGAGTTTATGGAGTTCAGACAGACGGACGTGGCGGGAGACTTTATTTAATAATATGTAGTGATAGTTTCATAAAACCCCTGATGTTTGAACTCAAAATCATTTTCCTGTTAGATACGCAGGCGCGTCCCTCTTGCACCCAAACCAAGGCCGCCATCCGTCGGGCCGTCATTAGTTGCAGGCGACAAACTACCAAAAAAGTTTGCATTGTTTTTCCAAAGCTTACGTAAATTATCTCTGTTTTTTATACTATTATTATTATTATTTATTATATTGTCAATACATAGGTACATCTGTACGTATGTATTGACAAATATTGTTGTTACACTATAAGGTCAAAAATACTAAGCCTTTGGTCACACAAGTTTCATCAAGTACACATTTTGATATCATAATCCCATATAAATTTTGATACTCCCGTAAAAATATAAAATTGTGTAAATGAGCATAGGTAATGTTTGATGAATTCTAGTCAACAATTTAAGATTTTTTTGTGTGTATATCTATCTGTTGAATTTTTTTCTTCATTATATTGATGAATTTAGTATAGATAAATAAATACATCGATGTTCTGCGCGCTGCTAAAGCAAGAAGTCATGCCATGTCACGTCAATCATGTCTAATTAGAAGTACACACGTGGCCCAAACCGCAGGCAGTTCACAGTATTATATTATGTTTAATGTATATGTACCTTTACCTAAAGGTGTTTTAATTAAAAAGTAATAAATAAAAAGATATTAATTTATGATGTATTAAGGCCTTAACAGTATCAAAAATATCTATTTTATAGGTATATAACTTTGCTCCTTTAATCCAAAAGCTTTGCGGGCTCCTTAAGAGCAGTGCGAGTAAACGCGGGTGGCAGGATGCGCCAGGCGGGCGGCGCATCCGCCCTGCGTCAGTGCCGCCAGTCGCCCGCCGCCGTGCGCCCGGCCGGCCGCCGACCTCACGACCTCTCAAATCGCACAATACTTTGTTGTGCCATACACACTATTATCACAAGGATATGTCATATTAACGATTCTGAACTCATTATTAAGCGTTATCAATGTGTAAAAAAATATATTTACTATAAATACACAGTGTTGATATTTAATGTTACGGTTACTCAAAAGTTTATGTATGTTTTCAAATAGAGCTATATTCTATGAGATTATTATTTAAAAATTATGTTTAAAAGTTGTTGTGCACGGCCAAATAAAAAGATTAACAAAAGCAAATCAAAATCTTTAAATATGGATTCTCTCGCTGACCCCTCGCAAGACAATGAGAACTTAGAGATTAAAGATAATAGCAATTCAAATTGCGTCAAGGAGGAAGACCAAGAAAGCACAAGTAATTTGCCTAAAGAAAGTGTTAAAACGGAAGATGATGTAGATAAACATGATGACCCTGTCGTGCCTGATATTATTTGTACAGAGCAAAATACAAGCTCTGATGCGAATGACTGTACGGACGATGACGCTAGCACAGATGACCTATTCGCTAAAGCAGATTTCACAAAAAAAAGATTTTCAGTTGATTATAAGAAACGCCGGATAGATTTTAAAAGATTCTCTATTGATTGTAGTAGGAATGTTGCTACTTTAGAGGAGCTTGCAAATCTTGAAAAGGAATTAGCTAGAACAAACGTAGATGTACGCATAGGTAGGCGTAAATCAACGGGTATTTTGAAATCGACGTCTGATAGTGGGGATATAGGAGATAGCCGTCTGAAAATAAAACAAGACTCCTGTTCGGATGATGATGAAGTATTTGAGAGGGAAATGGTATTGAGCGATACAGAGGGGCCTAGAGAACCCCCAGCTACCCCTGTCGGGCGTGATGAATTGGCTTTACGGAGACATAGGTTTTTTTCGGATTTAGTATGTGCCGCTAGAGCTGCTGTTGAACATAGAGTAAGATTTGATCCACTGGGGCCAGTGATTGCTGATGGTGGTAAGGATATAGAATAGTCACAGATATTGTAGCTAAAATATTTTTTTTTATGATAGTATTTGATATACTTTTACAGTTTTATTTAAATCATCTGTTTTATGTTCGAATATTTAGTAGCTGTAAAATAAATCTATCATTTGCCTGTAATTAAGTCAAAAAATAGACAGTGTCCTCGATTTATAAAATTTAAGCTCACAGTTTTGGGGTGGGTAAAAATCAATGCGGTTGGCTGATACCCAAGTAAGCGCTCCACTCTCATATCTCAGATACTCCAGCTTCCGATATAACTGAAACAGCAAAAATATCTGAATAACGATATGTATATCTATAATAGCTGATGATATTATTATCAGGTTATGATATAACTATGTATAAAAATTCTAAATTCTAAATAAAAATGTTAGAAAGTATATTTTTTAACTATGGCGACTATTGTTAAAACATATAAATACATTATTAATAGCTGATATTTATCGAAAACTTGCTCTCTTTAAAAACACCATAAAGATGAAAATAAAAATAGTTCTGCCGTTAAACTCAATTTAGACCCATTCAATAAAGTTACTAATGTCATTACTTTGAAAGCAATTTTATGATACTTTTAAGGTCACTTAAGGTATACTACGTTATAAAAAAATAAAATTAATATTGCACGTACATTTCTAAAAAAAAAACTTCTAAAGCTCTATAACTAGAACTAGATTACACTAGCATTGCCCGCGGCTCCGCCCGCGTTCAGATGACCAAAAACCAAATTCTTAGGTTTTACATATTAATATACTCATTGTAGTTTTTGTATTTTTTCTCAGAAATGAGATATTTTCCCGCAGTAAAAAGTATCCTATAGGTATGTTGATCAGGATAAGCAGCCATCACCATACCAAATTTCATCAAAATCCCTCCAGTGGTTTTTCTGTGATGCGATAACAGACAGACAGACAAAAATTCTAAAAACTATAGATTCGGCCTCTGCATCGATAATAATGTCTATTTCAATAAGATTTTAATGCACAGATTCGGCTTAGTTACAATTTTATTATATGTATGGATTATTTCTTTGTATGAGTAGTAATTTTTTCTATCACTACATATTTTCTTAAAAGTGTATATTTACATGAACGTTAAGGCTACATAGATAAGTGAAGAAAGATAATATAAAATCTAAGATAATTTCATCCTACAGTGTGATATTTGAGCTGCATATTATGATATCATCGACGAGGACAAGACGAGATAGTCTTCGTTATCTATGTACATTTTTACAAAATTTTACATAAACGGTTTTAAATAAAAAAAAAAAACAAGTTAATTAAAAACTTTTTAGCGTTGGTTTGTTGATGTGGCACATCGTTCGTTATTTGGCAGTTATAAAGACTAACAGCAAACTGAATTCATTAACTATGTAATAAGTAACAATGTTAGGTGAGTAACATCTAGCTTTGCACCTGGTACTTAATTAGTCGAAATCGCTTTACAGGAATAAATCACGATTAGTAAAAAGGTAATTATTATTTATTTTATTGGGTGTGGTGCCGTGGTCGGCCCTAGCTACGTCGACCAGTTATGGTCCATTGTAGCTCAAAAAATAGTAATACATAGTATAAAAGTTTTATGATATTTTAATAACAGTTGTAAAAATAAATACATACCTTAATTACTTTACAATTTTTGTATGTAACTGGTGATGTTTTTGCCCAATCTATTTTTATTATTACTCATATTTTCGTCCATTTATTTTCCATATGGTCTACGTCAGAGTAATAAGTGAGTCATCGTTGTTAAGTGGACCAGAGCGGGTAAGGCGTGTTCACAACCATGATGTCGACCTTTGCCAGTAGAGTTTCTAGAGAATGAGTGACCGGCAAAACAGCCGGTTGGTCTGATTCACAGTAACATCCGTCCTCGGACTGGCTGGAATCAGTGTTGGACGGCGTACGCGCACGCCTACACGTATACATATTATGTTCTCAGTGTGTGCAATATTAATTTGTTTATAATACGTGGTATTGTGTATGTGCATAATAAAGAAATCATATCAAACGTTTATTTAAAGTAAGTGTTGTAATTTTTAATATATGTACACAAAATCTACTCTTAACTAACAATATAATATTTGCACTAAAATTTATATTACCAAAACTAAGTAATAAACCATAAAACAGAAACACCAATTCAGACAGTTGGTACAGTCAGCTTCCGATGACACATCGTAGTAGTCCATAACAATAATAATATAATTATTATTATAACATATTCAATAAGAAATTATTACTTGAAATTTTAAACTACAAATAGCAGTGCTATTTTAAAATTATCTTAGTTTCTAGAGCGGAGATACAAACTTCGTTCATAGTATAATATATTCGAATATCTGCAACGAAGCGAACAATTTTATTAGGTTTTAGTTTGTTGGCTGTAGCTTCACATGTGTAAAGAAATGATCTTAAACTTTATATTTGGACCTACTTGGCCAATTAAATTGATTATGCCTATATTCAGAAATCATCTATACGATAAAAAAGTTCCATTTGATGAATCTATTTAGTAGTTTTCTAGGGCTAACCCAAAACCTTCAGGCAGATAGAGAAATTTCTAACAATTAGTTATAATTACGTTTAATATTTGTCTTAAATACATATTTGAATATACTTATAATTTATTACTATATTTATACCTTGTTAAAATTTATACTCGTAAGTATTTATATTTAAAAAAATATGCATATTTCTATAGAAGATATTCTTGGTATACTAACTATTAAATCTATTCTTTTATTGTAAAACTATATATATATATATATATATATATATATATATATATATATATATATATATATATATATATATATATATATATATATATATATATATATATATATATATATATATATATATATATATTATGTATATACATAGGGACAAACCCGAGTGAAGCGAGGGTGAGTCGTTAGTATTTTATAATATCGTAATCATTGCTGATGAAATGCCTCTCGAACTTCTAATAGATGTATGTAAATGTTCATAGTATCTACTCAAATGATAATAAAATAATTTAATTTTTATATAAAATAACTGATCTATTTATTTTTGTTGCCCAGTCGTTGTAATATTTCTATAAACTATATAATTAAATTGGAATTAGTAATGAATAGAAAATCGTTAGGGTTTATAATTACTTAAAGCATCAAGCGTGTATCAATTATCATGATAGCCTAATAGACAAGTTTAATTATACATAGAAATAAATTATAATTACTATGCCATAATAACATGACAAAATTTTATGAAAACACCAGTGAAATATCTTTTGTGCACTTACTAAGCGATTATTATAAATAAATAAATAAAAAAAACCGACTGCGTAAAAAATAGCTAAACTAAAAAGATGGGATGTATGACATGTATATACATGTTCCCATCTTTTAAGTTTAGCTTTTTGCGCAATTGTTTTTTTTTATTTTTTTTATTTTTTATTTTTTTCATATCTTTTTTTCATTTACAGTTTTTTAGTTTTGGACACTTAGACATTTAGAGTTTTATTTAACAACTAGCATTGCCCGCTGCTCCGCTCGCGTTCATATGACCACAAACCAAATTCTTAGGTTTTACGTATTAGTATACTCTTATGTTGCAGTTTTTGTATTTTTTCTCCGATATGAGACATTGTCCCGCGGTAAAAAGTATCCTATATATTGACCCGGATAACCAGCTATCACCATACCAAATTTTGGACGATTGATAAACCTTGATAAACCTTAATAGATTCGGAAGAAAGTTTTTTTAAAGGCACAAATTGTCAGCTGAAATCCGCCATTTTGATTTTAATAGTATCAATATAGCATTTGCGTTATCAAGACGTATCTGACGACGTATGTATCATCAAAATCGGCCGTTTAGTAATTACGAGGGAGCAGGATCGGACATACATACATATGAACATACAAGTCAAACACATAACCCTCCTTTAGGTTTCGCCGCACTCGGGTAAAAAGATACGAGAACCGGATAAATTACATAAACGTTTAATTAAGCGAATAAAATATTGTCTTAGTCATATTGACATACCACATTCTGTGGTACCACTAAAATTTAACAAATTAAAGCTTACACACTTTAGTTGGAACTGCATAATTTAAACGCGGTTGCAACGACGTTCTTTGAAAAGAAACCCGTCGTTAAAAATGTACCGACTCTGGGTGCTCGAGGGTCGAGAAAGCAAGTGGAACGAGTTAAATAGTTCTACTTATTTTTACCCCAGTTTCAAAGCCTTTGAGTTTTATTAGGTTAACCGCCCGCGTTCAGATGACCAAAAACCAAATTATTAGGTTTTACATATTAGTATACTCTTACATTGCAGTTTTTGTATTTTTTCTCAGAAATGAGATATTTTCCCGCGGTAAAAAGTATCTTATATTGACCCGGATAACCAGCTATCATACCAAATTTCATCAAAATCCCTTCAGTGGTTTTTCCGTGATGCGGTAACAAACAGACAGACAGACAGACAAAAACTCTAAAAACTATAGATTCGGCCTCTGTATCGATAATGATGTCTTTTTCAATAAGATTTTCCAAAAAATATTTAATGTACAGATTCGGCTTAGTTACAATTTTATTATATGTATAGATACCTAATCTATTTTTAAGATTATTTTATGACACGTTAGTTAGCCCTCAAGTGGGGAGTAATAATATGTCAAGCTTTACTGTATACGATGTTTATTTTTGTTCATTGCTAACGGACACATGGGCGCAGATGTCGTGGTGGCGAATTAATTATATTGTTAAGTAGGCCGTATCTACTTAACTTGGTCTAAAACGAGCAATAAAATGTATAGAAAATTGTGTTGTTGTTAAATAATAATAATAATATATAATACTTGGAAATTATTAAGTAAATTATTATCTGTGGTCAAATTTCGTCAATATGGCAATAAACATAATTAAAATGCTTAGGTAAAGCATTTTTAATGTATATAATAAATGCAATATTTCATAATAAATAATGTTTTTTTATATAAATATATTTTTTTCATGTTAACGAATTGTACACGTAATATAAAATAAAACTTATCTATAAAAAATATTTTTAATGTATTAACTTGTCGAGCTTTTAGCCGGAAAGCTTCATTTTCATAATACACAATATTATGCGCGTTTGAAGATTCGATTACTTATCTACTCTTTTATTTTAAGCTGCTTAATATAGACATATAGATATTCAAATTTGCAAAATATCTTCAAACAATAATTTACAGTAAAATTTATGTTTTAGTAATTATTACTGAAAATATATTCGTATTTATCAATTACTATTTATATATACATATTCTGCTATAAAAATAGTGTCAACTTATTTCGTTCCAAAATTAAAAAAATAATAATAAAATGTTCAGAAAAGAAGTTATTTGAACTAATTTAAGTAGTCATTTTTATATACTAACTAGCAGAACCCGCGGCTTTGCTCGCGCTAAAACGACAAACTAATTCTAAAAAGGCAGTTTTCATACAAACTTTCATCCCCTATCTTACTCCCTTATGGGATGAATTTCGAAGAATGCTAAAATGCGTATTTATTTAATTGTATTGAAGAATATTAATACCAAGTTTGGATGATAAATAATTTTTTGGGTTGTATTATAACGTGTTTTCCCGCAGAAATGAGATAATCTCCTGCGGTAAAAAGAAGCCTATGTCACTCTTCAACCCTCCAACTATCTACACGAAAAATCAATCAATCACAATCAAATCAAAACCAATCCGTCACTCACACGAAAGAAAGACAAACAAACACACTTTCACATTTATAATATTAGTATGGAAGTATGGATATAAGTTTCATGGAAATTCTTTATATAGAATACAGAGTTTCCATTAAAATTATATTACCTATCTTTTGTTTTAACATAATATATTAAAACTAGTATTGCCCGCGGCTCCGCCCACGTTCATATGACCAAAAACCAAAATTCTTAGGTTTTACATATTAGTATACTCATTACAGTTACATTACAGTTTTTGTATTTTTTCTCAGAAATGAGATATTTTTCCACGGTAAAATGTATCGTATATGTTGACCCGGATAATCAGCTATGACCATACCAAATTTCATCAAAATCCGTCCAGTAGTTTTTCTGTGATGCGGTAATAGAAAGACAGACAGACAGACAAAAATTCTAAAAACTATAGATTCGGCCTCTGTATCGATAATAATGTCTATATCAATAAGATTTTCCAAAAAATATTTAATGTACCTACAGATTTGACTCTGAATTTTATTATATGTATAGATATTTTAATTATTATTACCGCGTTTAGAGACCCCGAGAGACATTTATTATTTGCTTATTAATTTTGTCTTATTTGTGTACAGTGCGTAACCATTACGGCTAGTAATTGATATTAGTTTTATTAACCGACTTCATTTGCGGTCGATCATAACCATTGAGTATTGTGGTAAATATGGTTGTGGAAACTAGAATGTGATTGCTGTCTATTCTTAGCTCTCTTAACTTAATGGTACATCTACATAATATGCATTTATTCTAAGTATGGAATACAAAGTAATAGATATTTATTATTTACTAGCTTTGCCCGCGGCTCCGCCCGCGTTTAGATGACCAAAAACCGAATTCCTAGGTTTTACATATTAGTATACTTGTATATTGCAGTTTTTGTATTTTTTCTCAGAAATGAGACATTTTCTCGCGGTAAAAAGTATCCTATATGTTGATCCGGGTAATCAGCTATCACCATACAAAATTTCATCAAAATCCCTCCAGTGGTTTTTCTGTGATGCGGTAACAGACAGACAGACAGACACACCAAAATTCTAAAAACTATAGATTCGGCCTCTGTATCGATAATAATGTTTATTTTAATAAGATTTTCCAAAAAATATTTAATGTACAGATTCGGCTTAGTTACAATTATATTATAATATGTATCTAGATAAAAAAATACATTAATTTAGTAGCTTGTAATTTGAATACTTATGATTATATTATAATCAATTGTATTTATACTGAAGCACGTTGTTTTGTACGCTATTTCAATATTAGCTCCAAATTTGCTAATGTAAACGGAATTTTGTGCTTACTGGCAACTGCTGTGGACCATTTTAATTTTAGCCTTCTGCCTTCTTTATAAAAGCACTTATGTTCAAGAGGACTTAAGCGCTAACTTAAGAACAAATTGTGTGAGGCGTAACATGCCTTATTATAACTATATTACTTTTAAACTTGTTAAGCCAACATTTTAAAACAGTTTGACCTCAATAATTATTTATCATGTGTTTAGATCAAACTAGCGACTCACCCTCGCTCCGCTAGGGTTCGTTCCTGCTTACGTTTTAAGGTTTAGTATAGATTTCTCAGAGATGAGATATTTTCTCGCGGTAAAAAGTATCCTATATGTTGACCCGGATAATCTGCGATCCTCATACCAAATTTCATCAAATTCCCTCCAGTGGTTTTTCCGTGATGCGGTAACAGACAGACAGACAAAAATTGTAAAAACTATAGATTCGGCCTTATTTAATGTACAGATTCGGCTTAGTTACAATTTTATTATTTGTATAGATAATTTAATAACTTTAATTAAATATTACGTTTAAACGTTATGTGATTTGTGTTATTTTCATGGAGGTTTTCATTTAAAGATTTATTTAATAACAAAGTCATGCGAGGATTTTTTATAAGTGGAGTCTACGTTACTCTTACGATAACTTAAGAGTTTAATTATATGATAAATACCTCCAAATTGAGATATAGTCCAAGACCCCCGGACTCCCAGGCGTTATTTATTTTTGAATTAACAAAATTTACAACAGATCTTTTAATGTGTCTGGGGGGATGTTTGGGCCTTCGTATTGATCTGGTTGTCTACTAAAGACAACAATATTCCTCTAAGTAATATATATAAAATAGAAGACTTTGAATATAAGAAAACTTTCACAATTTTTTTATGAGGTTTAAAGCGTCTGGCGAAACTTATCGCCCACGTAAAAGGTCTGGCAATATGAAATATTTCGGAGGATTTTTTCGGAGGCTCTGGGATAGTACTCTTAACAGATTAACTGTCCGCGAAATAGACACAATAGTTAAACAATCAAAATGTTCATATATGACTTATGGGACAGGGAAAAGGTTAATAGTTTCCGAATTGTTTTCTCGACATTTTCTTTAAACAATTCATCAATAATGTTTGTTGTACGCCCGCATTACGTAACGACGTTTGTACTTAGTCATTTTATACCGACCTTGGCCGTGGAATGGCACGAAAATAAACGTGAGTACGGAACCCTTTCAGATATTGTAGAGCTCTATCGTAAAACTAGAAGCTAATTTTACAATAGAGCTCTATAATATCTAAAATAAGTTTGTAATTGTTATTATTTTCTCTTCTATGAAATAGGTATATGAGTTGGTAACAAGAGCATTAATTTGATTGCAAGAAGTAATTGTCCTCCGTGAGCTTTCCTCTTTAATTTAATAATAAAGAGTAAAATAAATTATAGCTCATGGTCAAAGAAATATGATAGGCAATTAATTCAGTTAAACGTTATATATTATCAGAAAAGTAAATTTATCTATACACTAGCGACTCACCCTCGCTCCGCTCGGGTTCGTCCCTACGATTATTTACGTTTTAACATTTAGTATAGAATTCTTAGAGATGAGATATTTTCCAGCAATAAAAAGTATCCTATATGTTGACCCGGATATCATCACACCAAATTTCATCAAAATCTATCCAGTGGTTTTCCTGTGACGTGGTGACAGACAGACAGACAAAAATTCTAAAAACTATAGATTCGGCCTCTGTATCGATAATAAAGTCTATTTCAATAAGATTTTTCAAAAAATATTTAATGTGCAGATTTTATTACGTATCATAATTCATATGGGTTCAGTAACAAACTGAATATTTTCGAGGATAACAAAGAGCTCTCGTTAAAAGGGGATGTCATTTAGAATCAGTTTGATTAACGATTTTATTTAAGTAATTTTTATATATGTTTTTTTTGCTTTTAATATTTATGTATAAAATTTGATAACGCAGTATTTAATATATAATTAATATCCATATATATACCTACCCGGATGTGACATTAGCTTCCCGACGACTTCCGCCATACTATCTGAATAATAATTTCCAGGTAGGTAACAGGTATTTTTTCATTACGATATTTTTCTTTCTTTTTTGTTATTTACATGATATATGATAATTTATCAGACAATGTTTTTAGTAACCTGTTTTTCTAAATATTTTAATCATTTATTTTAGTATTGTAATTCTCTAGGTTGTTTACTAGGCGTTATGTGAATTTAACGCTGATTCAATGTTAGATATAAACAAGAATGAATCATACGTTATTTCTTGACATAATGCCAATTCAGATTTAGAATTATATATATTTTATATTATACTAGCAATGCCCGAGTCTCCGCCCGCGTTCAGGTGACCAAAAACCAAATTTTTATTTTTTACATACATATTAGTATACTTTTACAATGCAGTTTTTGGATATTTTTTTCGGAAATGATATATTTTCCTGCGATAAAAAGTATCCTATATGTTGACCCGGATAACCAGCTATCATCATACCGAATTTTATCAAAATCCTTCCAGTACTTTTTCTGTGATGCGGTAACAGACAGACAGACAAAAATTGAAAAAACTATAGATTCGGCCTCTGTATCGATAATAATGTCTTTCAATAAGATTTTCCAAAAAATATTTAATGTACAGATTCGGCTTAGTTACAATTTTATTATATGTATAGATTTACTCTTATGAATATACGCAAATGGGTTGTATTTTCAAACTATTTTTTTTTTAACTTATTATTTCGACTGAGGTGATTATAATATTATTGTAATGAGGTAATAACATATTATCATAGTTTGTCTCATTAATTTCTTAAGAATTACTACGTAACGTTTCGTTTGACTTTGCTTTATCACATTTTAGCAATAGCACTGTGTATTATCGCACCATATCTGCTACTACTTAGTCATTTGATAATAAATATCCATTGACGCTGCATTCGTGGCGAAGTGATTATTTTGTGTGAACCCTACAAAAGTATTTTGGAGATACTTATTTGTTGTTTTGCTAAAATTTCAATTTATTATTCGCTATGGATAATGGTGAGAGTACCAGAAATATGAGACACCTGATAGAGATGTTTGATAGAACTCGTACTAACCCTGACGAGGAGGAGGGTGCGGTCAATGCCGTACTCCTTGAAGCTGGAAAAGAAAATACTGATTGTGAGTTACAAGGTAGTTAAAGTGTTGCGAATAATGTTACTAATTCATTTTATCGATTGTTTTATTAAATAATTCGTTAAAAAAACCTTTCAATGTATTATCAATGATAAGATTTTTTTTTAAAAAACATGGGTAAAAATAAGTAAAGAACTTGGAATTGGCAAGGATCGAAACTAAGAAACTTTCTTTGAACATTATGTACGTACGAGTATGTGCCTTCGATATGGATATTAAAATTGCACTGAATCAATGTAAAACAATAGTAAAATTATTTTTATTATATTATAGTTGTTAGTGTATATATTGTTATTTTAATACTAGCATTGCCCGCGGCTCCGCCCGCGTTCAGATGGCCAAAAACCAAAGTCTTAGGTTTTACATATTAGTGTACTCTTACATTGCAGTTTTTATACTTTTTCTCAGAAATTAGATATTTTCCCGCAGTAAAAAGTATCCTATATGTTGACCTGAACAACCAGCTATCATCATACCAAATTTCATCAAAATCTATCCAGTGGTTTTCCCTTGATGCGGCAACAGTCAGACAGACAGACAAAAATTCTAAAAACTATAGATTCGGCTTCTGTATCAATAATAGAGTCTATGTCAATAAGATTTTCCAAAAAATATTTGATGTACAGATTCGACTTCGTTAGAATTTTATTATACCTATGTATAGATTATGAATATAAATATTCCATAATATGTTAAAATATATATGTTTTTATTTGACCGATAATTTTTATACTTACCATTAATTAATTAATGTTATCATGTTATTATGTCTATTGAGGAAAATTACGTTAAAATTTTTGAGCCTCTTGAGTGACACAGTGTGTGTAAACGGTTTGAAAGGACTCTTGTTTTATAGGTATTATAAATTATAATATAGATTAAAATTTTGTCTTATATTTCTTTGAATAATCATGCCAATGTACGTAAACATGCCATGTCTGTCTATATATAAGTTTTATTCCTGTACTGATAGAGATCTTTTCTTTTCCGTGATAGAATAGGACATGAGCTTCATTATCCAATTAAACATAATTAGTTAGGTTTAAAAATTAAATAAAAAACGCTGTAAACTTTATCACGTCAGCCAACATATTAATGCGTAATACTTCTTAGATTTACGCAATTATTTGGCATTTTAAATAAAACTATCTTTTCGGATATTTCGCGGATTTATTTTGATTTTTGGTATCCTAGACGTGTCGAAAGCTTTACAGCAATCAATCCGAAAAGACAGTTTTATTTAAAATGATAATGTGTTTTATTATAATAATATTAAATTAATTATTTTGACATATATAGGTATTTATATATAAACGAGTGTAACAGATGTTTAACATATGATATTTTGTTATCAGGCAGTGAAATTGACCAAACAACTGCAGGTCATAGCTCGGCTGCTGATCTCGAGGCCCTCATCGAGCGGCTGGAGCGTGTGACGTCACGCTTAGAGCGTTTGCCCGTTCTGCGCGAGCGCACCCCTACCCCGCCTTGCTCTCCGGCACCTTCCCCTGCCGGTGACGCCATACAAACACAACTAATTGCAAGTTTTATAGAAACTGACGATATGAGTATCAACGGATACCAGGACTTAGTGCAGGTTAGATGGGTTACGTAATATATATCATGAAGTCTGTAGGAGTAATTGTTGTGATGCTTCTTTACGTCTTTATACATTTGACTTTCGACAAATATGAAAAATGTAATTTTAAGAGATGTAATGAATGATAAAGAGGGAAAATTCTAACTTTATTCGGATATATGTTAAAAAATAACTCGCAATAATTATCCCTTTAAAGTTTAAATAATTTTACAAGTTTACGATATGAAAGGGCGTGAACTATGTATGAAATCGTATGATAAATGTCAAAAATAAAATATTTTAATGATGTTTGTTAATAAAGCATCGATTTCAAACACTTGTTAGCGTAAGTAGCGTAATGTGAGACGTAACGTCATTGTAAGCTGATAGATATCACAAGATGATTAGTAACGTATTAAATGTGCTTTAATTGCAAAAATTAAATTATAAGCGTGGAAGAAAACATCAAATATATTTGGATAAAGTACAATACGTGCCTTTTTTAACCAACTTCCAAAAAGGAGGAGGTTATCAATTCGTCGGAATCATTTTTTTTTATGTATGTTCACCGATTGCTCGAAGACGCCTGAACCGATTTGGATTTTTTTTTGTTTTAAAGGCTATACTTCCCAGGTGGTCCCATTTGAATTTTATCGAAATCAGTCGAGCGGTTTTTTAAAAAATCAACAATAAATGTATATTTTTTAATAAATAATTTGTTTAATGAAAACACACATACAAATTACCTGCTCATTACGTGTACACTAAAAATGGAAAATTAAAAACTTAAAAAAAAAAAGAACCGACTTCCAGGCACTAAAATGTACAAAATAACTAAACGGGGGTGTTCATTTAGAATAGATACCTAATCAGATATTTTCGAAGTCGGTGCCAGCCGAGAATATTTTAAGATATGAATATCTAATAGGTAAATATTATGTATTTTACGTATTGAAATATATTAGATTTGCTTTGCATCGGCTGTAGTATAGTATAGTATAGTAGACGGTGTAGATAGTATATTATAACAAGATACAAATGACATTATTTATGTGTAACGATAAAGGTTCAAGAGAAATAATAATAAATAATGGAAAGTATCGCTGAGAGGCTCATGTTTGTGCGCAGGAAGTATCAAACAAATCAATTTCGATTAACAATGACCGCTCTTGTTTGTACGGCTACAATTTGTCGACGTTCTATGTAACTAACTAGATACTACAGCCCGAAGCATAAACTGATTTTGTTTACCGATACTTAATACCGTTTCCAAATTATTAATTAAAACAAAGAGCTTATAGAGCTCGTTTACTCATATAAATAGGTGCCAGTTTTATGAAGAATATAGGTACAATATATAATTGTTTATACTCTAAATACATATATATTTTTTAGATTAAATCTATGTATTTATAACAATTTTCTTATATTTTCGATATGGTAGTTTTGTATTTATTCTAACTGCCCGTTTGATTCCATAATATGATAAATGGTAGGATAGGTCATTAATCATATAGCTCGATGTTTGTATCAAGTGTGGATAGTATTGAATATCACGAGCTTTTATAAATATCTTATATATTCGTAAACTGTGAGAACCATTGTGTATAAAAGGTAAATAATCTTAACATATTCGACACATGTTAGCTTTAACACTCTCGGTTTTATTATGTGCATCCTCAGAACGAATTTTTTAACTTAATGTAAACGATGTGAGAAAGAGCAAGGTGACCTTTTTGTAAAGTGCAGGACATTCACCTTTGAACTAACAGTATCTTAAGAATGCTCCAAAAACGAGGAAAACACATATTGGTGACTTATTTACATTTTACTGCCATCAATATTTATAGCATCGTATGTGAAATAGCTGTCATTTATACTTTTACCGTTTAATATTTTTTACATCATAGCAAAGCGGTTTTTATGAGATGAGCTTTCAAGAGACCAAATATTGAAATTTTCTACAGCAATAGCTAAAGATTTACACTTTGTTATGGTATGTCTAGTATTCAGCGGTTGTTATTTTTAATACAACAAATTCTCATATATTTTTTTTAATTTATTTATTTATTTGTTACTGAGTACTAAAAGACTTTATATTTGTATTGTTTTAGGGGCCTCTGCTTACTTATCTTCAGTTGTCGAAGCAACTCGGCGGCGACATTGCCACGCATGCCAACCTCGTTAATGATGCTTTTCAGTAAGATACTCTATTTTTTTTCTACATTTTGATTTAAATATTAAAAAATACCCAGCCATAAGAAATTCCGCTGTTTGATAAAAAAAACACTCAATTTAGACGTTTTCATGAAATAAATTGTTATATTTTTTAAATACTTATTTAAGAAAAATGATTTTAAAAAATGTATTTTGAAATTATCACAATACTGGTTTATGATTGTGTACATATATTTTTCTACTATAGGGAACAGTTACGCTACATTCAGCTAGCGACATCGCGGTCTAAGCCATCGCAGGCTGAAGAGGTCCAACTCTTAGCACCGACAAGCGATAAGATCTCATCAATCCAACAATATCGCGAAAAAAATAGAGCATCTCCTTTCTTCAACCATCTTTCGGCTATATCTGAGAGTATCCCAGCCTTGGGATGGGTGGCCGTGTCTCCCACACCAGCTCCGTACGTAAAGGAGATGAACGATGCGGGCCAATTCTACACCAACCGTGTTTTAAAGGAATGGAAGGAGAAGAATAAGACTCATGTTGAATGGTGCCGCGCTTGGGTGCAGTTGTTATCCGATTTGCAAGCTTATGTGAAGCAGTATCACACTACAGGCTTGGTTTGGTCTGGTAAGTCTTTCTATTCCTACATATTCACATTTATTTGCAGCGTTTCGAGAAAATATCATGCTTTTACCAACACATTTATATTATACCTAGTACGGTATGTATTACCCACGTGCTAGAACTGCGACCTTCTTTGCACTGCCTATTTCTAAATTAACACCGATTACTTCTTATTGTACACTAGCTGGCCCGAAAAACGTTGTTCTGATCTTTTCGGTATATACAATATATTAATAATAATTATTAATATTATAATTAGACGACGGTGTTGCTTATAAGAACGTAATAATGCTGCTCTAAAGTACATTGTATACTATTAATTAGGGATTGTATTGTATTATTCAAAACATTTAGCGCGTCAGTACTCACTTATTACATGTTAATGGATATAATAATAAACCTATATGATTAACATAATATTAAATGGGACGTAAATAAGACAAAGAATTTTTTTTTCTTCTACAATATGCAATATACATACTGATATTATAAAGAGGAAAGATTTGTTTGTTTGTACCGAATAAGCTCTAAATCTACCGATTCGATTTTGATGAAATTTGGTAAGAACATAGTTTGAGACCTTAGGAAGGCCATAGGATAGTTTTATCTGGAAAATCATCATTTAAGGGGGAGACAATGGGGATGAATGTTTGTATGGGGAGGAGCTTGTAATACATGTAAGGTATATAATATTTTATGATAACTGTCTAACGCTTCTTTCGTTGAAGTTAAGGCAGTGCTTTTATCGATTTAAAATTGCTTACATTATTTATATTTTTACGTACCTACTAAAAGTAGGTCACAGTTAGGTAATATTAAGTTACTTATTATACTCGCGCCGTGGCCATAAAGAACTAACCTTGAAAAAAATGGGTTATTTCATACTCAGGACCTATAACTTTTTAATTAACTTTAGCTACCTTTTGTGTTGTGTATTATAAAATTACCAGGCAGTTTTCAATATAATACTAACATACTTTATAATGTGTACGTCGTTGGTTTTATTATTCTGGGTAATAAATACGTTAATTCAACATACAGAATTAGTAATGAAAAATGTAAATTATATATTAAATTCATATATTACATATAATGATTATTATTTATCTTAAATAATCTTATTTTATAATGTAACTAGCACTGCCCGCGGCTCCGCCCGCGCTCAGAGGAGCAAAAACCAAATTCTTAGGTTTTACCTAATAGTACACTGTTACATCGCAGTTTTTGTTTTTTTTTCTCTGAAATGAGATATTTTCCTGCGGTTTAAAGTATCCTATATGTTGACCCGGATAACCAGATATCACCAAACCAAGTTTCATCAAAATCCCTCTAGTGGTTTTTCTGTGATGCGGTGACAGACAGACAAAAATTCTAAAAACAATAGATTAGGCCTCTGTATCGATAATAATGTCTATTTCAATAAGATTTTCCAAAAAATATCGAATGTACAGATTCCGCTTAGTTACAATTTTATTATATGTATATTGTATATAACAATGTGTGTGCCATTAATCCCTTTTATTTTAGCTTCCCTAAATTGCTACTAAATGTATTTGCCTCAAAAAACAAGGAATCATCAATCAATATCGTTATTGGATACTTCAAAAAAGGATTGGTCTAAGTTTGCTCGATATTATTCGGACTTTATCCAATATTGGCTGTACACACAGTTTTTGTTCTTTGCCATATTAAATCTCTTTGTTGTTCCCTTTTCGATGTTGTGAAAATGTATAGTTAAAAACAACAACAGATTTTTCACACAACATTCTTAGTTGTATATTATTAAAATTCACAAATTATATACAGATATGTAAATATAGCAAAACACTTATTATTATTGTTTTCGTAGTTACATAGTAGTTATGTTTGTCCGGACACTATATTTCAACACCTGCGAGGAACAAAATTGTAACACATTACTCATTATTGTACCAGCTTCGGATTTGGCCTTTAAGTTAATAATTTTTATATTTTAAATATAAGAGAAGTTAATTTGTTTTTTTTTTAAGATCTCAATACTGTGTTGCACGCATAATGAATAATAACATTAATGCAGATTAAATAATATGTGCACAACAGTTGTTGCTTCTACAAAGTGCACTGTATTTTTATTGTAGGTAACGGTTACTATGGAATAGATAGACATAGTCTATCTATAATATATAGATATTATATTATATAGTATATATAGTCTATCTAATATATCTACTATAATTTATATATATATATATATATATATATATATATATATATATATATATATATATATATATATATATATATATATATATATATGTATATATATATACATATATATATATATATATATATATATATGTATATATATATATATATATATATATATATATATACATAGGAGTGGTTGTGGGTTGTATTATAACGTGTTCTACTTTGGGAATGAAATAATCTCCCGCGTAAAAAGTAGCCTATGTCACTCTCCAGCCTTTCAACTATCTCCACGCCAATCATTCACTGTGTATCCACGTAAAAGAAAGACTAACAAATAAGCAAAGTCAAACTACATATCGTAGAAAAAGAAAGTGTCTTTACAAAAGCATTCAAGTAGCATAATTTGAAATTTATATATTTAATAATATTTATTATTTAAAATATGCCAAATTAGTCCAACCGTTCTCGAGTTTTGCGCTTAGCAACACATTTAACCATTCCTTTTTATTTATATAGATTCTTAATATTAATTTTTATAGTATATGGTGCGATTCATTTGAAAGGTTTAACTGTGTTTTTTCTTGAAAAATGTACACGCACAAGAATATAGCTTCCTGTTGAATTTTTAAGTTAATATATTCAAAAAGGTAAACGTTCCCATTAAAAATTCATACAGCTTGTTATCCATATTAATTTTAGTATCGTCCAAGCGTAACTACGTACATACATATAGGTATATTTTGAGATTAAGTTTGCACACTTACAAAGTGCATGCTTATAAACGAAATATGTTGCTTATAGTACGGCTGCAGACCATGAAGTCTTGGGTTCAAGTCCCGGGTTAGGTCAAATACAGCCATTAGGTTATTTGTTAGTAATTCTGAATTGGAGTGAGGTTATAACACCTCCGTGCCTTATAAAAAATGTGAACACGAGGGTCTTGCGTCTGACCTACAAGTTTTTACACTATTATTTCTTGTGCGTTAGCTTTAGTGAGACTGACCACGGTAAAAAAATTCGATTAGGATGACAATATAAGTGTATAAGAACCACAGTTGATGGTGTTCTCAGGTAAGGGTGGAGCCCCACCACCACCACCACCCCCCGGCGGCATGCCCCCACCACCACCCGCTCTTCCCGACGTGGACTTCGCCAACATGCCCGCCGATGACCGGAGCGCACTCTTCGCTGAGATTAATAAGGGAGAAGCTATAACTAGTAGTAAGCGCAATTTTCTTGTATTGGTGTTTGTTCAGATAATGAAATTAGTTTATTTAAAATGTATAGAAAATAGGTTATTTCTATGTGAAAATGTAATTTTCTTCATGTAAGGAAATATTTAGTTAAGCGCGAATTATACTTGAGGGCTGTGTGTTCTGTACTTATTTTTTTAATTGCTTTTTCTACGAACTGTTAGGAAATGTTTATTTAAAGAAATATAATCGAAATTTTTAACGTAGACTATTCCTTCCATTTCTCTATGAAATGAGAGAACGTACAGCGTAGTCAGTAGTCTTAGGGTTCCGCCTTTAGATCCAAAGCGTTAACAGCGAATTTCACGTTGTATTTATTGCAATTTTCTTGCACTTCTCTATATGCACATATGTATTTTTTTTTCTAAAGCTTACATTTTTCTTCTCATTAGAGGTTTTGGACTGGATTTCTCCTTCGCCCATGTTGCTAGTACACTATCACTGCGTGTATTAATATTGCCTGGGTTTGTACCCAATAACATCATAGACATCGAGTCTTAATTTATCTATAAAGTTTTCTTAATCTTACTGATTTTACAATATAAATATATTGTATAAAATATTTAGAGAATTGTACAATAGAATATGTAAATAAAAAATCTATTAACAAATTGCGATTACAATGCTACTTTGGTTCGTTTCATAACTAGCATTTTTTTTATTATTTCCAACTTTAAAGCTAACGAAGCCACAGATACAATCCTCTTCTGTTGTGAATGGGTCACTCCAAACAATTCTGTTCCGTTCATTGTTGTGTTTGGTTTCAATGTATAAAATTATCTACTTCAATTCGTTGAATTAATAATGTGCCCTCGAATTTGCTACAAAATCCATCCATTAAAGAGTTACATAGAAGAAATGATAAAAATATGTTTTGCTTTGCACGGAGATTTTGTTTACTATTCTTTTCATCGCTAGGCTACCTTTGTGTCAGCGAGCTTTGTAGTGTGTATAAAATGTATAACTTGGGTCTATCCAGCAGTTATATATATTATTATAAAAGGCAAGTGATTATAAAAGCTTTGTCTTTATTCAATAATAATATATTTTGTAAAAAATTTTAACTTAAATCATATAAGATTTATTTGGAATTCTACCCTACAAATATTATACATGCGAAAGTGTGTTCGTTAGTTTGCTCTTTTTCCTTACATCAAGTAGTTCCCAGAGCATATTTGCAATAAAAATAATTTATTTTTTGCGTTCTATTTTATTAGGTCTCCGTAAAGTAACATCGGACATGCAGACCCACAAGAACCCTCAACTCCGTCAGGGACCTGCACCGTTTAAAGCCGCTGCTCCGAAGGTGCCCACTAAAGCTCTACCGACGCCCGGGGCTGGAGTCCTACCCGACAAACCTCCAGTCTTTGCTCGAGATGGCAAGAAATGGATCATTGTAAGTCTTATAGTAGTTAATATTGGTATTAGAATTGTTTGGTAATTTTGGGAAATTTATTTTATATTTTGATAATAATACATTTATTTTAGATTTCTCAGAGATGAGATATTTTTCCGCAGTAAAAAGTAGCCTATGTACTGACCCGAAAACCAGCTATCATCCAAATTTCATAAAAATCTGTCCAATGGTTTTCTCGTAATGCATTGCCAAACACACATACAAAAATTCAAAAAACTATAGATTCGGCTTCTGTATCGATAAAATATGACTATTTCAATAAGATTTTCCAAAAAATATTTTATATACAGATTCGACTCCGAATTTTATTATATGTATAGATTTATAAAAAGTAGTATGTACTTATAAGGTTTACGATATTATTGTTGGTAAATTGTTATAAAACATATAAACCTCGGCGTCTAAACATATAATATTATGTATGTATGTATAATGTATATCTAACGTTATAGTAAAAACTGTATTTAATATATGTTGCCTTTTTTATATTCTAATCATAATTATATAAAAATGTAAAATTAATCAGTCGCTTGTTAAATTAGATTTCAAAAATCATTACAGCCTCAGCGTTTTCAATTTGAAGGTTTAATTATTATTTATAGAACACCATAAACAATCAGTCGCTGCACGCCTACGGGTAAATGTGCTTTGGCTTCTCCGACGTATCGTATTTTATCAGATATTACAATATTTTTATATTAAATATTAGCTAACACGTAACTACGTACTACGTATATATATATATATATATATATATATATATATATATATATATATATATATTATATATATATATATATATATATATATATATATATATATATATATATATATATATATATATATATATAGGTACTATGCTTATCCATGCACGTAAAAAGTTGTACTTCTTTGGCGTAATAGAACAAAAATAGCTAAAGATTTCATCCCGTATCTCACAACTCTCTGTTTGTAAAAAGAATGCAGCTATATTCATCATGTCGCTTTTTGGCTGTCGGTGCGCGCGCGCTCGTACAAATTTTATTCTCATATATTTTCCAAACGTGCCAAAAGAAGTAGGTATAATTTCAAAAAATATTTAAAACAAAATTATCAGGAAACGACGGGTTTTCATACGTATACCTTTTGACCTCTAATATAGTTTTACAAAAAATTTATGCCTTTTGCGATAAAGGTCTCCTTTCTAAACGGATTTCAAACATTTTCTGTCTGTCAGCGAACTGGTACGTGTTGCCTTATACGTATATCGTATGTAACTTACATAAAATAAGTGAAGTGCCTCATTTTTATAAAATCATTTCTTTTTAGGTCACAGTATAAATATTGAACTTTTTTTACTAAAAAGGTTATCATGTTTTACACTTTACTCAACATTTTTATTATAAAACTCACATTAATAAATAATTGCGAGTTCTCTCGCATTAAAATTGCTTAATAATGTATTGGAATAGCAAAAACGTGAATATCTGCGATTTTTCCGCTTCCGTTGTAATGTTCAGAAGTTCTTAAAGCAACGTTACGAGATATGTAATTCGGTTATGTGACTCGTGTCGGAGCTTGTCTACTCATCCCTCATGTGAATATCATTAATATTTATCGAATTTTTGTAGGTAATCCAATAAAACACTGTATTTCTCAAGAATTCGATTAATCTTCGTTCGTTCACATTTGATTTCTTTTCTATATTATTTTTGAAAATAGTTAGAAGTTTGCACAAAGTATAGTTAAAAAGAATATTTATTATTTATTGTCAGCGTATTTTTCACAAAGTTTCGTTCCACAAACAACTATCTAGTGTGTGGACGAGGGTCTGTAAACATGATTTATAAAGAGCGTTCATACGTTGAGCCAAACTCCCCAGGCAATTTCTTACATGCTATCCTAAGTTTGCTAAAAGGACTTGCGAAGCGTTGAATCATAAATATTCCAAAGTCGAATTTCCCATTTGCTAAACTATGCTTATAACTATACTATATAACTTGATAGTTTATTTTTATATTTTTATAGCATTTGTTGCCAGTTGTAAATAAATTTACAATGTGTCAATCGAACGTCAAACAAATTATTTTTTATTAAAAAAATTATAATTTATAATAAAAATAAAACAAAAGGCGTAGTGATTTAAGTTATCTTGTTATTTGCGTTGTATAAACAATATACCGTTAAGAATATCTGTACTCTGTAGTGCATGCTGAAAGTAATTAGCACTATAATTAAATACATGTTAGTTTTTATCAATGTGCACATTTGTTGTACGATAACCCCACATTTTTAATTTTTATTTCTATTATTTTTGTACTTGGTAGGAAATTTGCTTTTTTGACTCATATTCTGCGAAAATTTAAATTATCAAAATTTAAATTCTTTATAGGCAGGACAGGCGACAGATGGATAGAGACGGCATATAAGTCCTTTTAAAACACTATTCTAAGAGAACTCTATCTAACTATAAATAAACAGACTAGTTTCAACGAGAAACAAATTTCCAGGAATATCAAAAGGGGAATTCGAACCTGGTGGTAGAAAACGCGGAGATGAACAACGTAGTGTACATGTTCCGCTGCCGCGACTCGGCGCTCACCGTGCGCGGGAAGATCAACGGCGTGGTGCTCGACTCCTGCACCAAGTGCGCCGTGGTCTTCGACAACCTGGTGTCCAGCGTGGAGTTTGTCAACTGCCAGTCCGTGCAAATGCAGGTCAGTAAGCTATTTTAGTTTCTATTTGTATTCATTTTAACGTCCCATTTTGCGTGGTTTGACGATAAGGACTTTTTTTTTAATTTAAGAGCTTTGTCGTTAAAACGACCATGTCACTTTGTTATGTGCATATACATAATTTCTTAAAAAATAAGGACTTTCTTTCTATTAGAGTGACTTTTCTGCTTTATGTTAGGCGATCTCATCTTCTAGTTGTCATTCGTACCCGTGGTGTGGTATAGAGTTGGATTTTTTTTAATGGAAGCTGGCATTAGTCATCTGCAACCATTTTTTTTTGTAGCAGCGCACGACTAAACTGGTATGAATGGATAGAAAACAATTTAACAGACAAATAAAATCAACAATGTGGTGTTCTATGGTGTTACAAACATCTCGGAAACGTGTCGCTTTAAGAGACACCGGGACGCTTATATTTTTCATTTAAGTGTTAAATTCTGGCGGGGCCAAAACTGTACATAGACTTTTTAATCGTTAAAAAATAAACGAGATCTGAAATCGGATTCAATTGAATTTTTCGTCTGTTTGCACACTTATTACGTTAGAATACATTATGTTAAAGAAGATTTTAATGGGATTTTTTTTATAAATGCTACAAATTTTAATTAAAAAAAAAACAGTTATGAGTGCTATAACAATTTTCATTCTAAAAAGTTGAACAGACTGGCTTATGTTCTTTCATATAAAACGCATTTAATTATACTTCGTAGTTATACATTGACAGAAGTTCAAACGTGAGGCATAAAATTGATTATTCTTTTGAATAAATATCTCATCATTCATTCATACGAGTATAATAAATATTAGTGTCCGACCGAAGGTCTATTTTTGGCCAAAGCCGAAGCCGAAGCCGATTAATCGGCTATCGCCACAACCTTCGGCCGAAGCCGAAGCCGAAGCCGAAGGTTTATATTCTCTCAGCACTCAGTAATTAATTTTGTATCAATACCTCAAATAACCTCAATATTGAAGGTTTATATTGACTGTCTCATATAGAAGTTGATGATATATCATAGAGATGGTTGGTTTAGAGATAAATAAAAGTTTGTGATTTTGTGATTTACCTACTGGTAAAAAATAATCATTTCTTTATTATGTAATTCACAAATTACAATTAGACCAATCAGTCAGATTACTAATGTATCACAATTTAATTGATAAACACAAATTCAAAACAAAACACTCGTTTAAATACACGTACGAACTTGTTTTGATGCATGCAATGTGATATTTTGACAGTGACTCCCCGCCGCCTCATGGCTTTCGTAACAGTTCGTTCAATCTCGACGGTCGCTCGGACCTTCGGCGAAACCTTCGGCTTCGGCCGGGTTTTGGGCCGAAGCCGAATGTTTCGCCGAAGGTGGATTTTTTGGCCGAAGGTGGCCGAAGCCGAAGCTTCGGTCGGACACTAATAAATATCAATCAGTGACCGTATTGGATACAATACAATACAATTTAATACTATATAAATTCTTTTACACATAGGTATTTTAACGGATAACGGTAGCCAATAATGTTCATAGTATTTTAGCTTTATATTATTTTAGGATTTGTCTGCTTACTTCTTCAGACTTTATTAAAAACTAGCATTGCCCGCGGCTCCGCCCGCGTTCAGATGATCAAAAACCAAATTCTTAGGTTTTACATATTAGTATACTCTTACGATGCAGTTTTTGTATTTTTCTCAGAAATTAGATATTTTCCCGCGGTAAAAAGTATCCTATATGTTGACCCGGATAACCAGCTATCACCATACCAAATTTCATCAAAATCCCTCCAGTGGTTTTTCTGTGATGCGGTAACAGACAGACAGACATAAATTCTAAAAACTATAGATTCGGCCTCCTTATCGATAATAATGTATATTTCGATAAGATTTTCCAAAAAATATTTAATGTACAGATTCGGCTTAGTTACAATTTTATTACGAGTATATGTATAGATAAGATGTGCGCTACAAATGTAGAGGTTTCTCCTCTATACTGTACCGCACGTGTTACGTGTCTCAGTTTAGTTACTTAATTATTGCTACAAGTAATCTAATCCTGCAAGCTTAATTATTGACAACAGTTGTCAATTGAACGCTCACTCTCATAGGTAGGATGTCTGACCTATATTTTAATATACACTCGCCGGCATATTTAGCGGAACACAAAAAAAAGGTCCATTATTAAAAAAATATGGTTTTATTTTAAAATCTACTTACTACACTTCTTTTGTTATTTAAAGTTTCATTTGTTCTACTTAAAATGAGATCACATTAAAAACAGATTTTGCGAGTAAAGGCTATTTATGAAAAATGGTACATTTTTGAACTTTTCATATAACCGGGAAAAGTGAAAATTAATACATATTAAAATAACAATTAATTAAATTAAAAAAATGGTGATTAATATCGCGTATTTCCTCCACGTGCTCTTATTAAAGTTTCTACCCGTCTAGGCATACTGAGAATGATGTTATCGATGGTCTCCTGGGATAGTCTCCGCCATTCCTCAACTACGTTGATTCGCAGTTCACCCACGTTGGCAGGAATTGGAATTCTGGACTTAACTTTTCTTTTCAGCAAGTCCCAGACGTGCTCTATTGGGTTCATATCTGGTGATCTCGCCGGCCACTCCATAACAGTGATATTGATATCATTCAGATAAGCTTGAGTTACCCGAGCGGTATGCGGCCGAGCATTATCCTGCATAAAAACAAAACCGTTACCGATATATGGGGCAAACGGTACGACATTTTCTTCTAAAACTTCTCTGATATAGCGGTCTGCAGTCAGACTCTCTCTGTGAATCACTACCAAGTCTGTGCGAGCTCCCAAACAAATGCCCGCCCAAACCATTATTGATCCACCACCGTATGCAACTGTAGTTTCAAAGTTTGTCTGAATGTATCGTTCTCCTTTGCGTCTGTATATTCTTTGCCTGCCGTCAATTTGATTTAAGAGAATTCTACACTCATCACTAAACAATACCTTACTCCATTGGTCCGCGTTCCAAAGTCGATGTTCCTGAACAAAAGTTAACCTGTTTCTACGGTGATTTACCTCGAGCCTTGGAGCCTTGGCGGGCACAAATGAACCCAAACCAGCTTCTTCGAACCTTCTTCGTACCGTACGCTCACTTACGGTTACACCCCGCACTGCTTCTAACTCATGTCGGGCTTGGACGGCTGTCAAACGGGGGTTCCTACGTACACGAAGCCGAATAAAACGGTCATCCCTACTCGAAGTGCATCTTTTTCTGCCTTGTCCTGCTTTTCTCACATAAGTACCGGTCTCCCTGAACCGCTGGATACTGCGATGGTACGTTGAAACTGGTCGACGAAGATCTCTGGATATGACTCTGTAGGTTTGACCATTTCTTCGCATTTCGAGTGCCCTAGCAATCTCCGTTGGGTGTAAGTCAGGCATAATTCAGTCCTCAACTCCAAAAAGATACGCGATTAAAAAAAACTAACAAAAAACAGTATTTCAATGAAATTTTAAATCAAACTCAGAAGGAAGAAATACTCGAAGTTCCCTCCAGATAAGGTGTATTTGAATAAAATTAAAACAATTGCATAAAATGTGATGTTCAGTTGTTTTCTTAATTTGAAACGATTTCTTTTTAAATTAAATGACGTATAAACCAGCCAGCAACCTTATATGATACTGATATCAAACCTTTATTTTATGTTCCGTTAAATATGCCGGTGTGTTTATAATTAGCAGTAATGTTAATTAGCATTGAATATAGAATTTCATTAAACGTGATATTAGTGGCAGGCATTTTAATAACACGTTCGATTGAAAAACCCATTTGGGTCTCTCGCAAGTCTGGAATTTTCATATGTGGGATCTTTTTTAATATGTTTACCATTTGCTAATACGGTTAAAAATGTAAGCAGGTTGTTTGTTTGAGATAACGTAATTAGTTTTCGAAAGAGGTGTAAAACCTGTCTACCCGCAATTGGCCAGACTTGCGAATTATGAACTCGTACGAAGGAGATCCGCCCGCCCAACCAGAGGGATGCTAAAATGGCTGAATTATTTATCGGCCCAGTTGAACGCAATTATTGATGTATGTTTATAACATGTATGATGTAGCCGTACCATTGTAGACTTCAATTTTTAATACGTGAATAAAAATGTTGTATCGAAGTTATTATTATTTTCCGTGTATGTGAACTCGGGGTTTTGTTGTACTCAATTTCAACCAAAATGAACGGCTTATTTGGTATAACCGGTATTACGTCAACATGCGGTTGATATCGAATATGACACATGTTATTACATGGATCGATCTAACCAACTGATTGAATTGTTGCTGATACTATAATATTCTGTCGTAATTAATATTTACTTAATTTACATAAATGCAGGCTCACAATGAAGCTCGGCTTACGGGATTTATTACAATGTTTTTGTTTGGAGTGAGTTAATATATTTTAAATATTCAAAATAGCTACATTTATTGTCGACTGACCTTTTTTGATCTCAATAAGTTAATTGGCGACTGTTGACAACACAATTAAAGAATATACATCATAATTTCGTGCTGATTTTTTGGAATTAATGTATTTCCTAGGTGTAGAAACAAAGCCTAATATGCAAATTGCACACCCGGTGACGACTTGAATAGGAAACCAATGACGATAGCGAACTAATCATCATGAATCACGCACCGTCTTGTATGTTAACGTAAAGTACTTAAAATGCTCCCTCCATCTTTTTTATTATTCGCTCTTTTTGATGTGTTACTTGAGTTATAGTTATAAATAGTAAAGCGCCATCTATCTATGTACTTCTTAATTATATACATACATACCACTCAATCTCAATACCTCTTTAAAATGATTTTAAAACCATTAAATAAATGCCTCAATGTTAATATACGAGTATATGTATGTACATAAGCTATTCATGAATGTATTTTGTATAGTGTATACACCTTCCTCTACTTCGTAATATCCGCTTCGTAAACCTAGGATTGCTTTGTTCTTACACCTTTACATTATGAAAGAAACTCTTTCACCTTTCGTTTTAAAAAATAACATCCCAATTTTTTTTAATCTTAATTTGACATAAATTTAAATTGATGTGATAATTAGTTAAAAAGATAAATACAATAAAATCGATACTTTAAATGAATTTTTATTGTCTACCTAGAAAAAAAAAGAATATAATATAAAGAAGTATTTCACTATGAGTATAACAACCAATATAAGACAATATATCAATCAGTCTTCACTTCTGATTTTTTCTATTTCCACCTGGCTTCTAGTTTCTTCTGGCACCATAAATAAACCACCGATCGCTCTCTTGCACTGACATTTTTGTTTTTCACTGCCGTACAGGTCGTAACAATCGTCTAGATCTGTACATTTTCTTGCAACTGCAGTATCCAGGTTATAATTCTGAAACATAATAATAATTCACATCATGCTGTAAAATTCTAGAACAAATATGTTTGGAGGCAAACAATTACATTACGCCGACCTAATTATTACTGAGAGGCCAGGAATATATGTATAATGAACAACGCGCGAGTGAACTTGTCAAAGCTCCTTATTTGAAAACCTCACATACTAGGCGTATTTTATTACTTTTTATTAACTTACATCGTTATCGTAAAATGGTCTATATTGGTGATTTTGTATCCAACTCATGTTGTAGTCGTCATAGTAGTTATCAGCACTATTTCTAAAATCACTGTCAGAATCTGACAAATTGTGGAGATTGGATTTAGAGAATTCTTCCACAGCTTCTTGTGTTGCGATTTCCATATTATGATGCATATCAAAGTTTAACATGGACAGTCTATTACTGTTAATGACCATGTCCAATGTCTCCTGCCAATCATGTAATAATTTTTTGATGTTATTCATCTGAAACAATTTTTATTTAATTATAACATTATCTATAGATATATTGTACGTTTTAATATAGCACGTATTTACTTACCCTTTTTCTTAATTTTGATTTTCCTTTTCTTAGTTTAATGTAGTGACGAAGATAAGCAACTCTGTAAACTATAGTAACTTTGGCTATTTTGATGTTATAGTCATGTTTGTTGTCAGTGCCGCTAGCTGAAGCGTACTCGTTTTCCTCGAAATGTGCTGGTTCGCCGGCCTCACTTGCTGTAGCGTATCCGCTATTTTCAATATTTACCGGTTCGCCAGAATTTTGGTAGCAGTTATTCTTTTCTGTCTCATGTCTCACTGGTTGGTCATACTTTAGGTCTTTTAGTAATTCCACAATTAGCTTGTATTCTGGAACATTTTAATTGATTTAATATTGTCTTTTCGATAAATGTTTTTTACAAGTATATATAATATTAGAAAGCAAACAAAGATATTATTACTGAACTTAAGTTATTATTGCGTTACATTAATCTGCGGTTGGTTACTACCTTCTTCAGACACATGGTTGGAGTTAAGATTTTCTTCATCAGATGGGTTACTGTTACTGATATTTCTTAGTTCTTCGTTTACTGCAATTATTTCTCGAACTCGTGCTCTAACTTTATGAAATTCCTCAACTCTCTGCTTTAATAACTGCCCTCGCTCGGCAAATTCAGAACAGCGTAGTGTTATTTTCACAGTATTCACTATTTGAATCTGTAAATATATTGTAATTAATAATTTATCTTAACGATTTGAAGATATACCTATAATATTTTAACAAATTGACCTGTAAATTTATGTCCTCAAGTTCCATCTGTTGTTGTTTGATCCTTTCGCGTGATGAAATGTAAATGTTTATTATCCTATGCATATAAACACCCATCGGAACCCACTTTATTAGAAAGACCATCTATATATAAAAATTAAATCTGTAACTAATAGTAATTTTCTAATAACTACAATGTCTAAAAAATATTTAAGTACCGCATTAAAAAATGAGCAATTTGCGTAAATAGCATAAATAAGTTTAACACAGAAGTAGCAAAAAGGTATTGCAAATTGTTCTAAAACGTATTCCCAGTATTCGTGCAACAATGACGTATCATCATTTTTGATTTCTTCCATAGCAATTTGATGAATGTGTTCTAAACTCATTGTTTGATATAGTTTTGGATAAAAGTACTTTATACGATATCTCAAACACATACAGTATTCAGATCTAAATCATAATTATTATTTCAATCACTATTTCATCTTCTGTAAAATGTGCCAAAAGGCATCATTCAAAACGTTATTAGTGTCAAGTTAGTGACATTTAAAACATTCTTCTTCAAAACGTGACACTGGCAGAATGGATTACGTCTGTTAACGCAACTATAAGGCCATTATAGAAAAAAAAAACATTTTTTTTTTAATTTTTTGACTTTTATAAAATATACAGTAGGTATATTACATAATATTATATAATTTTACTTTTATAAACTATTTATTTAGAGATTTACTGAAAATCATATTATTATATTAAAAAATATAATATTATGTATTGAAAAAACATTATTCAAAGTACACCTGTCCTTCAGTTTTTATTTTGATGCTGTTTTCTTTTAATACAGATAAAACTCGTCTTATGTACATAAGTACGTGTTGTATTTTCTTTTCGTGAAAAAGGGTCTGACAGCTTTCCGCCCATACTGGATTGCGACATCTTCGTCCTTTTTCGTTTCTATTTCTAATATTGCTTTGCAACTTTTTCTATAACAACAAATGAATTAGGTATTATTTTTTTAATCGACTTAAAAAAAGGTTCCTAATCGAGTGATTTGCTCTTTTGTTAGTTTTTATTCTCTTTTTGGATACTGGACTTTTTTTAATTAATATGATATCCCTCAACGGCGAATGATTTTTGATAAAAACTTTTTAAATCCACATAATATTATAAATGTGAAAGTGTGTTTGTTTGTTTGTCCTTCTTTTACGTCAAAATGGCGAGGCGGATTGGCGTGATTTTTTGTGTGGAGATAGTTGGAGGGCTGGAGAGTGACATAGGTTACTTTTTACCGCAGGAGATTATCTAATTACCACGGGAAAACACTAATACAATCCAAAAAATATTTACGATCCGATACGATACGATAGATACGACGAAATATTACTTGAAACTTGGTATTTCAATAAAATTAAATAAATACGTGTTTTATCATTTTTCCAAATTAATTCTATAAGCGGGTAAAATGGGGGATGAAAGTTTGTATGAAACTACCTTTTTAGATATCTTATAAAGTTTTAGCAAGAGCGAAGCCGCGGGTTCTGCTAGTATTTTAAATATTTCTTATATAAGTATTAACATCATCTAATTTTTTTTCTTGATGCAGGTGCTGGGTAAGGTGCCAACCATCTCGATTGATAAAACGGACGGCTGCCAGATCTATTTGTCGAATGATTCGCTCGACGTGGAGATCGTTTCCTCCAAATCCTCGGAAATGAATGTGCTCGTTCCGAAGGGCAATGGCGATTACGTATGTATTTTAGTTTTATAATATTTATGTGAATTTTCGAAATGGTTTTAACCATACTTCCATAACAATTTTGATACAAATTTAAAATATTTATTTCAGACGGAACACCCAATTCCTGAACAATTCAAGACCATGTTGAACAAGCCGCCCACAGGCCTCACCACGACGCCCGTCGAGAGCAAAGGTTAAATCTCAAAGCAATCGCCCGGGGACTCGCCATATTTTATTTTATACCTGCAGACGCTACGAATACCTTATAAGGTCACGTGGGGTGAGATTAACTAATTAGGCAAATTTATATTCTTTGCACGAATTAGATCTTTTAGTTCACACGACTCGCCTCAACTCATCGTGCACAAAATTAAAATCGACACAGGTATAATTTAAATATAGCGAGTGATCTCCGATCTCATAATCAGTCTAATTTTCTTCTAAGAGTACATCTTAAACAATTTCTTGCTCATTTCGCTCGATACTAGATATATTAAGATATAAATTAAATATGACGTAGAAATAACTATCATTCAAGTATTTACTGGCCTTTACGTGAATATAAAGATGTTCCTTAATTGTTCGTGTTTTTGTATTTTCTTTAGAAGTCGGGACATTGATCGGAGTACCGCTTGGTACGGGATGTAGTGTTAGTTTAGATGTAAGGAGTGTGAATGTCTCGAAATTTTAAATTAAGTATAGTGATGGGCGATTACGAGTCAATCGAAAGGTCACTATCGTTTTCAGTTTTGTTGAGTCATCTATCTTTAAATTGAGAATTTAATGTATGTTGCTCGATTTTTGTAATTCAATTTTATTTTATTTTTTTTTTATCGATTAAGCTTATCGTATTTATGTTAGTAGTGATATTTCGTGGTCGCCCGTCTCTAAATGTTTGCATTTTTCGATGTCTGATGACTATCTGTAACTTAATAAAGTGATTTTAAAACCCCGATACGTCGACTACGCAAGAGCTTTCTCTAACATTACTTTCTAAGTAACTGTTTTATTTGGTTTGTGATTGTTCTCAGATAATTTTATAACAGGACATCTATATAATTTATAATTTAAATATTGTAATAATCAATAATTGTATTAATGGAAGTATTATAATAGAAATGATTGTTAATCAGTATCATCTGTGTTTCGTAATTATTGTGACTTCGCTAATAAGAATTGTAATTATTTATTATGCCATTCTTATTTTGAAGATATTTTTAATTTATTTGTGGAAAGATTAAAATAATTTTTAAGTAAATACGTGTTATTATTTCATCTCTGAATCTTCCCTTTCAATTCATTGGTCTTCACATTTGTAATGGATGTCAAATACTCGAATCTTTACATACTTTGAATTAATCTTCTTCATTTTATCATTGTGAGCCTTTGTGTTATTTTTATGTTTTACGAATCCCAAAATGAGGTGATTGAATTTGATACATTAAGGGATGTATCTAAATGCACAAAATTGTTAATTTAAATATTTTAAATATTATCCTTAGTAGTGAGTTTTTAAAATTTTGTATTGAAATCAAAAGATTTTTTTAGTGCAAATGACCGAACTATGTATACTTAAGATTTAAATTAAAAGTCTAATTCATAGTTTTTATTGCAAGCTACATATATTCTCTATTACTTACCAAAACTGGAGTGGAAATTCAGAGACCCCATAATGAATTTGAACAAGCGGTATAAACACTACACACTACACGGTACTAATGAACAAATTAACAGATTAAGAAATAAAACATCAAATAAATAGTTATGAAGATTTTATTTTTTCATGGCATACATCGTCCATCTGAAACGGAACGCTTCAAACGAAAAAGGCAGTCCATAAGTGAATAAATAGTTTATATAGTAGTACAACAGATTGGGCAATAAGAGTTTTAAAGCTATATGTACAAAGCCCAAGATTTATGGCATAGATGTTTTTTTTTATGAAATTTGAAATTTAAAGAAAATTAATAAATCACTTGAGATTCACATTCGACATATTTTCTTTAACCGATATATCTTACATTCTACTTATAAAGTATCAGTCGAAATTGAATAATAGTAAACTATCATTACTGGCTATAAATAACATTTTCTAAATAATTGACTCAATCTGGGTTAAAATTACTAGAGTTCGGAGGTTCACTGCATTGCCACTCGTCGCTGCCGTCTGAACATTCTAGGAAACCGTTACAGACGCTTGACGCTGGTAAGCATTCACCAAGTGGACATCTAAAGCCTCTGCACGTGTCAAATGTTTTATGACCAACTCCTTTGTTTTCTGCAACTTCCAAATCTGCGTAGAAATCTTCGTTTTGTTCTTCACTCAGTGGAGTAGTTTTGTTTATTACGGGAGTATACGTAGCCATAACGCTGTCTATCCACTCGACGTAGTGAGATACTTTAGTGTAGACACCGGGCCTATTCGCTCGAGCGCATCCGTAGCCATTGCTGGTGACACCATATATGTACCATTTGTCTGACTCCTGTAAATTATACACAACTCTTAATAAACAGATTCAGTTAAGATTAATGTTGATATTTTCTAATAAATGTAATCGGAAGGATTGATGGTTATTTTTATTAATTTCAGGTAACCTGGATATGTTAGTGCTGAATTTTTTTTTGTAACAGCAATTTGTCGTTTTTTATATATAATAGAATGCAATATTGTTATTTTTTATTTTCTTTCTATTTATTACTTTTTGGAAAAGCAAAACTAGTCTAAAATTTATAAGTAGGTTAAGTAAAAAAAATACGTTAATACACTTTTTTTATGTAATAGATAAATTAAGAAAAGTTGATAATTTGAATAATAATTATTAATACTTTTTTAGATTTAGGCCAACATTGACTATCCATACTAATATTATAAATGTGAAAGTAACTCTGTTTGTTTGTTTGATTGTTCGTTTGTTTGTTTGTTACCTTTTCACGACTAAACGGCTGAACGAAATTCGATTTAAATTGGTATGGAGATAGTTTGAGATCCTGGGAAGGACATAGAATAGTTTTTACTCCAGATACTCCCTTAAGTGGGTGGAAATTTGCATTGGGAATCAATAATCTCTTAATAATATATATATATATATATATATATATATATATATATATATATATATAATATATATATATATATAATGATATAGTCTATCTATTCCATACTAAGCGTCGAAACGTACCTAGGGATGAACCCGAGCGAAGCGAGAGTGAATCGCTAGTATCAAATATAACTTTTTTTTTGGATTGTTTTATTTTTTCTTCCTACTGCAACGTTTCACATTTGCTGTACAAAAATAGTTTATTTAAAAAAAAAAATAAATATACATTTAGTAGGTAATTACCTGACACATGAGCGGTCCACCGGAGTCACCAAGGCAAGCGTCACGGCCGCCGCGTTCGTACCCCGCACAGAACATATCGTCGGTCACACGGTACAGCGGCAGTAGCCTTGTGCGCCGTCGGCATTCAGCCGTCGAAATTACTGGCAATTCAACTTCTTGCAACGTGTCCGCTGAAAAATATTAAGTGATTAATATCTTAGGTAACATGTTATTACTCTAAAAGAAGATATATGTACATAAAACTTTCTGGGACTAGAATTCAATACGCTTGCATTCCAATCTTACGCTTTATTAGATAAGAGAAGATATTAACATTAAATGTAATAAAAATAATAAGAAACTTACGGAAAACTCGCTCATGTTCATACAATTGTCCCCATCCAACAACAGTGCAGTAGTGTCCGGCTGGGGGCTGAGCTCGTGACGGCGGCAGACAAGCTGGTCGAAGACGGGCGTGTAAGGCTAGTGGATCTATACGTAATAACGCTATATCATTCCTAAAGCCTCGTGGTGCATATCGAGGGTGCAAGACCACTTGTCTAACACGTGCAACTCTTTCCCATGGTCCTCGAGGCCACGCTCCTCGACGCAATGCGCCTAATCTGGCAACCCAATGAGCTTCCGTCGCTCTAAAACGCAAAAACACATTTGTTAATCAGACAATTATTATAAATGCGGAAGTTTGTATGTTTTGTATTGCTTGTAACCCCTTCACGTTGAAACGGCTGAACGGTTTTGGATGTAAAATACAGATAGACTACGACCTGGAGTAACACATAGGCTTCTAGAAACGTATCCCACCGAAGCTAGAGTAAGTCATACACTATATAACTTTAAAGATTTTATTATTACTAGAAAAGTGGACACTTAAACACACCAAAAAAGGAGATCTATACTTACTGATAAAAACAATGGCTAGCAGACAGGAGCCATTCGGCTGCTATGAGGGTAGCGCCGCACTGGAAGTCGCCGTCTCGGTAGAGAGCCGCCTGCCAGGGCCAGGCGCCCGCCGCAGCACCGCCGCCGCCCACCACCCTGCCCCACCGGACGCGCTCGTAATTAACTGCCCTAACCAACACAACGCCACCGATACCTAACTGTACCTCTCTCATACCTCGCTCTCTCAAATTCAAAAGAAATCTTTACAATTACTCGATGTACTTCTAACGAATAAGTAAACATTTTATACTGCTTAAAAATTGTTATAAAATATTATCTTTAATTCATTTGGATATTTTGCAATTATTATTGATACGTACATTGTATATACGTATTAATAATTAAATATATTAATAGTATTAAAATATTATACGGTTCATACCTGGGTGTTTGCGCATCTGCATGAGGTCGTATCCCGCAGTCTAAGTCTTTGCAACGAACTCTTAAAGCTCTATGACGCGCACAAGTGGATCGTTTGAACGTAAGTCGAGTGTCGGCTGCACGTGCGTGAGCGTTGTGCCATACTTCCCAGTAGCCTTCAGAACTTACTTTTCGGCCCTCTCTTGCTTCACGAACCCAGGGTGAATCACTGAAACAGTCACAGAAGACTGTCATTTTTCCATAATCTTTATATTCTTAATAATAAAATTAATTAATTTAAATACTGTGTACCTACGTGAAAAAATATTTTATTTGGTTTACTTACTGAAAGGTCATAGCCCGACACACTGCTCTTCCTAAATCTGGTAGTTTAAGTGTACTATGCGCCTGTGAAACTACGTCATCAAAGTTCTCTACACATAATCTACCCCATACGCCACGTTTACGCACCATCACAAAACCTTTAAAATAGAATAAATACGAATCAATTAAATTGGTCTTTAAATAGTAGTAGATAAACCGATTCATTTAATTCATTACCTTCTTCGTTGTAAGGAATTACTTCATTATTTTCGATATTGTCGCCTAATGCTACGCAGCTCTTTTCATCATCTCCAAGAGGACAGTCAGGGGTACCGTCGCATACTTTCGTCATTTCAACACATTGGCGAGCGTTAGCACAAACAAATTGGCTTTCTTTGCACCATTCTACAAAAATAATAATTAATTTATTAGATTTAATACGTACAATAAAAAATAATACTGTTTATATTATTACTAACCACATTTATTTTCATCTGAATAGTCCCAACAATCAACGAAGCCATCACAAATTTTTGACTGTGAAAACTCAGCACGTAAATAATCTGCGCAAGAGCATGAATGCTCGTCTTCACCCCCTGGACAATCTAAAAGTCTGTTGCATCGAGATGTCGCGGGAAGGCATGCACCACTACCGCACAAGAATGATGTTGTAGTATTACATGTATCTGTAAAATATTTATTTAAATTTATATTTATTTTAATGATACTAATAATAACTTATTGATTTCAATATATGTAATATATTGAAATGACTTTTCTTACCTTCTTCAATTTTTTCTTTTAGAATATCTTTTTCTTTTTGAAATTTTGTAGCGAGTGGTTTGCTGTATACTTTTTCTGGCTTACCTAAATTATTATTCTCGTCCTTCGAATTTTGAACTTTGTTATACGTTTTTGTCAATATTTTAAATCCTGCCTGATTGAGTGTATAACTAGAAGGAATAGCCTTTGTCGAAATTACGCCGCCGGGAGAACGAAATAAACTGTTGTTTTTATAATCAGAGAGAGTCGCCAGACTTGCTAGTTGACGTAATTTATCGATTGTTAACGCACTAGTTTGGTTAGTAGGTATTTCCAGTACTACGTCTGGTTGTAGAGCCAATTCGTAAGCTGGAAGATTTTGTGTTTTATTTGCCTGCTTACTACTTACGCTTCCAGTCACATGATATGATACTCTGTAAGTACCATCAGGAATAACAGATTTGTCGGTATTCTCCAAAACATGCTTTGTATAGTCATTATTATGCGTATAAATAAAATCTTCCTTAGATTTTGGTAATCTGTTTCCACTAGAAATGGGGGTACTAGATATATCAGATTTGTTAAAAAAATCATTCAAGGTTAAAGAGTAAGCATCGCCTTCTTTTATAGCGTCGTTAAAACTAGTGGACATAGTAACAATTTCAGAAGCCTGTGGAATGTTTTCAGATAAATTGTGAATCACATCGTCAATATTCTCATGATCAAAAATTGTATCAGTGTCACTTATAAAACTTCGCTTATTTTCATTTAATGTTTGTGTTTCTATTTTTGGTCGAGGCCGTAAAGGCCGATTGAGACCTAAATTGGATTTAGCGGGCATTAATGTTATTACTCTGGCAGTTGTAGTTTCAACTTCTTCATCTAGAACCACTTCAACAAACCCTGTCCTTTCATTTTGGGAGTCTCGATCTTCGTTTTCTTCACTTTCAGTTTTTGTCAACACACTCTTGGGTCTTTCAGTTGCAAGTGGAGTTGACAATTCAATTGGCTTTTCTGAAATATTTTGAGAATATCGCCTAATTATGTCAGTCAAATTTCGTAGTATGGAACTTTTACTTGGAAATTTTGGAGTAGTACTAGGAGAAATGGCTTCATTTTTCGTGATGATTGCTTGCAACGTATCATTGTAATATTTTTGAGGAGATATTTTTACGTGAGTTTCATTATTATTTGTGGAGGTGTTAACTAGTTCCCAAGTATGATGAGGTAAATTTGTTGAAGGTATTATAGAAACTTTATTATTGGGGCGTTTAGTTGTATTGTCTATTTTGATAGTGGTAGTTTTATTTCCAGAAGGCTTTTTTGTCGATATTTCAGTCGTATGCGAAACAGTAGTGTGTGTTTGTTCAGTTTCAGTTATAGTTTTTTGTGTTGATGTCGAAGTTGTAGTTTTAGTAGTAGTAGTACTATTTTGTTTTTTAACTATTGATATACCTTCTATGGGCACTCTCTCAGTACTGTTGTCATTTTGATCAAATTGTATAACGTTTAGGGTCACCGAAGTGGTTTTATCTTTTGGCGGTCTTACAATTGGTTTTCCATCATTGTAATCATTATTTGAAATATTTTCATGTACCACTTCTACAACACCGCTTATTTTATCGACTGGTAGTGGGTGTGGCTTAGGATAACTAGAACCAAGAGTTTCCATATCTTTCATTGGTGGTGCAAAAGCTGGTAGTGTGAAACTTGTGTAAACTGGACTGGGTATATATACATCTGCAGCTAAATTGGGGTCAATATTATAAAGCCCTGAAGGTTTGCGTGTAGTTTTTTCAATTGGTTTATTATTTTTTGTAGGATTTAATATACTTTCTAACAAACCAACATCTTCAATAACTTCTGCTACGCCTATTCTGTCTTCTACACCTTGATCTGCTATTTCTTTATTTAATGCAATAGATTTTTCGCTTGTTACCTCATAATAAGGCCTTGTTATAGGTTTCCAGGGCTCATTGTCAATTACATGTGGGACAGTAAATAATGTGTCAATTTTAGGCAAATCTTTGTCGTGATTTTCATTTGTCAGAAGATCATACAAAATTTGAGATACATTTTTTGTTGTCGTTGCCATCGTCGTCGTAGTTGAGGATGTAGTTGAACTTGATTTAGGTATTGTTGGTAAAGTAATTGTTGATTCATTAATATTTACATCTTTATTAGAATGTGGTTCCGTCTTTGGTTTAATATTAAAAGATGATTTGATAGTAAAGGGCCGATTCTTTGACGTAGTAGAAGGAAATCGTTTAGTTGTAGTAGTTCTAAGTAGAGGAGGTTTAGTTGTAGGTGCTTTCGTTGTTGTAGTTGTCTTTGTAGTTGTCATTTGTTTTTGATTAGGCTTTTCTTCATGCCGTGCGGGGCTTGCGTTATGCTTACTTTCCGTTATATCGGCCTCAGTTTTAGTGATTTGAAAAGAACCTTGGACAACAGGTATATTTTCAGTATCAATATCTGGCTCATCTGGATCATTCTTTGATGCTGGATTTGGTTTTAATGTAGTCTTTCGTACTACACCGATCCTACTCTGTAATGTTTTATCTTTAATATTTGGAGGTGATAATACTTTTGGATTATTAATTGCTATACTTTCGTTCATTGCTTCTTTCACATATTGTTCAGAATGATATGTATGCTCTAGATCCCTTTTGATGACTATACTTGACGTATCAATTTTTATTTGGCCGAATGCTGGATGTTTTGATATTAAATCTTGTACCAATATACCTTTCAACATTTCCTCTATATTAGTAATGGAACTGTAACAAAATTATATTAATCAATACTTTCTTAAAATTACGCTAATATTTGATAATTAAAATAAGTCCGGGAAAAATCCAAAAATATATATAAAAAATAAATATAAAATTTCAATTGATTTTTTTTAAATGATTCCACCTTGATATTAATTGAATAATTAAAAAGGAATTATTAACCCTCAAGAGAAGCACTGGGTATGGGATACCCAGGTGTAAATTAAAAATATTTCTCCTTCAGAAATGGTTACAATGGGAAGGTGACTTTGCCTAGGGGAAAATCTCTACTATCCCCACTACAGATTCCCCACCATAGTTATCTTGAGATGTGAATACGGACTAAAATATAGGCGGCCGTAGTCAGTCTATGGGTATGCGCTACCCAGTGCTGTTGTAGCGTCAGTATTTTGTTATTTTATCTGACTCAACGTTTTGCATAAAATTGTGTTTTTCAGTTCTTTTTTTGTATTTATATAATTAGAATTCTAAAATATCTATTTTAAAAGAATTCTGATCGATATTTTATATCATCAGTCAGTTTTATTATATATTGCTTAGTTCAAGTGCATTTTTTGGAGTATTTACATTGAAATTTTACCGATCGTGACAGTTTATAAATATTACATTTTCTATAGTATTTTTTATTAAAAATTTGAACATTTATTTATCGGTTTCTTTCATTTTTTCTCTAGCTCAAAATGAATACACGTTCTCGTACTCGCCGTGCGTCTGAAGTAAACGCATTATATGAGGCTGCAGATGTTTTTGACGACGAAGAAAGTGAAAGCGAGACTGAATCAGTTTTTGAAGTGCAGCATAATGAGAGTGATGAAGACGGAAGCGAAGAAGAGCAGGTAGAAGCTGTTGAAATACCTGATAGACGGGGTAAGCGTGCTCATACGGCATATACTGCAACTCCGATAGGCCCAGCAAGCAGAGTTACGAGCCCATTAGAAGCTTGGAATGTGTTTTTTGATGAAGAAATTTTGAAAATTATTTTAAAATATACAAATCAAGAAATAACACGGAAAATCGTAGATTATAATAGAAGAAATATTCAAATAAAATCACATCATAAAGAAGTAGATATGGATGAATTGAAAGCCACTGTAGGATTGTTATATTTTTCTGGTTTGCACAAAACAAATCATACTAGTGTAGAATCTTTATGGTCACCTTATGGAATGTCTCTTTTCAAAACCACAATGGCTGTAAACAGATTTAAATTTATAATTTTATGTATTAGATTTGATGATAAGAGTACACGAAAAGAAAGAAAAGCAGATGACCCATTTGCAAATATCAGAGAAATTTGGGACAAATTCATAAACAATTGCAAAAATAATTATCAGCCTGATTCTAAATGTACAATAGATGAACAATTGCTTTCTTTTCATGGCAGATGCCGTTTTAGAATGTATTTACCAGCTAAACCAGATAAATATGGTCTCAAAGTTGTAACTTTGAATGACTCTACAACACATTATTTATTCAACGCTATTCCTTATTGTGGCGCAGTAACTGATAAAGATCGTAATGAATCAGTGCCATCTTATTATGTCAGAAAATTGTCAGAACCAATTTACAATACAGGTAGAAATATAACGTGTGATAGATGGTTCACATCCATTCCCATATGTGACAAATTATTAGATGAATACAATTTAACAATGGTTGGGACAATTAATAAAAATAAACCAGAAATTCCAGCTTCGTTTAAAATTGTAAAACCCCAAGATGATAAAATCCGGTTCGCATATAATGATAAGAAAATTCTTGTTTCGTTTAATCCTAAAGGCAAAAAGATTGTATTATTATTGTCTTCATATCATCATAGTGCTAGAATCGATTCAGACACTGGAAAGCCAGAAATTGTAACATTTTTTAATAAGACAAAAGGAGGAACTGATAGTTTCGATAAAAAATGCCATTATTTTACGACTGCTCGAAAAACCCTGAGATGGCCAATGCGCTATTTTTATGGAATGCTGGACCAAGCTAATGTGAATTCTTTCATTATTTATAATTTAATAAGTAGTAATAAAACGATAACTCGGAATGATTATATTTTAGATCTATCTTTATCTCTTATTAAGCCATTTTTGATAAGAAGACTTCAACTGCCTACTTTACAAACGACATTACGCTCACAAATAGAAGCTGTCCTAGATTATAAAGATTTACCTGAAACAGAAGACCCTAGAGATTTGATAGCTGACAATAAACTAGAAAAATATAAGCGATGTGGATTTTGTCCCAGTTCATTAGACCGAAAAACATGTTATAAGTGTTTAAAATGTGATATTCCAATGTGTAAAGAACATACAGCCAAAATTTGTGAAAAATGTAGCTTGAAGTTATATTCTTAATTTTTTGTAGCATTAATCCATTTAAAATATAAGTTTTATAAAGTAATTTAAATGTTTGTATTAATAAAAGAATAATGAATCCATATTTTTTAATTAAGTAATATCATTCTAAAAACACTGAACTTTACCTAACTAAATAAATATCTTTTATCAATTACAGTTAAATGACGAAATAACTATCTAAAAGTACATTTAATTCCCTTTCAAATGCCGTCGGGAAAAATTTTTTATCTATAAATTCTGCCTAGATATGGTAATTTGAATAAAACACCTCATTTTAAGGGTTTATGTTGATTTTTTTCTATATTATTCAAGATAATTTTTTCTTTATGACAATTCTATGGATATATTCTTAATCTACACTGTCTAAGCTTTAAAATGAAAAAAAAAAAATTCTATATCGGACAATTTGATCGAAAGATATTATTAATCAAAGACACGCGGGTATGGCATACCCACTGCTTCTGGATCGCGCAGCAGCGATAGTGCTTCTCTTGAGGGTTAAAATCCTTCACACAAGATATCGAGTAAAATATATATATATATATATATATATATATATATATATATATATATATATATATATATATATATATAATATATATATATATACTAACAGAACATCCATCCAGAATTTAGTTGAGCGGTTAATTCATTAATAACTATTGCTATTATACCTTGGTATTTTTCTTCTATCAAGATATAATTTAAAATGTACATCGAGACGTCGATCACCAAAGCCTGTTACTAGAGCTCCCGCGAAAGCTTGTCGCAACGCTGAAGGCGCCGCATACACTTGTCGTAGCGATGCTCCGTATCGCCTCGCGCGTTCTCTCCACGCTGGACTTCCCGGGGCTCCACCATAAACATCTCCTCTTGTCACTCGAAATGTGCCTTCAAAAGTCATTATTGCTGAAAGGTAAGGAGATGACAAATATTAAAATTAAATAATTACTTAATAAGTCCGATTATATATGTATGTATGTACCAACGTTTGACCAACTATCTAAAGAAATGTAATATGTGTAATCTAAAATAAGACAGTCTCAGGGCCCGTGGGTCAATCATATTGTGTTTATGAAATGTTTGATTTAAAATTTCTTTTTAATAGTTTTAAAGTGGTATTTAACATAAGATCCTTTTGGATTACTATACATACATACAATAGAAATAAATTTTATCATGGTTCGTATGTACCTAATATGATGGTGATGATACGTAGTTATCGTGCTCAAATTCATTTCTTTTAAGTATACTAGCGGACCCGACAGACGTTGTCCTGTCTACACGTCTTTAATTTGAAAATTTCAAACTTTTTGGACAAAATTGTGAATCTAAACCATTCCCAGATCTCCTTGAACACACACAAAAAATTTCATCAAAATCGGTCCAGTCGTTTGAGAGAAGTTCAGTGACACTCACAGAAGAATTATATATATAAAGATATGCTTATAGCTTACGTTCGCCATTGTCCGGACGAAGTGCGCCCATATAGAAGGCTAGTGCGGCTACAGCTAGGACCGCTACTGCAGCCAATAGAGCACCACCAACCAGCGCTGCGGAGCACAGCCCGCCACTCCGTCCATTGCTGGGGGCACGAGCGTATCCACTGCCCGCAAATCTATATTCACTCTGAAAAGAATTATTTATTATTTTTCAACGCTAAATCTAATGAAATAAAATTATGTTAATACATTGTATAATATCTATTACGTGAAGCAAAAACTTTGTACCGCTTTTTAGGAAAATTGCGCGGACGGAGAAGTATGAAATTTCCCACACTTATAGTTTATATAGAGAAGGAGTGCAGAATGCTTATATTTTTTAAAAACTATGCATAAAAAATACATTAAACCAATAAAAAAACATTACGCACACTACCGTGTATTTGTGTATACACACACATGCATATATATTCTTTTGTTTATTGTTAAAGTCTGTGGTTAAATTGAGAATTATGTATTAACACGTGAAGCAAGTACAAGGCAGTGGTAGCCCAGTGGTAACGCGGTCGCTTGGGAAACCGAGTGAATCGGGTTCAAATCCCGGGTTTTGCACCTCTGATATTTTCATGTGCGAATCATTTCTAACATGATTACCACTTGCCTTACGGTGAAGGAAAACATCAACATCAACATGAGGAAAACTGCACGTCTGAGAGAACCTAGCAAGTTTTCGAAAGACATTTGAAGTCCGCCAACCCGCACTTGGCCAGCGTGGTGGACTATGGCCTGATCCCCCTCGTATTGAAGGGAGGCCCGTGCCCAGCAGTGGGACGTTATAAAGGGCTGAATACACATACACACACGTAAAGCAAAAACTTTGTATTCCTTTTTGAGAAAATTACGCGGACGGAAGGATGTGAAATTTGAAACAGTTAAAATTTATATGGAGATGTAGTGTAGAAAGCTAATATTTTTATATAAAATACATTAGAAATACATTAAATTCATCAAAATAAACATTTCGTTTGTGAAGCGATCTGTTTATTTTTTGTTTTAGTTTAATAGCTATTGACGAGCTTTAGTTTAGTTAAGAGCAACACAGCCAGAGAACTCAAAAAAAACCAAAATTTACTTAAAAATACTTTTATTATAAACTATACTTAAATTTTACAATTATTATGTCTAACGCTACTCGATGTAACAATTAGAATGATGGAATTTATAAATTTATTTCTCACGTAAAATTGAACAAACAAAAGTGTAACGTTACAATGCCGCGAATGCTAACTCGACGCCTTGTGTCGCAATCGTTCCTGTTAGGTCAGCGATCCACCTGTAGCTATGTGCTATAACTCCTCCACCCCGAGAACAGCAACTATTTTAAAACAGTGTGGTAAAATGTTGCTGGAAATTGCTCCTGGATGCTGTCAGATTTTTCAGCTGATTGATTTTGTTGATTTATTCCTTTATTACTTTCCTCTATAGATTTAGTTTCATGATGGCGTGCATTTCTATATCGACGTGTAACAATCATTCCAGTAATGATTGAAAGTGCACTTAATAATATGATGTAAAAAGGAATGGTAGTATGATAAAGTGAAGACGCTTCCTTCTCCGTTGACAAAGTTGGTTGCAACATAACTTTACTTTGTATAGAATGCAGGTTCTTTAAATCAATAGATTTTAATTTTATATGATTTGTACTCTTAAATTGCTGGTCCTTGTACTTTATATCCATAATTTTAAAAGGTTGTCCCGCTAATTTATCCTCGGTATTACTGATAACAATTTCTCCCGTCCTTAAGATGCAATTTACAGGAAGTGTGGCCAGAAAGCTTCCATTTAATATGATGAAATCTTCCCGTCCGCATATAATGTGTACTTTCGTAGGGTGTGGAAACGATATTATGTAGTGTCGCCCGTCTAATTCCTCCAAAGCTTCTTGTGATAGGGTTAATGTAGTCATCTCGCAAGTGTGATCCAAAGTTTGGTTGTGAATCAGAGTCTGAATGCAGTCCCATGAGGTTCGGAGTATGTTGTTCTTATTTTCGCAAAGATACCATTGGTTATTGAACTTCGGGCATTCTGCCTCTATGTACATGAATGTATGCCTGTTGGTAAGGATATAAGGAGAGGAAGGAAAAAGAGTCTGCATCTTCCTATTTGGGAAAACAGCTAACTTATACATGTAAAAAGATTCAGAGGAAACTAATGGTAGCTTGAAGACCATAACTATTTGCCTACCATAATAGTAATAGCCTGGTTTTATTATGTCATAATATTGTCTTAGTTCTAAATCTATAACCTGTTCTTTCGGATAAATTTCTCGAAGTTTAATGAGCATTTTATCAATTTCATTTATACCTAACATTGAATGATGCATACTAGAGGATCTAATAAATGCTAATGAGTTTTCTACTTCTATTAGTTCTTCTAATATATCGTCTACGTTTTCGGTCATTATCGTGAGAAGTTGAGCGAATTTAGCATACTTAATTAAACTTGTACTCTTATAACTATCTTTATCTAACAATAAAAATAACGTAGTGTTAAGCTTACCCTGATTCTCTACTAACTGCGCGATAATATCAGTTTGACGGTTCATCCACTCCTTACTGATACTAATATGATTATTAAATTCGGAAATAACTTTAGATTGCGACTCCTCTAAAATTTTTATGGCATTATTGTATTTAATTGCGTCTGTATAATCTAAATTTCCCGATATGCTTTTTATTATAGATCCTAATCCATCCACGAGACCTCGTTTTGCACGATTTGGCTCCAGTGTTTTTAGCTGTATTCTAACTTTGTTCAATTTAGTATGAAGATAATCGATTTGCAATTCGTATAGACTAAAAGTATCATTTTTCTAAAGATGTTTTAAAATCGAGCAATTGTGTTTGTAAGGTTAAAATTGTGTTCTCTATATTATCAAGATGTATATATTGTAAAAAGGAATGATAATGAGTTACTAGTCTTGTCAGTCCCAATTTGAAAGGTAGCAATCTGGGTCCATCTCCTAAGCTCTCAAGTTGTACAGTCTGAGTCGCTATCAGTCGAACGGTCAGGGACAGGATTGAGATGACCAGGGGAGGTATCCTGTAACAATGTGGGGTTCTTAGACACTCGCTTAATTCTATGTTTAGCTATTGGGTCTTTTTTTCTAGAGGAATAAATATGTATTGGCAAGTTGGCTAACACCTTGTCCTGGATATAGCGTGGAGCACACTTTTGTCTATTTGCTGAAGGATTTTTAATGAAAATCTGTTGATTAGGTTCAAAATTCTACCTCAGGCTCTCTATCTTTGTTCCGATTTTCTATAATAGCTACTCTATCTTTTAAAGTAAATTCATTAATTGTGTCGTAAACGGTTTGCATCTGTTCCCTATGCGTTTGAACATATTGTTGCATTAGATGTTTTTGAATATCTATCTCTAGTGGGTCACGCGGGTCAAAATGTCCATTTATTATGTCATAAGGTCTGCATTTCGTAAAACTATGTACTGAACTGTTATAACCAATGATAGCGTAAGGCATCAGGTTAGTTACGGGGTCGTTCTTATTTTTAAGTCTCAAAACTCGAAGATGTTCAAGTAGAGTCAGATGTAGTCTTTCGATATTACCATTACTACTGGGACAGTGGGGTAGCGTTTTATGATGAGTTATTTGATGAACTTCAGAAAATTCTGTGAAAAGCTGATTGCTAAATTCAGTGCCGTTATCGCTTACTATTGTTAAAGGGAAATTATGATGAGTACAAAATTGTAGGAGGGCTTGTAAAATGCTAATAGCTGTTGCGTCTTTTAGATGATAGGCCTGAGCGTATTTAGAGAAAACATCTACAATAGTTAAATATTTTTCGGTTTCTACAGTAAATACATCTATATGAACTATTTCGAAAGGCCTTGTAGCTGGCGGAACAACTCGGAATTGCTGCTTTATTGGTTTACGATCATACTTTGTTTGACCACAGACTGAACATTGGTTTATAAATTTTGTTATGTGTTCCCTCATTTTTGGCCAGTAGTAACGCTTAGAGAGGGCAAGGTAGCACTCATTTATACCACGATGGTTAGTTTTCCCTTCGTGATACTTTTGAATTATGTTTTGCTGTTTAAGGTATTCACTAACATTCTCCAATTCAACCTTAGCTAGAACTAGATTCATAGATGAACTTCTAAATTTTTCCTGTATTATAGGAATAATATCAAACATACTAAAAGTTGGTTCTATCAATAAAGCTGTCTTAATTTTCGGGTTAACAAATTCTTTTATAACACTTACTACATCATGAGCTAAATAGGGTTGTCGTACTTCAGCTGCTATTCGCGTATGAGTTTCGAATGGTTTTGAGACTTTAGGTTTACGCTGAATATCTCCTACGGCCGTTAAATGTAATTGTCTGTGAAACTTATTGAGTGGTTCATCAGTTATGGGAATTTCGAGTATCGGATTTTCTCTACTTGAATGAGCTGTTTCCGTCGATGAGCCTATCGAAACATGATCTTCGGATGGGTTTGCTACAACTGAACTAATCTCTTCATTGTGAATTTGGATTCGTGATAGAGCGTCTGCGTTAGTATTTACTGTACCCTTTTTATATACAACCGTAAAATCGTATTCACTTAATTTAAGCTTCCAACGGGTTAATCTAGAATTCGGTTCTTTCATGTTCATAACCCACTGTAATGGTTTATGATCTGTGAGAATTTTAAATTTCCTACCAAAAAGATAAGGACGAAAATATTTTGTTGCCCACACAATGGCCAACAATTCTTTTTCGATAGTGCTATAATTTATTTCTGTATCGTTAAGAGTTCTAGAAGCATAAGAGATAGGTTTATCGGAACCAATGGGTCCCTGCGATAGGATAGCGCTAATAGCAACATTAGATGCGTCAGTAGTAAGTATGAATTCCTTATTGAAGTCTGGATATTGTAGTATGGGGTCGTTCACTAAAATTTTCCTACATTTTTCAAAACAATTTACGTATTCCTCATCCAAAATTATTTTATTGCCCTTTTTCAAGCACTTTGTTAGAGGTTTAGTAAGTTTTGCAAAATCTGGGATAAATTTTCTATAGTAACCTAACAAACCTAAAAATTGTTTTATTTCTTTATTAGTTTTAGGCATCGGATACTTTTCTATGGCTTTAATTTTATCCGGATTGGGCTTAATACCATCCTTAGAGATAATGTGACCTAGATACGCTGTTTCTAACTTTAAAAATTCAGACTTATCTAATTGTATTTTAAAATTGGATTCTCTTAGTTTTTTAAACACTTTTTCCAAATTTATAATATGTTCTTGTAAAGATGTGCTAAATACAATTATATCATCCAGGTATACTAAGCAGATAGTGTTCTGTAATTCTTTAAGGACGTTATCCATTACGCGCTGGAATGTCGATGGTCCGTTTTTCAGTCCCATTGGCATTCTTAAAAACTCGTAATGTCCATGTTCTACATTAAATGCAGTTTTGGGAATATCATCGGGATGCATTTCAACCTGATGAACCGCTCGCAAGATCTAAAGTTGTGAAGTATTGACAATTGCCTAATTTGTCTAGTACGTCTGTAATATTTGGTATGGGATACTTATCATCAAGTGTTTTTTCATTAAGCTTTCTAAAATCTACAACCAGTCGCCATTTAATTTTACCAGAGGCGTCAGTTTTCTTTGGAACCACCCAAATAGGTGAGCTCCAAGCGGAATTAGAAGGTCTTATTATTCCTTGTTCCAACATTTTATTTACTTGACTCCTAACCTCATCTCTATGGATAAAGGGATATCTATAATTTTTGCTATGTACGGGAATTTCGTCAGTAGTTCTTATGCGATGCTTTATTTTATTAGTAAATGTTAAAGCTTCATCCTCAATGTAAAATATATCAGCATATTTGGAACACAATAACTCTAGATTAGTACGCTCTTCGGGATTTAAATGATCTGTACGTAATCGACTTAGTACCTCTTTTGCTCGGGATGATAAATTTAACCTATTAAAAACTTCTATATTATGAATTTCAGTAAGAATACTCCTATCCATAGAAAAAATTACGTCATGTTGAGTCGGATTAATAACTTCCAAAATTCCACGATTATTTTTTATAGAGGTTAAACAGCTAGTTATAATACAATTAGAAATGACTTGCTCCGGGATTAAAACGTCTCCGTCTTTACTATTAACTGGTATTTTAATAAACTTTGATGAATTCGCCGGTATGACATCTTCGTACAAATTTACGTTACATGAGTTATACATATGTATGGGATTAGTAGCATTTTGAGTATATAATAATTTATCTTTAAGATCTATCCTAGCCGCCCACTGTTCGAGTAAGTCTAACCCTATGAGTCCGTCAAAGTAGTTATGAAATTTGTATATGAAAAGTTTCATGTCCTTCGAGTCATTAAATTCAGTAAAGGTCGGTATAGTAATCGAATAGTTGTTACGTGTGGTGGCGTGAACATTGGTCACTTCAAATGGGTCATAGTTGAGTGGGATATTAGAAAAGTAGTTTTCAACGGCTTCTGGGCTAATAAATGACTGATTAGCACCAGTGTCAATAAGTAGCTTAATAGGAGGATTATTAATTTGTATGTATGGGAGCTGCCTTTGCGTCTGTATGTTGACTTCTATTTTGGCTTTTTTAACTTGGGAGTTTCTTGAAAATCCGATTTAGGTTCATTAGTCTGTCGATCAAAGTCTGCGTCTTGTACCAAGTCGGTTTGGTCATGTTGCTGAGTGGTGATGGTGTTTATGTCATAGTCATGTTCGGTATAGTCAGTATAGTATGTCGGGTAGTAATAATGAGATTCGGGGTCATAATAATATTCGGAGTCATTGTTATAGTCATAGTCCTGGAAATAAGATTCATGGAAATTCATTTCACGTGGAAAATTACTGTGGTGTGGTTGTTGGTTAATTTGTGGTGCAAATGGGCGTGAATTAAAATTTGTAGGAGGTAATTGTTTCGGGGTGTAGTTAACAATTCCACTCATAGGTCTTTGAAATTGATTATGATTTCTGGGGGGAAGTCGAAACATGTTACTATTGTGATTATAATTAGGAGGTAATGCGCGGAAAATTTGTTGTGTGCGTGTTGGCTGTTTATGATAAGGTGCACTTACCTGATTTTGTCTCCAAGATTGTAGCTGCTGCTGATGTTGTGGCTGTTGTAAAATTTGCCTTTGGTTTGGAGGCATGAAAGTCGCTGGAGGAAAATTGAATGCTTTTGGTGTTGGTGAAAATATCGGTAATGGCTGAATAGGTTTAGGTGTCGCGTGCTTTCTTTCACCAAATGACTCGTTTCTATTTTGCATATAAGCAGCATTCAATTCTTCTTGCACGAATTCCAAAGCCTTTTCAATACTATCAGGACGCATGCAACGAATTCGTGAGCCTAGTGGCTCTTTTAAACCGCGTATGTATGCTTGCATAGTTAATTTCCTATACAGAGTACGTTTGGCTTCAATTGTCGTTGGAATAGTTTCATGAAGCATTACATAAGTCATGATAGTGCTGAATAATGTTTGACACCGCTCATAATACTCTTGTGGAGTACTATTACCCTGTGTAGCTAGAGCAAGATCGTTATAAAGCGCGGTCTCGTCTCGTTGATCTGAGAAATTATTTATCAAAGCTGTCCTAATGCCTAACCAATTTTCCGATATGCCATTCGAATTTATAAAACGTGCTGCGGAGCCCGTTATTTTATTTAAGATAGAGTTAATTAACGTAAGGTTTGATAGTTCTGACCCGTGTTCGGTTCCTATGTAGTGACTAACAATTTGGTCACAAATGTTAATAAATCTGGGTAAAATATTAGGGTTCCCATCGAATTCAGGAACGGCGCGCACTGCCTTAAAAATAGTTTCTAAATCATGAGATGCCATTATATCTATTTCAGAAATTAATCTTAAATTTCTACCTAAATCTAAATTATTTCTACGAGAGGTCCTACTTGATGCAGTACCCCTCGGGTTCGATTTCCTGGGGTGGAAAATCCTGGATAAGATAAGAACAATAAAATAGAAAGGAAATAAGGACACAGGCTATTCTATGTACTTACATGTGCATTTTAGTTTTTTCTGGTATCAATGTTCGGATACACCTCGGGCTGCTGCTTCTTAGTTCTTCCTGATACTCCGAGACAGTAGTCGATGTTAGATTACTTATCGTCTCTTTTGAGTATCCTACCGACTGCGCCAGTTAAGAGCAACACAGCCAGAGAACTCAAAAAAAACCAAAATTTACTTAAAAATACTTTTATTATAAACTATACTTAAATTTTACAATTATTATGTCTAACGCTACTCGATGTAACAATTAGAATGATGGAATTTATAAATTTATTTCTCACGTAAAATTGAACAAACAAAAGTGTAACGTTACAATGCCGCGAATGCTAACTCGACGCCTTGTGTCGCAATCGTTCCTGTTAGGTCAGCGATCCACCTGTAGCTATGTGCTATAACTGTTTTATAAATAAAAAAGTCAATAATAATAATCATGGTCGCAATTCGACCACTCGGCGAACTCTAGTTATTATATAATGTGTATAAATTATTAATACGTTTTGAAAATCACGTATCCCTAGTAATATTATACTAATTGCTAATGTTAATTAGAATTAAACTAAATCTCGTCAAGCTTCGAATCTATTTCTTACTCCCTCTTTCTCTTGCTAATGAGAATTTCTTGCCAGAAAAACCCAATGCCTACAGGTACTTGGCCCGACCTCGGAGTTCGGACTCACACCTAGGACACAATCATGTTAGCCACTAAGATCCAGTATAAAATATTAAAAGAAATATTCGTCCCGAATTCTATAAATAAATCATAAAGTCTTTGATAATGAATGTCCAAGTCCAAAGGAAGTGTTAATTAGAAGGTAAAAAGAACAGAAATAATTGCTAATAGGACGTCTTTGGAAAGAAATTTTTTACTATGTTAAAAATTAAATTATACTTTTATTCTAGAAACAAATCTTAATATTACGTTTTTAATTATGTATGAATATCGTGAATGTCTATGAATTAAGACGTAGATGTGCAATATTTGTCAAAAAGATTAAGTTATTACTTAAAGGGGAAAAATAAGTATACCTAATTATTATTAGGAACCTAATTATTATTCTATTGAATCAAAACATAAGCTGAAAGAAATATCCTTTTTTTATAAATATAAATAAAATACTGTATACTGGTCTAATTCCAAATTATTTTTAACCGACTTCCAAAAAGGAGGAGGTTATCCATTCGTCGGGATCTTTTTTTTATGTATGTTCACCGATTACTAGAAGACGCCTGAACCGATTTGGAATTTTTTGTTTGTTTCAAAGGGTATACTTCCCAGGTGGTCCCATATAATTTGTATTGAAATCGGTCGCGTGATTTAAAAAAAAAAAATCAACAATAAATTATTTATTTAAATAAATTGTTTAATCGAAAATATCTGATTAAGTATCTATTCTAAATGAAAACCCCCGTTTTGTTATTTATTACATTTTATTGCCTGGAACTTTGTTTTTATTTATTTTTTAAAGATTTTTGCATAATTAATATTGATTTAATAAAATACTACCTATAGTAATATTCAGCATGAGTGTACATTGCGATATTAAAATAGCGGAAGATTACGACTTGGGATATTGACGACGATGGTAGCGATTTAAGTTTAAATGAGATTCTATTAAAACTAAAGCTGTTAACAGTATCTATGGGTATATAAATAAGTCTAAACATTAAGCGATCTTAATAACGTTATAAAACTAATGCTACAGAAGGTATACCGTATTAAAAATTGCTTCAAATACTTATACCACTATAAATGAATGATGTTTTTCCAGAAATTTGTATGAGACTTCCTTTGTGGTAGGTGTAGCCTATATTGTATAAAAAAACTTAATATTAGTAAGATTAGAATCGATTAGTATGGATATCGCGTGCCATATACACATTTTAGTATCTCTTCCCTATATAGTATGTAATCATGGCCTCGGGAGAGTCTCTCCTGTGACCATGAACCAAAAATCAAAATAAATCCACGAAATAATCCGAAAAGATAGTTTTATTAAAAATTTCAATTATTCGCGTATATCAAAGAAAGTATTATCTCTTCCTTTTTGTAGTCGGTTAAAAACTATTACCAGCGCTATATAATATAAAAGTATTAGCTGCTTAAGAATGCTATTTACGAAATACAATTAAATATTAATGTCGTATCATTTACATATTTTAAAAATATATCGCAAGGGTAAGAAAACATTCAGGAATATGGCAATTATGATTTAATGGTCATATTTTACCGAAATATGAGTTATGCAGTGAATTTTACATCACTTAAATTCAAGCTCGAATGCCAGCGTCGAAAATTGGCGGAGTTTAGCTCGAGCCTCGGTCATTACCGTGCCATACCGATGGGAACAAGCATAGCGTACGCGTTCCCCGTGTCGGCCCGGCTCTGAGAATCGCCGGCGGTGGGCCTTATTATTTTATTTGCCTATGGGCTCACCAATCAACATGCTTGTCGATTTACACGATTAATCATAATTTATACGAAAATAATATTTTAATGTTTAGGAATTAACTATTTTGATAAAAATATTTGATTGCCACGATAAAAATAGATTTTTTTAATGATAAAAAAGCGTTTTCAACTAAGGTCCCACCGAGATTTGAACTCGGATCGTTGGATTCAAAGTCCAAAGTGCTAACCATTACACCATGGGACCGTGACTTTAGCATTCCGAAATATCGCTCCAATTCTGATCTAACAGAAACGATTAAGGGTAATAGTCGCTAAAATTCTTAATTTGATTTAAATCATTTCCATAAAATGTAGAGTTTCGCAAACGTATTATTTGTAGAAAACATTTGTGAACCGGATGCAACTAATACAATTATAATTTCAATTATTCAAAAAAAATAAACATATAACAATACTACCTATTTGTTTACATTTTTATACAGATGAATAACTTTTTATTTAGATGTATATAAAATAATTCATATTATAGTCATATAACTCAATTGAATAATATTAAGGGCCAGCCGACTAAGATTCTTATAATACTCGTGCATTCTGATGGTTATTAGTAGAGCACCGTAACATTTTGAGAACAAGGCCCGAATTACGACGAGACAAATATTTCGACTGTTTGGTTTTTAAGCAAAATAATTACACTCTGGAAACGACGTTCATTATGAGACCATTAACGTTTTTATTTATTTCGGGCACGAACAGTAGAGGATAACATCACGTTGACGTAATCATAGAAATGGTCCAAATAATAATTAATTATTATCGAGCGTAAGTACTTGCTAAAGTACCGTCGCTTCAATATTGATCGAGCTTACGAATATATGTTCATTAAAAAAACATGTAGATATGAATTTATCTATACAATTATAATAAAATTGTAACTAAGTCGAATCTGTACATTAAATTTTTTTGGAAAATCTAATTGAAATAGACATTATTATCGATACAGAGTCCGAATCTATAGTTTTTAGAATTTTTGTCTGTCTGTCTGTTAACGCATCACGAGAAAACCACTGGACAGACTTTAATGAAATTTGGTATGATGATAGCTAGTTATCCGGGTCAACATATAGGATACTTTTTATCGCGGGGAAATATCTCATTTCTGAGAAAAAATACAATAACTGCAATGTAAGAGTATACTAATAGTAAAACCCAAGAATTTGGTTTTTGGTCATCTAACGCGGGCGGAGCAACGGGCAATGCTAGTAATTTATAAATCTTTATTCATATAAACCAAATGTATCTATAATATACACAAAGAAACTACTTTGATATATTTTTTTAATTACTTCGTCATTTAATTAGCAAGATCTTTAATGGGTAGATATAAAAAAAAGTAACGAAATGCAGGATGTATATCAGGTTACAGGGGAGCATGAAAAACATTATTTAGAGTCGTTTTTTCGGGATTTTGCTGAACATAGATATGACAGCAGGTTCTTGTTATTATTATATTTGCTCTATATGTACACAATGCTATTCAGTATTACACACTGTATCTACTTTTTTACAAAATAAAGTTTAATATTTAATATAAAAGGAATAATATGTAGTTATTTTCTTCTTTTCAACTGATACGTTCGAGCGGATAAACATTATTTTATTTCTTATTTTATCCGAGTTTTATATGGCAGGGAGACCCTGTACTATACTATAAATTCAACGAAGATAAAGTACGTTTGTGAACACTAAGCCAGACTTGCTTTCGTTTAAACAGGAAAATGAGTGTGTACTACGAAAAAAGTAAATCTATACATATAACAAAATTGTAACTAATCCGAATCTGTACATTCGATATTTTTTGGAAAATCTTATTGAAATAGACATTATTATCGATACAGAGGCCTAATCTATTGTTTTTAGATTTTTTTCTGTCTGTCTGTTACCGCATAACAGAAAAACCACTGGAGGGATTTTGATGAATCTTGGTGACAGCTGGTTATGCGGGTCAACATATAGGATACTTTTTACCGCGGGAAAATATCTCATTTTTGAGAAAAAATGCAAAAACTGCATTGTAAGAGTATACTAATATGTAAAACTTAAGTATTTGGCAATGGTAGTAATAAATATATTTCACTAAACTTTTATTTAATAAGCGTAGTAAAATTACAAAATACTCGTAATACTATAAATATTAATATTTAATTGTTTACTAAAGAAAATGAGCGCTAACTAAATCTTTTATTCAGTAGTCGGTACTTAATTGTAGTAGGATATCTAGTATTCTAGTCACGTTTAGATCGACGATACCTCCGTGAATTTTGGTGACCTAATTTAACAAAAATGTATTTCCGATGTACAATTTTGTAAAATTTTTCCAAGTGTTTGGACTTTGTGGTTTCAATTTGCGAGATAGAATAGACATATTGTGCCTTTTATAACCTGAATTTAAAATTCTCTTCAGTGAGTTATTACCGTCTATATAGCTTTTTGGGCCACTGACCTCTGAAATACGTTTCTTTGTGGAGCTGGTTTTAATTGTTAGCGTAACTTTTAGCAGATTCTTTTGTATAATAATTTTATTATGACTTTATTACATACAAAGGTACAGTTTTTAAATCAAAAATTAAAATTACATAAATTCCAAAAATTTGCATATGATCAGTCAAAAGCAGGTTCCACCGAGATTTGAACTCGGATCGCTGGATTCAGAGTCCAGAGTGCTAACCATTACACCATGGAACCGTTGTACCTTATATTGAAATAAACTATTTAATAACTTCTTTTAGGTCGCCTGTTTGCGATAGATCCTGAATATTTAATCGAATGCTATTAGATTTATACCTTTTTTGAGCTTTATATTCTTATATTAATAACTAAAAAAATTACGTTTTGAAACCTTCCGCTAATGTTTATTTTTTTTAAGGGTTGTCCCACGAAAATGATGCATCTTCTAGTATTCTTTTACAGCTATATTTATTTTTTCTTTCTTACCAAACTTCTACAACTAAAACTTACCCTAGTTTCGTTCGGGTGCATCCCTAGGTACGTTATAAATTTGAATAGTTATTGCGAGAGTACCTTAGGAGAAAGACTTATGCTATTGCAGATTTTTCTGTAAGCCTTATTAAGACCTACAATATTCTAGTACATTGTTTTGATGTATCTCTTAAGGTTTAGCCAGTGCAGCGTTAGACATGTGAATTTCTAAGAACCACTCTATAGAACTAGTTATTATGTTTTCCCGTGGGAATAAAAGATTTTCCTGCAATAAAAGTAATAAGTTTGATACACAAAATTTAGTTAAAATCGGTACAGTACTTTTTGCGTGAATCGCGCACATCGATTTCGCTAAGTTACTGTTTTATTATATGTATAGACACGGTAATATTTATGCATTACATTACCGTGGTATAGATAAAAGTACGTAGGTATTGCGAATGTACCTTAGGATAAATACAAATGTATTGTCAACTTTTTTGTAGGTCTTTTTTAGACCTACAATTTTCTAGTAAATTGCTTTGATATATCTGCTAACTAAACTACACTACTAAACTAAACTACAACAGTGAATATTATCTGAAAATAAATATTTAAAAATTTCCGATAATTGCATTTATTGTGGAGATTTCTAGTTTTTTTTTTTAATTTACGGATTTTCAAAACAGCGGTAATTTTTAATGTGTAAACTTTTTAGTTTATGTTATTAAAAACTCAAAAAAACTTATTTTTTCGACTGTATGTTTTTTTTTTTTTTATGTTTGTTACCTCAGAACTCCGTCATTTATTAACCGATTTGGACAATTTTTTGTTTTGTTTGAAAGGGTATACTTCCAGATTGGTCCCATTTAAATTTTGATGAATTTAACCTACTTCTAATTGTCATATTGGCTTGAAACTTTGCAAGTATTTCTATTTCCGTTGATAATACAGTGGTTCGGTGTTGTTGACCTGATCTGATGGCAAGGCCAGAAGGTGGATAGGTGGAACTCTTCAACGGCTAATAGTAGATACTTTGAGTTTGGGCTTATTTTGTTTAATTTGACAAGCCTAACACGTTAGAATCCTTACTTTGCTACTACTGTCTACACTAAAAAGGGAAAAATAAAAACTTTTTAACAAAAAAATAAAAACCGACTTCAAACAAAAGCACTAAAAAGTTAAAAAATAACTGATTGGTAGTTTTTATTTACTATACATACCTAATCAAATATTTACGAAATCGGTGCCAGCCCATACAAAGCAAAGCACACCGACTTCGAAAATATTTGATTAGGTATGTATAGTAAATAAAAACTACCAATCAGTTATTTTTTAACTTTTTAGTGCTTTTGTTTGAAGTCGGTTTTTATTTTTTTGTTAAAAAGTTTTTTTTTATATCTGTAGATTGTTTCAAATCAAACTTTTAATATATTATTAGTATGCTGTCTAAAATATCTTCATCTATCTTTTCTCTGTATAATGTCGAAGTTAGTAATATTATTGTTTTAGTTAATAATTATAATCATACAAAATGTGATTAATTAATTACTATCGATATGAATACTATGATACCTACTAATTACTATTGATATACATATATCTATATCAAAATACAGTATGCAGTACAGTTTAATAGTTAATACACATTTACATATACCGATATAATTTTATCTATTATTCGGTATGTAGGTACATATGTATGTGATAATTTTACGCTCGCTTACCCCGGCGATACAAATTGCATACACTTGGAAATTGAGTTGACACCATTGCCGTTGTTCCGCTATTCGTATAAATCATTGATAATATATAAATAAAGTAGTTTCTAGGAACATGAGTATTTGTACTAGCAAGAGTTAAAGTTATTTATTAAATAAAAGACGATATTTAGTTTTAAGACTAGCATTGCCCGCGGCTCCGGCCGAGTTCAGATGACCAAAAACCTAATTCTTAGGTTTTACATATTAGTATAATCTTACATTGCAGTTTTTGTATTTTTTCTCAGAAATGAGATATTTTTCCGCGGTAAAAAGTATCCTATATGTTGACCCGGATAACCAACTATCATCCAGTGGTTTTCTCGTGATACGGTAACAGACAGACAGACAAAAATTCTAAAAACTATAGATTCTTTAAATATTTAATGTACAGATTCGATTTAGTTACAATTTTATTTATATGTATAGATTATTTTTAAAGAAGGTAATATTTTTCAGTAGAATGTTAATTGCTATCAATACAAATGCCGTCCTATGCCTAAAGTTATGTGTGTCACTCGGATGTTTCGGGCAAGTTGCCAAATATTACCGCTATCTTCTCGAAGTGCGAACGGTAGAGTAGGACATGAGAGAGAATACTAGTCTATGTATTTCCTATATTTGTTTTGTTAAATTGTATTACCTACACAATTTAAAATTAATTTAAATTGAATATAGAAAAATCGAACAACTTCGAAAATAGAAAAATGGTTTTTTTTTCTCATAACGTACGTACGTAACATATCGTTGGCTCACAATGACAAGGTTCTATGTTACAATTTTAGTACTTATTTAGTTATTAATGCTACAAGGTTCTATGTGTCATTAGCTACAGTTTTGCAAAAACAAACCACTAGATAGCGGCACTTTAACTACAAAATATTCAATTTTACATAGTTCTATGTTGTTTTTTTTACGATAACAAAATAACGAAGTTCTATGTAAAAATTACTAAACTTCATTAAAATTAACATAGAACCTTGTAATAGTGAGCCAACGAATTATGTACGTAGTAACGTAGTATACGTGCATATATATAATTTTATAATTTTCAATATCATCGTGTATTTCTTTTTATTTGTTTATTTAAAAAATAAAAATGGTCATAAACATTTTTAATTTTTTAAATAAGCAAATAATAGCTGTATTACTCACGTTTTACATATTTCTTAGTTATATCGATTATATTTTTGCTAACTTACTAGAATAATTATAACGAAAGAGCTCACAAGACACCTCAAAAATATTAAATAATAAAAAATGTAAATATCAATCACAATTTACGGGTGGAAGAACTTTAAAAGTACACCGTGAAACGTAATGTATTCTACTATATCTTCTAGAAAAGAATATAAATAATCATGCTTCGTATGAGACAAATAAATAACTAGAATGCATTTAGATAGACGACATAAATGCTACTATTTTATTTTAAGGCTAACGACTTATCACTTACCCTTTCTTCGTTCGGGTGGATCTCTAGTACGTTTTAATTCTTTTGAGTGGAAACCTAATTCGTTTACTAAAAAAAAGTAGCCAAGTTACTTCTTATAACATCAGCTATCTGTCAGTGAAAGTGCCGTGAAAATCGTTCCAGCCGTTTCGGAGATAAGCCGGAACAAACAAACAGACAGGCAGACAAAAATGTGAAAAATTGTATTTTTCTTATATGTACTTTATATAGTTTCAAAAGCAATTAGAAAAAAACTATTATTTTGACATTATAAACAAACACTTCAATTTTATTTATCCGTATTGATGTACAATGTATATACCCGTAATACCCTTGTAAGTTGCAGGCAAGACTGGGCGACCTTGCGGTATATGACCTCATAGGATCATGTTGCAGGATACCTTATGTTTAATGAAACCCTTAATTAGATGGGAATCATTTAAGAACAATTTATATGTTTCAAAACAATAAGTAAATCTGTTAGAAGAAGTGAATGAAAATTTTCACCTTAACATACCTACATATTATGTAGATCAAAAATCATTTAACGTGTAGGATATATAATAAAATAATAAATAAACCTTTTTGACTTGCAAATAATTAGAGAATCAATTAATAGATGTGCTGGAGTGTTTGCTTGTACAATTACTGGGCAAGGTTTCTCGTAATGCTTCAGGTCATGGGTGAGCACGTAATAGTTTTGAAGCAGCTTCTAACATGTTAGTCATGGTAACATTGAGGATTATTTCGTCGATGAGAGATATCATGCAACGTCATGGAGTTATAATTAGTTGTAATTTATTACATACCGATGTCAAAATACAATACCCGCTAATTATGAACCAAATTATGTATGGTGAATTAATAAAGGCTGTAATAGCCGTCGTGACATCTCGGGCATGTTTAAAGCTGTAATTTTCATTTCTTTCTTGTGGGATATTTCTAAATTATTATATAGTAGGTAGTATTCGAATATTAGAGTTATGCTATTATTATAAAAAAAAAGTTAATGTACTGGTCAAAAGATTAACTATGTTGTAAAATATAAAAGATCAGATAGTATGAACTCTAAGCTGCCTTTGATCGTACACATTTGTGATTACAACTAATGGATATTATTATCTTTATCTGTATTCGCAAGGAAATGTTTTTTTTTTAATTTTATATTGTTTATGTTATACCTAATTATTTTACTTAGAAGTACGATTATTAATTATTTATCTGCAGTTATAATATAAAAAAGATAACACGATAAATAAAAGAATAAAAATTCACTTGTATGAATATTTTAATTATTAACTAATTTAATAGAGCTGTTATAGTTTATTTTATGTTAAATTTATTAGTTTTCAAAAAAACCTGTCTATGATTATTTATTTTTAATCTTTTTTGTTACGTCTAAATCTAGGGGAAGCCATAATCACCCGCGGAGCTCCCAAGGTCCCTGGGGTAAAAGCAGCTAGGTTTGACTTGTAGTCCATCCATCAGGACACCGTGGGTGAATGTGATCTTGTGCGTAAATGCATTTCCCAAGTTTAAAAAAAGTCGCAATATTCATTTAAATTGAAGTCATTTTGCTTATTCTGCCCTAAAGAATTTAGATCTTGGAGAATTCGCCATATTGCCACTTTATCCATGTATGACCACTAGGACGTAAATCCCTAGCAATGGATGGAAAAAATTGATTTACATCATTTTAGTATAGAGTTCCTGGGATCACCTTACCCATTCATCTTCAGACCAATTCTGAATCACATCTATACATAGGTATATAAACCAAATCTGTACATTAAATATTTTTTGGAAAATCTTATTGAAATAAACATTACTATCGATACAGAGGCCGTATCTATAGTTTGTAGAATTTATGTCTGTCTGTCTGTTACCGCATCACAGAAATACTACTGGAGGGATTTTGTTGAAATTTAGTATGGTGATAGCTGGTTATCTGAGTCAACATAATAGGACATTTTTACCGCGGGAAAATAACTTATTTTTGAGAAAAAATACATAAAATGCAATGTAAGAGTATACTAATATGTAAAACCTAAGAATTTGGTTTTTGGTCATCTGAACGCGGGCGGAGCCGCAGGCAATGCTAGTATACCTATATATTTCTAATAACCCAGGTTACATAAACAATCAATGTCTTATATCATTATTAATGAAATATATATTTTTTTAATATTTTAATGGATAATATGAAACGTTAATATTTTTTTTAATATTTCAAATTTGAAAGTAAAGAGGTGTTTGGATGTTCCAAATCTTTTCCTTTTTAAAGAAATCGGATGTATGAATGTAAAGAGGAATTGAATGGAATCTTAGGACACATGTCTCTTGTCTCCTCGTCTAGTAAAAAAATAAATTATAAAAATAAAAAAACCGATTGCGTAAAAAACAAACCAAAAACTGGGCTTCGCCGCAGTCTAGTCGGGTAAAAAAGAACATAGCATTCACACAGATGAAGTCACCGACGGACGTTAGTAGATTTGTAAATACGCATAGGTCTATATTTCTTAGTAAGTATAAATTTAAATTAACTTAAGAAGTTACTATCCTAAAAAACATAAACATAATAACATTATAATAAAATTATAAAATAAAATTGAAAGCAATTATAAAATAATTTTATTCGATATATCTACGCTTCTACATATTCTTACAACATTATTTCATTGAGTTACGATTATTTTAGATGTTTCTAAAACTTAGGTTAAAATATTCCTAATAATTTATACTTTTTAACATAGTATAGGCATTACGTCTTATTTCCACATACCACCTTAAACACCTACACTGTAGGTACTATAAAAAACAACAGTTTGTATTTTAATATGTGATTTAAATATGTAATCATAAAAAATGTAGGTAATGTGTGACACTAAAGCTAAGCCTTCGAACTATATCAAGGTTAATTGATACTTTTGCAGGACGGCTACTCATACATACATAAAAAAAAACAATGCCAAGTATTTTTTTTTCTTAATTTATCTTATTCTGGCCTTAGAACCTTGATGCTATTCATATTATAAAAAAAACATTGATATTTATACTTAATTTTAATGAATTCTCTTCATCAAATGCGTTGTAAATTGTGTTTACAGGAGCAATTATAAACTATTTTACACTTTTAGTTCTTAGTAAACTACGTCTATTCATCAATAGCTGTGGCAAAAAAAATATTTTTTTTGTTGCGACCATGGAGTATCACTTCGACTATATCTGGTCTATTGTGTTTGTCGCATAAACCGTGGCATAATGTGGAGGACATATAGTAATGGAATTATTTTTTATTACTTATTGGAAGTAGTTGACGTATTAAACAATAGCAGCAGCAGGCAAATATTTGAAATAAATACTTAATGATTACATCGAGTTGTAGCACACGCTTATGATTGTATCGTATACAGAATGTGTTACATCTAGTAAATGTAAACTATGGCGTTCGACACCATTAAGTCCATCTGTATACAACGGCAGTAACCCGTAAAGAATGTAGGTGCATAAAAATGAGGAATGCAGCGCAAATAACCGCTCCATCAGCACTGAAGATAGAACATTGATTGCTATTTGCTATAATGACTCGTCTGTTTCTTCGCAGTCACATTCCTATCGGCGGATTACGAGCCCCGCTTATAGGCTTTATATTCATTGACAATACGTAACTGTACGTATAATTCTAATGCTCGTCATCATTGCTACGCTTCATTTTCTGTCTATATAGTACATTCCACAAGGTATTCTTTATCTATACATATAATAAAATTGTAACTAAGTCGAATCTGTACATTAAATATTTTTTGGGAAATCTAATGGAAATAGACATTATTATCGATACAGAGTTCGAATCTAGTTTTTAAAATTTTTGTCTGTCTATCTGTTACCGCATCACGAGAAAACCACTGGACAAATTTTGATGACATTTGGTATGATGATAGATAGTTATCCGGGTCAACATATAGGATACTTTTTACAGCGAGAAAATATCTCATTTCTGAGAAAAAATACAAAAACTGCATTGTAAGAGTATAGGTACTAATATGTAAAACCTAAGAATTTGCTTTTTGGTCATCTGAACGCGGGCGGAGCCGCGGGCAATGATAGTATAATATAAGACCTGTTCCTGAAAACGTCTGTTACGATTATTAATTATAGGGTCGTTATTCTTTCCCATTTCGTTTTACAAGTACTGCAAATAATTAAAACACAACAGATAATTTGTTTCTTATATAGTTCATACAATTGTATGTTTTATTTTATATAGTAATCAAAATTATAGCCGAGGTATAACTTAAAAGGTGTATCTCAGTGTTATTACAACGTTACCAAAAGCGCGCGCTGGGGGCATCGAGCTAGTGTGTCAAATAACGGTACTAGACTCGGCGCAGGCAGGCAGGCGGCAGGCGTGCGATACGCTCCGGCCGCCACGCTAACTCTTGGATTACCAATTATTTTGTTATATTTCTCAAATGGATCATTTAATATTTTAATGATAAGGGGTCAAACAGTTGTTAAGCAAAGAGTGCGTGTCAATTTGCTCTATATTTACTGCAGATTAACGAGTTGTGAACATAATCTATACATATAATAAAATTGTAACTAAGCCGGATCTGTACATTGAATATATTTTGGAAAATCTTATTAAAATAGACATTATTATCGATATAGAGGCCGAATCTATAGTTTTTAGAATTTTTGTCTTTCTGTCTGTGTGATGAAATTTGGTATGGTGATATTTTGTTATCCGGGTTAAAATATAGGATACTTTTTACCCTGGGAAAATGTCTCATTTCTGAGAAAAAATACAAAAACTGCAATGTAAAACTATACTAATATGTAAAACCTAAGAATTTGGTTTTTGGTCATCTGAACGCGAGCGGAGCCGCGGGCAATGCTAGTATCTATATAAGTACATTGCAAATAAATACTTATTCATTTGTTTATTGCAATGATTAAAAATCTAATAAATAACGCTACTATATAAAACATAAAAAACGAAGATCGTTATCGCTATTCTATTGTCTATTAAATTAGTTATGTTTAATGTGGTGCTGTAACAAAGTTTACGTTTTAGTCTTGTAATAAAATAGAAAATAAATTGGTATTTTGTGGGCACCAATAAATAAAGAAGTTCCGTTTTGGAACTACATATAAGACCATTTTTAATCGAAGCATCCTACTGAACACTTAAAACTGATGCCTTAAACTGTGTATGACAGCTATTATTAAATGTTATGACTTTAAAGAGTGTGGTATACATAACGGTTAAATAACGTGGTACGTATTTAAAATCTTGAACGTAAGACGACATGTGTATCTTGCATGTAATTTTGCACGTTTAAATAAGTAGAATGCAAAATGTACGGTAAATATTTCAAAGATTATTTTATTGCTCGTATAGTTCTTATTAGTGAGTACAAATTGTTTTAATGCCTTTTAAAACAAACATAAAATATGTTAGGTCACATATCATATATTATACTAGGTTTGGTTTTGGAATGTAAGGTGTAATAATTCTCAAAGTACATATTATGAAATCTTAGTTCTAAAAGTTTCATTATTATTTCTATGTAAATAATATTAAAGTATTGGGTTAAACAAAAATCTACACAAACCGTTCAGACTTTTAACTCAGACAAATGTAGACTTTCATTCATTCGACCACTTTCTCCGGCATTTGCCAAGTCACCCATAAACAATTTATAAAATGTAGGCCACCTTCATACATATAAGGCTTTGAGAGTAATGACGAAACATTGATACGTCTGTACTATGTAGTGCCCAAACCGCAACACGGTCATCTCTTAATCACTCAACTACAAAAATATTGGCCCGCAAGACAATTTCCACTAAAAATTCATATCTATGGCATTGATACCAGCTAATTCATGACCTTTATATATATATTTATTTATTTATTATAAAGGCTTACTAACTAAATATACATAAAACATATATTTAACATTATAATGTTACCTATTTGTATATAAATTTAATTTAAGAGTATGCACAGCTTTTTATAGAAGTATTCCATTCCATATGTGGTTACGAGTATAAAATATTATTATTGTTATAAAACATTCATATTAATTTAAGAGAAAGCAATAAATAAAATTTATAAAAGTATGAATGAACGCTTAAGTCCCTCTACCCAAGGTCTAGTCAGTGTAGGTCAAGGACTCGGTCAATGACCCGCTTCGACCAACAGGGAGTGTTCGATGCTTTTTTTTGAGAGTTTTTCGAGAGCTTTTTTACTACTAACTAGCCACTTAGCTCGAGTCCGTCCCTAAATACGTATTAATTATGTTTGAGCGGAACCCTAATTCTTTTTCTACAATAAAAGTAACCTAAGTTACTTCTTATAACATCAGCTAACTGCCTGTGAAAGTCCTGTCAAAATCAGTCCAGTCGTTTCGGAGATTAGCCGGGACAAACAGACAGACAGACAAAAATGTTAAAAATTGTGTTTTTCTTATAAGTACCATATATAATTTCATATGCATTTAGTAAAACGGTGTTATTTTGACATTACAAATATACACTATTATTTATCTATATAGTACCTATACAGATAATATATTTTTAAGGTTTATGCAAATTGACTCTTTCTTTATTACAAAGTTTTAATTTAAATGAATTATTGATATTATATGGAACCCATGAATAATACTTAATTTACATTGCGTTCAGCAGTATCATGGAAAGGAAATATTTTTTTCATATTTTATTCGAACAAATAAACTTACGTAGTACGTAGGTGCGTAAGTTAAACAAAAGTTAAACTATTTTTTTAAGGATAATGGTACGAGTATCAACCAGTTTTATCTGGGCGTGTTAGCACCTTATATTGATCTGATAAAAGCTTCCTAATTAAATAGTTAAAAATGCTAGCTGGTTAACCTGTTTGTCTAAGAACTTAACTATCACTTGAAACTTTCCGCGAAAATTTTACAAAAAAATTTAAAACGCACAGAATTAAAAAAAAATTTATATTTATGTTTACCTATTTTATCACAAGCTAAGAACTTTTCAATATTTTAGTTATTATTTGTAAAAACATAAAAACGTATCCTACGTATAAACGCGAAAGTTTGTAAGAACGTATGTATGTATGGATGTTTGTTACACTTTCATGCCAGAACGGCTGAACGGATCTGGATGAAATTTGGCACAGAGATAGATTATAGTCTGGAATAACACATAGGCTACTTATTATCTTGGAAAATTATACGCTTCACGAGGGATAGATTTGTTTTTATAAATAATATTAAATGTTGTATAGAAATAAATATATAATTCACATTATCAGTTAGTATAATGTATTATAATACATATTGTGGCTACTAAAGAAAATTTACGATCTATTGTGTGCAGGTTCGTTGCAGATGCTGGACAGGAAGTAGTCGCAATACATTCGTAAGATGAAAAAACCGAAGCTTTCGATCGAATAACACTAACGTTGGCTATTTCAAATAAAGGAAGTGTCCTGGAATTATAATAAAAAAAAAAGAAAAATTTAAAAATAAAATTAATCTATAAAATAACTTACTCGATTTTATTGATTACTAGCGACTCACCCTCGCTCCGCTCGGGTTCGTCCATACTTACATTTTAACGTTTAGTATAGATTTCTCAGAAATGAGATATTTTCTCGCAATAAAAAGTATCCTATTTATGTTTCAAAATCCGTCCGAGTGGTTTTTCTGTGATGCGGTAACAGACAGATAGACAGACAAAAATTCTAAAAACTATAGATTCGGCCTCTGTATCGATAATAATGTTTATTTCAATAAGATTTTCCAAAAAATATTTAATGTACCGATTCGGATTAGTTACAATTTTGTTATATGTATAGATATAGGTTCTTAAAAATGGTTCTGTAATAATATGGTTAGCGAATTTACAGGCAGTTGGCAACTTTATAAACTGTTCAGTTCAGTAATACAGCTGAACTGAAATCTCTATTAAAAGTATAATCTAAGATCATAACAATTAAAAAAAACATATTACAATGAAACAATAGATAACCTTTAATCTACTATAATAGCACATTAAATGCAGGTGCATAGATAGGATTTTATTGATGAATCATTAACTTACTTTTGATTCATAAACATTAGATGTCTAAACATTAGGGATATTGCGTTGTGTTGCCTCTTTTAAACGAAAAAGGAACAATTTAAATTCGTCTTTTAGTCGTCTTTTGTGAGATACAAGTTTTTCAATATATAATAAATAATTTTAATAAGGACAGTAATTTAATAATTATATAAAAGATTTAAATATTTTTACTAAAAAAATTTAATAATTATTTTAATAATTTATTGATAATTACAAAATAGATATATATTCTGTAATTAGCAATAGAGAAATAAAAATTATAACTATCAAAAAAAAAAATAAGCGAAAATTCTTAATTTTCCATGCAATGCAATTCATAGTTTGACACTTGAAGTTGTTTATAGTAAACATCTCCAAAAGCTTTAATTAAGCTTTAATTAACTTTAATTCATGCAAATTTAATTTCAAATGTAATATAATTGAAACTATGGTCTAAGATAGGTGGAAGGAAGGTCGACGTCTTCAATGGCTTCTAACAAAAAAGTCTGACTCATTTAGTTTGTTTTATTTTGGTCTTCAATAAAATACTTATGATTATAAGAGCTTTTGATGAAAGAGTCAGGAGATAGAGAAAATTTTCATTTTTTAAGTATAGTTTATCTCGTTTTACTTTTGTTTTAATTATATGTACATATATTATAGTATAGCAAAACCTAAAATATAATAAAACTTTAAAGTAAAGTAATATTTATTAAAGAGAAGTTTCATTAAAAAACAGATCCTTAGAGATAAGTAAAATATCGAATGGGTAGATTATACTAAAGACCCTAAGGCTAAATAAAGGTCAATATTTTCTGTAGAGTTTTCATAATATGGTCACATTCCATTCGAATCCGTTTTCATCAGAAGATTCAATATATGAATTTAAATTTAATAAAAACATGATAGAACCACTCATATTAATTTTGATAAATTTTTTTATGATTACTTCATATGTAGAAATAAAAATAAACAGCATATGAAAATATTATGTAAATTAAATATGACTTAGGGATTGGCAGTTCAATCGCAAATTCTTATTTACTCCCAAACACGAGTATAAGCAATAACGTTAGTAGGTCACTATGAAACTTCAATATATTCCTTGCATATATTCTTATGTTCTGTAGACAGTACATCTGTCCGTGGAAGCTACCACCGGCTCGGAAAACAGTTCTGCTGAGAAGAGCCGGCAAGAAACTTAACAGTTATTCTTTTACAGAATGAGTTATTTACAACAATAATTTTCAATGTTACAAACAATCCATGACTACTCACTATAGGGTGGTACAGACTTCTCCCCATATATATATGTAGCAATATACTCTATGCTTCTCCCCCTCTGTCAAGCGCGGGAAAACAAAAGAATATCCCCGTCCTTTTTATTTTTTTTAAATACATTCCTATCGGCCAAGATCACAGAACTACATACCATATATATAAATCATTACAAATTCATGAAATTTCTATTAAATCGCTCAAATATGAAAATCCTTATTTGAATGTATTGTTAATGTTGTATATTAAACAAGACTGACTAAAGAATTTATAAAAAAAACCTTGAAATTATTTTAAAATATCTTTAAATTATATAAAACAAATAATTTTATTTTGTAGAGTTTTGACGCCATTATGAAATAGTAAGTAGTAATAATAGCATAAAATAATTAAGCCACGTTTTGCTAGGTATATGTATGTATCTAGTTAGTTTTATTCCCAAAAGAAAACCTCCATTTGAACAGTTAATTAAGGTGTCAAGTCTATCATTGCTGGACCAATGAACTCTGATCGGTCAAAAGCCTCACTCTGGGGATTGTACACTCATTATTTGCCTCTTATTCATTTTATTTCTTAAGTTTATGGCTGTCTGAGGTCCTTGGTACATCGCAAGTACACGATTACTCACAACTTATACGTCTAAAATCGTGCTTTCTCAAAAAAGAAACCGTATATTATTTGTTATAAGAAAAGAAGATGTTTTATCAGACGTTATATTGTGACAATATTCTTTAAATATGATCTGGATTCTGTTATCTTAGATGTCAAAAAGAAATTAATGTAAACATTATTTTAAAAAATAAATATAATTTTTCGTTTATATGTTATCATCGTGTCCTTCAAAAGTCACAACCAATCCACGCAACCTTCTTCAGTCTAAAACAAATATACAGCGAGCCTTTCTTGTTTGATTTTAAGCTTTATTTACAAGTTTAAATTTCCCATAAATACTTTGTCACTTTATATAGCTTTTCACTTTATCAAAGTACTGTAACATCTAACTGTTATTAATTATTAGTACTTTTAACAAAAAACGGTATACGAGTTTAAAATCACCTTTAAAGAGAAATTTAACATTCAGAAATAATTAAATTGTATTTTTATAAAATATTTCTAACATAGAGTACTTGGATGGTAGTAAAAATATTAGACATCAATTTTTAACATATTCAGATATATCTAATAATTTGCTTTGCCTTGCGTCTGCATTTTTTCTTATAGATTGTTTTTGTTTTTCAAGTTCTCTTTCAAAACAAACAATAATCTAGATCACGAATTCATGTGGAAAGATTTTTTTTAATACAAGGCAGAAGAGAAAGGTAGGACCCACTGACATACTTGCAGATCACTTTCCTTGAGACTATTGTCGTTATGAAGAGGTTGATAATGAAATATTTTTCATCTAACAATTCTCTATTATTATGAAATTAATACAATAAGCAGACACTTATAAAGAAAGTTAACTTAAGTGTGCGAATTGTAACATGAAGTCAAATAACTCATATAGATTCTGGATTAGCTGTTTTTCTATTCATATCTATATGTAACTTAAAATTAAAAAAATCTTATGAAAATGTATTTCATAATTAATTAGTAATTACATATATTGTTAAAAAAATTAAAGGAAATTTTACTTATTTTTATACCGTATTTTGTTTATATTTATTATTTTATAAACTTATAATATAAATATTACACGACTTTACCGTTTATTTTATATGTTAATAAGTCCATTGCATCTCATCGTGTTGCGATTAACCACCTCCAGGTAAATTTCTAAGAAATTAATTAAATTTCTATGAAATCTATCGTTAACTGTAACGCCGGCGTGTACGCGGTCGTGGAGGGATTAAGGAGTTTTCCGATTGAGCTTATATTCAAGATTTCGTTTTGCGGCCGATGTTACTTCTCCCATAAATAAATTAGCCATAAAACACATTTATAGGCTATAATGATTAGATAGGACGTATACGTTATGCCTATTGCCACAGTGCCTAAAATGAAAAAAAAATGTTTATTATTATTTTATTCCGAAAACAATGTACTAACATCTGCCAGCCAATCCAATTTGTTTTATTTATAAACCTAAGCATTGTCAAAGTTTTTTCCGATTTAATAGATATAGGTACATTGAAAGAAATTCTGCACTGAGACGATAAGCTCGACTATTATAGTTCATTTATTTGTGGTTGTGGTGAACAGGAAAATATGAAAATTGAAGAAATGAATTTGCATCAAAGCTTTGTTCTCGCTTAAAACTTTTTGCTTAAATAAAAATTGAGAACGACACAATTTTTTGCTTCATAAAAACTTAACTAATATTACAACGTAATTTTAAGCTTTATCATATCACTCTCATATTGTAAACTTAATGCAATACGCTTTTAATCAGATAGGAAGATTAAATCTCTATTATAAGTTAAATTAACTCATAAATGATTGTAATACTAAATTTATATCAACTACATACAATAATTATATTTTATTTTAAGCTGGCTGAGAGAATTAGTAATTAATATTTGTAAACGACTTATTTCTTTTACAAATAGATAAAACTATGTTACATTACTGTAATATAATGTAATGCTTTTTAAATAAAACTATCTTTTCAGATTTTTTCGTAAATTTATTTTGGTTTTTGGTTCCCGATGTTTCGAATGCTTTACAGCGATCATGGTCACGGGAGAGACTAAATGTCTCAAAAGCATTATAATTGTTACAGAGAGCCTACCCCACAAATTAACAAAAATGAATTAAAAAAATTAAAAAAATGGCATCTAAGTACCTTACAATATTTGTTAATTTTAATTTCAAACATTTTTATAATTTTAATAAGTTATTAATTTTTAATTTAATAAGTTAAATTCTTTGAAATCATTTTTGTTAATTTGTGGATAAGCTGTCTGTAACATCTATATAATACTTTTGAGACATCTTAAACCTTAGTCTCTCCCATGACAATGATTGCTGTAAATCATTCGAAACGTCGGGAACCAAAAATCAAAATAAATTCGCAAAAACATCCCAAAAGATAGTTTTATTTAAAATGTAAAATATCCGCGTAAAACTAAGAAAGTATAATGTAATGTTTTTAAAATATTTAATAATTAATATTTCAAATTTAAAAACGTACATTCATGTAGTGGTTTATTTTACAAAATATTTATTATAATATTTCTAAATAAAACAATAGGTATATGTAAAATAAATAGAAAAACAATATTTCTGAATTATATACTTATAAAATTATGCTGCAGATATCATTGCAAAATAAATATGTATTTATTAAAACTGTCTACATTTCTAGTCGATTTGTTGGGCGACGGGTTTCAAGATCGAACCGGCTTTGCCACGGCCGGCTATTGCACTGAAGAAGCTCCAAGAGCAAGGTAAAGCTCAACAACACGTAACATCGCAATAAGATTACACTAACAACAGATTGTGCAAAAATATCAAACGAGAGTATAAACTGAAGGTTTTTAGCTCATTGACTTATAAACAGCATTCATGTGTATATTATGTAGGTATAAGTACTGTATAGTAAAAAATTTTTAAACTATTTTAAGATAAATATGGTCTACTTCAATTCCTTTTAGATGTTACATCATTTAAAAGGAATTGAAGTAGAAACGTATAAGTTAAGATCTTAGGATTTTTGTAATTTATTATTAGGTATAAGGAAAACTGAGTTATAATTTTAGGTATCTTTTAAATAAGCCATACTGGTATACTTAAAGAAATTAAAATTAGACTACTATATACATTTATATGTAGATGGTATATCCAAGTATATTTTTAGAAGATAGTATAGTTGCGTGCAATCTGAACCGTCTTTGCTGCATCTGGTTGTTGCACTGAAGATGCTTCTGACTTCAGACATTCAAAGCAAACTTGAAACATGACTAATATTTCTTTTTATCTCTATAATGAAAAGTAACGAATACTAAGTTTGCATAATAATAACTTAAAAGAAAAGTGTGTTCTTTGTTTACCTGTCTGTCCGTATCTCAACATAATTAATAATAATTATTAAAACGATGTTAAATAAATTAAAACTTTATTTACAACATCGAAAACTGTGTCTGATAAGAATACTTATACAGTTTTTCTATTTTTTCTCAAATATGAGATATTTTCCCGCGGTAAAAAGTATCCTATATTTTGACCCGGATAACCAGCTACCATCATACCAAATTTCATCAAAATATGTCCAGTGGTTTTCTCGTGATGCGGTAACAGACAGACAAACAGACAGACAGATAAAAATTCTAAAAACTATAGATTCTTTTTAAATAAATTGAAAACTGAGGACATTATAGATTCGGACTCTGTATCGATAGTAATGTCTGTTTCAATTAGATTTTCCAAAAAATATTTAATTTACAGATTCGACTTAGTTACAATTTTATTATATGTATAGATTTAAAAAATTTTTAAAAAAATATATTTAAAAAGGTGTAATATTATTGACTCTTACTTTAGACCTTATACAATTTGCTTGTAATAAAAAGCAGATCTGCCTCCGCCGGTTATTAAACTGAACTAACGACAAGTGCAAGGCAAACCACATCGACACGTAACTCTACATTACGATCACAATAAGACAACAGAATGCTTTTTTAATCTATAATTAACTGTCAGTTTTAGCTGGAAAATATTTTAACATCGAATAATCTCAGAAGAAAAAAATGCTTGTATATTTTATTATATAAATTAAATAATAGACATTATCTTTTAAATTTTATACTTCAAATGTTATCACGAATATCTATGGCTGTTTGTTATACATATTGTTGCGCGTTTATATCAAATAAATGCTTTGTGAATTATCTTCAAAGAAAAAATATTGTTTCCCGATATTTTTTGCATAGTTTCAGCATTTAGTTATCGTAAAGTAAGTCGAATCCAGGTTACATATTTTATATTCATAAAGGCACTATAGTGGCTGAAGTTAAAGAGGTTTTATTCAAAACATTTGTCACAGAGTAAAATGTTCAGTATAGCCATTTTGTTATGTTTTATTTTTTAATTTTCGCATAGTTTTTTTACAGAACCTCAATTAAATGTAGCTGGCAACAACGATCTTGTGGAATCACTATTAAAACCAATTTTAATAAATTTTATGTTATATTGTTTGCTCAATATAAATATTCCCACACAAGCACAACGTATTATGATGATCAACGAGTAAATTATTGTTAATGACATGACTTCTTAATAACAGTTATATATAAAAACTTAAAGACACTGAAAGACAACTATGACTTGTGAGTATTAAAATTAATGTCCAAAAAATTTCTATATTTTTACGTGTATCTAAAGGTATATTTTCTTGAGATTAATTTATATTTGGTGCAAAGTATTACAACTGATTTACTTATTTAAAATTATAAAGCATGTGACGAAAAAAAATATGTATCGACAACACTAATGTATAATTATTATCATTATTATTTGGTTAGACAGAATGCATAAATATAATGTGAATGGTATAAAGACGCCGTTTCTTAAAGTAAGATTAAGTCGTCAGAGCGACGTTGTTTACGTAAACCGTTATTTGACCATTAACCCCGGTTTATTTAATTGCCATCGGTCAAACTAACACTACTTTTCTAATCTATTTTTACCATTTTTAACATATTTCTGCAGAATAACAGTGATAATAGTCATAAACACATATATAACACAATATATAAAACAACATATAGTTCATTTACCGTTATATCGTAACTTACATTGCATATTTCTATGAATAATCATTACTAATTGATTATAATTTAATTGTATTATAATTGCAATTAATTAAAAGTATGGTGCTACTGCCTTTATGGTCCGTCGCATGCTAGTGATTACATCATACATTCACAAATACTACTGAACGTGTAGGTGGTTAAATAAAAAAAAAAAACATACGGAAGTATAAAAATGATTTATTCATTATCAGCATCACGGGCACGAGGTAGGCTTCCTGAGTTTTTAGGTACGGACTCGAGGGCCTCATGTGCGGTCGCGTGCCGCGTAATGCTTGCGTGTACTCGACGCCTCTCATCTTACATTAATTATATCATTGCTCTGCTTACTTCCCATAATAAACGTGCACTTTGTCTCGGTCTATGATTTTAATTATTTTATAGCGGTATTATTTATTTTTCTATGCAATTATAATTCTCTCTCTATAACCATTTATTATTATCGAACATCTTTGTTTTGTTGAACATCCATTGTCTCAACTACCGGCTAAGAATTAATTTAATTCACGAATTTGTAATAAACACTATAGCGAATTAAAATAAGGAAACTAAAATTCTTCTTTAAAAAACATTATTTTAATATACCTCTTGTTAACATTTTAATCATTTAATGCATATAAACAACTTTTCTGTGTAATGTAAAGCTGTTGTATAGTTATTTTTTATATTCTAATCTATACATATAATAAAATTCTAAGTCAAATATGTACATTAAATATTTTTTGGGAAATCTAATTGAAATAGACATTATTAACGATACAGAGTCCGAATCTATAGTTTTTAGAATTTTTGTCTGTCTGTCTGTCTGTTACCGCATCACGAGAAAACCACTGGACAGATTTTGATGAAATTTGGTAAAATGATAGCTGGTTATCTGATTTCAATCTCTCATTTCAGACTTTTTGTATTTTTAATATTCTTTTAAATGTTTATTTTTAATTTGCTTATAAGGACTATACATAATAAGTTTGAACAAGTGTCGATTATATATTATATTTTTTATTTACTCTACATACCGTTACTCTTCTCTGTAACATTTTATTATAAGAGGCGATTTAGATCAGTGGAGCAGAAGAACTTTTTCTACTATAGTGTTTGCATAATCAATTGATAATATAGATCAATTTACATAAATAAATTTATTTAATAAGAAATAAAAAATTACAAATAAACACAAATCAACATTATTCTCCATCGGTTATAAATATTAAGAAAATAAATATTAAGAAAAACGGTTGTTTATGTCATAAAACTGCGTATTATGAAAGAATGTAGAGGAACATTAATGATGTGGAAACGAGTCCATAACGGTAGAATGACAGTGACAGTTATCAAATGTCACAGAGTTTTATCGCCGGATACAGACGAAAACTCGATTCCGATATGGCTGACCTTATAATTTATAAATATAAGAATGAAAATTTATTAACGAAAAAATAATCTTAATAGTTTACATAGGTACTAGTTTATACTAACGGGAAATGTTTATGAGTAATGTTGATTATATTTAGCTTATTTTACAATAGGTTATTGATCTAACTTAATGTCATTTATTTCTTAAATGAGCTAATAATGATACCTTGAATATTATTTAGAATATCGGTCATTTTGAAAATAATTTGTGGAGATGTTGATAAATTCTAACAGAGATAGTTTTTAAATAATATTTCAAAGAAGTTTTAGATATTTCGTTGTATACTTATAGTTTGTAAAAACACGAATGTGCCACAATGTACTAAACAATGTTAAAAGTTAGTTATTAGTGGTATTTAGTTATAATTCTGAATGAGACTTATCACTAAATATTGTATTTTTACTTTCTTTTGTGTAACAGAATCATCCACTGACGTCTTTATTCACTTTGACGATCATTGTTGGATACCGTTTTGTCTAACGGCACTGTCCCAGAGGCCCTAAGCTCCATGTTTATCTATTTGTACCATCTTATGAAAAACCATGAACTTTGCTAAGTTAGGAGTACAAAAGAAGATGTAAGATTATTTTTCAATAAGCTTTTTGAGCTATGGCGATAAACTTGTTTGTACAAAAATATATTTTTATTTTATAATCAAGTATTTAGATTTTTTGTTTTCAATTTATTCGTAGTAAGTTAATTTGTTAAGTTATATTTATTTTTTAAATAAAATTTAATTTTAAGACGCTTCTATTTATAGCATGTATAACATGTTAAGCTTTTTATTACTTGAAGAGAGATAGGCTAGATGGACATTATTTTTTACGTACATAAAATATTATACATATCCTATCGGCAAATGGCACTAAAATTATTTAAAACATAATTGGATATTTTAAATAAAAATTGTACATACCTGTGGGCGGAGAGTAGCGTGCCTGGAGTAATAATCATGTTGGTAGAAGTTAGACGGAGAGAGAGGCGGCCGATATTTCTTGTGGCCGTAGCCCAAAGTATCCATGGTGTGCATGGCTAAAGCTCATCACCTCGGTTTTTTCAACTTTAAAGTTTTATTCGTCACATAGTATCTTGAGCTGGAACAAAAGAAAATCTTTATAATTTTTTACAGCTCACAAGGTCTTATAACGTTTCAATTTAAATCGTCGAATATGCATAATCTATACATACATATAATAAAATTGTAACTAAGCCGAATCTGTATATTAAATATTTTTTGGAAAATCTTATTGAAATAGACATTATTATTGATACAGAGGCCGAATCTATAGTTTTTAGAATTTTTGTCGGTCTGTTTGTCTGTTACCGCATCACGTAAAAACCGCTGAAGGGATTTAGATAAAATTTGGTGTAATGATAGCTGGTTATCCGGGTCAACATATAGGATACTTTTTACCGCGGGAAAATATCTCATTTCTGAGAAAAAATACAAAAACTGCATTGTAAGAGTATACTAATATGTAATACAAATTTGGTTTTTTGTCATTCAGAAAATTTAACTCAAAATATCCCTAACTATCTTTACGTATTTATATATGTACCGTGTATGTTTATAAATTTATCGATGAGAACGAAAGAATACAGAAAGCAATTTATTATAGAAGGGTACCGGTTTGAATCCATTAAAATGCGTCTTGTTATCCATTGCCCACCGATGCTTGTACGAAGTATGAATTTAATACTTCTACGTCCTTTAAGCTTCATTCTGTCAAGAAAATTCTTGAGCGTTATACCCTGTTTGAACAATACAATAAACAACTGTTTTTGTGATTATAATATGGCATTTTACAACTTGAAAATTCCAGTAAGTATTTTACCAGAATTGAGATTGCATGTCAGGAATAAAGACAGAAAGAAATGTGTCGTACTTTTTTTAATACAATTGAAAATAAACATCAAGTCATCCGTGTTTTTGGGTGTGGTCTTATCTGACATCTCTAAAGAAATAAGTAGAAACGTAGGTATATTTGTAATATTATTATTGTTTTGCTATTGAAAATGTTTATAGAAGGCCTTTTGTATAAAGTACTCTAAAAATATAACAAAGTTATAACTATTTCGTAAAATTATATTTATAATGCTTAACGAACAAACTATTTTTTTTAAACACAAATTGTTACCATCTTAAATAAAACTATCTTTTCGGATTTTTTCCCGGAATTATTTGGATTTTTGGTTCCCGACGTTTCGAATGCTTTACAGCATTCATGGTCACGGGAGAGACTGAGGTGTTACATTTCTCGAAGGTATAGTTGTTACAGACAGCCTACCCACAATTAACAAAATGAAAATTTCACCAATTACCTTACAATATTTTTTAACTTTAAACATTTTTATAATTTTAATTAGTTTTAGAATTGAATATGGAATATTATTTATTTAATTTTGCTGGTATTATTATAATTATTACAATTTTAAAATATTAATTAGTTATCTATATTTAGTGTTGCCATTATTATATTTATTTATTTAAAATGTCAAATATTCGCGTAAATCTAAGAAAGTATTATGTTACCATCTTTTTTAAAAATAACACGAAATAAAAGGATCGCTTTTCACTCAATGGAATGTAGTCATGCATCGATTCAAGGTGAAGTGGATTGACTAAAATTACAGCTTGAATTTCTAACGGTTCTCGTCTACGAATGTACCCGGTATATCCGGTTGTCCCCTCTTGTTGCATTTACATAAATAACTAACAAACGAATCTCGATTGACCGGCTTTAAATTTGAACGGTCAAGTACCTGCCGCCAATAAATAAAACCTCACGAGACACTGGTCAAGGTGTAACTGTACTTAACAGCCGTGGTAATGATTTAAACATAGTATACGACTTGCTCTCTTTAAAAGTATCTATACATATGTAATTTCTTTAATATAATAATATATCAATAAAGAAATATGATAAAGGTTTTCAACTATTGTTAATTGTTATTATCTTTTTACTAAAAAACTAACTCAAAACGATTTTATAGGTTCCAATTGTCGAAAATAAACGAATAAAAAAGTTTTTAAATTATGAATAGCATTATTAACAAAAAGGGAAAGTAATATTATCTTTAAAAAAATATAAAAAACAGTAATAAAATTTAAGAAAATATGCCCATCATGAATTAAAATATTACTATCTAGATTTAAATGGTCTCGTAGAGTATTTAAATGTTGAGATTTGAGTCTCTGCTTCGCTATAAAATGCTTACGAATCCTTCGTTATACACGTAAGATAAATATTTTATTACACAAGCAATAATGTTGTGAAAAAAATATTGTACCAAAATATTCAAATTTAAAAGCCTTATAAAATATTTTGATACCTTTATTGGTGCCCAGAAGATAAGTACATACATATATATCAAAAACAAATCTATGCCATGGAAACCGTACACTTTTCCTGGATAAAACGTAGCATATATGCTATTCCAGACTAAAATCTATCTCTATGCTAAATATATCCCGATCCGTTCAGCCGTTCTGGCGTAATTGAGTAACAAACATCCAAACATTTAAACTTTCACATTTATAATATTAATGAGATAATAAAACTATGAGTTGCTTAGACTTATAAGTTATATAGCTAGTAAAAATTTGAACTTAAATTTTTTAAACATTGTTTTAGTTAGTAGGTACAATTGTGTACTAAAAAAATAAGAATGAGCTTCAGACTACCTCCTTATATCAATCATCATGTAATACAATAAAAACAGTATTGTAAAAATTAATTGATGATTGCTATCAGGAAGACTAGCCGAAGTTATTGACCCGTTAAATATAATAATAACTATTGATTGTAGGTTATTTTTATTAGTCAATCTTTATATGGAATTATCTTTATTAATTTAATAAATAAAATAAAAATAGCCTTTATTTCCTCTGACCTTTCTATATACATACAAATTTAAAGATATTTAAATTACATTTTTTTTTTAACTAATTTGTTCTTAATATATGTATCTTATATAACTTATATATTAACTAAGATTTATATTTATCAGCTACCGGGTCAGGCTGCCTTGCGACATAGGCCTCCTCAAATTCCTTCCACATTTGCCTATCCAGCGCTGTCCTTCTCCAGCCCTTAGGAAGATCGTCCTCCCATCTTTTAACCTGTCTCCCTCTACGTCTTTTTCCATTCCTTGGGTACCATTCTGTTACTTTTTTGGTCCACTTTCCCGTTTGTGTTCTCATCATATGACCTGTCCACTTCCATTTTAATGTTCGAGTTCTTACTCTCACGTCTGTTATTTTAGTGATGTTCCTGATTTTTGTATTTTTCCATTTATCTTCCAACCTCAGGCCCAACATACTCCTTTCCATTCCCCTTTGGCATACACCTAGCTTTTGTTCTGTTTTCTGTGTTAGTGGCCAGGTCTGACAGGCGTAGGTAAGACATGGAAGGATACATGTGTTATAAACCTTCCTTTTTTCTGAAATGGAAACAGATTTATTTTTCATAATTTCCCTTATGGACCAGTACCTTTTCCAGGTGTTGTTTACTCGCCTATCAATTTCCTTATTCGACAGATCTTTTGCAGATATTACTTGGCCAAGGTATATATATTCGTTTACGTATTCGATCTCTTCTTCGGCCACCTGTACTGCAACTTTGTTCTTGTTTGTCAACAATTTGGTTTTACTAGTATTCATTGTTAATCCTGCCTTTTTACTTTCCGTTGCTAGTTGTTGTAACATTATTTGTAGAGTAACAGGATCTTCTGCGAACAAGATGAGATCGTCTGCGAACCTAAGGTGGTGTAATTTTTCTCCGTTTATATTAATGCCGAAGTTATCCCAGTTGAGTTGCCTAAATATATTTTCCAAGACCGCGTTGAATATTTTTGGTGACAATGGATCTCCTTGTCTAACGCCTCTCTGAATTTTAAATTGATCACCTATACTTTCTAGTTGTACCTTTGCTGTGCTATTCTCATAAATTTGCTTAATTATCCTTATGTATTTACTCTCCACTCCTTGATTTTTTAATGAATCCCATATGTAGCTATGCTTCAAAGAGTAGAAAGCTTTATTATAATCCACGAAAGCCAAGTAGTACGGGCAGTCATATTCGTTGCATTTCTCAATTATTATTAATTTAATATATGTACTTTAATAAACATAGTTATCGCATCCAGGATTCGAAAATTTATTCTTTATATTTTACACCATACAAATCTATTTTTGTAACACCTTATCAATCGTTATCAACTATCTATACATATGAGAAAATTGTAAATAAGCCGAATCTGTACATTAAATATTTTTTGTAAATCTTATAGAAATAGACATTATTATCGATACAGATGCCGAATCTATAGTTTTTATAATTTTTGTCTGTCTGTCTGTTACCGCATCACAGAAAAACCACCAGAGGGATTTTGATGAAATTTCGTATGATTATAGCTGGTTGTCTGGGTCAACATATTGGACATTTTTTACCACGGGAAAATGTCTTATTTCTGAGAAAAAATAAAAAACTGCAAATTTAAGAATATTAATATGTAAAACCTAAGAATTTGGTTTTTGGTCATCTGAACGCGGGCGGAGCCGCGGGCAATGCTAGTACTCATATAATTGTTTAATGACAGTACAGAAATAAATAGCTAAAGATATAAATAGTTAGCTTTTAATATCGTATAAATTGACTGCGAATGGAAATGACATTGTTTCTAATTTCTAACTCAAAACATAAAGCCCTTATGATTATTTGCGGGTAGTTTGCACTTTGCATCGTTAGCACGTATCGTTACTCAAGCGGGAACCTTGCTCTGGCAGTTGACTCACGCAGCGTGGGAAATAATCGCTGATTGTGTATCAGACCTTCATACGAAGGCGATAAATTAAGTGTGTATGTCTTCTTTAATTGATAAGTAAACATGCTATCATAGTAGAGCACTAGTACTTACAATAAAGAAATTACAAACATACTAAATTATATCTATACATATAATAAAATTCTAACTGAATCGAATCTGTACATTAAATATTTTTTTGGAAAATATTATTGAAATAAACATTATTATCGATACAGAGGCCGTATAGACTATAGTTTTTAGAATTTTTGTCTGTCTGTCTGTCTGTCTGTTACCGCATCACAGAAAAACCACAGGAGGGATTTTTATGAAATTTGGTATGGTCATAGCTGGTTATCCGGGAAAATATCTCATTTCTGAAAAAAAATACAAAAACTGCAATGTAAGAGTATATTTATATGTAAAAACAAATAATTTGGTTTTTGGTCATCTGAACGCGGGCAGAGCCGCGGGCAATGCTAGTATACAATACAAATGTACACTTAGTGATTACTGTACAAGTTATGTACGCGTGGAATAGAGGCAAGAATGCTAGCCGCATTTCCCCGTTGAACTGCAATACCGATTCTTTGGGCGAAAAATGCGCCAGCCCTCCTGTCACCAGTAGAGGTGACAAGACGAGGTGTTATGTCTTTGAAGAAGAGCTTAGCACTTTGACTCCATGGGCCAAGGGTTTCTGCAGCAAATGGAATAAATAGTTGATAGTGCACTAGCTGATTATTATCATCGTATACATATTTATTTCTTTGAAATATTTTAATATCAGTAAAATATTACAGAGAGAGATTTTAAAAAGGCAAAAGTAGAGTCCCATAGATTCTTAATTCATATAAAACAAAGTAGATAAATTTTAAAATTGTGTTGTCTATAGCTTAATAAATATTAAATTCTGGCTTGGTTATTCAACGAGCTTTTTAAAACTCACTATTACTCAGGGTTAGGAAGTCAACTCAAAGCCAATGTCAATGTCACCTTTCTACTTGCGTGCTTATCGGCCATTCTTGTATTTAATGCTTGATATGAATGCTTTACTTTTGAATTAGGTTAATATATTATTATATGTAGGTATGAATTCACTAGTGTTTAGTGTGTTTTACAAGAGAAAGTACCACTTAATGTGCCGGGAAAAGTGGCCTAAGATCAAGGATCAAACACATCGATTCATAGAATTCCTAGAAACCAATAAACACATTTTAGAAATTTCGATTTCATTTAAAATCCTGGGTTACATTTACTTATAAAGTAACATTATAGATCTAAGAAATATTTTAAAATGTACGCAAAATATACGTAAAAGCATACAAATTTTAAACTTTTGTTTCTTTTATATTTTTGTTTAGTTAATTTGTTTTTTTTTTAACTAAAAATAAGTAATTTATAATATTTTTGTAATTACATTAAAATTGTAAAAAATAAACAGTTCATTGAACAATTTTGAATGAATAAAAGCTAAAACAATATTCTAAAATCATATACTGACAACATCAATTAAGTTAACCAATCTATATATCTATACCTACATACAATAAAATTGTAACTAAGCTGAATCTGGGCGTTAAATATTTTTTGGACAATCTTATTGAAATATACATTATTTACAGAGGCCGAATCTATAGTTTTTAGAATGTTTGTCTGTCTGTCTGTCTGTCTGTTACCGCATCACAAAAAATCCACTCGAGGGATTTTGATGAAATTTGGTATGGCGATAGCTGGCTTCCGGGTCAACATATAGGATATTTTTTACCACGGGAAAATATCTCATTTCTGGGAAAAAATACAAAAACTGCAATGTAAGAGTATACTAATCTGTAAAACCTAAGAATTTGGTTTTTGGTCCTCTGAACGCGGGCGGTGCCGCGGGCAATGCTAGTTGTTATATAAGGCTGTCTGATGTATTCTTATGAACAAACAATTTTTAAGAAATGAAAATAACGAAATATAAATCGTTATGTCGCAATATTTTATGGGATTATTGAACTTGAGCTATTCATCGTTCTTATCATTTTTCCATATTATTTGCATGTATTTACTCACTAGGTCAAGCTTGAGTGTTGATCCGTGGCGACTGGCTTATAAATAAAAGTAAGTGGGTGAGCTAACGCGAATTGTTGCGGAATTCGGACCTCTACGGTACTCTAAGCACGTGTTGGGCACTAATAAGCAAATAATAGTTGCATTTGCATATTTCTTGGATCATAAAAAACAAAAGTGTGCTGTGCAGTAAGGGTTCCGTGCCACCAATATATATATATATATATATATATATATATATATATATATATATATATATATATATATATATATATATATATATATATATATATATATATATATATATATATATATATATATATATATATATATATGTATATATATATAAGTTGTATTTATTGACAAACAAGTAACTGAAAATATCCCATGACTTACTTGACACTTGACGTACACTTGACGTACGTTATTTAAAATATTTTTTTTACTACTAAATAATGGCCATTTTTTTTATTACTCCGCAAGTAAAATGCGGAAAGACTGACATGACGAAACTAAAAAGTCTTCCGTTTTTCCCTATTAGATATGGAACCCTAAAAAGAAAAGGAAATAATACAATTAGTTTAACAAAAATATTACTTAATAACATTATTATATAAGCTAACTTTGAACGACACATACTGTACTTGTACCATATATCCGCCATTTAATATTACAATTACACAAAACAAAAACACAGGATTACAAAAAACTAACCCATACTATAAATAATAAGTATAACAAAGAGCCGCAATCATGTACCGTGAAGTAGCGTATGTAGCGTAATCATGATAATTCCAAATGACTCTTCTATACTATTATTATAAAGAGGTAAAGTTTGTGAGTTTGTAAGATTGTAAGTTTGTGACATTGTAGGGAGTAATCTCTGGATCTAATGAACCGATTCAGATGAAATTTGGTAAGAAGATAGTTTGAGACCCTGGGAAAGACATAGGGATCTTCATCAATTAAGGGAGTGAAAATTGGGATGAAAGTTTGTAATGGGAAGCAAGCTAGGGACGAACCCAAGCGAAGTGAGGGTGAGTCGCTAGTTTAATACAAAATTAAGACCTACAAACTGTGCGTCCTGCAATTATATCAAATTATATCAGTGAGGCGTTTTGAGCTACAAAATTCACCTATGCGATCAATGAACTAAAATGAGAACATTAATATTTACTCCCTTCTATATAAACTTATATTTACTTTATAAAATGGAAAATCGCGTCTTTTTACCCGACCGCGACGAAGCATAGAGTTATACATATGTCTAACCTGTACCTATATGTATGTTCAGCCTTTTACTTCCCCGTAACTCATAAACCGATTTTAATAAATCGAGCTACGTAACAAAACTAAGAGTTTTAAGAGGCTATCACACAAATGAATGTGAGTTCAAATATTACTTATACGTTTAAAAATAATTTAGGATAACAAATTGTTAAACAAACCTCAAATTATCTTATTGGCCAATACTAACAATTTACAGCTAGAAAAAAAATAAATTAATTATTTACAGCTTTTTAGCTATTGAAGCACAATTTATTTTACATTATCTTTAACGTTTATTTTTTTATAAAATTTTTTGAAAGAAGTTTTTAAGATTTGGACGGGTATCTAAGGTATTTCCTGCTGCTGCGATCACGACTCAATAGTCTTGATACCAACATCACGACGACTGTCGTCCTCGCTGGGATGGTAAGAACCATTGACCTTGACAATGACGTCATGCCTGTAATTCTAGCTTGCAGGCCATTATCTCAATTGCCTAATAGAAGAGCCTCGCTTAGCAGAATGATTACACTATTTTAATCACATATAAAAAAAAACGTGTTTGAGGATAGAGTCAAAGATTTGTCAAAATGTTAGAAGAATTGCTTTAAAAATATTATAATGAAATCTAGATGCAGACATAAAAAGTGACTTTTTTGCTATAACGTAACTTTCATGGACAGTTTTAGTCTACTAAAAAGTATAGAGATTGAGATTGATGCATTCACAAGTTTCACATTATGGTACTACGTAGTTTATTGAATCTATACATATAATAAAATTGTAACTAAGCCGAATCTGTACATTAAATATATTTGGAAAATCTTATTGAAATAGACATTTTTATCAATACAGAGGCAGAATCTATACTCGCAGTTCATAGATTTTTTGTCTTTCTGTCTGTCTGTTACCGCATCACAGAAAAACCACTGGAGGGATTTTGATGAAATTTGGTATGGTGATAGCTGGTTACCCGGGCCAACATATAGGATACTTTTTACCGCGAGAAAATATCTCATTTCTGATAAAAAATACAATAACTGCAATGAAGAGTATAGTAATATGTAAAACCTAAGGATTTGGTTTTTGGTCATCTGAACGCGGGCGGAGCCGCGGGCAATGCTAGTGACATACATATATATATATATATATATATATATATATATATATATATATATATATATATATATATATATATATATATATATATATATATATATATATATATATATATATATATATATATATATATATATATATATTTATATATGTAGTTAAATATTTTTTATTTTACTGTTTTTAACAAAGTAACCTATTTATTAACCATCTAATAATCTACTTTTATTTTTTTTTATATTATTTATAACATTAAAAACAGACAATTTTTCTCTTTTAAACATTAACACCCTTCTTTTACGGAAAACTATGAAGACGGTAATCGTTTCCATGAAGTATTAGTACTTATAGTATATTGCAAGTCTCATAAACTAAATAAAGCAAATAAATTAAATTTTAGTACGACATTATGACGACCGTGATGTCTGAAAAAACACTGTCTACTACACTGGATGTTGCGGGTTTGATTTCCGCAACTGGCGATTCTTTATATATATTACACACCGAACACACAGTAAGATAAAAAAAATTGTTTTTACAAGTAATACATGTAATTAAAATTACATTTTTGCTGAAACGACAAAAACGTAAATTATGATTATATTAAAAGATATTATGTTAAAAAATTCCATATCTATATTTCATTCATCATCGTCTCATCGTGAATAACAGATTGGATATGCATCGGTAACTGTACATGGACAATAAGGTACCCATGACGTAAGAGAAAAAGAGCTATCAATGTGAGAGTAATTTATGAAGCGGTCGACATTAACATTCAATGGGAAACGGTTGTGACACGTAATGCTTCTTGAATTTTTCTTTTATTAGACAAAAGTTTGTTAGCATTTCTTAAATTTTAACAGACAATTAAAGTATAAAAAACAAAAAAAAATACGATTATATAGAAACTCTTTCATTGTATTTATTAGCGTTAAATATAGTTAATTTTTACTTTATAACATTTATAATTTTGCTTCATGATTTTTATTTATTTAAAATAAAATAATCATAGTTAAAAATAATAAAGGCAGTGGTAGCCCAGTGGTAACGCGCTCGCTTGAGAAACCGAGTGAAGCGAGTTCAAATCCGGGGTCTCGCACCTCTGATATTTTCATGTGCGAATCATTTCCAACATGATTACCACTTGTCTTAACGGTGAAGGAAAACATCGTGAGGAAACCTGCATGTCTTAGAAAACTTAGCAAGTTTTCGAAAGACATGTGAAGTCCGCCAGCCCGCACTTGGCCAGCGTGGTGGACTATGGCCTGATCCCCCTCGTATTGAAGGGAGGCTCGTGCCCAGCAGTGGGACGTTAAAAAGGGCTGAATACAATCATAGTTAGAATTAATAAGTTCATGAAAAAATTTTTGAATGTGAACGTAAATTAACAAGTTAACCTTAATATATTCGTATAAAATTATTACTACAATATATTCACTTTGTATATTAATGAATAATTAAATTATGGAAGTTGATCTATTATAATATACAAAATCTTGACATTTGCTATATAACATATATCATTTTTAGTAAACATCAAGTAACTTCCCTTAAGATCAGATCAAATTGATCTGAGCCCAATTGGTCCGCTTAAAAACAACTAATCAATAAATCTTCAAATTGAATTTCCCATAAATTTACTAATAATGTTGTATACATATATTAAAAAAATTATCCTGTTATGTATAAATATGAAAAAATAATTCATTTCAGGCAGGAATTCTAGTGTCTCTACCTCTAAATAAGTGCTCTTGACATCGGCAAATAATCTAAATCTTTGCTATTCAAATATCCTTACTGAATATAAGAAACTTTTTTCAATTGTAGAATGACACAGGCTACTTTTTATTCTAGATCGAATCTTTCCAAAAAGTAGAGCACTTGATTGATACAAAGATGTGTCATAGATATATAGGCTATTAGAGTTCAAGGATAAAATTAAAACTATATTTACTAAAATCCATATTTCTATCTTTACTCTATTTTGCTTCTCTTATATAAAACTGGTATTCATAACAAAATTGTAAACAATATAGTCAATTTATATCATAGCTACTAGCCACTCACCCTTGCTTCGCTCGGGTTCGTCCCTGCTTGCTTCCCTATACAAACTTTCATCCCCATTTTCACCCCCTTAAGGGATGATTTCCGGGATAAAAAGTATCCTATGTCTTTTCCAGGGTCTCAAACTATCTTCTTAACAAATTTCATCTAAATCGGTTTAGTAGATCCAGAGATTACCCTCTACAAGGTCACAAACTCACAAACTTTACCTCGTTATAATATTAGTATAGATAAGTAGTAGAAAAAAAACATAAACATTTTAGTAATTTTATTTTAATTCTAGATTTAAGTTAACTTCCTAATCGCACCATACAAACAAGTTAGTGATGGCTTTAGATACTCCTCTATTTTTGTTGTTTTTTAAGGATCCTTCGTGCCCATGACATTCTTTGATCAGGACTTTAATACACTAAATCTTTTCGTTTGATACAATGTAATAAGAATTCAAGCATTAAGCACAATTATAAGCTTATATCTACGCATATACACATAAATCGGTTTAAGCAGTTAAAATGCTTATATTAAAATCTATTTCTAAGTAATTTTTTGAAGTATTTTAATAATAACAGCATGTTAACATATGCTTTGTGTTGCATTATTCCGAAATTAAAAAATAAATAAAAACTTATGAATTCCTTTAGTAATGGCGGGTGATCATAAGGCGAATCGCTGAGGGCTTATTTTCTTTTACAATCTGTATTGGTTGGGACGTCTGAATGGGACCGTCCGATTAAACATTAAATTAACCGGCCTGATAAATGTGTTTCAGCGATTGGATAAAACTGACACTTTGCTTGAGAAACTTACTAATGACCCACAGTTTATCTCGACCAACGTTTGCATATACGATTAAAAAAGGTATACCTTAATTTAATTTTGACCACACATTTGGCTCAGTTTGTGTTGACCCTACTCGCTGTGCTAGCGGTCGCGGGTTCGAGTCCCGCTGGGGTCATTAATTTGTGTGATGAGCACAAATGTTTGTACTCCAGTCGTGGGTGTTTATATTTATAATATGTATGTATTTAAAGTTATATGTATGTAGTGTATCAACTATCTGGTATACATAACACAAGCCTCGTAGCTTACCATGGAACTAGATGGTGCTGTGTCATAATGTCCTGACATATTTATTATTATTATTATTATTTATTATAATTTAAATTATTTCCCTAATATTATATTCGACGTAGCTTGTGACATTTAAATAGCCTCCATACAAATATTACGTATTGTACTTTATTAGCACCTACTACAAGGTGTAACAGGAAATTCTTAATAAATAAAAATTAGATAAATTTATAACAGTACATTTATATTTAGTAAATATCTTACAGATGTAATTAAAATATCAAGAGGATAACTTAGATATATAGATAAATAATTCATAGATAAGGGTATGAATTAAACTCTAAGTGACTTTATTTTTATTAATAACGTAACAAACATAAAAGCTACTATAAACAAAATTGAACATTAAATAATAAAAAAAATAATTAAATTGTCTATGCAAGGAAATCATTTATTTTACAAATATGCATCGGATACAAAACTTGCCAACACATGAGTCAACCGGCGATGTAGTTTACCTTAATTAATGTAATTTGTCTGCTGTGTTATAACGGAATAAAATGTTGTACAGATTTTCATTTTATTACATACGCAATAGGTTTTTATTTATAAATAAAATCTCTATCCGCTTATATATTAGCATGATGATGATGTTCTCCTGACCGATTCCGGCCACGGCGGCCAGTCTCATTGAGACTAGCCAACTGCGCAGGAGATATTATAGTGCACAAGTGTACGCGCAGACACAAGTGCACTCTCTATTCCTGTCACTCTCATACTCCGATGGGACGACTACTCGACACGACCGGTGAGAGTGTCGGCGCAGGACCGACGGCTTTACGTGCTCTCCGAGGCACGGGGGTGAAACACCGCCAACTTCCCAACTCCGGGCTATTACTGAGTAAATTGAGTCTTTCTATACAGAAAGACTCAATAACTAAACTTGGCCCGACCCGGGACTCGAACCCAGGACCTCCAGGTGTGCAGCCGTACATGCTAGCCGCTACACCACCGAGGCAGTTAATACAAGAGCTCTAACATAAACCAGATAATTTTCTATACAATATATTTATACCGAGTTAATCAATGAATTAACAAAATTAATTTCGATTAAATTTTTCAAATGAATTTATAAACATAAATACCACATAATGATTAATATTATATGCATGACGAACATCAGCACGATCCAACTAAGTTGCTACGGCCTCTCATTATTGTATTACTTTTTGTTTTCAAATAGTTATCTGTAATTATACATCTTAAAACTAGTTACATAACATACATACATACGAATATGATACAATTATAAGATAATACACCCGTACAGTGTACTATACAGGTTCCATATCTCATAGGCTTCGTTGATGTCTTTTTAAGGTAGCTACGTATAACTTTGGTTATTGAGAAAAAAACACTTGATCGGACTATATTTATCGATGTAATATTTATTGTCATTTTTATATTTTATTTATCGTATTTCGTAAAGTCTACAGCGGCTTTTAGTTTATACTTAGTATTCAATACTGTACTGGAATACGTGACCCAAAAACTAATAGAATTTCGTTTTTATATTCAGATGAATTAAATAAAGCTCTCCTTTTTAAACGACGAGTATGTATCTCGAATACATATTTATTTGAAATATTATTCACTTTCAAAAGTACATTATTTCTTAGTCATATTTTTAAAAATTCATTGAATAACACAAAACCTGAAGGTTTCTCGAGTTCAATGGCACCATACATAGTTACAATACTTACAACCTGAAGTTTTAATATGGTTACTAATTAATTGATTTGTATTAATCGATAGTCTACACGTATTCAATTAAAGTTATGGCTCGAATGTCCGTTATTTTAATAAAAACTAACTCACCATCAGAATAATATAGAGTCACCAAACTTCCAGTTAAACCGTTTTAAATGGATCTCAACAAACACTTCACTAGAGCTGTAGTTCGTTTATTTGTTCATAAAAACAATTGTGTGCCAGTTAAGTCGCATCCGTCGTTTATGTTCGAGTGCGCCCGAAACACGCCAGACTACCACGCGGTGATACCGACTTGAGGAGTGTGCGCCTGCGCAGCGCTTGAACGTTGAACTGGCGTGCTAACCCGTCCGTAGAGAGATGCACACCGCGCAAGAGCAGCGATATTAACATTAACTACCTTTCAGACATAACGGGGTCGTCAAAGCTAAGCGAAGCGCACGCAAAACGATAGAAAACCGCAAAATGAATTAAACTATTCTGTTTCACCGAAATGTGAGATAGCCTAATTGATCGCTTGATAATAATTAATGTGTCTGAGAAATGTTAGTTTTTATTTGACTGAAGATAATATATTTTTTATGAATAGTGTTATCAAAAAATAGAGGTTGACAAAATGTAAGTATAATATAAAATGATTATAATGCCAACAGAATGTTTATTGTATAAACAATTGTTAAGTAGAGGTATTGTAAGCATCAATAAGTCGCAAAGGCAATATTAGCGACATCCTGTGAATATCCTAGGCGCCCGGCCGTCGAACCCTGGACGCACACCCGGTCGCTGCCCACCACCGTAATAGAACAACCACACTCACACAACCTTACAACTTTTAATCCAAACTATTAGCAATATTATTCTTTATTATGTGGTATTAAATAAAATACACATAAAATTACTTGTCCCGATGTAAAAATATATGTAACTTACTTCATCCTAAAATACTTTTAGAATTATGTGTAATCATGATTATAATTTAATTATGATATCTGTATTTAAATCAATAGCTCATTCACAAAAGTTTACATCAACAATATGTAAGATAAGTACGTACCTTGGTTTGTTAAAATAACAAAGATATTTTTTTTTAAATTGTATTTGTGGATCACATGCGAAATATTTGGCTAAAATAATATTATAAGACTTGTCGATCCTTTTAACTTCCTTGTCGTCGGGTCATTTTACTAGCAATGCTATTGGCTAGGCAAACATTACGTTTAACAACGTACCATAAACTAAGCTTTCTTCTAAATAATAATATAAATAATAAATACACGTATATTGGCACTCTGCAATCATACTGTTACAACGTCTTTACATAACATGTTTTATTAAAAAGTTATTTTTTACTAACTTATATTTTTTACTAATTTAAATACTATAGTCTATTTTGAGCAAAACAACAAACAATCAAGTAGGAACTTGTTACGAAATATTGGGCTTTGAAACATAAGTGGTAATTAATATAAATCTACAATGTAAGTAAGTGACTGGTATTAATTAATATATCTGATTAAAAAAAATATGAAAAATTTTTAAAAATCAGATTAATTCGATACAAGGAAACAAGAGTTGTACAAAGTTCTCTTAAACAAACAATTTCTAGAAAACCTATCGTTTCCCTGTATTAAACGTGCTTATAATATTCGGTGTTTAATCTATTGTTCTAAGTAGTGCTGTGAGATGGCATCTAAAATGAACTGGAAAGTAGTAGGGTTGATCCAAGTGAGTCCTGACGGGGTCTCTGAAGGCTCAATGCTCCTAGCGTTCCTGCCGACGGTACGTTCTAGGAAATAGTCATCGTATTCCATGCTGTAGTCGGGCAGAATAGGGTTGAATTTCGCGTAGTAAATAGCCGACAGACACGCGTACAGTAGCAAGGCAGCAGTGAATAGCTAAAACATAATAAATTAAAATTAAAATAATTATTAAATAATAAAAAAAATAGTAAAATAGTATAGTTAGTCTCATTAAAGGGCAACAATATAGTTCAAAAAATGTATCATTGTATTTCAAAATTTATTGAGTTCAAAAGGATATTTATTCAATGTTTATTCATTTATTCAACTATTGTTGAATGAATAAACATTCTTAAGCAATTATAAATAATTGTTTCATAGATACTCCGTAAACACAGTAAACTTATGTAATTGATAATTTATACCGTAAAGCTATTCAGCCTAGAGATGTGAACTTGACAAAATTATCGATAGTGGAACGGTTCAATTGATATTATCAATGAAAAAATGTAAATATTTTCCTTTAGTAACAAATTTATAATAAAAAAACACTGGATATCTATATCTATATTATATATATATATATATATATATATATAATAAAATTCTGAGTCAAATCTGTACATTAAATATTTTTTTGGAAAATCTTATTAAAATATACATTATTATCGATATAGAGGCCGAATCTATAGTTTTTAGAATTTTTGTCTGTCTGTCTGTTACCGCATCACAGAAAAACTACTGGACGGAATATGATGAAATGTGGTATGGTGATAGCTGATTATCCGGGTCAACATATAGGATACTTTTTACCGCGGAAAAATATCTAATTTCTGAGAAAATATACAAAAACTGTAATGTAAGAGTATACATACTAATATGTAAAACCTAAGAATTTAGTTTTTGGTCATCTGAACGCGGGCGGAGCCGCGGGCAATGCTAGTCTATCATAAAGGTAATTAAAAACATTTAATATACGTCAAGTGAACATAAAGGTATATATAATGCTAGAATTAAAAACATAATATTTGGTATCTGCTTAGGTAAATATGTATTCTTGCCTGGATACGTACCAAAAAAAATATCTAATCTATTATTCGTTTGTTGAAAAATAATTATTATTTTTTTATCTTAAATATTTCATTCATTTGTTATTTGTGGGTAGGCTGTCTGTAACAAGTATATAACGCCTTTGAGACGTCTATAACCTTGACCATGATTGCTGTAAAGCATTCGAAACGTCGGGAACCAAAAATCCAAATAAATCCGCGAAAAAAAGATAGTATCATTTAAAATGTTAAATATTCCAACGAGTATACTAGAGCTATTTTTGGAAATGACAAATTTAATGCTAAACCACTAATTGATATTTTATCTCTTTCAGATCTTATATCATTCGTCATTAGATAACATAATTAATTACTTGAACGTCATACAATTAATATAGCAAATAACTTTTCCAGACTATCTAACGGTAGAAGTGATAATAAACATTTTAAAATGCAGTACTACTATCGTATTAAAACTTTTCCTTTTTTTAACATTAAATTACTTACGATTTACAGTTTAACCCCTTTCAATAATTTAAAACAAATACGTAACACCTTTTATTAATATTATACACAAGAAAATACTACAATATTAGTATATTTTTTAATGGTAATCAGTGACAAACGAGCAGACAGCCCACATGATGGAAAGCGGTACCTGTCGCCCATAACACCTACGGTTCATGCACTTAGGTTTTATGTAACAAAAATGCAGAACCGCAGGTGCGTTGTCACTGTGAGGACTAAGATGATATGTCTCTTGCCTGTAATTGCGCTGGCTACCTTATCCTTCAAACCGGAACACAACAATGCAATAAGTGTTGCATGGCGGGAGAAATAGATAAGGGGGTGGTAACCATCCAGTCGGACTCCTCAGGCTTGACAGAGTCCTACCATCGGTAAATTATAAGTACACAAAATACAATAACGAAAATTCAAAGGTATATTTTCAAATGAAATATGGAAAAGAAGCTTTGTGCTTAGTTCAATACCACGACCCGCACGCGTTTATTCAATACTCGACGTTACGACGTTGTACCTCGCGGTGTTTAAACAGTGAAATAGTTAAAAAATCCAAGGTAAAAGGATAAATATTAAGGTTGATAGAACGAACGGATAAGGATTCCTATTTTGTTTTTCTTATAAGCTAAAACTAAAACTTTACGAGTGTATCCTGTGCGTCCGTTATACAATAAAAAAAACTTTAAATTTAAAGCTTATTTCCTGTAGCTTTTAATATATATATTTACCAAGTTTAGTATATTTTTCTATTAATTTTACATTAATTTATTTAATATAAATCAGTTATAGATTAATTATTGAATCTTTAAATTAAGAAAATGTGCTTGTTTCAATTTTTGCTATAGTTTTGTCTTAGGAACGTAACTAGATAACTGAATGATGTTATGTTTAGTGTAAGAATACATGTTTTAATACCATACGAAAATTAAATATTTAGCCCATAATTGTAGGAATTTGAACTTGCTTGACATTTAATGTTGTTTTGTAAATGTCTCATAAAATAATCTATAATATTGAAACGCAATCCTAGAGTTTAGAGCATACTAGCATTGCCCGCGGCTCCGCCCGCGTTCAAATGACCAAACACCAAATTTTTAGGTTTTACATATTAATATACGCTTACATTGCAGTTTTTGTACACAGACAGACAGACAGACAAAAATTCTAATCAAATCAAATCAAAATATTTATTCAGCATTAAATTATTACAATTTTTTAGTGAACGTCATGAGTCTACTACCAGTTCGGAAAGAAGAAGCCTCAGACCTGAGAAGTACTGGCGAAAGAAACTCAGCGGGACCAATATCTTTTCTTAAAGTATAATCTTTTTTTTTAAAGTAAAATTATATTTTACAATATTTCTATCAAGTTGAAGTAGCCTGGAGGCGATCATTTCATTCCCAAAGTGTGCCATCTTCTATAAAATCATTTATTGTATAATAGCCTTTAGCACACAAACGTTCTATAACATTTTTTTTTAATTTGGCGATAAAAACTATAGATTCGGCCTCTATATCAATAATAATGTCTATTTCAATAAGATTTTCCAAAAAATATTTAATGTACAGATGCGGCTTAGTTACAATTTTATTATATGTATAGATTAGTATCATGTAGAAACTCATTTGAGAGATAAAATAATTGACATCTATCTATTATCTTTTTGCCTTGACGAAATCACTAAATATGTACGCGAACTAATATATTATATAGACTCGTTTTTTTGAGATATGTGCAACAATCTCCTTACATTAGGATAAACAATTACACGCCAATTTAACATTACTTGTCTGTCGAAACAAAAAAAAAATAAGGAAACTTTGGAAGACACAAAGAAGAAGCACTTAAAATATGACCGTGAATAGATATCACGATCCCATACAACTGTTGTACTAACGACCTGTTCCGATAATTAAATTGCACTAATCTAAATTATATAGAAAAAATAAGTACGTGTAGTATATACGAGTCGGCATATATTTTTTATCCCTAGATATGAAAATACTATGAAATTGGTAACTGCTTCAATACACGGTTTAACTTTAAGTACTTCCGTTTAAGATGATGTTGAGACTAGCCAACTGCGCAGGAGATATTATAGTGCACAAGTGTACGCGCAGACACAACGTGCACTCTCTATTCCTGTCACTCTCATTCTCCGGTGGGACGACTGCTCGACACGACCAGTGAGAGTTAAGGCGCAAGACCGACGGCTTTACGTGCTCTCCGAGGCACGGGGGTGAAACACCGCCAACTTCCCAACTCCGGGGTGTTACTGAGACTTACTATACAGAAAGACTCAATAACTAAACTTGGCTCGATCCAGGACTCGAACCCAGGACCTCCGAGTGTGCAGCCGTACATGCTAGCCACTACACCACCGAGGCAGTTAAACTTCCGTATATAATATTATGGTGACCGCCATAAAAACTATGTCAATGCTAAAGTCATAGACTTCAGCTCACCAGAGTTTGGTCGTAAGACAACGGAATTGCTGTTTTTGTGGTAAAAGACAAATCACGCTAATAATTTTTCGCTACGATGCGCTACAATGCATTTAAGGCCAAAATTATTGTTAGTTGTAGCAATTGTTATATTTAATTTTTTTAAATAGGATATTTATATAAATAAAGAATTCAATAAAAATATATTTTATGTATGAATAAAGCAATCTCTGTGTAAAATTACCGCGTTTTTTCTGCGTAAACGTCTCATAATCAAATTTATAAAAATTGAAATTGTTTATTGAATCGCAACAGTCTTAAAAATAATAATTAAAGAATTAATACAACAGTCTTAAAATAAAAGTATCGTACCTGAAATACACTCCAGAATTTGAAAGAGCCCTCGTTAATGATCCAGTCATAGTATCCGGCCCATGGGTCGGTGTATCTGCCCTGCTTCACTGGCTTGGCGGTGGTTGTGTGGTCATGGTCATCGTCATGGTCGTGATGCTCATCGTAATAATCCTCAAATCCTCGTCCAATGCCGCTCGTCGCATTCTTACCATTTCGTCGCAACTGAAATGTAGAAGATTATTCGCAATCAGAATCTTTTAACAACTAATTTTCATTAAACATCATCACACATCACATATCACAGTTAAAACTGTGAGCGACCGAGTTTCGCTCGGCGTTTTTCGGAAAAGATATAAAAAACGCGTTTTTTTAGAAATGTTACCTATAAAGATAAATTTAAAGAGCAAAACCTCATCTAAATACAAAATATACAAGAATTGCTCATTTCATAGTAAGTATAAAATATATGTATATTATAAAAGATATGAGAGTAAAACAGATATATATTTATTAATTAATTACTATTAAGAGTAGAAATTCAAAAAACTCTAAGAGTTGTTTACAGAATAAGATTGCAAATAGTATTTATTATATTCATCATTGTCATTATCAAAAGAGGAGGCATAGTAACAGATGCTAAGCATGCTAAGTTTATTTTTCAAAGAAAGGTGTGAAAATTTTATATATAAATAACATGGGACATTTGGGCTTAGTGTAGACAATTAGCGTTGTGCCCCGGTCACCTAGTTCAGTCGATGCCGTTATTGTGCCCTTATTTTACAGTTTCGCGACTGTAGTCAATGCATTTCTAGTTTTGTAACAATAATATATTTTTTTTTCTATTTTATTTATCTGATTTTGTATAACATAAGTTTAAATACATTCATTACATAGTAATCATGCACATTTTTTGATAATTGAACATTATGCGTATTATGGTTTTTAAATCGGTATGTATACTTAATGAAATTCCAAAATTATGTTTTAACTCTAAATGTTAAGTTAGACAATTTAATATTATAAGATATTCCGAATTTAACGGGTTTTTTATTTCTTTTAATATAAATCTTACCTGTGCCTTGAGTTTTAACTTTAATATTTTTATATATTCGAAGAAAAGTGTGAGTACCTATTTAAATTATAAAATATATTTATTTATAAAACTAACCTGAACTGCAGTGCTATTTGTGCTGCTGGCCGGCAAAGATGATCTGGATCGATTTTTGTTAATTTTTCTTACGACATCAAGAGCGGTTCGGAAGACATTGAGAATCAGCTCCGACGTTGACATGCCTGAACTTGACGTATCTTCTTCAACGTCATCAATTTCGGGATTTGATTCTTCTTTAGTATAAGTGGAACTATTGATTAAAAAAAAAATATTATATAAACACAAAAAACTGAAATATATTTTTAAATACTCTTTTTACATGGAGTAGATATTTTAAAACTAATATATCAACATAAAAACATATTTTTTTTTTAATTAAGCCTTGAAAGTTTGTACATTGTACAGAGCTTTAAGCTTGAGCTTTTATACCGTCTATCATATCTTTATTACGAAATAAGCATTATTACAAGAATTAATTACTGAATACTTACTGAAGCGGTATATATTTATATTTTGTAGCGGGTGGTGTGAAGGGCGTCGCGATGTCGTACCGCGCTGCGCTCGCGCTCGCGCCGGTCGCCCAGAGCGCTAGGGCGACCACCCCTACGACGACGAGACCGTGCACTGACATCGCGATTAAACCTTTTGCCATTACTAAATAAACTAATTTGTATTATAAAATAAATACTTTATAAAAGCTTTTGACTCGTAATCAACATTAATATTAATACACACATACAAAATCGAATTCTTATCGATAACCTATATAGATCTATTTTATAAGTTCGTCGGAGGTAATGCACCACGGAATGATAGCAATGGACTGCTCGCTTCAAAAAGATGCGTCTCAGTTAACCGCGTGTAGGGAAGACTGAAATATAAGTTCTGTAAACAAATCGTGCGCGTGTTAGACTCGAGTGATGTGTCAATTTAATTTGCAGAATTGTTGTGACAGTGATAAATATGTCTTAAAAAAGAAAGTTTTATTGTCATAATTGATAGGATTTTTTTGTATGTTGAATAAAATTAATCTCATCTTGTACGTGTATACTGAATCGCATTTCTACTGAAATTAAAAGTAAATGGAGTTGCACATCGACTTTTTTTTTAATTAATTCAAGTGTCACAAAGACTTACAAATATCAACACAATATTAATATAATTTTTGTAGTTATATATGTATTTATTTTCATAGTAATCAGTCGAAAATGAATGCGCTTCTTTTAGGATTTTTTTTATGGTATAGGTTTCATCTTTTTAATTAGTTATTTTAAAAATATGGTTTAGACTGTTCATTCTGGTTGTCATACGAAGCGGGTGTTTTAGTTTAGTTTTAGCGGGTAATTATATTTGGCGGTTAAAATTTATTGAGAAAGATGCATGCGGGGGATGCTGTAGATAAATGTAAAAATTTTTTACATAATCTGATTAAAATAATCATCTTGACAGTACTCATAAATTTCTTACTAAACTTTTACAGGTATAAAATGGTGTGTTTACTGATTTCCTAGACAAAAACTGCAACAACTACACTAAATAACACAATAGAGTTTAGTTTATAGCCTACAACACTCAACATCTCTTAGTGAAAAAATATATAAAAAAAATTATCGCATACAAACAAACAAATCTTTCCTTTTATAATGATGTAGGTATAGATTATGAGTTAGACTTGCATGAAAAATTTAAAGGAATTACATTTATTGAATGAATTACAGAAAAAATATAGTAAAAATGCTAAGTTCTTAGCGTTCCCTTATCATCCTCATTTTTCTTTTAAAAAGCTGTCTTAAATCCATTTGATTCATACATATTTAATGTTATTGTACTTGGAATATATTTATTATATATTTTAGTCTATTATAGATTTTAAATAAACGTAAAAAACAATCATAATTACATACAAAATACTTATAAATAATATAAATATCTACATCAACTCAGATAGCCAAGCATCACTTTTGGCTATAGATTCTCTTGAGACCAACTCTAAGTTGTTTAAAAACTGTATGGATAATCTGAATGTCCTGGGCACATCCAACAGAGTTACCCTCAGATGGGTCTCGGGTCACTCAGGTATAGACGGGAATGAAAAGGCTGATGCATTGGCAAGAAGGGGCGCTGAAACCCCAGAATGTGGCCCCGAACCATTTTGTGGTATTGCCAAACAACACGCCTATTCAATTCTCAAAAACCACTGCAATCTCAAAGCTCTTCAAGAGTGGCCATCCACTTCTGTACAAACACACTCTAAAGCGCTAATTAAGGGATATCGCTAGACCTTTACAAAAGAGTTGCTTCAATGTATAAAACCAGTGCAGTGTAATGTGTATAAAACCAGTGCGGTAACCAGAATACTTACTAGTCACTGCAAACTCAATAAACATATGTTTACCCTCGGTCTCAGTCAGACCGCAATGTGCAGACTATGCCATGAGACAGAGGAAACTGCTATGCACATCCTCTCCTCGTGCGGTCCACTCATGCACCGCAGAAGTATCTATCTAGGGCAGCATATTATGCAACCGGAAGAGATACAGATGCTCCCCGCTCAGAAAATCTGGAAGGTCCTGGAGTGAACAGGACTAAGCGGAGAACTTAAATTCATTCCAAAGGGAGCTACAATGGACCATGACTGGTCGACGTAGATAGGGCTGACCTCGGCACCACACCCAATAATACAACATACTTACATTACATGTGTATACCTATGTATGCAGCATATTGCATAGTAGGGACATAGTCCCTTTTTATATCTCTCAAAAACAATTAATCCGTTTGTCTAACTAATATTACAAAAAGAGAAAAATATTTTTTTCTATATTTGTTTGTACTTGACTAATTTTAAAAATTCTGTCACATCTAAAAACTATAGATTGAGGCTCTATATCGACAATAATGTTTATTTCAATAAAACAGGCTTAGTTACAATTTTATTATATGTATGGAAAAGGCAAAAGTGATTGACTGATGTATCAACGCACAGGCCAAACCCTTAAGGCTAGAAAATTTAAAATTCGCACACGTATTCCTCATATGACGAAGGCATCTACTAAGGAAGGATTTTTCAAAATTCAACCCCTAAGGGGGTGAAACAGGGGATAAAAGTTTGTATGAAACTTTTTCATCCTTGGACATATTTGCATTAAATTTCGTATGAATTGAGTATGGAAAAAATAATGAGTTACGTATTTCAGCGTTTTCTAAAATTCAACCTCTCCTAAGAGGATAAAGTAGGGGATGAAAGTTTTAAATAAAAGCACAGGATAAACCCTTACGTGTAGTCTATTAGTAATCTCCACATTTAATTATTTGTAAACTAGACACAATTGAAGAGTAGTTTGTAATTTTATCTATATTTTTATTATTCTATCATTTTTATCAATTTAAAACGAACATATGGACGACTTATTACGTAATAGTAATTTTTGTTCAGTTAAATTTCACAAATACGCTAAATATTATTAGAGACACTATTTTTTCAGGTTAATACTCAAGATTTTTAAATTTTCTTTCGACATTTTAAACTTTCACTATATCATTTTTAGAATTTAGAATTAGGACACAAATGACAAATTTCAAAATATTTATCCCTTTAAATAAATTCTGTGCCTTCAAAACACTAATCAAAGTATATCTAAAACAATTAAAGATGTAGCTTTCGAAAATACTAGGTATAGAAGATAAATCTATAGCGCAATCTAAAAAAAATCCGCTGAAACTTTAAAAAAGTAAGATCTACCTTAAATTCTGGACAATAGAGTCTAGAGATATTTATTTAATTATTTATTTTGTATTTCTAAATAATTATATATTATAAATGTTATGTTCCTACAATAATAAAATAAAGAAACTTATTGAATATTTTGACGAAGCATTGAATTAATTAATTATTATTATATTAAGCTACCTGCAAGACTTTTAATACAATTTAGAAATTATTGGAGCTTTTTGTTTTTAACTAAATGCAAAAATTATGATATAATAAATAATTATTATTTATTTTGTATGTATGATTTGTTTTATGCTAAAATTTTATATATTACTTATACTAATTAATATCTTGAAAGAGATAAATAAAAATTAGCAAATAACCCAAAATACTATTTATTAAAATATACAACGTTGTGACAATGAACTAATATTTAAAAGTAATAAAAACAAGATAATTTAAATATGTCCAGTTCACAACATTACAATTATTTTATTAAAATATGCAGTATGTACAGTATATTTATGTATACGTCATTTTCATGCTTCGTTTTTAGCATTTATATATTTTTCTGCGGCTGTTGCGAGTGCGTGAGTGACCTTCTTGGTTACTTCATGTAAGTTATCATTTGAGAGATAATCGTCCACTGATCTTTTTGAAAAGAAAGTTGCTGTAGTACCGTTCGGTTTCCAACTATTAGGATATACAATCTTGTGTCGCAATACGGCTTTAATAATTAAAGCACCCACATATACTATAAAATAAACACTAAAATATAACGGTAGGTAATATAATTTTTTCCCTAAATAGTAGTAACTAAATCTATTCACACGAGGCATCTCTGTACTAGTTGTGGTAGTAGGGTGATGATGATAATGATCGTGTTCATCGAAATCGTGATGAAATTTAAAATCTGTAGGAAAATCAATTGGAAAGCCATGATCATCAGGTGGTGGCCCATACATATCAGGTTTCATATCTGAAGGTGGTGGCCCATACATATCAGGCTGCATACCTGAAGGTGGTGGTGGAGGCACCATTCCCATATCACTTCCTTTCATGTCATCGCTTCCATGGTCATTTGGTTTACTAAACAATAATTCGGGGTAGTCCGAATCGTGTTCATGTGGTGGCGTGTCGTCATGTCCGTAACTAGGTGACGGTCCATGGCTCGGAGGAGAACCATAGCTTGGTGGCATATAATCATGCGAAGGTTTTGCTGCGTCTGGTTTATTGTAATGGTAACCTTGAAATTCAGGTTTGCCAATTACTGGAGCACTATTAGTATCAATGCTAGGCTTATTGTAAGAATAACCAGCAAAAGGCTTAGGTTCTGGTGGTATAGTTGGAATGAATTGTGGGACAGGCGCCGAAGGTGGCTTATATTGATAACCCATACCCAACACGGGGCCATTGTCTGCTGCAGCTATAGGTAGTTTATAACGATATCCCAAATCCATTTGTGGCCCATCGTCGCTATTACTGGCTGTATCGTCACTACTAGATGTATCTAGTGAGTCTACAGAATCTGAAATGGATTGGGAAGATACAGATCCAAAGTCTGGATTCGACGGTGCATAGGGCGGGAAAGATTCATAGATAGCAGGAGCTGGAAAATCATCACTAGCTTTGGGTGGAGGCGGTGGAGGAGGTGGAGGAACTAAATTAGCAGTTGCCTTTGGTGGTGAAGAAACAGGACTGGATTGCTTAGATACTTTACTTCCGTAGGGAGGTTGCGGTAGATAAGGTTGAGCTGGATTGTAACGATCTATCTGGGATCCTAATGGAAGAATATCTTGAGCTTCTCCTCTAACAGGATGCTTTAAATCGGTGAATTGATCTAATGATATCATCATGTTATTATTTTTTTTATTATTTGATGAACCACTCAGTGATGTTTTCTTTGAAGACTTCATTTGAAATGGTTTAAGATTAACATAGGGGAATCTTATGACTGGTTCAGTTCGTATTGCCCTAGATTCATTTTCGGCTCCACTTCCAGAATTCGTAGTAAACCTGAAAATAAATGAACATTAAAAAAAAATACCAAAAAAAATTACGTCTAGTACTACAAAAAGTTGTTTAAATTACCCTGGTATTGCGAAATTTTCGTCGATTGTATCAAACTGATTTTGTTCTGCTTCCCCTTCATCGTCTTCATCTAATTGGCTAGGTCTAGAATGTTCAGAATTCCCACTTTCTTTTCCACTGTTTTCATTGTCATCCACTGGTACTTCATGCCAGTTCCCTGAGTACTGATTAATCTTTTCATTATCAATTATATGCCAAATGTTTTCTATGTTAATAGGAGCTGGTTCAGTAGTTGTGGTCGTGGTCGTAGTCGTAGTACTTTTAATCTTCGGAGTAGTTTTCGAGGGTATATGGACTGGTGCCTGCACTTTATTATAATAGTCCTTATGATGCATGAAAGAAAAATCTGTTTCCTCTGTAGATATTTCAGTGTCAGTATCTGCGTGATTTTCTATTTTCACAGGTAAACCATAATTCACTACACGGGTCACTCTATTCTCTTCATCATCAGGTACATATATAGGACTCATTGTTGTGGATTTTGATGATACTTTCTCTTTCTCCAGCAATTTTCTAATGGACTTTTGCTTACTTCCGTCAGATTCAAACTCTGCAAATATTAAATCCGGTGTTTCTTTTTTAGGTGCTGCCGTTGTTGTTGTTGGAGTGGTAGTGGTAGAATTCGGAAATGTGTCCATTCTTCTCATCCATTTGTGATAGTAGAATTTTCCATCATCTTTTTCTAGAGGTCGTGCTGCTGGAGTAACTACATACACTCTAGGTCCAGGAAAACTTAAAGCTTCAATATAATTTTTTAAACAACACACAAACAATACTAATATAAATGATTCTTGATTCATTTTATTTGATATACTATTTGCATTTGCATATTCCGCACGCGATGTGTGTTCGAGTTGATGTCTTATTCGAAAATGTTGAATATAACTAAAGGCATCCGAATAATAGTTTTTGAATTGACAAGTTAGACGAAAATTGTGATAATTTCTAGCGGTACTGTTGAATGTAGAACACCTGAAATACGAGTGACGTGACCCCAGTCTGGTTACAATTTACACTATTAGCAGGATAATCCATGTCACTCGTTGGTACACCTTCAAAGAAAGTGTCACATATTTGTATAACATTTTTTTAAGGTTTCAAATTTCTCATTTTTGTGATATTAGAGCAATCATGTAATATTTGAGTAGAAAGTGCTCTAATATTTATATATTAACTATCTATATTATTTTAACTTCAATTTTTTATTGCTAGTTAGGAACTATTTCAGTAATATAATAAACTAGCGATTAATCCTCGTTCCGCTCGGGTTCGTCCCTAGTTACGTTTTAACGTTTAGTATAGATTTCTCAGAGATGAGATATTTTCCCGCAGTAAAAAGTGTCCTATATGTTGACCCCGATAACTAGCTATCATCATATGAAATTTTATCAAAATCTGTCATTTTCCAAAAAAAAAATTAAAATTACAGATTCAACTCAGAATTTTATTATAATATGTATAGATATTGTATTATCTCTCTTGAAATGTATTTTACAATTCTGACAACTTTTTTTACAAATATAATAAAATAAACAACATACTACTACATATATGTCATACAAAAATTGAATTAAATAAAAATATTTTGTACAAACCGACATTACGTATTTATTTTATATAATAAAATAAGTTATTTTGTGTATTTAAGAATAAAAAATATCAATTTTAAAAATAATTTAATATAATTCAATTAAAAAGATTTCATAAGCAAGTCTTCATTACAAATATATATTAATATAATATATATTATAAATACTACCATAATGAGAAAGACGTATTCCCTGCTCCTTAGCAGGGACTACCTCCGATTCTATATTTTTATTAAGGTAGAATCTGAAGTTCCATGTAAGTTACTTTGATATAAAGCATACCGTTTTTAAATATAATCAGAAAAAAATCATGACATTATAATGAATATTTTAACAAATGTGGTAATTGTGAAGAAACCGTAGTATATAAGCAAACTATACGTTGCAATTTGCCATAATTTGAAAATTTATGAATAAAATGATCTTGTTCACAAATTACTTTACATTCAAACTTTAGTTTCTGGCAAAATGGTGGGTGTAAAAATTGGGTGAGTTGGCCATTCAGACTCAGGATGTAATAAGAATGCTGGGCCTGAATCCACAGTTTTGAATTCTGTAACTGTCGCGCATTACATCCTCTTGAGCCAATGTCTGCTGGGTTTTGATGAGTAGGTACATATCTCCAAGTGTCTGAGTCAGTATGTTCTGTTATTTCGTTTATTCTATTTAATACGAATGATTTTAATGTCGATTTGGGAGCTCGAATCCATCCCAGAACAATAGTTACCTTTTTTGACATTCTAACAGCTAATAAAGCACCGCAAAGTTCTAGTCGTGGTATAGTCATTGTATTTTTCAGAGGCGCTACCCTACTCTTTGCCATAACGAGATGAATGGTAATGCTGCCATCTGAGGAGGTGGAGCGTAAGATTATACAAGCACTAAAGGCATGCTGAGATGCATCGCTGAAGGCGTGAATTTCTATAAATGTTATAATGCAATGTTAAAGATATACAAGGTTTGGTATCTACTATATCCCATTTTGAATTTATATTTAATTACTAGAATTACCCGCGAATCCGCCCGCGTTCAGATGACTAAAAACCAAATTCTTAGGTTTTACATATTATTATACTCTTGTATTGAAGTTTTTGTATTTTTTCTCAGAAATGTGACATTTCCCCGCGGTAAAAAGTATCTTATATGTTGACCCGGATAACCAGCTATCACCATACCAAATTTCATCAAAATCTATCCAGTGGTTTTTCTGTGATGCGGTAACAGACAGACAGACAGTAATAAAGTATATTTCAATAAGATTTTCCAAAAAATATTTAATGTACAGATTCGGCTTAGTTACAATTTTATTATATCTATGTATAGATTACCTCTCCTATCCGTATATAAACTCCATAATATTTACAACATCATTCAAAATAAAAACCATAATATCGTCTTTAATAAAATTTTAGTAATAAATATTCTCATATACATCAAACAACGTTAGATAAGCTTAGGGTAACTAAACCTAATTTGTAAGCTTTAAAAACTATTGGTAATTAAAATTATATATCACAAATGTCAAATTTTAGTTTTGTCATCATTTTTTTTATCATTCACTGTCGTCTCTACATTGTCATTATAAGCTGGATTGTCGACTCCAGAGTCACTGCTGCCATCTATGCTGTCTGATACAAGCTTTATTTGTGGGTTTGTCGCTTTCGACGTCTCTATTTTATTGACTTCATTCTCAGTAGCGACATCTATCGTCGGATTAATTTTCTCTCGTTTCTCAGAATCTAAAATGGTTGGCTTTTTCTTGCAAAGATCATTTTCGTCGCCCATAGCTCTTTTGCGTATGTAAAACTGATTAAAGAGATAGTAGAAACACCCAGTTATAAAAGTAGCAGCAGCAAATAATTGATACGTCGGTCGCGTTCCGAAGAATTTCATTAAATATCCACCTATTAAGCTGCCAGAACCTTTACCTAGAAAATTAAAAAAATATATTGTACTTCAAGTTTACTCATAGATTCTATAAGAATATTTGTAATGATTAGATTGAATTATATTACATACTAGCATTGCCCGCGGCTCCGCCCGCGTTCAGATAACTAAAAACCAAATTCTTAGGTTTCACATATTAGTATACTCTTACATTGCAGTTTTTCTATTTTTTCTCAGAAATGTGATGTTTTCCCACGGTAAAAAGTATCCTATATGTTGACCCGGATAACCAGCTATCACCATACAAAATTTCATCAAAATCCATCCAGTGGCTTTTCTGTTATGTGGTAACAGACAGACAAAAATTCTAAAAACTATAGATTCGGCCTCTGTATATAATAATGATTATAATAATGATTATAATGACTATTTCAATAAGATTTTCCAGAAAATATTTTATGTACAGATTCGACTTTGATTTTATTATATGTATAGATAATCTTTCATAGAATTACAGCTTCTTTCCCGGGAGAATACTTTCAATATCTAGAACTAAAAGTACGCTGAAGTATGACTTCTAACTACTTCAAGTAACAATCACCATAATTAGAAATAAATTCTACTAAGCGATCTTTTCATTTTACTCAATCTCCGAATAAATCATCTCAGAAAAATTCTCACGAAAGTACACTATTTAACGCAATTAAGTTTCGCAAAATTCAACTACAAAATACTTCATAAAACCATTTCCTTCTTTCCCAGAAAACCTCTTTCCGAAAAATATACACTGTATATTATCTACGTACGTATTCGTGTAATACGCATAGTAACGTAAATCGTGAATAAACTTGGCAATTTTATTTTTATCAATAATAATAATAAAGTTAAAATTTATGTACAGAGGTTTCCATTCTACGATTTTGCTATAACTTCTTACAGAAACACGCTCGCTTGGGAAACCGAGTGAAGCGGGTTCAAATCCCGGGTCTCGCACCTCTGATATTTTCACGTGCGAATCATTTCTAACATGATTACCACTTGCCTCACGGTGAAGGAAAACATCGTGAGGAAACCTGCATGTCTGAGAGAACCTAGCAAGTTTTCGAAAGACATGTGAAGTCCGCCAATCCGCACTTGGCCAGCGTGGTGGTCTATGGCCTGATCCCCCTCGTACTGAAGGGAGGCCCGTGCCCAGCAGTGGGACGTTAAAAAGGGCTGAATACAAACATATCTTACCAACTCCATAATACAGTCCTCCTAGTAAACCTTGCACTGAAGTGTCGGTAGTGGTGGAAGAGAGTCTTGCAGCGTAGGTGACGGCCGCTGTAAAGGACAGCGATGACGTCACAGACTCTAGTGCCTCAAAAATAAGACATAGCCATGGATTGTAGATTAAAGAATAACCTGAAAAATGTTTTGGCTTATTAAGTTTTTATATATCAACCCATTGTAAATATATTTTTTTTGTTTAAAATCTACTCTAATATATAAAGAAGTAAAGTTTGTGAGTTAGTTTGTGACGTTATAGGGGGTAGGTAATCTCTGGATCTACAGAACCGATTTAGATGAAATTTGGTAAGAAGATAGTTTGAGACAATGAGAAGGACAAAAGATACTTTTTATCCCAGAAATCATCCCTTAGGGGAGTGAAAGTTTGTATGTGGAATCAAGCCAGGAACGAACCCGAGCGAAGCGAGGGTGAGTCGCTAGTAGTTATAAAAAGTTACGGTCATTTAAATATAAACTTTCATATGCGAGCAAAAATGCATAAACACGTACAATGATATAAGATGCAGTGTGATTTACACTATTTATGTTCTTGAAAATATAAAGCCTTGATAAAATACAACATATAACTTAATTATTAAAGAATAAATTGACCTTTAATGATGTAAATTATTACATCTGGAGAATTCTGTATTGAATATAAATTTTGTTTTATCTTAAGATAAAATTCAAAAGCAATAAAAATTCAAGAAATTCAAGATTATTTAACCGTTGAAAATAAAATGAGACCACTATTATAAATGCAAAAATGTGTACGTGTGTTTCTAACTCCTTTACGCTGAGACAGCCCCGGATTTAGATGAAATTTAGTATAAAGAAAGATTGGACCTGGAGTAACACATATCCTACTGTTTGGTGTCGACGAAACTTAAATTTAATGATTTTTTTTTAAACCTGAACTTACCAAGAAGCCTAATAGCATAGAAAACAAATCCGATAAAAAGTACATTGGCATGGCCGAGCTTTTGAATGATTGGACCCGAAAGTACCAGTAGAGGCAAGCCGGCGACGCCGCCGACCGTGATCGTAATACCCATCAGAGAGCGGGACGCGCCAAGGTCTTGTAGCAACCAAAAAAGGAAACTCTCAATATAGCCCCAAGCTGTGCCTAAAAAATAAACAATTCATTTAGAAGGCAAAAATCAAAAGGATTTTCTTTATATTATCTAGAAGATATAACAGTACAAAACATAATTAAATGATTTGCTAAAAAAAAGAAAATTAAAAATATATATTGTACTTCAAGTTTACTTATAGATTCTATGAGAATATTTGTAATGATTAGATTGAATTGTGTAATATAACACACTAGCATTGCCCGCGGCTCCGCCCGCGTTCAGATTACCAAAAACCAAATTCTTAGGTTTTACATATTAGTATATTATACTCTAACATTGCAGTTTTTGTATTATTACTATTAAAAATAATTAAATAAAAACATCCAATAATAATTAATATAGTAATGTGTACAATAGATAATTGAGTATTAAAGAACCTATTCATTTAAAAAGATATTTTTAAATCTGTTCGTAATAAAAAAAAATATACATATAAAAACACATACAGCCGAATTGAGTAACTTCTCCTATTTGTAGTCTGTATTAGTATCCAAGAACAACTTAACCGATTTTAATAGGACTGGATTTAAAAATACTATCGACTAAGTTTTATTAAAATCACTTTTATATATTCTTCCATATAAGCAAAATCATCTTACTGATATTCTAAAAAATGTCGTTTGGTTGGCGCAGACAAGAACCAGTAGTTCGATAAAATTTCAATGTATCACATGACACAGAAAAATATTTTTGTATTATACTGATACCGATAGCGTTGTTCCAAAATTCTAAGAATCATGTGAATTTATTTACTCTCAAAAACGTAGTTTGAATCTTCCTTTTAAGATTCTAAGAAACATATTATTTTATGTCTTATTAGCCAGCCACCATCAACATTTACCGGCAACTTTTATCTAAATATCTACTTATACAAACCTGAACGACCACTTTCTTTATTTTTTTACTTTGTTTTATATACGAGTATAATCAAAAGAAAAAGTTATCTTTTAAATAATTAAAAAGAACTCCATTATAATACAGTTTATGGTCTGTTTCTAGGTTTCAAATTAGCAAATATAACGGATATTCTTACCTTATAATAAATAATAATAATATGTTGGGACATTAACACACAACATTATCTAGTTTCATGCTAAGCTACGAGGCTTGTGTTATTGATACCAGATAGTTGATACACTACACATATATAACTTTAAATACATACATATTATAAATATAAACACCCATGACTGGAGTAAAGACATGCGTGCTCATCACACAAATGAATGCCCCCAGCGGGACTCGAACCCACGACCGCTGGTACAGCAAGTAGGGTCATTACAAACTGAGACAAACGTGTCGTCCTATATACATATTGTAGAATTGGTAAGAATTATAAGCTTATACAGCTTTATAACTACAGGCTTTTTTTACAACTATAAGCTTATACAGCTTTATAACAACAACAAATATTTTTTATAACTTACCCATAATGAAACATGCTATGAACAGAGCAACGAGTTCTATATTACGAAATACTGAAATAACATCGTCTAGAATATTCTTTGCGGGCTGTTTGAACTCTAGGTCGATACTCAACATCAGGACACCAGAAACAACTTTTAAAACTGCATATAAATAAAAAGCCGGTCTGTAAATAAGCATAACACTTATAAAAATAACATGTTACAGTAATTCTATACTGCCTAAGTATCTGTTGCATATCCGGTTATGGATAAAGTAACTGATATTTATATTATACATAATAAATGTAGGTACGAGTATATTATTATCAACAAGAAAAAAGCTTTAAATGTAACTTTAGCATTTAAAGCAAGTTTTAAAACGAGTTTTTATTTTTATACGATATTTTTGATTAACGAGAGATATTATTATTATTATATTTTATACTGAATATAAAGATAAAAATTAACAATTATACTAATAACACTTTTTCAATTTATTTATCGCAGTTAAATGTTAAACTTAAGTTTAACTGTCATACAAACTATGGTTCTACCTTAAAGTAATACCTTCTATTAATTATCTACGAATAAATAATAAGTCAGAAAGTCTAATTCAGAACAAATTTGACACAAAAAGTGGCCCTACTTCCTTAATATAACATTACTACCGGAACCGACAGACGTTGTCCTGTCTACACGTCTTTAATTTGAAAATTTCAAACTTTTTGGACAAAATCGTGAATTTAAACCATTCCCAGATCCCCTTGAACACACACAAAAAATTTCATCAAAATCGGTCCAGTCGTTTGAGAGAAGTTCAGTGACATACACACTCACAGAAGAATTATATATATAAAGATATACCTGAAGTCGGTGTAACCTTTGCCTCTACTCGCATAGTCGATGAGCAGCCCGGAGAGTGGCGAAGAGATCATACCGCCAATACTACCGTACACTCTTTGAAGGCCATAATCCGCTCTTTGATCTCTCACAATTGCAATAACAGCACCTTCAAACATCGCAAACGCTGTACCACTGATTATACCAACAAATACACGGACCTGAAATATTCATATATACATTAACAGTTTCATTTTAGATACTAAATTAAATACTACATAATTTTATTCTTAATATCAATTACATCGTTTACAAAATTCTTATTTGTACCGGTACTATAATAATTATCAAAATCTATTTGATGTGTTTATTATCCGCCACCTTTTCGTGGTCAAAGTGTTTAAGCGCAAGATGGTTTTATAAAAATATTATACAATTAAATATCTCCGAAAACCAATAGAGCGGATATCCGAAACGATATTTAGGAGCAAATGAAAGTATTCATTGTAACCGATATATTTTAATGTGTGCTAACAAAATTAGATCAGATTTTAGAAGTATTATGTAATTTGTAAAAAGCTATGCTCATTAATATATCAAAGGCAGTGGTGGCCCAGTGGTAATGAGCTCGCTTGGAAAACCTGAGTGAAACGGGTTCAAATCCCGGGATTTGCACCTCGTATATGTGTACATGTGCGAATTATTTCTAACGTGATTACCACTTATTGTACAATAAAGAAAAACATTGTGGGGAAACCTGCATATTTGAGAGTAGCAAGTTTTCGAAAGACATGTGAAGCCCACCAACCCGCACTTTGGTGGCGCGGGTTGGCGGACTTCACATGTCTTTTGAAAACTTGCCAGGTTCTCTCAGACATGCAGGTTTCCTCATGATGTTTTTCTTCACCGTTAAGACAAGTGGTAATTATGTTGGATATGATTCGCACATAAAAATATCAGAGGTGCGAGACCCGGAATTTGTACCCGCTTCACTCGGTTTCCCAAACGAGCGCGTTACCACTGGGCTACCACTGCCTCAATCTATACTAATATTATAAAAGGGAAAGATTTGATTTTTTATTTGTTTGTTTATACCGAATAGACTCCGAAACTACTGAACTGATTTAGATGAAATTTAGTAAGAAGATAGTTTGAGACCCTGGGAAGGACATAGAATAGTTTTTATCCCGGAAATCCATTAAGAGATGAAAGTTTGAAATTGAAATCAACCTATACAAAATCATCCCATCCTAGAGTTAATAGACCTCCTTATTCTATCATCTCCGTATCTCAACTAACAATGGCCGCAACTTATTATTATTTACTTTATTTTCATTTATCTGCATCGAATGATTAATATTAAATATGGGTAATAATTAATTAAATCTTCTACTTATTATTAGATTTAAAAATATATATATATATATATATATATATATATATATATATATATATATATATATATATATATATTTGGTAATTTTGGAAAGCTTTTCTAATAGCGTTACGTAGGTTTATTCTTCGATTACTTACGAGTAGTTAGTAGTTTGGTAATATAACATATCTATAACAAGCTCCTATAAATATATAATTATTTATATATTTCCACTAGCTTTAGATGTGCAACATGGTACATATATGTATAAATAAGCATATAACCAGGACAAGGCTGTAGAATTGCGTCACGTTTATGCATTACAAATCTCATAAGTTTTAAGCGTCTCAACATACACATGAACTTACATGACGACTGATTTATGTGAACTTATTTACATAAGTAAAAGCTTAAAACGTAATAACTATCTAATAAGTTATGGTAAAGTGCCTAACCTAAACCTAATGCGTAATCTAATCTCTACCATTTGTCAAATTAATGCTGTGAATTATATGAAAAACTATATATTATCAAGTATAGTATTATATGATCTGTGATATTATTAACATTTATCAAATTAAAGAAAACGACAGTGTTAAGAACGCCGAGGACCATGGAGTAAAGTAATTAATTAATGAATTAATAGCGGCTCATTGAGGTGTTGATGTTTGTTTTGGTCTAACCAGCGGGAAGGGTTTGGACTGAATTGTATTATTAATATTGTGAAATTTCTAGAGTAACAACGAAAAGCAGGCTCAGCGCTGGTTAGTTATTTAAGATATGTCAACGAAATTACCCTTTCCATTATAGCTGGAATAGAATAAATACGATAATAAATTTTGATGACATGTTTGGCTCAGTTTGTAGTGACCCTACATGCTGTGCCAGCGGTCGCGGATTCGAGTGCCGCTGGAGACATTCATTTGTGTGATGACCACAAATAACAGTCATGGGTGTATATATTTAAAATATGTATGTATTTAAAAGTTATATGTGTGTAGTGTATCAACAATCTGGCATCCATAACTTACCATGGAACTAGATGGTGATGTATGTTATTGTTCCAACATATTTATTTATTTATTATTTAATATACCTACTACGTTAGATGTCGCTATGAAAATTATGGACAACAGGTCGGTGGCAATGAGTCAGACCGCGAATATAAGTTCGACATTTAACCCAGTTAGTGACGATAAACTGACAATCATCCCATCAGTAGATCCGTTGCACAATCTATGTAACGCGTCGTTTTAATATGCGTATACAAATCACTTTCATGCTATCTAGACTATACTTGGTTTTATACCTTTTTAACCGACTTCAAAAAAAGAGTCCTTATTTCGGGATTAAATAATTTTTTTTTATTTAACGTGATTCTTTGATTCTCTAACCTCTCACCTACTGGAATAAAGTCTTTACTTTAACGTTTTTATAAAAGTACTATGTAAATGAGTAAATAAAGTGGGGTATTATGAAATTTTAGGTTTAGGATTATGAAAAATCTTTTATTAAATTTACCTTAGTAACCTATCCATTTGTGGTTTTTCTTAATAGCGATAGGAATTTGATAACCATAATTTGTATAGTATGTAGAGCTTATGTCAAATCAAAAACATAAATGTGAAAATGGGAGCCAAGTTCAATATTAAGAATATCCGTGGTTGTCAACTTCACCGACAAAAGAATTGAAATCTAAATAGGTGCCTAATTCTGTAGATAACCCTGATTTTTTTTTTCATAAGAACAAACAACATTCCAAAATAAATTTAAATCACAATTTCTTGTTTTTTCTACTACAGAAGTGTTTGCTATTTAAAAATAGAACTTCTTCAATTTGAACAGTCGAATTATTTACACAGAGTGGATAACTTAGGATAAATTGAAGTTCAAGATTTGACTTGGCTAGTTTTCACCACTAAAGCAAATTTTTAGAAGAGTGAAACATGTTGACGTTACAATATAAAAACAGTAACTTGCGTATAGCATAAAGAAGATATAAGCGATTAGCCGAATATAAGATAACTTGTATGTAAAAATTGTATAAACAATCGTTTTTTTACGTTGAACGTATATTATATTAATTACTATTATTTGTGATATTATATTAATTACTATTATTTGTTTCAAAGGGTATACTTTCCAGATGCTCCCATATAAATTTTATGGAAATCGGTCGTGCGGTTTTAAAACAATCAACAATGAATATTTTTTTAAATGAATTGTTTAATCGAATGTGTTATTACAAACTTTCTTCTTACAAATTATCTACTTATTACGCCTACACTAAAAATGGAAAAATAAAAACTTAAAAAAATACTTCCAGGCACTTAAATGTAAAAAATAACTAAACGGGGGTTTTCATTTAGAATAGATACCTTACCAGATATTTTCGAAGTCAGTGCCAGCCTCTGAGCCTACAATATTTTAAGATATGAATATCTAATAGGTAAATATGTATTTTACGTATCGAAATATATTAGATTTGCTTTGCATCGGCTGGCTGGAATTTTGCTTATCTTATTTTGGACTTAATATACTATGCAATCTTCATAAACACATTACTCCATAAAATAGTATGTTAATATGGTTGTAGTGATACTCACAGCTAAATAAGTCCAGAAAGTAAAAACGGGATCAAGTTCTATTTGCTGTTGATGGTTGTCACAGAGACTCTTCCGAGGCGCGGTGGCGGCACACGCCGCGGAACACTGTGCCAGGCGTAGCGCACCAGCTTTCACCCAAACTGAATCGTCATATACCTGAATGGAGGAAAAATTATCCACTATCTAAATATATATCAAACAAAATCTAAGTGGACACGAATTGACAATATTAATCTTCTAGATATAAATATGTTGTTGGTAAGAACATTATTTGAGAATAGCTGAACCAAATTAGCTAATTGTTTTTTTTTTTGTTCTTAATTATAGACCGTATAGGTTTTTGTTTATAAACTAATAGTGGGACAATGTAAAAAAATTCTGTAAGTTTTTTATATGAACTCATAAACTTTATTAACATTTGGGCAGGACAGTAGGTTCGTAGGTAGGTCAGCTTGTAGTAAATATATTTGGATGCTTGCATACCAAATGGCTACTAAAACGACTTGTACTTCTAAATAATAAATCGGATTCGTTAATGATCACAAATCGATTAGTAAATATGTAAAGGTTAAAAAATACCTGAGCTAAATTATCGATGCAAGTAATCGAATCGACACCATCATAATCATCATCTGCTCCAGTAGTGTTATTTACAGATATCGCATTCACCCAATAATTTCGTACCTCAACAGAATTTTTTTGAGCATCGTGAGAAACCCTTATTCGCAATGACGCTTCTGTAACTTCTTCGATAGAATCGTCTACAAAATCAGATTTATCGAATACACAGGTGGCATTTTTTCCAATATATGAACAGCTCAATTCATATAATTGTGGTGTTGGAAAGAATATTTTATTTTCACCAATTCGAGATGTTGTCGAATTAAAGTAAGGATCATTAGTCAAAATTCGGGAGGTACTATGCTCTTTCATTGGTTTTTCTCTATGGTCTAGAAGAGCCGATATTGTATTGCGATAAACAAGACGCTGTGATGCAGTAGGTGATTTTAAATGTACATCATACGAATGTGCGTGAATAATAGAGTCTATTTCTTCTGTAGAAACTTGATGTGGCAATTCACAAACAAAACCACACGATAAAAGACTGTGGAAATAAAAAGATAAGTCACGTTGCTGCAATTTGTTTTTTGAAAAAATATTTTTCTTATCTAAGTTTGTTGTTGGCTGAAATGTACAATGCACATGAAACTTATGAATAATTTATAGAAGTGGAGGTATAAAGGCAACCATAGTAATAAAAATAAAATAGTGATGTCTTATAATTATCAGAGAATTGAATTAACAAATGCATCATATAAATTTCCCTTTTAAATGATAGCATAAATAGACGTAGACGTGCAAAATGGATCCAACCCACGAAAACCGTTTTTTGAGTTAGGTACTGTCATAAATGGCACCTTCATATCAATTTATATACAGAAATAAGATAAAATACCTAATATTTAAGAGAAATTTCAAAAGAACGACGGTCTTGTTATTTTGATATACCAATTTTACCAAAACTCCTATTATGTCAAAAGTAAATTTTTGTGGTTGGACCTATTTTGCATAACTACATCCAAAAAAACTTAATATAAGTACAAGATGCTTCGAAAATATTATGTTATAAAGTTTACATGAAAAACTTTAACCTTCGATTCCTTGCTAAGGTTATTTTGTAATAAGATACTACATTCTTTTAAGTACCTATGTTTTTTATTCATACAAAATTAATAAGTTAAAATTAAAAAGCCAAAAAATGAGAATAAACATCGAACATATTAAATACTTACGTAAGGTTTATATCGTATGCATAAGGGTGGAGAGGGTCGCATGGATATTCGCGAACTTGTTGCAGATATAACGCAGATCCATCACAGGAAGTAATTAAATCTACAGCGGGTGGGAACGTCACAGTGATGCGGCCTACGGGGACCGTCAGTAGTAACAATGCTGAGAGACCACCTAATACCGAAGATAAGGCTAGCAGCAGCTAAAACAATTGTAATTCACATAATATTTTCTTAGATTTACGCGAATTATTTAATAATTTGCGCGATTTATTTAATAATTGTAATTCATTTACTTTCTCATCCTTAAACACTAATAATATATTAAGATCATTGCCTAAATTTATAAATGTTTAATTAATATATACTGGACTAGCATTGCCCGCGGCCGCGTTTAGATGCAGCATTACATTGCAGTTTTTGTATTTTTTCTCAGAAATGAGATATTTTCCCGTGGTAAAAAGTATCCTATATGTTGACCCGGATAACCAGCTATCATGTTCAGATTCGGCTCAGTTACAATTTTATTATATGTATAGATTTCTTTACTACATAAAATCAGTTAATAAAAAACGGTTAGTAAATTATGAGTGCCCACAACACTGAGCTTCGTATGTTAGTATGCTGAACCTAGTAAGAGCGGGTACCTAGTAAGTATTTTTCCTGTAATGTAACCTCCATACGCCTCAAAAATTGTTGCAAAACACTATTAATAAATAAATAAATATCTTGGAACATTAACACACAGCGCCATCTAGTTCCATGGTAAGCTACGAGGCTTGTGTTATGGATACCAGATAGTAGTACACTACACATATATAACTTTATATATATATAGGTACTCTATAAATTTAAAAAGTGTACGTAACTTAAGCTAAACAGTAGATAAAGTTAGTTATATTTCGTTTCAATAGTTCGCTGATAAAATTAATTTGTGCTATTTATAAGAAATTAACAAGTCATGTTATGACATTCAATAGGAAAATAAAACAGCATCTAATAAACAAATTAGTGGCTTAGTAAAAAACAGGATGGAACGTTTAAGAAGAATGATTAGCGTAAATGATCAAACCGACATTTTCTGCCACAATTGTGATTGGATAACAACAATGAAAATAGACATATGTATATACAAGTTTAGTGTGCATACACCGTGAATGTTCTCGGAAAATTCATAATTTATCAACAGCTATGTCGCTGCGTTGCAATTATAATTATACTTAATTAAAATAGTTTATTATGTTGTTCACATAGTCTACAATTTCTATAGAGCTATAGATAAAGCAAAAAAGCAATAAAAATTCGTTATTAATAGCATATTATGTACTATTAATATATATGAAAAAAAAATGCTACATAATCTATGTACATATAATAAAATTGTAACTAAGCCGAATCTGTACATTAGGTATTTTTCGGAAAAACTTATTGAAATAGACATTATTATCGATATAGAGTCCGAATTTATAGAGTTTAGGATTTTTGTGTCTATCTGTCTGTCTGTTACCGCATCACGAGAAAACCACTGAACATATTTTGATGAAATTTGGTATAATGATAGCTGGTTTTCCGTGTCAACATACAGGATACTTTTTACCGCAGGAAAATGTCTCATTTTTGAGAAAAAATATAAAAACTGCAACGTAAAAATATACTAATACGTAAAACCTAAGAATTTGGTTTTTGGTCATCTGAACGCGGGCGGAACCGCGGGCAATGCTAGTATTATAATATATTGAATCTCTATAGATAGATTTGTTCACAAAAGCAATGATCGTCGTATTGGCGAGGCGAGTACACCAATACATGTCACCGACGCTTCCGGCTCGAACGGTCTGCGTTGTGACGCAAGCACAGCATACAAGCTCACATAGAGCGGGACGAACGACGAGCCATAATACATACACAATACAAGGTAAAGGTTATTGAAACCAGAATTGGATGTAATTTGCGTTAGCGGCATTGTAGATTAGCTTCATTTAATTAAGCCATACAAATCATAGGTATATCAAAGCATTATGAATTTTGTATACAATAATCAACCATCAAAAGCTAATGTTATAAGGTCAACCTTGTTTAGTGAACATTTGCGGTAAGATACTTGATATACAAAACAAGACTTTCTAAAAGTAATTGGACTAAATAATATAAGAATAAACATAGATGTATTGGATTTTTTCAATGACTAAAAGACGTAGGTGTAGTCCCTTCAATGCCACGGTTGTGATTTTTTTAATAAAAGCTTTTAATAAAGAACATTGATAAATAAGCTATAAATATTTGTTTCTCATGTACAATATTAAGATATTAAATGATAAATCCAAAGTGAAATCTCACCACTACGACTCGGTTACAAACTTTTACCAAGACCTCTAATTATATAAGAGTTTTACTCCTCATATGTACATTGTAAGTATAAGACGATTTAAAACAAATGCATAAAAAGTAAATTTTAACGAAAACAATTTCGCGTATACTTACCCTGAAATTGCCTATTTTATCTGCCAACATACCAGCAAGCGGCGGCATCACGATGGAGATGACCGGCGTCACTGCTGACATAATAGCAGTCTCCTCTACATTGATGCCCAATTCTCGCATGTGTATTGTCAAATATGGATAAAGCACAAACAACGCTAAAAATGGAAACCTCGATTAGTATTAATATATAAGTATTTATTACATTAACACACAGCACCATCTAGTTCCATGGTAAGCTACGAGGCTTGTGTTATGGATATCAGATAGTTGATACACTAAATATATGTAACTTTAAATACATACATATTATAAATGTAAACACCCATGACTGGAGTGCAAACATTCGTGTTCATCGCACAAATGAATGCCCCCAGCGGGACTCGAACCCGCAATCGCTGGCACAGTAAGTAGGGTCACTACAAACTGAGCCAAACGTGTCGTCATTAAAAATATTAAAGTACGCAAGTCAATAATAAATATCCATATCATATTATTTAATATACCTACGAATCTCACGTAGTATAACTTTTGACCTTGGCAAAATCCATTCCGAAAATAAACACTAATGTTCTATCATAGATAAATAAAATATTAGTATGTACTTACTAGAAGCATGTACAAAAAACAATATTTTTAGAGGTATAAGTTTTTTAAGTTTGAGATCATCTGTGATCCGTTTGAAGAAGGCGCGTACAAACTGCATTTTTGTATCGTTAAAAGATCTAGTTGCTGGAAGATGGTTTCAATTTTCATGCGAAGGGGAAGTCCTATGTGGGAAAACTCTTAGCCGTCCGACCTCCCACAAATACGATCACGGTTCCACTTACTAGATGCATGGAAATTTATCGAGTCCGTGTTTATCTGAAAAATAAATATTATTGTCACTATGCTTTATATTTCAACAATGTCACTTGATTTAAGATGTAATCGGAAAAACTATGCCATATTACAAGAAACAACTTTTAAGTGACCCAAAAAAATATTTTCTTGAAGATACGAGTATATTGAATTTTAAACTATTTACTTAAAACTTATAACTATTAAATTTAAAATGATTTCAGACTTCTCACGAAGAACTGTTGCTGTGGAATTTTTAGTGTCTAATCTTTGAGAACCAAATTACGTAACGACGTCAATATTGGCTTATGCTATCCAAAGGTAAATGCCGAATGGACAGTCAAAATTAAACGGTACCCTTTGTAAATAATATTACGCTCGCAGAATCTTATTTGAATATAGTTCATGTAACAAGTAGTAAAGTTTTAAAATGTTTACATTCTTATCCTCTTAATTAATATTGAGGAATGTACTTAGCCTAATCTATACATATAATAAAACTAGCGGCTCACCCTCGCTTCGCTCGGGTCCGGCTCTAGAAAAACACTAATAGAGATCTATTAGTTCCCGCGGGAACCGTCCATTTTTCCCGGATGAAAAGTAACCTGTTGTTTGACTGGCAATATAAGGTATCAGAATGTTAAATTTCACTAAATTAGGTGCATAAGTTGTATAAGTTATTATAGTTTTTTAACTATCCCACGGGAACTATTTAATCTTCCGGGATAAAAAGTATCTAAGATGTTGCCCGAAGATATAAAGTACGACCATGCAAAATTTCATTTAAATCGGTCCAATAGATTCGGAGATTAGCCCGTACAAACAGACAAACAGACAGAGAAACAAAAAAATTGAAAAAAATCTAGATCTAGATTTGTTTTATTTGTCTTCTTACATCCCCCTGACTTGGTTTTTAGCATTTTTTGCTATGTACAGACATTCGACCTCTACTGTTTTATTATAGTATAGATTGTAACTGAGTCGAATCTGTACATTAAATATTTTTTGGAAAATCTTATTAAAATATACATTATTATCGATACAGAGGCCGAATCTATAGTTTTTAGAATTTTTATCTGTCTGTCTGTTACCGGATCACAAAAAAACCACTGGAGGGATTTTAATGAAATTTGGTATGGTGATAGCTGGCTATCCGGGTCAACATATAGGATACTTTTTACTACGGGAAAATATCTCATTTCTGAGAAAAAATACAAAAACTGCAATGTAAGAGTATACTAATATGTAAAACCTTAGAATTTGGTTTTTGATTATCTGAACGCGGGCGACGCCGCAGGCAATGCTAGTAATTAATATAAATAACTTGTGGAAAAGATAAAGAAACTACCGGCAAACGTCGTCTCGCTTGTGACATACATAAGTAGAAACATTAACCTGCTCAAGAACTTTACCAGTTCAATAACTTTAAATTTTACTACTCTAATGAATGTATGTACCTAAATGGCAAGGTACAATTACATATTGTCTTGAAGCCTTTATATAAACAATGGCTACTTGTTTTATAATTATATATTATATGAATCGACACTGGGGCAAATACATAGACATTATACATAATATGTGTACTTGCGCAGTTGGCTTAGCAATAAAATTTACATATTAATGAAAAATATAGACTACCCCAATGCCTAATTTTATTCATTCAAATCTATTCATTCGTGAAATTTCGTGTTTATTATATTTTTCGTGTTTATCCCTTAAAGAGAATAGATAAGATTTAGATAGATTTTTTGAATGGTACGTTGAGAATCATTTAAAACTGAACCTCCAAAAATGTTGTAGCATTACTTATAGCAGGAAAATTACTAATATTAAATTTGATTATATCTACCCTAAATCATGTCTTACAAAAAGGAAATAATGTGAAAGTTCTAATTAATTCAATATTAAGCTTCATTCCACGTATTGACAACATGAGAACTTAAAAAAAAAATTAAAAACAAACTTTACTGTATAATTTTTTAATCGGGAGCTTATATAAAGATAAAATAATAGCACAAAATAATAAAATAATTATTAGTAGTTAAGTAAAATAGTTAAAGTTTCGTTGTAGTTATATGCCACCAGTCAGTGCACTGGGCACTGTATGAAATGCCGCCTCTTTATCGAAATTTTGCATAAAATGGATAAAGTTTAATTTCTTTTAATTATGAATTTTTCGAAAAAAAAATTTCATTAATAATTATTTTTTGGAAAATACAAAAAGAATTTTCGATAACATTAAGATTTTTTTTCACCCTCTGAATTTTGCCCCTCCTGAAAATTTACCGTCCTGGGCACTAGCCCCGAGTGCCCCTAGTGTAAATCCAGCGCTACCACCGGTTTATGGTTTTCTGGAGCACTTTGTTGAGATATTTCTTCCTTTTTCCTTCATTGAGGATCACATTCTCATCATAATATCATATTATCATATCACGTCATACATATAATAAATTTGTAAATGACCGCTGTCCGTACGTGGAAGATATTTAAGAAAATCTATTATTGGGGGATCTTTATTAACGCAATAGAATGACTTTTAGAATTATTGCCTGTATGTCTGTTCGATTCTTTCTCTGTACGTTTGTGCGCGATAATCGCAAGCGGCCTAACCAATAAAACTAAACGATAGCCCTAAACGAGCCCGAGCGAAGCGAAGGTGAGTCACTAGTTTTAATAATAAGAAGGTAAATATTGTTACGTTTATCTATACATACCGTATTCTCTACATTGATGGATCCAAATCAATATTGCTAATGTCAATTTATGATGAGCGAAGTAATCTGTGTCAACTAAAGCAATTAATAAGAAAATTAAATTGATTTAATGACTCGATATCAGCCAAATAAAATAGTGAAAAAATATATAAAACTAGCGACTTATCCTCGCTTCGCTTGAATGCGTCCCTAGGCGCCTAAAAGTAGTATCCGTATTACTCCAGCTCTGTGTTTCATCCAAATGTGTTCAGCTGTTTCAACGTGAAAAAGTAACAAACATACACACACATACAAACTTTCACATTTATAATACTAATAGACTGATTAATAAACCGTGTCCTACTGTAGTGGTTTGCTCAACTGTTTTAACACAAAAATAAGAAACCTTTAAAATAAATAACATATTGCTTGAATCGTTATATACCAAATATGCTTACATAAATTAAAATTCATAATATTTAATGAGTAGGTATACGCTGCTCGCGGAAAATTAATTTAAATCGCGGAAGAACAAAAAAGTTTTTTTAGCCTTCCGTCGCGTGGTTTAAATAGGCTATAGATTAACTACATTATAAATTTAACACAATACATCAAGAGGAGAGTCCCATGAATGGAGGGGAGCGTCTCTAGCATATTTTTTTTATTTATAAAAACTTCTTCAGCATCATTTTCTGCCTTGTATTCATTTGAATTTTTCGATCGCCAAACATGAATAGGCAGAATAACGAGTCTACTTTTGCTTTTCGAGCCGGTGAGTCAAACATAACCATGTGTATGTCAACAGGTGGTATGCGTAAATGCAAGGATAGTGAGTCCACGACAATTGATTGACCTGTTATTATGATAAAAATTTAAGATTGGATCATAAATACAGTCTCTTGTTATACTCCATATACTCGTACGAGCGTTATCGCCAGTCTTTTTTTTTTAATTTACTTTGTTTGTCTTAACTGCTACTTAATGCTTAAAACCGTAAAAGATTCTTTTTTTTTTTTGTATAAACGAAAATTTTAAGAAAAAATTAACTCGATCAAAGCAGTAATTGTTGTTATAGGGAGATTTTCCTGTAGTTAAAGATATGCTTCTTATTATTGACCAGAGTAATAAGTTATCGCCTTACAAAAAATTTGTTAAAATCCATTCAGTACTTTTGGCGTGAAAAGTAAACAGATATTCAGACAAAGGGACAGAAATTTCAAAAACAATAGTTATGGGGTCTATATCAATCATACTCAACCTTTTTTTTATAGGAGCCACAAACACGTTTCAGTCAAGATGTCGAGGGCCGCAAGCAAAAATGATTTAGGTCTTAATGAAAACGTAATTCCAAGTTAACGATGTAGTTACTTTTTTAACAAAGACATAGTGCTGCCGCATGCGGCCCGCGGGCCGCAAGTTGAGTATAGCTGGTCTATATTCTATAGGTACACAATACATAATTGCTAAAATTAACAATTATTTCATTTAAAGATTTAGCTATTTTCTGATAATGGACCTGAATTTGGTGGAACTTATTTAATGAAACAGTAGGTAATTGTTCTAAAATTAGTGTTTTTTGATTTCTCTATTTTATTTAAAATTATGGTTTTTTCTTACTAGTTTTAAATCCTTTTTTTTAATTTCTTTTTAAAACCTTTCCTGTAGTAGTAGGTACTACTAACACAATTAATAATTATACATTCAAAGGTAGTTTCCAAAAATTAAGCCTTATTAATTGAAACATTGGACGAGAGATAAAAATATTTTATTCCTTTTTTTTTTTTATTAATATTCGATACCGTAATAGTAAATCAAAAGATTTTTAAACGAATTTTATAAATACTACTTACAAAATGTTATACAGTCGAACCCGGATAAGCGGGACTTCAAGGGACCGCGGTCTCTTTCTCGCTTATGGAGTTTTCTCACTAAACCGGTTTCTACCTTATAGGAGTACAGGAATAGACTTTCTCATTTAAAGTGGTTTTAAAAAATACAGCAAATGCGTAGTGATAAACATGATTGCATTGATATTATTCATCAGAATTTGACTAGACACTAAAACTAGTGTCCCGAAATTTAAGAGATAAAAACGAATGTTACCTAGTTCCACGAAAAAATTATAAATCGCAGGTGTTCCATTTGCTCGACTGTCGCTTATAGAGGCATAGGCGAGTAGCAGTCTCAGTTATAGAAGTCCATGGATACAAAACGACTTTCTCTTATAGAGTTTTCTGTTTCTCCGTTATAGAGGTTTTAGAGGGATAAAATATCGGGACCTAGTAATTACTCTCACTTATAAGAGTTTTCTCGCTTACCCAGTTCTCACTTACTCAGATATGGCTGTACTTACATAACCGTATACTACATGTATAAGACTAAGTTGATTACAATAACAATTAACAATCATTTATATTATTTATATTAAATATAAAGTGTTTTACGAATTATTATTTTTTTTATAGTTGGGAAATCTTATTACGGAAACCACCCGACTTCCCCCGGTGGTTATGTGGAGACTCTCCGGCTAATGAGACCGGCCTACCCACTAAAACCCAACTTCATCCCCCCCCCCCCCTGCCGCCATGTGGGACGCCACGGGATCGCTCTCGCATACAACCGCGACGTCCCGACGGTTGGCCGAAGCCACCAACCATGAGGCCGCCCCAAGCGGGACAACCCCATTATGGGAAGACTCTCAACCCAAAAAAGTGAGGCCGCTCCTAAGTCCACTCTGCTGATCAGAGAAGTACCCGGAGCAGCCCCACACCACACAAACACCGCCCACCGAAGTGGGCAACCTGCAAAAAATAACAAACTCCACCCAAATTGGGCAAACCCCCCAAAGACGCCCGCGAACGAGCCCAAACACAAACGGCTGCAGGAGAAGAGGATGCGACAACGCCGACACTCTTCTTCCCCTGCAGCCCCACCGCGTCCACCATCAACGGTGGTGGTCCCGCTAGGCCGCGGGAGATAGGGACGAGCGGCGCATCGCCATACCGACACTCCTCTTCCCCCGCGGCCCCCCTACCGTCGGCCCACCTCCGGACCAAAATGGCTGCCGACATCCCTCGCCAGACGCAGGACCACCGAAATGGCCCCGCTCCAGCCGCCGCACCGACGGGCTAGCCCCGGCAGTGTGGCCCGCGCAGCACCTCCTACCGCGAAACGGCCGGAGACACCGCGCTACCTCCAAGAAGGAGACGGCGCCCTCTAACGCCGCTCCCTCAACCCCCCCCTCCTGGCTGTTGGTCCGCGCCGGATTGCTCCGGTACCACAAGCTCCTGTCCCGGTCTAACAGATGCGAGTGGTGCTACTCTATCCGCCACCCGGGGGACGCGTCCGGTATCAGTCAGCCTCTGCCCCGGACGAATTAAATATCCATTAATCTTATTTAAGGTTAATAGTTTCAATTCTTATTTAAACGTTATGTGTGTAACTCAGAAACATGTATGCAATAATATTATAATAGCCATGAGAAAATACTTGTATAACGAATGCATTTACGGAGTCTATGTTGCAAGCATCAAGTAGGTACTGATGCACGCTCGCCGCAAAAGATTTCATCACAATATAACAAAGCCATTGAAATATTCACCTAGGCTTCAAGTAATACGTTATAGGAACAATTATTATAAAATGCCAAAGAAAAACAATTTAAATCCATGCGATGATTGGACCAATGGAAAATCAACATTTAAATATATTTTTTTATTGATTTTCAATAAAAAAAACCTTAACCTATTTATTAAATTATGTGACACCTTAATGTAATTTTTCAAAGCAACATAGGATGGCAGCACATTTACCTATACATACTAAAGAAAACGTAAAGTAATAATAATATTTTTCAATATCTTGCTTGATTTATAAAACAGAAATCTTTATAACCTACTAATAGAACTAATCAAACCTGTTTTTTTTTAATTTAAGATTATTTCAGTTTTATTTTCAACTAGCGTAACTAGGTACATTTTTTTTGAGCGGAACCCTATTTCTTTTTCTAAGATAAAAGTAAGATAAAGTCTATGTTACTCCCTATAACATCAGCTATTTTCCAGTGAAAGGCACGTCAAAATCAGTCGAGCCGTTTCAGAGATTATCCAAAACAAGCAGACAGACAGACAAAAATGTTAAAAATTGTGTTTTTCATATAAGTAACGTATATAATTTCATATGCTTAGTAAAACGCTGTTATTTTGACATTACAAACAGACACTTCATTTTTATTTATCTGTATAGATAACAAGTTACAAGATTACAATCAATTCATGAGTAGTGATTACAATGTGATACAAGTATCACTTGCTTTTCACCAAAAGCGTGGGAACAATGTTCATTGTTCAAATCCCTCTTTTTTTTTATAAAACATTCCCAGCGGCTAATAAGGTAGTTTAAATAAATGCTTCATACAATCTAGTTAAATATATCCTTTCTTATGAAAACGCTTTTGTATACTTAAAAAAATTAAATCTTATATCCCTATATATATATATATATATATATATATATATATATATATATATATATATATATATATATATATATATATATATATATATATATAATTTTATGGTGTGTATATATTTCGATTAACCTGATTATGTAATTGAAAATTATTTATAATTTACTATAGTATATAAATTATTATTTAACGGTCAATGTTTCTGTGTAATAAGAATGACCATTTTTAAGATCCTGTATTCATTTAGGCATACTGTCATGAAAACTTTTATTTTAATAAGCTTTTATTTTAACTAAAGCAGTCTTCTTAAGGTTAAGAAGAACTTTTAAAAGTACTACGTATATTTTCTTAGATTTTTCTTAGTTAGCTACCGTGGGAAAATCTTTGTTTCAGAGAGCGCGCGGGATCTGTGACGAGCAACACCTGGCCGGAGAACTGCAACATGTCAAGCAAGTTCTGCGTGACAACAAGCTGCAAATGCCGCGCCTGCGTCACAGTGACCGCGTGAAACCAGCCACAGTCGAGCGCGTCCCTGCAGTCTTGCCATATATGAAAGGAGTCACTGACAAGATTGGCTACATTCTAAAGCGAGCTTCAATTAAAACTTACTTCAAGCCGCCAAGGAAAATTAGTCAGTTCTTACCACCTGTCAAGTGCCACATCCCTCTACAAGATGCAGGAGTTTACAAGCTTGATTGTGATTGTGGACTCTCTTACATTGGACAAACAAAGCGATCCATTAGAACCCGGGTCAAAGAACACATAGCTGATGTGAAGCACCGTCGCAACACAACATCTGCTGTCTGCAAACATAGCCAGGACCGCCCGTGCCATTACATTCGTTTCGATAGACCTCAAATCCTGGCGAAAGAAAACCGATATCGCCCTAGAATGATTCGAGAAGCCATTGAAATTAAAAAACATCCAAATTTCAATAGGGAAGATGGCTGGGTACTACCATCATCATGGGATCCTGTTATTAATATAATAAAATCTAATAATAAATATAAACATAACAGACAGGCAGATGTAGTAAGTTCATACTGTGTAGATCAAAATGACAGCTTATCTGATTAATATTTTTCATTTTTCATTTGTAAAAGTATATATTAATAGTGTTGCTTAGTAATTTGTTTTTAAATAATAGCAAACTAAATTAAAATTATTATCCTTAATTAATTTTAACTTTTTAAATTATATGGCTTAAATAATTAATACTATATTTTATATTTTTCTTTATGGTTATAAATATAATAATGGCAACACTAAATATAGATTACTAATTAATATTTTTCAAATTGTAATAATTATAAAAATAATAGCAAAAATTAAATAAATAATTTTCCATATTCAATTATAATTAAAATTATAAAAATGTTTAAAGTTAAAAAAATATTGTAATGTAATTGGTGCAACTTTCATTTTGTTAATTGTGGGTAGGCTGTCTGTAACAACTATACATTCAAGACATGTAACACCTCAGTCTCTCCCGTGACCATGGATGCTGTAAAGCATTCGAAACGTCGGGAACCAAAAATCAAAATAAATCCGCGAAATAATCCGAAAAGATAGTTTTATTTAGTACTACGTATAATTATTTTTTATTTTTATTTGTCTACTTTGCATGCTATTGTTAATTATTTCATACTAGCGACTTTCCCTCGCTTCGCTCGGTTGCGTTCTTTAAGTACATACGTTTTAAATAGATAAAATTAGTTATTGCGAGTGTACCTTAAGAAAAGTACCTTACAGAAAATTTGATAATATGCAATTGTAGGCCTTTTTAAGACTAAAAATCTTATATAGGTATATATGTATATAAAACAAGTCAGGTTTTGTTTCAACACTTATAATTCGAGAACTGCTGGACCGATTTTTATGATCTTTGCTTAGTTGGATATGTCGTCACCCAGAATAGCTGAATAACTATTAAAACATCGGAAAATTCACGAAATAAATTTGGAAAAAAAAAGTTCTATTCCATACGAAGCGTCAAAACGTACCTATAGGGACGAACCTGAGCGAAGCGGGGGTGAGTCGCTAGTTTTCTAATTAATTGTTTTGATATATTTTACATTTAGCCAACGTTAAGCTTCGGTCACACACAGCGAATACTAGCAGCGATAATTCGCTGCCTGCCTGTCACACACAGCGAGTTCTACACGAGAATTTTGACAGTCTGTTGGTGCGCCAAATACAAATATGTATATTTTTCCGCACGTCTAAAACAGTGTATTCGGTTGGCATGCGCAGAGTTAGCAAACCAAATGCTGATTAAACTCACAAATCACAAGCGGAAATGGGTTCGTAATTGGATTGAACGCAGATAACAGTTTGGGGCTTCTAAATACCCTTTTAAAAGAATTGGCATCAGAGGAACCAGGACATTACAGAAATATTCTACGTATAACGGAAGCAAAGTTTGTATGTATCCCGGACGTGTAGTCTGAAGCGGCGCATGAGCTGAGCGGAATGGCGGCAACTCGCAAGTAGCAAGCAGCAATTATGGCCGATTTCACCAACGTCACCTAAGTTAAGGGATCCCCTAAGGATGATTAGGAGGCTGTTAGGGGACAGTTTCTGTTTCACCGACAGTTAGGGGTCGTCTAAAAATTAAAAAATAATAATAAAATGTCACCTAAATATAGGTACTAGAAATACGGGCTCTGACGATGCTAAACGAAAATTAATTTAGGGGCTAGTTTAGGGGAACTTTTAAGCTAGGGATCCTATACGTAGGTGGTAGCTTAAGTGATGTTGGTGAAATCGGGCATTAGAGTCACATACAGCGAGTTCTCGCTTCGAGTGCCCAATTGTAGCGAGTATTCGCTGTGTGTGTGTGTGGACGAGGTATTAGCCATGTAAATGATTAAGGACGACTCGACAGAACCAGAACTATTGTATTTTCACGTGCGAATGAAAGATTTTCCTGTAGTACCTACCTTACCTTTTGGTATTCTAAATATTGACCCGAGTACTATACAAAATTTTGACTTTAGTAGGTATTTTTTTATCCCTTAAGTACTTTTTGTTTCAAAAGTAAACAGATAATCAGACATACAAACAAATGGTAGTAAGGACAAATCTATACTATAATAAAACAGTAGAAGTCGAATATCTGTACATAGCAAAAAAATGCTAAAAACCGAGTCAGGAGGATGTAAGAAGACAAATAGTACAAAACCAGATATTTTTCAATTTTTTTCTTTCTCTGTCTGTTTGTCTGTTTGTACGGGCTAATCTCCGAATCTATTGGACCGATTTAAATAAAATTTTGCATGGTGTTACCTTATATCCCCGGGCAATATCTGAGATACTTTTTATCCAGAAAAATTAAATAGTTCCCGTGGGATAATTAAAAAACTATAATAACTTATACAACTTATACACCTAATTTAGTAAAATTTAACATTGTGATATCTAATATTGCCGGTCATACAACAGGTTACTTTTCATCCAGGAAAAATGAACGGTTCCCTTAGGAACTAATAGATGTCTGTTAGTGTTTTTCGTTAGAGGCGTCTGTTAGAGGCGAACCCGAGCGAAGCGAGGGTGAGCCGCTAGTCTGTACATAAAACACTTTTTAATAAATAAATATATTAAAAAAATAAAAAACCCAACTGCATAAAAGCTAACGAAAAATATGTTTTAACTCGACTACGCAAGGAGTGTTGTATTTTTCGATTTTTCAAGTCCATTTCAAGGCGTAGACGCAGTCTAACCGGCTTTATGCTATATTTTGCTTTATTATGGTATTATTAACATTTGTCTTGATTGTAAGAGCGGCATAAGGTCCTTTCTATCCAAGAAAAGAGAAATGATTGCCGAGGCATTGGGGAGAGAAATAATAATAATTGTTTATTCTTTTAATAAACGAATTCACTCGGGAGTATTTTATTGTGAACTAAGATTACACATCAATGGTAAGTTACGTACCTACTCGTATTTTGAGTGACAGATCTTTTTTTATCCAATTTTATCTATGTAAGAAATATTCTGTATTTTTGTTCATAAGTTATCCAATTATACCTATCCATACTTTGAAGTTTTTATAAAACTTATTTTTCTATCAGTCTTCGTGTTGTTTTTACGAACTTCCTATTGTACCTACTTACTATAAAGTTGAAAAAAAAAACAGGTTTTATAATAATTAATCTTTTTCTCTCATTATTATTTCTTCCACTACGAAGTTAAAAACAATTCACGGTAACCTTATAGGTATTTTAAATATAGGTAGATCCTTTCTTGTTTGAAAGTAACATCCTACTTAAGTATATAAAACATGCTACGTAAATGATTTCCATTTAAGGCACAATTAAAACATACAATTCCAAATCGCACTCACCGTAGTCGTAAATTGAAATATAAACCTTATCGTATTGATGAAATGCACGTTAAAATTTTAAACTTTTGTTTCTTTCTAAACATTCACAGTGTAATCGATTAAATTACTATTTTAAATACATTTTTCCCGTCTATTATTATATTAATTCAATTTTAGATACACTTAAATACAACAAAGGTTTAAAATATGCACGCGTTTAGTACGCGTGTACGTTCGAAAGATTTACGCGACACTGCCACTACCGCAACCCTGTATGCGTCCCACCATTGCAAGTTTGCGTCAAAGAGATTTCAAGCTAATGTACTATGTGGTAGTTCGATGTGACTCAGCAAGGCATCGCCAAAAGTTGCCAGAAGTGAAAGGCCTGCATCGACACTGCACTGTCGGGTATACGAACAACGAACTGTGACTCGTGATCGTGACCCGAAGACTATTAAATCAAATAATTATTAGTTTATTTATATCTCTTATGTCACGATATATTTACCTTTCCTACGCTTATCAACTATTTGCATGTTCTAAATATTTTAATGTTTATACCTAAGTACTTATTGTTTCTCATTTTCTTGTAGAAAGAAAATATTTTCCATTCATATTAATTTAAAATATATTATTATTTAATTTTGTATCAGAGTCCACGGGCTCAGAGCGTTCCTTTAAAAAGCTTTCGTAGGATACAAATCATAAGTTCAACAGTCAGAGGCCCTTTAAGAAACTTAAATTTGTTAAATGTAACGCTTCAGTCGAGATTTATTTTATACTGAAGAACAAAATTGCCCTCAGATGGTGGATGGAAATTATGATAAAACTAAATAGGTAAACGCAATTGGTTGACCGTCTTCTGAATGCTGAAAAATTAATAGTCTCACAAAGAACTTTAAGAAAAGTTTAACTCGCCTCCCTCTAGATAGAAACCAAAAAAAATTAACTTGGCAAAAAAGCTTGTAAGCTGTTTGCTTATTACGCAATTTGAGCACTTGAGCACTCTTTAAAGCACTTATGTTTCATTCTGGACGCCCAATAAAGGCAAGCCAGAGGTAGAGGATAGATGTAATTTCTCCCTGGAGATCACAGGTCCTTGTTGTCACCACTCACTACCCGCTCATCATACGTTAGTCCTCTGCAGGCATAACTTTTATTACTTACTAGCAGAATCCGCGGCTTCGCTCGCGCTAAAACTACAAACAAAGCTCTAAAAAGGTAGGTTTTATACAAACTTTCATCCCCTATTTTACCCCCTTATGGAATAAATTTCAAAAAATGCTAAAACACGTATTTATTCAATTGTATTGAAGAACATTAATACCAAGTTCCAAGTAATTCTGATCATAAATATTTTTTATAATATTAGTAAGATTTTACAAAATTATCATATATTTTAATGTATACAACTTATTACACAGCACGCCCTAATCTGTAGCGGGTATAATATATTTACTTCTGATACTATTACTATAATATTATTTACTTCTGATCATTGTTCTTTCCCAACGCCTTTCCCCCTTATGCAATTCCCCCAATGCCGTTCACCTTGTCGTAGTGGGAGGACTCATTATAACGTCAACTCAAGAAACGGCAACCCAGCCGACGCGAAGCTAAGAAACTCACTGGGAAGTGGGAGGCGGCCCACCTCGGTGGGTGGTGTGGGGGTGCTAAGCGGGTTGCTCCTAGTACTTCTCTGACAGCAGAGTAGACCGTGGGAGCAACACCTTGGTTGTTGTGGTGTACTTTGACAGGCCTGCCGTCGGGGCATCATGTTTGATTGTGTAAGCGATCCAGCAACGTCCCATTAAGACGGGGGAGGTTTCGTTGGGTTTTAATAGGTAGTACCTACTGGCTTTTTTAGCTGGCGAGTTCCACGTAACCACCTGTATGTATGTAGGTGGTATACGTAAATGTATTTCTCAACGTTGAGTAAAGTAAATGTTGTGAAAAACTTGATTATTATTTAATCTTCACGAATATTATAATTTATTAACGCGAAAGTAGGGCCGTTTAAGCCATACGAGAGCCCTTGAGCACACAGCAATTTAGGGTTCTTTTAGAAAGTAAAAAATTGTGAATGATGAAATGAAAACAAACCTTATTCAATTCGACTTACAAGCACTTTTAATTCAACTATAATCATATTTAGTTGTAGTCAGTCCGTCAGGAAGCTAACATCATGTCGGAAGAGCCAGCGAGAAACTCAAATTGTTTTTCTTACAAATCAAATTACAGTATTCAATACATTGTAACTATACTACATATGATTCAATTTATCTCTAACAAGAACGTTTCCCTCTTGAACAAAGTACCTAATACCCTATTACTCAGTAATCTACGTATATTTTTAATCTCGTTGTATATTTTTTTACTCTAATAATATCTTCAAATTTTTAAAAAGGCAAATCTAAGACTACTTGTAGAATTTAATAAGTATATAAGTAACTAGAGACTCACACTCGCTTCGCTCGGGTTCGTCCCTAGGTACATTTTCCTTTTGAGCGGAACCCTAATTCTCTTACTGAAATAAAAGTAGCCTAAGTTACTCCTTATAACATCAACTACCTACCAATGAAAGTCCCGTCAAAATCGGCCCAGCCGTTTCGGAGATTAGCCGGAACAAACAGACAGACAGACAAATATTTTAAAAATTGTGTTTTTCTTATAAATGCCGTATATAAATTCATATGCATTTAATAAAAAGCGGTTATTTTGACATTACAAACAGACACTTCAATTTTATTTATCTGTATAAATGTATCATGTACATATAGATTGTACTCAGCTCTATGAAGTATTTTTCGTAAAATAAATATTGAATTATCTTCTGCGGCACTGTCCCAAAGAAGTATCCCGTGGGATAAAATATTATGATAATAAATAACATATATAGGCCGTGGTAGGCCGGATAACAAAGAACACATATCACTGGTAAAAAATATTTAATCAAAACAGTTATAACTTCCCAGCATTGTTTCACCGACTCACTGAAACCAATATGGAGCGTATTCAGCGAAGTCAATTGTTACGAACATCATATGTCATAAAGTTTGTTTATAGCATTGAATTAACAATCTATAATCATGACATGTCGATAGGTTTATATCACGTTTGTATCGCGAGACCGTGGCAAGGTAGATCACATTACCATCTTTGAACACTAGAATATTCTATGTAGTTACCTACTATCCTACGTCCTAAAGGTCACGAAACAGGAAATTTTAAATTGATACTACATACCTATTCCAATAAAACCACTCAATAATAGAATTTTATAGTCTAAAAGTTGTGATCCTTAGGGTAAGTCTACGCTGCAAATTCAAAACATTTTTATAGGTTATTTTTTAGTTACTACAAATAATTTCTTATAATTTACTAGCGGCTCACCCTCGCTAATAGAGATCTATAAGTTCCCACGGGAACCGTTCATTTTTCCGGATGAAAAGTAACCTGTTGTTTGACCGGCAATATAAGGTATCAAAATGTTAAATTTTACTAAATTAGGTGCATAAGTTGTTGTGTACTAAGCTGTATAAGTTACTATAGTTTTTTAACTATCCCACGGGAACTATTTAATTTTCTGGAATAAAAAGTATCTAAGATATAAGGTACCACCATGCAAAATTTCATTTAAATCGGTCCAATAGATTCGGAGATTAGCCCGTACAAACAGACAGAGACACAAAAAATTAAAAAAAAACTGGATTTGTTCTATTTGTCTTCTTACATCCCCCTGACTCGGTTTTTAGCTTTTTTTTGCTATGTACAGACATTCGACCTCTACTGTTTTATTATAGTATAGATTCGTAGGTTAGATTGGTACTCTAAAAACTTCCACATTCTTTATGTACATAAAAAAAAGCAACTTAGCGAAATCTGTACATTAATTTTTTTATTTAAAACAATGACTGTAACGTATTGTGTACAGACTATAGACACCAAAACAATAGTTATTAAAATTTGTCTGTTTGTCTGTATGTCTGTTTGTATGTACGCGTTTCACGCACAGTACTGAACGATTTTAACTAAATTTTGTTAGTGACTTATTACTCGGGTCAACACTTAGGATAACTTTTACTGCAGGAAAATCTTTCATTCCCACGGGAAAACATAATAACTGGTTATATCGAGTCGTTCTAAGAAAACATGTCTGTGCCTTAACAAATAAGTACATCAAAACAATGTACTAGAAAATTGTAGATATTAATAAGGCCTACAGAAAAATCTGCAATAGCAAAGTCTTTCTCCTAAGGTACACTCGCAATAACTATTTATATCTATTTAAAACGTACCTAGGGACGCACCCGAGCGAAGCGAGAGTAAGCCACTATACTGTATTCGCCGAATAAACCAAGCACTGAGATTTTGCGTTTCCACGTGATTAGTTGCAGATAAGACCCTTAGGCCGCGATTACAATTCAAGTCATAATTAGTCTGTCGTTGCATTCCCTACCGTTCAGACGTCTCTCGTATAGTTGATACCTGATTTATTATCAATGAAAGAGATGACAGTGATACGTCGGAAAGCAAAAATTAATAAATCTAATATATAAAATTTCCATGTCACAATGTTAGACTCCCAGACCCCATCCCAGGGACGAACCCGAGCGGAGCGAGGGTGAGTCGCTAGTAATGTATATAAATATTTAAAAATACAGTTAATTTTATTTTAATGTTGATTTTATTTGTATGACTATTGTATTTTATTACAAATTATTAATAATTCCTCACTAAAGCATTAGCAACATGAACAAGCCTTATGACTTCAAACTAGTTGCAAGCGTTAGTGGGCGGAGAGAAAGCGCTTTGCATGGTTCACTCCGTGAAATGTGGATAGAGTATAGTATATAGTCTATCATTCCATACAAACCGTTAAAATGTACTTACAAAATATATTTTTTAGCATTTATTCTTAACTTTTATACATCTTATCTTACGTTTATGTTTTACTTTTGGCAATGTGGCAATTAAGATTGCCTTAGGTGAAGTTCCTCTAAATCTTAAGTTAAAAGTGTTTTTAAAATGCTGTTTGTGTTATTCCGGTTTTTTTATAAAATCAAATTTTTAATTAAAAAAAGTCTATATTCGATTCAATAAAACTTCCAATTTACAACTCGGAAACGTTACGCTTTAAGACATTATTTTGCTGATATTTTTTTATTTATTGTGAGTAATCTCTGAAATTTCTAAAAAAATTCACTTTACACAATTACTCGTTCCATTGCGGCGCACAAGTGTACAAGTAGCAAGCCAGCAAGTTTAAAGAAAATAAAAATGGATCCTGGCAATTGGCCAAACTTTCGTAGAGTTACAGAACTACTGTCCTTGAAACTTCATATTTTTATCTTTCTAATTATTATTATTATTCTTTCTTTTATTGCCTAATGAGAAAAGTAACTGCTAACTATACGGTGCTGCAAATAGAAGCTATGCAAATTATTTAGGAAACGAGAAACAAAAATTGTCTGAACACAATTGTTACTTCTGTATTACTGAAGTAATATACCAATAAAAAAACTTTTTCCATCATGCACTTTATTACTCGTAGATGATGCACACAAAAATATCAGTCTTTAAATGTGTAAAATTATTTTTAAAACATCGTAAAAGTTCATCGCAAAAAAATCGATACACTGAATACAAAAAAAATATGTAATGCATATTTTTTCTTCATATTATTCTATTCGCCATTTTTTTTTAATTTTGTTATTTGGTAGTTGTCATTAAACCATTAACCAGAAACCATTAAACGGTTTCGTTGAAAATAATGTATTATAAGCTCATAGTAATAAATTTTCAATTACAACGTTACAAATCTCATATGCCGAAAAATACTTATTTTGATGCATTATTGACTCAAAGCACACTAAAAATTGTTTATAGATCCAATATTTTAAAGAAATATTCCACTTCCAATAAACCATCTTCAGCTAAATCACTGCAATGTATTGCATTCTGCACTTTTGTCTTTCCTAGTTTAGCTCTTAATGTATGTGGACGTAATAATCTTGCGATTTCCTGCAAAATGTTGTATATTTGAGTTTACATAAATATTAACGTTTTATTTATTTTCTTATAGACAAATTCATAAAACAGTGAATTGAATTGAATTAAAATCTAAAGTTGCCTGATAAGATTTTAGAAAGAACAATTTTTTAACTGTGTTCTATACATTTCTGTATCCACTAATTCAAAAATATAAATGATAAGAGTTTGTTTTTCGGAAGTATTGCAATTCCCTTATTTATATAGAAAAATTCTTATTAAGGTATTGTTTGTATTTTTGGAATTATATTTACATTATTTATAAAAAACTTACTGGATCTGATGGGCCAACTAATTTTCGAAATTCTATGGCAGTATTTATATTTTTATCTTTTGCAACTATCTCCATAGCAACACAGGGTCCACTTGCCAGCTCTTCAACCATACCCTAAAATAATAATCACATAAATGTTATACTGAACTAACAGCTTGCATAACTGTTCTGGCTTCACCTGGTTGTTTTCAACCGACTTCCTCAAAAAGGAGGAGGTTCTCAATTCGGCTGTATTTTTTTTTACCTCAGAACTCCGTCATTTATTAACCGATTTGGACAATTTTTGTTTTGTTTGAAAGTGGTCCAGATTGGTCCCATTTAAATTTAAAAAAAAAATACCACCACTAAGGGTGGAAAAATAGCTAATGATGAATTTAACCTACTTCTAATTGTCATATTGACTTGAAACTTTGCAAGTGTTTCTATTTCCGTTGATAGTACAGTGGTTCGGTATTTTTGACCTGATCTGATGGTAAGGCCAGAAGGTGGATAGGTGGAACTCTTCAACGACTAATAGTAGATACTTTGAGTTTGGGCTTATTTTGTTTGATTTGACAAGCCTAACACATTAGAATTCTTACTTTGCTACTACTTTCTACACTAAAAAGGGAACAATAAAAAATTTTTAACAAAAAAATAAAAACCGACTTCAAACAAAAGCACAAAAAAGTAAAAAATAACTGATTGGTAGTTTTCATTTACTATACATACCTAATGAAATATTTTCGAAGTCGGTGTGCTTTACTTTGTATGGGCTGGCACCAATTTCGAAAATATTTGATTAGGTATGTATATTAAATGAAAACTACCAATCAGTTATTTTTTACTTTTTTGTGCTTTTGTTTGAAGTCGGTTTTTATTTTTTTGTTAAAAAGTTTTTATTTACAAACATTTACTATTTGCCATAATAATTTTATAACCCTCTTTTTACCCTAAACCTAACACTTAATTAACATATATTTTTATTTTAACATGCTGAAATATGTAATTTTAACTCATTTCAAATATTTTTTTTTTCATATAAACTTTGCCATCAGATTTATTCATACATCAAATAATTATTATAATTAATCTGAAATTTCGACATAATGTTGCTCTAATCAAAGTACAAATATAATTTTACCAAAAGGCAAAAGATAGTGAGGAGCAACTTAAAATGGCCTGTAAATACAACAATAATTAGACTTTTAATTACAGATACAGTTATGAGTAAAAAAAATTTTTTTTTTTTAATTACCTTATATTCTTGGACTATGCCCTTATATACTTCATAGAATTCTGCAGCATTTATATTTTCCACCATAAACATATTCAATGCAGTAACATCAAATCCTCCTTCATCAATAGCTTCCAATGCCGCTCCCAGTTTCCCTTCTCTAATTGCATGGGGCTTCACTATACACAATGTGCAGTTTGACAAAGTTGCTGTTAATCTAAGTCGTATTGATTTTATTGGAGGGGGAGGGAAAAAGTATTCAATATCCTAAAATTTTATTTAGAAAATTTCTTAAAAAAACTCTTAAAGTAAAAACTCAAGAGTGGAGTCATTTCTACTTATTGCTTGGAGCTTATAAAGGATCCTCAAATTAAAACCACTGCTAACTGCATTAAATTTGTTATGCTAAGCATTATTTTATTCATATTGTTATTTTTATTATACACTTTTTCTTTCAACTTTTGTTACAGCAATACATACTTCTTGGTATTTCATACTTAATTAAAAATGCTTTTTGTTACATATTGGATACTAATTTTATATTCATGGTACTAAAATGTTGTTTTAATTAAAAATATTAAAATTTTACCTCTATTGCAGCTTCGGGGTTTGGTGAAACATGAGCACAATTCCTAACAGAATCTGTACCATATAAAGCACGAATACTTCCAGGTTCAGCCTTTATGGGATCCTTATCTCCAAGTATTTTCACACATGCAGTCACAGAGTCTTTACCTACTAACTCTAATCCAAAAACTTGTTGTCCAGTCAGATAATCAAGAAGAAATCTATAATATTTTTAATTAATGTTATTTATAAATTGTATATAAATATTTATTATTCTATCATCTATGAATACTTTAAAAGAACTTACGGAAATATTGGATCAGATAACTGTTTTCGATATATAAAATTGATGTCTTCTGCTGTAAGTGAAGTCTTTTTCATCTTAGTTATTTTGATACCTTGCTCAAAAAAATGTGTTAAAATCTTTCCAGCTGTTTTTACTGGCATGGGTTTAATCATAGCAAAAGTTCTGAAATTTCGTAGAAATAAAATTTAATAAAAAGCAACAAACATAATAAGCAATAAATAAGACCAAGTATTAGCTTAAAAACATTAAGGTGAATTCTTGAGTACTTTCAACAAGTATTTGTATTATATTAGGTTATAAAGAAAATAGAGGTAACATATGAAGAAAAAGTACTCATATCAAGATAACTCAAAAACTACTTCACATAAACATGTCAAATTTGGCTCATTTATTGAGTCTTGCGAGATACATAATATGAGCTTCAAATTTCATAACCACACCTCAAACGGTTATTTTAGATTTAAATATTAAAATCCAAAAATCAACATTTTTATCACTGACTGACTGATAGATCAAAACTCTAACCCAATTAAAGATGACCTACAAAGACACTATTGACCATATGTGTGAGTGTACATACTAAAGGAAAAATCTCTAAACAGTAAATTTTTAAAATTTGAAAAAAATTAAATTAATTTTTATTTACACATTGCGCCTTTCAAAATATAATATAAAAAAAATAATGTGTTACATATTTTAGCATTTTCCAAAATTCAATCCCTAGGAGGGTAAAACAGAGGATGAAAGTTTGTATGAAACCTACCTTTTTAGAGATTTTATTTGTAGTTGCAGCTCGAGTGAAGCTGCGGGTTCTGCTAGTTTCTATACAAAACTTTGTTGGAAATAAGTACCTACTTAATACATTGTTTATTGAAAAATAAAAGTAAGTAACTCACATTTGCATATCCTTGTGTAATTGCATTCTTGTGGCTTCACAAGCAAAATCTACAATTTTTATTAGTCTTCCTAAAATTTGCAGTGTGGATCCAATAAAAAAGTTGTCCAGGGTAACTCCATTAACTTTGACTCTTCGCAAAAAAGTTTTTCGATTTTTTATGTCATACATTTCAATTGTGTCATCAGTGGGATAGTAAAAAACATTAAACCGGCGAACGAGGCTAGCTTGATTATCATACCACTCTCCAATAAAAGTATATTTATCCCTATATGCACCTTCCTAAAAAAAACTTAAGACTTTCATTTATGTACAATTTATAATAAGCAAACCAAAAGTCTATACTTACCATTTTATTTTATTAGATATTATTTTCCCAGCGACGATACTACAATTTATATGCAATATGTAGCCATTTTACCAAACTGATAGAACAAGCTATAAATGACTATACAGTACTATAAATTCATTAAATACAAGTAGTTTGTTACTACTTACTAAGTAATATAAACTTTTAAAACTGTAAGTCGGTAGATCGTAGTGATAAAAATTGTAAACAAAACCGTTTATTCAATACTGAGTTGTCAAGTGTCATTTGTCATCAATCAGTGCTGCCAACACTTGAAAAGTTATCCCCCTAAACAAAATTTCAAAAACACCTAAATATTTTATTTTAAATATTTTTTTTAAATGAGTACAAGTAGCGTTAGAAACTTATTCATATTTATTTTTATAATAATAACATCTAACCATTTAAAAATAATAATAATAAATTTCATAGATAACTTAGAAAATAATAAAAAAAGGGACATAATTTTTCCAAGTCTTTAATCCCTCCACGACAGCGGACACGCCGGCGTTACAGTTGACAATAGATTTCTTAGAAATTTAATTAATTTATTAGAAATTTACCTGGAAGTGTTAACCGAAACTTTATAAGCCCTAAAAAAGACCTTAAATATTTTTCCCCCCTAAAAAATCCCTGGTGCCATTTTTTTACCCCTAAATTTTGGGGGAAAGCCCCTAAATTGGCTACACTGGTTCAAGCCATTAGATGTCATGTTAATTATAAAATACTAATTCAAAAATTAAAATATTTAACTCATCAAAAAGTTCGATCATTTACAATAATGTCAAACTTAAGGATGTGCTTCGTTGTCTATACTAATATTATAAAGAGGTAAAGTTTGTGAGATTGTGAGTTTGTCACGTTGTAGGAGGTAATCTCTGGATCTACTGAACCGATTTTGAAAGTTCTTTTACCAAATAGAAAGCCACGTTAGTTCTGATGACGGTGTCATAGGCTAATGAAAAGTCTTTGTCATGGAAGTCGGATTTGCAAAATAAGTCGAAGAAAAAACGGTCGAACGAAAACGTTTCTTACGAACGCTGCCTTAATGATGAGATATTTATTATGAATATGTTCTTGAGAAAAGTTGTAGAGCTTAATAATGCCTACAAAAAAGTCAGCGACAGCATATGTAACTTTTATATTTAAGTCAGAAATAGTCGTTTTTTATATTAAAAAAAAATATTTAAATCGGTTATGTTTATTGATCATATTATCTAACAATAAGAATATAACAATTATGAATTCTTATTACAATAAGTAAATTTATCGTCTAAAATATTTAAGACAAAAGAGTTTTCCTTTTTATTGCATATAATTTGGACAAATGGTTAAAGAGATAATACGACATACTGGTAGGTATGGAACCACGACCGTGTCGTAATCTATTTAGTGATATTTCTTTAAGATGGGTTTTTTTCATATACAATACGTCAATTTATCTACATATTATAAAGAGGTAAAGTTTGTGAGTTTGTGACGTTGTAGGAGGTAATCTCTGGATCTACTAAACTGATTTATATGAAATTTGGTAAGAAGATAGTTTGAGACCCTGGGAAGGAAAATCATCCCTTAAGGGGGGTGAAAATGGGGATGAAAGTTTGTATGGGGAAACAAGCTAGACACGAACCCGAGTGAAGCGAGGTTGAGTCGCTAGTTTATCATACATTTAATAATCATAGATAACATATTTGTAAAGTTAATAATTTAAAAAAATACTTTTAGTTACAAAAAAAAGACTCGTTAAAATTATTTATATTTAAGTCATGCTATTAAAGAAAAAAAAAACCCTAAGAAAGCCCCTATAGAACCCCAAAACATTTTTTCCTCTAAAAAATCCCTGTGCAATTTTCTCCTCCTACATTTGGCGGGAAACCCCCCAACTTGTAACTACACTGTCATCAATCATTATAAAATTGTCAAATTTAAAATTATTTTAAAGCTATGGCAGAAGTAATAACTTTGTACAGCATAAGTTTCTTAATATTTGATGAAAAATAAAATAATTAAAAGTATACGTTATTAAATATTAAATTAGATCGATACGTATAGGATAGTCTAAGTACTCTAATCTTCAATTTTATAATTTTTGTTTTCCAAGTCTGCAATAGTTCTTCAGTCGATCAACAGTAATATTTTTGGTCGAAGCTCCAAGTGCATTTTAATTTTTAAATAATTTACGAGATATTCTTAAATTTTAAAGTAATTAAGAACACAAAATATTTAATATACAACCTTATCTTTTAAAACAAAAAAATGCGCTTGTTATTCTATTGTGTGTCATTCATAAAATTGTATAATTTTCATGATCTTCTCACTGGTATTTAAATAAATAAAAATACGGTAATATGGTAAAGGATCTTCCAACTAAAATGATTTGGCTAAAACATATTAATTAAATAAAAATGCTTATTATTTTTGGAGAATAAAAAGCTGTTTATATTATTTGTTTATAGTATTTATGACTCGGGGCCTAGAACTTATAATATCTTGTAACCACAAACTATATATATATGTATGTAATAACGTATAATGACTATGTAACCCACTCTCCATGGGGCCGCGTCTTATATTCTTAACGTGTGCTGGTTTAAGATTTTATATTTTATAAAATATTAACAGAAAAATTGTAGTAGATACTAATAATATATGCATTATATTTCAGCCCTACGATTATTTTGATAAGTATACATTTCTATGTGAAATGTATGATGAGGATGCAGATGAAATTAAAGATTTGGTACTAAATTTTTTCCCTTTTGATAATTCTATACAAGTAATTGATGGGAAAAAAGGAAAAAACCTGGTAAAAAGGGTTCATTTGCCGCCATTGAAACTAGAAATGTTACAAATTGGAAATATAGTTAACATATTTTCCAAGTTATTATATATCAAAGACTCTGCACCTGCTACTAGAAAAATATTGTATCATAACGTTCAAAGGTAGTTACAAAAACTATTACGTTAAACGCGATTTTAATTTATTTATGAAAAAAAATCATACTTTAAACTTTACAACTCTGGGCTGATACTGGAAATTTCTTACCAGAACAACACTATTTTCAGCCCAACCTGAACTGAACTGACTCAAACCCAGTGCCTTATAATTTGCAGCCATCCATGCTTAATGCTAGCCACTCGAGCAATGATGTCACAAAATGAAAAAAAAAAATTTTGCACTATAAAGTCCTTCTAGGCATAATCTAATACCTAGCGAGGGAATTTTCTTAGAAATTAATTCTAGAGATTTATAACCTATTCAATAAAAAGTAATTATAAAAGTCAGAGAAATAGTAACCATTTGGTTTTATTTAAGTATTATCCATTTTAGCACATTCGCTTTAATTAAACCAATTCCACCAAGCGCACATGGTAAAATTATCACATTTATCATGAAAAAGGGCTTTCGCATAGTGCGGATGAAAAACGGCAAAATCAGTAAAGATTTTGCAATGGAATTATATAAGAATGTGGCTGGAAGTAATAAGTTGCCGTAAGTAAAATAGTCTTGAATCCTTGTAGTTTATGAAACATGTGTTTTAAAATGTAAGAATTTGAACCTCATTTTTTATACCAGTATATTAACATTAAGTAGCTTAGAACTAGTTTCTATAAACTTCCATTTTTAACATCCCATATAAATTACTAGCCTAGGTAAGTTTTAACGATATTAGTACTAAATAGATACGATCGATCTAGGGTAGCCAACCGTACTATAATATAAGTATTGTCATTAAAGGGTCTCATCACAAACAAAGAAAAATTACTTTAAATAAATGTCAATAGATGACGTTACATTTATCGATTTGTTATTAAAATTGTGTTAAATTAATAAAAGATAAAAAAAGAAAACCCAAAAAAAGTATATTATTATTTTTTTAAGTATTATAAGTGAAGGGATAAGAAATAATGCGCCCGTAAATTAAATTTGCATAATTTTACTAATTATTGAAATATCAGCAATCAGATCATAGGTTTATACTGTATATTCACAGATGACGCTTTTATTTTTTATTATTTTTTTTACCACGGTTAAAAATTATTAAAATCACCTATTTTTTGTATTCAAATGCAGAATGAAGTTTACAATATTTACCATACGTTAGTTTGCGCATATTAAATAAAACGGTTTAACTATTTGGGAATCAATATCTCCTGTTGTCGACAGATAAGTAAATTATTTTTCATACCCCTAAGTGATAAAGGTGGTCCACCCTAGACACAAACCCGAACGGAGCGAGGATGAGTCGCTAGTACCTAATAGTATAATATATTACAATATATATGTATGTTGCAGCAGATGTATTACATAACTATCTTAAATTTACCCACATCAGCTATCTTAAAAAGAATGTCAGTTTTTATCATGAATTTTAGACTTATAATAGATTACGTGACGACAGGAGAAGTCATTGGTCTAGAATTGGTTGCACCTGATGCTGTACATAAATGGCGTAAATGTTTAGGAGATACAGATCCAGCAACTGCAGCACCCGGTACTCTGCGAAGACTTTATGGGGAGAATAAACTTAAAAACGTAGCTCACGGCTGCAATACCCTTGACGATGCTATGAAGGTAGTTTTCAAAAAACGTTTTAATGTCTATTATTATTTCCTACAATTTTATAAAAATATCCATTTAGTCAATCTACCAACATATTGTATCGCGTAAGTATATATATGATAAAGTAAAATGAATTGATTTAATTACCGACGCGGCACAAAACCACTTTCGAGACCATGGCCCGAATTTTTTTTTATATGTACTTTCATATTAATTCAACTTTCAGATGCTGGATTTATTTTTTGGTTATGACAATGGAATTCCCAGAGTTCCATTCCGAGCAACATACCAGAACTGTACCTGCTGTATTATTAAGCCGCACGTTATAATTGATGGCAATTTAGGCGCAATAGTTGAACAAATTGCTACATCAAACAAGTTTTATATATCCGCTATAGCCATGTTTTCAGTGAAATTGGCAAATGCTGAAGAATTTTATGAAGTTTATAAAGGTGTATTACCCGAATATGAGGTACCTAATTTTTGAGTAGGGATGGCATTTCGACATTCCTTTTTTTTTTAACGTTGGGAAATGCATTTAGGCACGAGGTGTGGGACTCACCGGCAAAGCCACTGCTACCCACTTAAACCAACGGAACCTTCCCCGTCCTAGGGCGTCGCAGGATCGCTTACTCACTCAATCACGAGTCACAACGCCCCGACGGCAGATCTGCCAAAGCAGACCACAACAACCATGAGGTTGCTCCACAGTCCACTCTGTTATCACAGAAGTACCAGGAGCAACCCGCATATTAGCACACCGCTCACCTCCCAGTGCGTTTCTTAGCTTCGCGCCCGGCTGGATTGGCGCGCACTACTTTAATAATTAGATGTTTTGTTTGTATGTATGTTCCACGTAAATAATTTGCATAATTATTTTTTTATTGTCACACTAATAATGGTGAAATTACATTTTATTTATTTCGAAGTTTTTGTCCCATTTTAGTAAAACATATTTTGCATACTAATAACATTTTCTATACTTGCATTTTGAGATCCACAAATATTAAATAGACAAAGTACAAATTTATAATCAAATTCTAGGCTATGTGTATTCATTTGGCAGAAGGAAAATGTATTGTTTTAGAGGTGAAATGTATTGACTCAAGTATAAACTGTGTTTGTGAGTTCAGAAAACTCTGTGGCCCAAGAGATCCTGTAAGTTGTTGCTAATTGTATATTGTCAATTATTATTAAATGGAAAAGGTATTTTATCATTTACAATGTTATTAAATACTCAATGAATGTAGCAATCACGCAGACAGATCTCATACAATAACATGTTTTTTATAATGTTCATTTAGCCAACAAAAAAAAGTTTGTATTTCATAGTATATCCTAATAATACTAACCAAAATTTGGCAGCCACTAAAGTGAAAAAGTGTAAAACCAAAAATATTTCTTATCTCAAAACTACTGAACTTTTATTCTTTAAAATGATTTTTGTATGGATCATTACTGAAATTTATTTAGAATTTTCTGTTTCATATTTTAAAAGTTAATAAGAAGTGGCACTACACATACAATTTTAAGGAATTTTAAAGGCATATAACTTAATAGCTGTTGGCTTGAATAAAAACATTTGTTAAGAGCATTGACAAGATCACATACATTTTTTTTCTATACCCATTATTTTCATATTGTATGCAGTACTACCTCTTATTTTTAAATTTTTCGTAATTTGACTTTACACTGGTAAACAGTACACAACTAGAACTATATAGTACTAACAGTCTTAGAATAAAATGGGAGTGAGGAAATTAAAAAGATCCTGTTTTGTGTCTTTTTGCCACAATCCCCTAGTTTAATTTTACTGAAATTTTCAATACATCATGTTTAATAAACAGGAGCTGTGTCGTCAACTATATCCTGATTCAATTAGGGCCTTATATGGCAAGAACATTATACATAATGCTGTACATTGCACAGACCTTCCAGAAGATGGAGAAATTGAAGTTGAATATTTTTTTAAGTTATTGGCCAATGATTAATAATTCACTTGATTTATATCAAATTAAATATATTTTATTTTCTTCTATATACATTTTTAATGACAAAATCATTTCCTTCAATTTCAATTTTATCATACATCCATTTCCTGTTAATCCTAAAATAAAAAACAATGTTATAAGTGTAATATTTAAAAAAATATAATAATAAGTGATAGTAAAAATAATCATTTCTCCAACCTGCATTCATGTCCACATTTATTGGAACTACATTTGGCACAAGGGAAATGGCAACCTGGACATGTTTCATCCAAGCAATCACAAAGATCTTGTCCTGTCGCTGCTAACAATCCTTTTTCATTATAAAGTTTTTTACATGTTCGACTGAAATATAGCGAATTAATGTTATTGCAGGAATAAAACTACTAAGAATAAAACAAATTACTCATAATATGAGTTAATACTTCATAAAATAGCTCCTACGATTCAATTTTCTACGTTCCCGAGCTGATGTTTCGGGGTCAAAGTTTTCTAAGAAATGCATTTTAGGCTTCGTCTTTTATAAACACGGGTCCCCCAGTAGACACTTGATTTTTTTTGTGCAAAGTACTTATTATCTTGAGTAATCCCACAAAGTTTCAAGTGAAGGAAATAAATATTTTCGGAGACAAAAAATATCAAAGTTTGATAAATATCACCTCAATTCCGCACTATTTTATTGCTTTTTACTATGGAAATTGAAATTTGTAATTTGTATGACAAATAAAACTTTTGACGGGCCTTTAACAGAAGTGTTGCTATTTTATGAAGTTTAAATTTTAATTATGTGTATTGTGTAGGAGTCTACGATTTATATCGATATTTCATAAAATATCGATGTATGTACGCGATATATCGCTTCAACCCGATATTATCGAATCATATAGTTCATTCAATTTCTTGTTTTGTAATATTAATTCCTTTATTTATGGATGGCAACTTAGTAAGAAAAAGGATTGTTAGCAGACTTCAAACGGAAAACCCCGAATTATTGAAAAACTAGCCATCGCAATAACGGAACGCAAAGTCTCCTACTCTTCGTGAAGGCAGACAAGTAGTAGTAAAAATTTTATAATCTGTGACTGTAGTCGTAACTCGTAGTGTGTCTGTGCATCGAGAGTCTCACTCGCTTCCGAAAACCGAGTTCCGAGTTCCGACTTCCGCTTCGTTCATCGTTCTCACTTCTCAGTACATATTACAAAATAACCTATAAAGTATAAATAAAAGTTGTCTGTTTGGTTTAATACAGCTTACGAAATTTATATATAGTAAGTGTATATAACGATATATAAAAACTAGCCGTTTTTATATATCGTTATATATCGTTATTTTAACTCAGCACTTTAGTAAAATTTTGTTTCTGCAAGGTCTAGAAAAAAAGTATTGGGATTAATAAATAAATAAAATGTCTTGTTTCTTCACTAACTGTTTTTAATCATATTAACCTGATTCCTACCTAATATTTAATATTGCAGACTAGTTAAATACAAACAAATAACTTACAACTCACGATATATCGAAAATATCGATATATTATATCAAAAAAGTATCGATATTTTTTTACATGAACATCCCTAATTATGTGTTTTGATTTTGCAAGACAGAAGTTTTGCCATTTTAGGGAGTTTTAATTATGCGTTTTAATCTTGCAAATAATAAGTTGACGCATAATTTAACTTTAATTTGAAAATTCTAAATATTTTATTTGGTATTAACAATTTCAGTTATTTAAGATTTTTTTGGTCAATAACAACGAAAATTTTGATTTTGTGACAATCTAAAGTTATTTTCGCAAACGCTCTGGAAAGTGGCAACCATTTTGTATATTTTTGTTGTGTGATTTACAACCCCTTTATGGGCAAAGAATTATTTATTATCAGAATTATTTATTACTTGAAACTTGGTAACAATGCTCGTCAATACAAATAAATACAGGTTTTAGCATCTTTCGGGATCGCATTAAAATGGGGGAAGAAAATTTGTATGAAACTCTATAATTAGTGTGTCTTGTAGACGATTGAAGAATTTTAAAATCACTTTCTTTAAAATGATGTCCATATAGCCTTAAATATAAAGATTGCGATTTTGCCAATTTTGGTCGTCTTATTGCTTTAGTCCACAATTTCTTCAATTTTTGTCACTGCACAATTCGTTATTTGTCATTTTAATTAAATCTACACGTATAAAATTGTAACTAAGCCAAATCTGTACATTAAATATTTTTTTAAAAATCTTATTCAAATAGACATTATTATCGATACAGAGGCCGAATCTATAGTTTTAGAATTTTTGTCTGTCTGTTACCGCATCACGGAATAACCACTGGAGGGAATTTGATGATATTTAGTATGATGATAGCTGGTTATCCGGGTCAACATATAGGATACTTTTTATTGCGAGAAAATATGTCATCTCTGAGTTTATGCTATCTACTACGGACGGACGCTAGTTTTAAACAAAATGGAAAAAAAACTCTATCCACGCTATATAGCTTTACAATATAATGAGGACTATAGTGATCGCGACATATGGCGGGTGAAAAAGGCAAAATTCTTCCCACTATATAAATAAAATAATTTTGTATCTGTGTTGTTAACTTTTCATAGTCTGTGATGCTTACCTATCATCTATTTAAATCTATAAACGAATTTTTATTAGTCCAACGTCAATTAGGACTGTTGATATTTTTTATCAAAATATCGGATTTTCGATGTATCGATATTTTTAAATATATCAATATCGAAGCTTGATATATCGAAAAAAATATCGATATTTCGATATATCGGTTTTATTTAAAAAAAAATATTGCAAGGCAGGTCAAAAATGATTACACAGTTTATAGTTCAGTATATTTATTAAACAAATTAAATTATAAATGTATAAAAATGTTAGGATATAGTTCTTAGTAATTATTGTTTAATTTAAGTGAGACAATCATGTGTACCAATATTTTTCAGTAAGAGTTTTTAAAAATACTCTTTGTTTTATATGTTCAGCTGTTTGACTACTACGATTATTAGGCACTAACAGATTGATTGTAGAAGCAACTAGTTTAGATGCTACAGATGTAGCAGAAGAAATTAAATATTTAACAGCTATTTCTCATAGCACGGGAGTAAAATGCCTACTATCGATCCAAAATTTTAGCGCATTTGATAACCTTGAAATATTTGGCTGAACTAAATACTACTTCAATTCAGCAGGTATCGTACCAAAACTTCTACCAGAAACTTATTGGCATTGGCCATATTTTTCAAGAGCATACCTTCATGTCTATCCCATAAGGATGAAGTTGTTTCTTTTTCTCCACGTGGAGAAGCGCCTACTATAGGTGAACGATTTCCTCTTATTTTGTGTTCTGCAATTATTTTTTTTGATAGTCTGATTGCATTAGCAACAGCCAATGCCGATATGAAATGTAATTTTTTGAAGCGAGGATCTAAGATAGTTGCAGAGGCCAAAAAAAGGTTTTCTTGTAAAGGCACTAATCTACTTTGAATACCATTCAATAAATCATTTTGTACTGACACTCCAATAGCAGTTGATGGCTTAGTTTGTTCGATTTCTTGTTTTAATAAATGTGTTAGTGGTATAACTAAACTAGCTGTGACATATTTCTCGGTACTCAAATCTTCTGTTACTATTTTAAATGGACTAAGTAGCGTGACTAAATTGCGCAAAATAGTTAACTGCGAAGTAGCAACCATGTCCATATGTAAAAAATATCGACCATCGATATTTACATTTCAATATCGAACAATCGATATATATCGTCCAAAAAATTATTAGTAATAAATATCGATATTTCTAAATGATATATCGATAGTTCGATATATCGATATTTTATCAACAGCCCTAATGTCAATTGTGAATTGTCATCCATGAAAATAATTATTTTATGAGGCATGCTCGCAGTGTTCATGTTTTTATAACATTATCATTTATTTCCCCCTAGAATTTTTTGGAATTACATACTTAGTAGTGTATTAAATAATAATTGATAACTATGGCAGATACAAGTAGTAAAGAATCATCAGTTACAAAAGTTCCTATGATCTATGTTTGTGGCGGTATGTTTGAGTAGTAATAATAATTAAATATGTATTTGATTTATTCAATTGCGCTGCAAGAACAGTATATCTAACGATACATTTGTATTTTCAATAGTGGTATAACAACAGTGTACATAACGATACAGAACAATATTATCTAGTAACTTTTTGTGTTTTCCTTCTAAAATCTAAAATACATTTATTTTCCAGAGTGTCATAGAGAAAACGAAATAAAACCAAGAGATCCTATAAGATGCAGAGAATGTGGTTACAGAATTATGTACAAGAAGAGAACTAAAAGATGTATCCTTTTTATTAAATATGTAAACATTTTTGAATACATGGTACAATAACTTTGGACAAGTAAGCCTTAGATTCCGAGTGCCTTAGGCCAGCACCATCTTTAATTATGATTACTTCAGTTGAAACCTCATCATATAATATATACAATTCAAATTTTGTCAAAAAATACCAAATCATACAAATAAACTGACAATGGGTAGTTTATCTAAAGGTAATTCATAAATTGGTTTTATTATTATATTCTAACCTTTCTTGTAACAAAAAACAAGTTCTTTAGAAGATAATAAACCTTTCTTATTTGTTGTTTTAAAAATTCTTTATGAAGTGTGAATGTTAATAAATGAAAAAGAAGATTATTTTATGCATTTGCCTTGCAATCTTTGATACTTTGTCTGTCAGTGTCTTTTTGTTATGTCAAAATAACAAACAGCTTTTTACTAATTGCAATGAAAGTATAAATGTTACAAAGAAAAAACATTTTTTGTAATTTTTGTCTGTCTGTCTCTTTTTGTCCCTGCTAATCTCTGAAACGGCTGGACCGATTGTGATAGGACTTTCACTGGCAGATGTGATAATGATTAACTTAAGTTACTTATTATTATTTTAGAAAAAGAATTAGGATTTTGTAAAAAAAAAGTAAACCTTTGATATTGTGAACAAAATCTGAGTACCTAGAGCAAAGCAAGGGATGTCGCTAGTTTATATGTATATATAATTAACCAAACTTCAAGATGATGATGTTGATGTTCTCCTAGCCGATTCCGGCCACGGCGGCCAATCTCAATGAGATGAGCCAACTGCGCAGGAGATATTATAGTGCTCAAGTGTACGCGCAGACACAAGTGCACTCTCTATTCCTATCACTCTCATACTTCGGTGGGACGACCACTCGACAACCGGTGAGAGTTAAGGCGCAGGACCGACGACTTTACGTGCTCTCCGAGGCACGGGGGTGAAACACCGCTAGCTTCCCAACACCGGGCTGTTACTGAGACTTACTATACAGGAAGACTCAATAACTAAACTTGGCCTGACCCGGGACTCAAACCCAGGACCTCCGGGTGAGCAGCCGTACATGCTAGCCACTACACCACCGAGGCAGTTAACTTAATTTCAAGATATATGTGGATTGAATTAATTAGACCACTTTATAAAGTACTTTAATAAGCCAAAGTAGCAACAAAATAACAACATAAACATTTACTTTTATCTCTTTCCTTAATTATTAAGATTTTTGCGATAAAAAGTATCCTATGTCTTTCCCAGGGTCTTAAACTATGTTCTTACCAAATTTCATCTAAATCGGTTCAGTAGGTCCTATAACGTCACAAACTCAAAATCTCACAAACTCACAAACTTTACCTTTGTAAAATATTAGTATACATGAAAATCTTAACACGGATTGTAGTACTTTCTTAGCTCTATGTCGAAATTACGTTTTTGGTTTTGGTAATATTTGTAAGAAAAGGAGATGAATGACAAAACTTCAGGCAGTTATAATTTCAGTTGTGAAATTATAATTTAATAGATTTTACAATTTCTATACATATACACTAATTACCACTGTACCGAGTAAGGGAACATACCCATACTACATGTCCCATTTTTTACAATTTTTACGTGGTGCATGGTATTTTGAAGACTCCCTCTTTTTTGAAAATTGGATAAGATTTCTGGGAATAAGTATATAGTAAAATTTAAAAAGCTAGTCTTTTAAATTTTTTTGCATTTTTATACTGTCAAATTTCACCATCCGCTCTCATTTCAGAAAATCACAAGTATATATGTAGTACATATATACATACAGAAATCTTATTTTTCTTAAAAACAAAGCATGATAGGATAAAGTAGTCGTAAAAGGAATTGTTTAAAGTGTATAAATAGAAGTGGTGAAAGATAAATTATGTAGAAATCATAGTTCTTGGCACTCTGTTCTCTCTGCCTACCCCAAAAATGTGTGTGAGCATGCTGATGTGTGTGTGTGTGAAATATAAAATTATTGAGAGCCAGCTCTATTCTAATGTTTAAATCAAGACAAATAAACTTAAAATCATCAAAAAATCTTTTTGTCTTTTAAGTTTGGTTTTAGATAGAATAGGACTAGAGCAATAAAGTTCTCAAAGTTTTGTGTGTTAGATTGTACATTGGTAGATGTTTGAACTTTTACTATCACTATATTATGATCTATTTACTCCACAAAGTATTCTTTAAGTTTATTATTGAAGGTTCACTTTATTTCATCTGGCTGCCTCGGTGGTGTAGTGGCTAGCATGTATGGCTGCACAGCCAGAGGTCTTGGGTTCGAGACCTGGGTCGGGCCAAGTTTAGTTATTGAGTATTTCTGGATATTAAGCCTCAGTAACAGCCCGGAGTTGGGAAGATGGCGGTGTTTCACCCCCGTGCCTCGGAGAGCACGTAAAGCCGTCAGTCCTGCGCCTTAACTCTCACTGGTCGTGTCGAGTGGTCGCCCCACCAGAGTATGAGAGTGACAGGAATAGAGAGTGCATTTGTGTCTGCGCGTACACTTGTGCACTATAATATCTTCTGCGCAGTTGGCTAGTGTCAATGAGATTGGCTGCCTTGGCCGGAATCGGTCAGGAGAACATCATCATAAATATAATTTCTTTAACTAATAATTCAGTGGTGGTGTTTGATGCACGATGATGGGAAGAAAATAAAAATTTAATATTAATTTTACATTTACTTTAATCTTATCTTTATAAAATATTCATCCATATAATGTATAGTAAACAATAAATGGGCAAATATTTGACGTGTAATTTTACTTTTCCCTTTTCCTTAATGCATATAAACTATAAAAAAAATATGTATGTTACTTATTTTGATCTTATCTATATGTCACACATGATTCAAATAAAAATGATTTTACAAGTATTAGATATTTTAACATATTTTTACATTTATTATTTGTTATTCATTGTATAAAATACCTATCGAAGTTGAAATGACTATGATACAAAAAATGATATGTGTTCACATAAAAAAATATTATATCATACACCCACACAGTATTTAGGTCATTGCTGTAGTGATAATAAATTAAAAACATCCCAATAAATGTAACATTATCATCTTTATTCAAAATAACACTAGTGTGTAGTTGAATTTTCATGTAATGTACACAAAAACTCTTATAACTGGATCAAGTATTTGTTTTCAGAACCTAATATTTATTAGAAATTTTGAATAAATATACATTAGATATAGACAAAAAAATTACATTATTACAAAAATATCTCATCCTTACAATGTAAGTAACAGTATGTAAAGTTATAAAAAACTTTTATTAGGCCTAAATTTACGTTTATTCAATTTATGTATATTAATATATATATTAATTTTTTATTATGATGACTCTTTTAAGTAAGTTTTTAGGTTAGCATAGGATTAAATTACATAAGTCAAATATTTACCCAAATGAAAAGTAACTAGTATAAAACAAATATCTAGCACAAGTACTATTTTTCGATATGGAAGACTCTTCAAAATATCTTTACCTAAATTTCGTTTATGGAAGTTGATATGCCAATTACATTAAAAGATACATTAAAGGATTTTTGGAAGTAGTTGTTGTTCAGTGTAAATACAATGCAGTATATATTTTATAAAAATACATACAAAAGAGTTAATAACTATAGTAGTACACTTTTTAAAATGTAATATGTCTCATTGATATTTCAAGCTTTCTTTATCTTAATCGTGGACCACATATTACTAACATTTGAATAACCTGAAGGAAAGTCCTAAACTGTTTCTTGCCTCAAATTCAAGAACACTTAACAAATATCCTCATAGATCCTATTTAGAACTATAAGTAACAGTATGTAAGCCTTATACTGGAAGCAAATATAACAATATTAAAATTAAATCAAATTGAGATATTTACATGATAGTCTCCAGAACCATATATAACATAAAATACAAATATGTATATAATTAAAGCGCATCATTTTGTTTTCACACACATCTGAGTTAAACCCCAGTATGAATAATTACATCTTAAATTAATAATAAAAACAAAATTGCACATTAAAATATTCTACTTAGTTTAATTTTGGCACTAATTATCTGTGGCACTATAGTTAACTTGTCTCTCTATTTCGTGATTGTCACTATTTTCAATAGTTTTTATCTCACTATCTTTAACACTGTCACAAGTCTTTTCCGAGATCACAGCTTCCTCGTCCTCGGAAGACTCTCTGCCCGCCGGGGGCAGTGCTGAGACCAGATTGGGCTCCCTATATTCTAACTTAGTAGGGTCTTTCTCATGTAGTTTCCTAGCCAATGACTGCAAGCTAGCTAACGAGCTAGCACAGTCTGTTGTGTCGATGTCAGTCAGACTCAGACCTGCCCGCTCGATCTCCGTAAAAGTACCAAAAGGCAATTTGAATAAACACTCGAGACGCATTACGTGCATTTTGCTCCTTAGATGCTTAGCCAAATGCCCATGTATTCTAAACGCAATGTTGCAATCCGAACAACGGAAAGGGCGCGGATTAAATGAAGTCGCCGCCCCAAAGGTAGATGTCATTGAAACTTTGTTATGATGAGAACCTGAGCGCTCGTGCTTTTGAAGATGTCCCCTCGTTCGGAAACTGACAGCACACACGCTACACCTGAACGGTCTCTCCATGTAATGTATGTTCAGGTGCAATCTCAACTGAGATGGTTTAGTGAATGTTTTGTTACAAAAGTCACAAACTCTGCGCCCGTCTTCCATCAATTTCCCAGGCGAGTAAGGCGTTCCTTCAAAATCTTTTCCTTTCGTAACTTTGAAAGCTACACCGCCAACCCCAATAACCACTTTTGGCGCGACAGAATCATATTCTGATGGCGCCACTTTAATGCCATCACCATCCATGTCATCTATTTTCGTTTTATCCTCCAAATTCAATTTTCCACTATTACTGTCATCGCTCGATAAATCGGGGTGATTTGGAATAGGGTCATCAAGACTCTTCATTATTCGAGCGTGTTTTAAGTATTCAGAGACCACATGCTTAGCGTTTTCAGAATTACTAGGCGTTCGTGATCTGTTTTCATTATTGTGAATGATTAAATTTTGCGAATTTTCACTAAAATTATTATCTTCCTTAGGTATGCTGGAATTTATAGTTTCATTACAAGTATTCAACTTCACATTATTGGGAGAGTTGTTTAGTGAATTTGTATTTTTAACGTTTTTATCGGTAGACTCCTTTTCAGAATAGATAGAATTTTCTAGATCAATTTTTCTTATTTTAGAGTTGCTAGTAAACTGACTTTGCTTAATTTTTGTATCTAATAGCGCCCGTTCAGTTAAATATGTATGTAACATCGGCTCTCCATTTACCCATTGACTTTGATGTTGGGGAAGTTTGGCCGTATTTGATGCTAACGACGCCAATACACTAGATTCTCGCGCAGTAGGTATTTCTGGCAATCCTGCATTTACAGGAGTTTTCGGCTCGCTCTTGCTCAGGTCCATTGGTTCATTATCTGCATCCATTCTGGTATCTAAAACCGGAGTCTGCACAACTTGCATGGCCTCTGAGGTTATATCTGCCATGCTGTCTAATAACATAGGTGTATAGGGATATGTAGTTGGCCTTGCACTAGTTATGAGACCCGGAGTTGCCGAGGTTGCTGGCCTACTGCTGCCCAATGATAGCAGACAGTGGGCGGCCTCATGTTCTGGTAAACGGGACTTGCATATCTCAGTATCTGTAAATATTAATATGTGAAAGTTAATTTTAAATACTTGCAACGTAAAATAAACTTAAATAGTACAAAATATTTCACTTAGATCACATGGCAATATATAAATAGATAAGTGCGAATTGAACTCGTACAGATTTTCCAGGACTTTTTGTTTTTATTTCTATAAACTATGATTAGAACCCTTATCCATACTAATATTATAAATATGAAAGTGTGTTTGTTTGTTTGTCCTTCTTTCACGTCGAAACGGAGTGACGGATCGGCGTAATTTTTTTGTGTGGAGATAAGTAGTTGGAGAGTAATATAGGCTACTTTTTACCGCGGGAGATTATCTAATTCCCACGGGAAAATACGTTATAATACAATCCAAAAAAATAATTATGATCAGAACTACTTTGAAACTTGGTATTAATGCTCTTCAATAAAATTAAATATATACGTGTTTTAGCATTATTCAAAATTCATCCTATAAGATGGTAAAATAGGGGTTGAAAGTTTCTATAAAACTACCTTTTTAGAGACTATTATGTACTTTTAGAGCGAGCGAAGCCGCGGGATCTGCTAGTTATTCTATATATTCAATATCGACTTACCACTTGATTCCGTTTCTCCTTCGTTTCCTTCATCGCCTTCAGAATCAGTATCATCATCTGTTTCGCCAGATTGTGTCATTTCGGGGCCCTCCATATCATTGCCTTCGTTCGGGTTTATGCCTAGTTCACAACATTTTTTATAATGCGCTTTACTTTTCATATGCTTCGTCAAGTTGCCTTTTGTTTTAAAACTGAAAAATCATAATAAGACAAAATTATGACATATTCATCAAAACTGACACAAACACAAACAAAAAAAAACATTTTATATGCAACATTTACCTAAAAACACAATGTATGCACGTGTATGGTCGCACGTCGGTGTGAGTTCGTATGTGTTTTTTCAACATCGAAGGTTTCTTGCAACGAATTCCACATTCCGAACATACGTAGCGTCCTCTACCACGTCCACGTACATAAGTATATTCCTCGTTACTTTCAAAACCTCCTGCCAATTCTTTTTTAGGTGTGTTGGTACTATCAGAAACGTTTTTTAAATCGTCTGATTTTTTTGAGTCCATTAATTGTATAGTCTGAAATATCAAAAAAAAACAAGATTTAATGATATTTATATAAATATACTATATTTATTAATATTATGATTATGAAGACCAAATTATGTCAATGATCATCAAGTCATATGCTAATCTATACTAATATTATAAAGAGGAAAGATTTGTTTGTTTGTACCGAATAGGCTCCAAATCTACTAAACCGATTTAGATGAAATTTGGTAAGAAGATAGTTTCGAGACTCTAGGAAGGAAATACAATAGTTTTTATCTTAGTAATTATCCCTTAAGAGGGTGAAAATGGGCATAAAAAATTATATAGGGACCTATATATACCCTAGCTAGACTATATAAATAAAAATTAATCACCGAAATATATGTATGCGCATAACTTCGGATCGACTGCACCAAATTGGATAATTCTTTTTTTTTTTTGTTATCGTCAGGAAGTTTTGTATAGAAGAAAATTAAAAAAAAATTTAAACTAATATAAGATTATTTTTTAAATCTCATGATATGAAAAGTAAGTCAGTGAAATAGTTTTTATCCCGGAAATCGTCCCTTAAGGGAGTGAGAATGGGGATGAAAGTTTGTATGGGGAAGCAAGCTATGGACGAACCCGAGAGAAGCGAAAGTGAGTCGCTAGTAGTATAAAAACCTTTAATCTAACATCTCTGCATATGTTTATAATAAATAATACAGCTAATTGAACTCTACTATAAAGGTTACTCAAGTAGGACAAGTTACTTCATTATTTAATTAGAAAATCAATATTACAACAAAATCACACTAGATCGACTGGTCTTACGTCGTATATACGTACTAATAATAAAAATTTGATAACACGTTTGGCTTAGTTTGTAGTGACCCTACTTGCTGTGCCAGCGGTCACGGGTTCGAGTCTTTCTGGGGGCATTCATATGTGTGATGAGAACTAATGTTTGTACTCTAGTCATGGGTGTTTATACTTATAATATATAAGTATTTAAAATTATATATGTGTGGTGTATCAACTATCTGGTATCCATAACACAAGCCTCGTAGCTTACCATGAAACTAGATGGTGTTGTGTGTTAATGTCCCAATATATTTATATATTATTTAAATATATAACATTACAAATTATAAACTTATCCATGGTATTATTTTAAGTATATACTCATATTTGTTTACGTGACTGCTTTTAACATATTAACTTATTTGTAAAATGTACATATATTAGATAAATTATTAAAAATAACCTATCGCCTTAGTTTATAAATACCTGTTTTCCGTCCTTCGAATTTTTATTCCATTGCGATGAATGAGTCAATATGAGATCCTGTTTAATCACAGCGACGGCCACGTTTTGCGGTCGATGACGTGAGTCATATAAAGACATAGCAGACGACGCTGACAATCCCAGCGGGTCTGGCGTCAGCTCAGATAATAACTGTGAACATATTCATGCATTTACCACACAATCGACAACAACACTATATTACATCCATTCAATACATCAATAGTAATTACCTGCCAATTACTATACATGGACAGAAAATGTTGATTCGGTACGTATGTCGGCTGTGGGCGATTTATCGTACAATAAAAAGCTTTCGTTGAACATTTGAGACCTAAATATGTATACGCATTGCCGTTTAGATAAAGTTGACCGTAAGCTTTAGCCGGACGAGGAGTTTCTGGAGATACTAAAGGCATTGTGTTTGCGTTTGGTGTTATTCCGTGATGTCTCTTTGGAGTGAACGTCCCTGGCTTCAATGGCAGAGTTGACGGCCGTAAAAATTTTGGTTTTCTTTCTTCGGAGATAGGTTTTACAGCTGAATTTTTTTGAAAATAAGATGTTTCTGATCTCTCATTTTGTACCGAAACGGAAACTACTGTTTCTTGTTCATTATAGTTTTTTTGTACTTCTGTAGAGCTTTGGACTTGATTATTATATATTTCAGATTTAGTAATTAAATTCTCAAAATTAAAGTTCTTTATTTCATTTTCTGATTTTATATCTAAAATTTTGGGGGTATGATGGGAACTGGCCTCTTTATTCTTAGTCTTACTGAATAAATAATTAGTATTCTCTTTTAAAACGGGTATCCTGGGAAGACCATCAGCATTTCGCTTAGTGGCTCCATCATTTCGCATCGTCGTTCTGGTGTTATTATTCAATGTAAACGTTTTTGCTATGGTAGGTTCATCAACATGCTTTATTTTAATTATTGGTACAGTAGAGCTGTTTTGTATTTCGGTTACATAGTTGTCCTTATATGGATTATGTCTTTCTAATTCTGTATGAGTAGATCTCATATTTGGGCTTCGAGAATTTAAGACTTTGTCATAATTTAAAATTGGATTTCCCTTTCCTGTATGTAAGTTATAAGAAACACTATCGTGTGAACTTTCATGTGTAGTTTTTGTCATGATTTTGTAATTCTCATTATTTTTTATTTGCGTGCTTGAATTTCCCACATACAATCCGGGTGTATTAGGTCCTGGTATTCCTGGTACATGAGGTATCATTTTTCCACCATGTAATATAGTTGTGGCACCATTTGGTGATGTCGACGGACTTAACGGTGGTAAAGTTAATGGATTGTATGCAGTTATAGCACTAAGTGGAGGAAATTGAAAGTGAGTTATATCGTGAACGCTTATTAAATTAGCATTTTGAGAATTTGGCGTCGATACTGATGCTCTAGGAGTCTGATTTTGTGGAGTAGAAATTGCTTCTTTTGGTGTTGGAGGATTATGAACAATGGTTCCACCAGAATGTAGACCTGACCTTACAACAACACTGCTTGCTTCTGAGTCATTTGCATATTTTGAAGGCGAAAGGTTTTGATGTATTAATATAGGAGATAATTGTGTTTTACTTGGTTCAATGCGTAATGTTGTCGTACTGCCCGAGTGATCAACTATTTTTACTTCGCCCCCAAACATTTGCAATGAAGTTGAATTATGCCTAATGTGTGGTGAAATTTCTTCCATTGATCTTAATGACACTGAATTAACTTCCATGCACCTAATCTTAGGCTGTGAATAAAAATCACTTGACCGAGGTGAGCTATTATCAATTGGTCTTGGGCTATAAGTGTCCGATCTGCTATCCAATCTTCGTTTCGGGCTAGATTCTTTGGGTTTAAGTTTTAAGCTTTCAGTCTTTTTATTGAACTCAGATGGAATTCTGGTATCTACAAGTCTTGTGTTTCCGAGCAATGGGCCTGGCGATGGCAAAGGAGCAACGATGTCGTTAGAATCCGACTTTATTATAATTAAATTATCTGGTTTATTTTTCAATGGTGGCGATTTTGTAGAAATATTTATTCTTGATAGAGGACTAATTGGATTTTCGGGTAATCGAACGTTTATAGAATTACTTCTAACATACATGTTATCAGGTCTTGCATTTTTAATATCTTTTAATGTGGTATTACTTACTGTGGAATTATTACTCATGGTACCTTTACAATAATACAGTCTGTGTATATCTAAATTATCAGCACTTCTGTATACTATTTGACATAATGGGCAAACATATAGAGTTCCTAATCCATCAACCAACTCATTAGTCAAAGAGTTAAGTCCATTTGCTTTAGTTTTTAGTAAGAGATCTTTTATTATTGAACCTTCAGGATTTAAGGGGTGTTTTTGATCTTCAACAAGCTGAGCAAAGCTTTCCGAATGAGACCGCTTTCTCATAATAGTATCACTTTCATAGGTATTTTTCGTTAAATTTAATGGTGTGATTTCAGATTTAATTTCTATATCACTTAAAAACAATTTACTTTCTGCAATTTGCTTAATTTTACCATATTTTTTTTGTAAAGGAGTCTCAATAACATCAACAATGGCTTCATTGTCTGATATAATTTTCGAGATATGTTCCGTAAGAAAATCAGCATTTTGTGAAATAGATTTCTTTATCTTATCTTTTTCATCACTACCTTGATAAAACGCTGCTCTGAACTTGGGTTTATAAATTGATTTAGACTTCTTGTTATCACTTAAAGAGGATGTAGTGCTTATAGATGCATTGTCGCTTGGTAATTCAGGAGAGGAAAATTCATTACATCTGTTATTTTCTAAACGGATAATAGAAGCATCTGAGCCAGCATCAGATGTCGAAGTGGGTGGTATTGATGTGTCACTCTCTGAACCACCTGATAAATCTTCTTCGTTAATTGTTGTAACGAGATCACCTCCTTGGGATCTTAAAGCATGTGTTCTTGATCTTCGGTGTTTGTATAAATTAGACTTAGTCTTAAAAGCAAATCCACAAGGTATGCAAGGATACGGTCTCTCATTGGTATGAGCTCTGATATGTTTTTGTAAAACTGAAGGTTTGGCACATGATAATTTACAATATGGGCACACATAGCGCCCAGAACCTCCACTGTAAGTTTCTTTTATAAAATCGTTTTCAAGGTTATCAGTCTTATTTAAAAATTCTTCAGAAAAACTGGTTTTACCAGAAATTTGAACAAAATTATTTACATCACTTAATCTAAAATTTTCATCGTTATAATTAATTTGTACATTTTTCTCTGACTCATTGTTTTGTTTATCATATTTATCTTTAATTTTCTCTATTTCAGGGTGAGCTGCTGCAATACTTCCATTTGTAATTGTATCACTACTGGCTACATGTGTTTGACTCGTTTCTTTCTGTCCGCTTTCTTCTCCCTTTACCGAATTATTTGGAAGCGTCGACAATGTAGATGCCATTTTCTTGAACTTCTTATGAAGGTAGCTATGGTCATTGTTATTGGAAAAATTGGTATCCAAACGTTTTTCTTGTGTCAGCGGCATCTTTTTCGCGACGTTTGTACCTGTAACCAACCAATGAAATTAAGTTTAATTAAATCTACTAAAACATTATGTAATATTATTTAATAAATTTTATGTCTGTATGCTTTCATAATACAAAATATCAATGACTAAGCTTATTTCATCGACTTTTACAGTGTACGAGACGGTTTTAATAAAAGTATTGTAAGATAATACGCGAATAATATAATCTACATTAAACAAATTTAATTAGTTTAAGTTAGCTGGTTAATAATCAACACTTGGAACGAGAAAATCTCAAGGCGACGACTTTCTGCTGAATAGAGAGGTGGCGATTTATTCGCGGTGATTAGATCTTTCTAGTGGCTGATTTCAGAACTAAAGTGTCAAGTAAATGATAAATTTTCCATACACAAAATATGTAGTCGCTTTACCTAATACTTGTTAGTTTTGCGAATTGCCCCTAGAGATAAACGCACATTTCGTTTATTTGCAAAAGAATAAAATATTATTTAATATTTCTAATAATCAAATTTTGATTAAATAATGACTGAATGACATATAATTAAAGAAATGTTTATTGAATGTGTATGAATTACATGTACTTTGCTAGTGTTAAGTAAACTTAATAAAAACCCTAACATCCCTTTCTTGACTCACTGAGAAACAACGCGTAGCCTAAACTGCTTAGAAATATTAAATTTGATATTTCTAAAATTGATGCTTCTGATTTATAGTCGACGAGAAATCCTAACTGGTTAAAACTCGCACAAATTGCAAACCGACGAAGTCGCGAGTAACTAGTAATTTCTTACATAGAATAAAAAATAGCTTAAAATTTTATATATGAAAGATTTTTCCATTCGAATTCCGAACCTCTTTTAACCTCTTGTAATTATAATTATAATATTTTGTGGAAATAAAGGTGTTACACTGATAGTAATATGAAAATCATATTTTAATGCAAATCAAAATATTACTAATTATGTCAATACAATATAACGTCATTTGCCTACATACCTAACACATTTTTTTTCTATCTTTGAAACATTGTAAACATTGTTACTGTGTGTTATGAAAAAAAAATTTAGGTCCTGATTTCACAACGAATTGCTGTTTCTACGTGTAATCAGATCTAGTAGTTTTTTTTTCTTTTTTTACCGATCATTTTAAATATATTAGACATTGGAGAAGTAAATAGTGCCCAACTGGCACTCCTAGAAGCCACGAAATAAAAGAATTGAATTAAAATATATATATATATATATATATATATATATATATATATATATATATATATATATATATGTATGTATATAGTACCTACATACGAGTATGTCTATTTAAAATGACATAACTGTAATGAATATAAAAATATCGCCGTTAAGTTTTTAAATATGTATGTAAAAAGAGATAAATCACACAACGTGAGATCTCTAGATAACTACGAGTAGCATACATACATATATATTAAACATAATTATTTAATATCTTCCGCCTAAGCAAGTATCGAAATAATATATTTGCACAGTCATTGTTTGTGAATGTCTGGCGAATTTTGCTATAGTCTGACGTGTAGTATAATAAAAAATAATTATAATATTATTAATTAAGATGCAAACAAAGTACATAAATACGGGCATCGTGCTGCGGCTGTTGACGCAACGCGCATGTGCTGCTCTAGTCTCTATGTTATGTCTAATAGTACGATGTGACATCATTATGACGTAAGCCGAACTTGCGCTACAAACGAGGAACTCCCCATCTTTTCTTTGAATTTTAACATTTTATTTTTATCCTCTCTATACATTAACACATAACAATAACATCTGGGCCATTAGGAATTTTTGCAGAAACACAAGTACATAATGTTTATCAATAGTACTAAAATGACTATCAATCATCGTGTACGCGTTATGCATTTTTCCATTTATTTTATAGCTCACGGTAATAATATATTTTAATCATAAAATGAGTGAGATGTTATTATGTAAGTGTAGGTGTTCATTTAGCTACAATCCAAATACATGTAGTAGTGTGACGACCTCGCTTTGCGCTCACTCGAGGCATTTGTGGAGGGCTGCGTTACTGCGTTCCAAGAAGGCGTTACAATTTCTGAGAACCGGAGACAAGCAAGCCGCTCAGCTCGTTTATAACGAACGGGCAAATAAGCGCAGTACGCATTACGCACACAAACGTAGCAGATTGCTCTGTTGCTCAGATCACTCACTAACTATAATATGTCGCTTTAGCTGAGGTAGTGTGCGTTTTTATTAACTAGTAGATCGTGATTGTATGTTATTCTAAGAATATGGACCAAATCGTAAATTTATTGTCCACTTTGCAACACTGGGCTATTTAATTTTATGAACGAAAATGACCACAGAGCAATTAACACGTTGGATGTGGTTATAGAAAAGTAAAGATGTATTAGAAACAAAGGAATCCCGATGGTCGGCCGCCGCCCGCCGGCCTGGCGCCAAGCCAGGCGGCCCTGGCGACGCCTGTGTCTGCCGCCAGCACGCCGCCAGCCTGTTTTGCCCCTACTTATACCATTTAGTATATATTTATGTATAGGCTGCGTACCTGCTCATAGCAAGATGTGCGGGAATTTATAACTATCCAAATTCTACTTTATTGTTAATAATATTCTCGATATTTTTTAAAGCTTTGTATTAATATACCTAGTACGGAAGAAGTTATGATTTAAATACAAAAAAAGATTTAAACAACTAAAAAAAAACTAAATTTATAATTGAAATTAATTAAAATCAATTCATTATAATTCTGTTAAATATAAATCAAGAATGAAGAGAAAATGCACTTAAAAACATAATCATTAAATTCTGTGAAAAAAGTTTTAGTCTATTTTGTTTATTCTCTTAAATCTTTTAGAAAGGTACATCAGTAATAAGTATTAAAAATATTCGATAATAATAGATAATGTTCCGAAGTAGAAACTTGAGAGGTCTACTCCTTGACCTGTCCATCGATCGGACGTAATTCAAGTGAAAACATAGTATAAACGTAGTAATAGCTGAATAGATTAACAATAAAATATCTTACCGGCCGCGGAACAATGAATCAATCCACCATTATATTTGAATTATCCTTGGTATCATTTGTTTACTCCTTCTGAACATATGTCAACAAGTCCGATAGGCTGCATTTCACCCGCGCGCAAGTGAATCATCGTTAATAATTGCGCGACGATCCACGCCACGACACACACACACTTGCATACCACTTCGTATCGTCACACTTGTGTCACTTCACTCGACAGAAGAACACAATTCTTTTCACTTATATGATAATTACTGATGTGTACGTAATTTCCTATTTCACTATGTAGGCATGTAGCGTGAATGTTATTTCGGCTAAATATACGAGAGCAAACGACGCACGTTACCGCGCCGCGACTGGCTGTTCAACTGTTTTTAGTTGTACTTTGTCGTTGGTTCGTATCGCGCCGCTCGGCCGTAGCTCCTCACCCCGCCCCCCGCGCCTCCATACACCGCGCAACACGCGAGTGTGCGCCCGCTGTGAACAAGTGATTCATGGCGCGTTCTATCTATCTCACTTCTTCTCCGCAACCGGATCGGTCGCTCGTCGTAATCTATTTATACGTATCTATGCACGGACTTTAACACTACGATTACAGTGCCATCTTTTACGGATTTTCTATACAATTATGCAAAATAAGTTCTTAAACGCTAAGTCTATTAAAGTTAAGATTATAATGGGCAATATGTACTTATAAAGTTATAACTTGGAACAATTAAGTCTTACATGTTTTTTGGTAATGATTTAAATTTGAAGTAATGCGATTTTCATGACTTGCAACTAATTTTATTTTGCTTAAAAATTGACTGAACCAAGTATTTACGAATAGAGTAAATATTAATGACTATCGGTAGACCCAATCGTATAATTTTAATGCAGCAATGATTTCGTAACGGTTGCGTTCGACTAGAACGAGTATTGGCTTTATGTGCCACTGTTCATTTTACATTCTCTACAAAATGACTGAGATACATTAAAATCTTTGTATAATTTACAACATCACCTTAAAGACTTTTTTTTATACAATCATAAATAACTTATTGTAAGTTTATAGCTGTTTATTGATATATATAATATCATGTACATTTAATGCATAAATTAGAAATACTAAGCCACGTATTATTGGCACTCCAACCTTTGTGGATCAAGGACATTTAGGTTATTATTTATCAAATCATATCAAAAATATTATTTAATAATTATACATCGATATATAGAGCTGGTATTTTCCTATATTTAAATTATCATCTGAACTCGCTATCGCTAAGACCTCTTTATCAAACTTCAGTTAGTGCATTACTTATTTGGCTTGAAGACAAATAAGGCCGTTTGGCCTGTGCGTAACTATGGATATTAATCTGAATATTTGCTAAACTGTGCGTGATAAGCGACAGTGGAGAAACTCCTCAGAACTCAAGTCAGATATGAATGTATAAACATTAAACATATTATTTGCAATGATAATTCAAGGCGCTTATCAGTTGTGCGGAGGCGATGACGCACGCGCTATGTTGATAGCGGGCAGTCGCTCCATTCTTGCTCAGGAAACTAGCGATACACGAAACATCGATACCGACAAAACTCCATTTACGTACTCACATGATTGACTTAATTACAATTGTTTTAGCATATCAGTTAGACGTACTAAGTAAAATATTTTATAATAAACTCATTATGGTTTTATTAAATCATCATAAATCTTACCTTAATGAAAACAAACGAGCTAGATACGCTATAAAAATAACACTAGTATCTCATTGAACGTATCATAACGCGCACAATGAGAGCGGGGGCGCATTCCGCCTGGGCGCGGAGCACTTGTTGCGTTGTTTCTTCGACGTTCTCCGCCTGTTGCTGGTGGACTACGTCATAGTGCGACCTTGAAACGCGTGCCACAAGGGTTGTGGATTTTTCCATAAAGCTATCCATAAATGGTCACTTTATAATATTTTTAATAGGTAGAGGAAATAATCTAGAATAAGTGTAAGTAGACGACTAATTATTTTTAAAGAGCATACTGTTAATAAAATCAAACGCTGAGTCGTTGGAATTGTAGCTATTGAGTAAATTGTTGGCCCGGCCAGGCGCCATAAAGTCGCGTGGGCGGGAAACCCGTCTTGGTGGCAAGCGGTTGAAATGAACACACAATATTTACCTACATATACGTGTATAGCGTTTCTACCTACATTAGACTATTTGGCAATTAGATTGTATTGAAAATGCATACGTGTGTGTTAAATTCGATGACACTCGGATTTTAAGTAATTTAAGAAACATATACGAATCCATTGGTATGCTAAAAAGAAACGTGGTTGAAAAGAAGAGCATAGTGTGCATGCACATTGCACATCGAATGAAAGCCTCGAAGCGAGCAAGGATTCCCCCACTCTAGTTGGGCTTCCCTCGGAACCAGGTCATCGGCTGGCTGGCTGGGCTGACCGCTGCTGCTCTCGGCCGCGCCCCGCCACCGCTCGCCTTGTTAGGTGTTCTGTACACTGACTATGTAACGCCTACTTATTCATACCAAACTGATCGATAGCGATGAATGGCACGCAAACGCAAAGGAATTTAAAGAAAGTCTTGGACACATATTATAAACACGTTATCACTGTATAGTGTATACAAAACGCTGTTTTTCATATTACAAGTTTTTTAATATCTATATTAATACTATAGAACTGAATTGTTTTTTTTATTTGTTTATTTGCACTATATATGACCAGTCAGCGTAAACGGTAAAAGCTAATATGTATACTATAGGAAGTTTATTCAGGATTAGTAGCGGTACATCAGACATACAATATAGCTAATTAATTTATTTTATGTATACTACATCCACAGATCACATAAAACTATACTAGTATAGATGCCTCATCCCATAAAAAGAAATTGGACAACACTTCGGGCTATTTTTGTTTGCTAGAATAAATAATAGATGCTGTTGATTCGCAAACAGCTAAACTGTTTTATTTTCTAAATATGTGCAAACTAACGAATGGTAAATATTGTAAAATTCATTCTGCATTTGAATAAAAACATCAGTGATTTTAGCAATTTTTAACCGTGGTAAGCAAATTCTTCATAAAAAGTTCAAGCGCCATCTGTAAATATACACTACAACCCCATCATGTGATTGCTGATATTTCAATAATTAGTAAAATTACGCAATCTACGCGACATTGGCGAAGTAAATTGTGCCGAACTGGCACTCCTGGAAGCCATTAAACGAAATAATTGAATTGAATTGAAAATTACGTAAATCTGATATACGAGCGCATTATTTCGTTTCCCTTCACTTAGAATATTTTTTAAAACAATACTATACCTTTTTGGGATCTAATTTTTTATCTTTTGTTAATTTAACACAACTTTAATAACAAATCGATACATGTAACGTCATCTATTAGCATTTTTTTGAACTAATTTTTCTATGTTCGGTATGAGACCCCGTGTTACAACTATAAAGATGCTAGATCTACCTAAACAAATATTAATTGGTTGGTAGTTGATACCAACTATAAAAAGAAGATTTTACTCATTATTATTATTTATTACTACGTAGCTTCTCTCAGCTTCGTTATTTAGAAGTTATACTTCTTTTGGCACGTTTGGAAAAAAACATGAGAGTAAAATTGTTACGTAGCGCGCCCACGCCGACAACCAAAAAGCGACATGATGAAGTTAGCTGCATTCCTTTCACAAACAGAGAGTTGTGACATACGGGATGAAATCTTTAGCTATTTTTGTCCTGTTACGCCAAAGAAGTAACCTACAACTTCTAACGCCTTTTTTTCTAAAATTTTTGTATTTTTTCGGAAAAGTTGTTTTTTTTTCAGAAAAGACATCTATAATATATAGATAAACTTAAGAATCAAAACCTTATCTAAATACAAAACTTGATCGATATCTTTAGAGAAGTTACCGAGATACACGAAATAAATTTATCTAGGTACATATAATAAAATTCTAACTTAAATCTGTACATTAAATATTTTTTGGAAAATCTTATTTGAAATAGGCATTATTATCGAAACAGAGGCCGAATCTATAGTTTTTAGATTTTTTGTCTGCCGGTCAGTTTATCTGTGACAGCATCACGGAAAACCACTGGAGGGATTTTAATGAAAATTGGTATAATGATAGCTGGTTATTCGGGTCAACATATATGTTCCTATAGCATACTTTTTACTGCGGGAAAAAATCTCTTCTCTGAGAAATCTATACTAAACCTTAAAATGTAAGTAGGGACGAACCCGAGCGGAGCGAGGGTGAGTCGCTAGTATGTATAATGTACATATTGTATTCATATACAAGAATTGCTCGTTTAATATTACAGGTCAATAAACCGTATACTTACACAACAAATATAAAACCATTCTTCTAAATAATTTATTTTCTCTAAACATTGTTTTACATCTATAAATAATATGTTTCATTGAAACGCGATATAATTATACTAGATCTACTCCTCAGCCCTCTACTTACAGCACTTTTCTTAAAATACAAGTATGTCATATAATATGTATATGTTTGTATAATATTAATTAATAAATATATACTTAATTACTATTATCTTAATTACTTTTGATTATATTATTAATAGAATAGCTTTTAAAAATAAATATTACATTATGTATAATCGTTGATATATTTTAAGCTACCTAAATTATAAAAATTCTTGAGTGAATATTTTGTTCTAGAAATAATTTCATGGAAAGAGGATGAAACGTATGGTAATCATTCTGAATTCTGTTGAAGATGGTGAATATATTATACGGTGTGATTATTTGTGATATATTCTTGGCAATATCAATATGCCATGGCAATATCCACAGCAATTTCTTTTTCAACCGACTTCCTCAAGAAGGAGGAGGTTCTCAATTTGGCTATGTTTTTTTTAAATATATATTAATTTTCTGAATCCATATATTATTTAAAATTCAATTTACCTACTATCTGTTTTGTAGAACCAGGTATTCAATTAACTTGTAGGATGTACTGTATGTAACATTTAGCACTGCTGTACGGTGTACCTACCACTGTACTATAAGAACTAATAATGACGAAATAAAATGTTTTTCGTCGTATGATTAATTTATATACTTAAGTAAAAATATTTGAACGCAAACAACGCAACCAACAGTATATACGTATAGATATAAGCATACATTTCGCGATGTCTTTGAATTTTGGCAATCTTTTAGGTATGTTTTACGTAACGGGCGAAGGAAAACTATTAATATTAATATACTAGCATTGCCCGCGGCTGCGCCCGCGTTCAGATGACCAAAAATCATATTCTTATGTTTTACATATTAGTATACTCTTACATTGCAGTTTTTGTATTTTTTCTCAGAAATGAGAAATTTTCTCTCGGTAAAAAGTATCCTATATGTTTACCCGGATAACCAGCTATCACCATACCAAATTTCATCAAAATCCCTCCAGTGGTTTTTCTGTGATGCGGTAATAGGCGAACAGACAGACAAACAAAAATTCTAAAAACTATAGATTCGGCCTCTGTATCGATAATAATGTTTATTTCAATAAGATTTTCCAAAAAATATTTAATGTATAGATTCGGCTTAGTTACAATTTTATTATATGTATAGATTAATACATAACTGCGATATCATGAAATCGGAAACATTGCAATGACCATGCAGAAAAAAATAGTAGGTAACCTATCTGTAACCTGCCTAATTGAGAAATAAAATACAAGATAGCAAATACCTAATTTACAAAGTGAATAATTATAATATTACTAAGCAGAAAAAAGCACACGTATCTATGAATCTACAATAACGTCACAATTTTCACATAATGAACACCTAAAATAATGCAAGTGTGAACATGACAATAATATACGTGAGTCAGCGAAGTTGAGCCCCACTTGACCAAATAAATAAATAGGTAGGTATTCATTGTCACTACTCACTAGTCTTTCCTCAATGACGTTCATTGTATATGTAGCAATATACTCTATGGTTCATTGTTATTAACATAAAGTACTCGTAAACTAAGACGATTAGATGTTGGTAATTTGATCCCCGAATATCTTTCAAGTGTCTTATAAATAGGTAAACATTCACGATAGCAGCGGTATCGGAGTTAGTAAATTTTTCTTTAAGCGAAATGCTACACTCTCTAAATAGATTTGGCGTATGTCCCTTTCATCACAAGTAAAGTCGCGAAATGACAGAGGGGCGAGCTGGGATTAACCGTTGATAATTTGCCAGAATTCGAGTTTGGAGAGGTGTTCCTGCTTCCGAGATGCATTCTTAACACCTACGCAAATTTGATCCTATTAAAAGAATATTTTATCATAATATTTGTCGTATTCTAAAGTGGTCGGTGTCGCATAAACTGGGTTTAACGTTTAAGGAAGTATGTCTTTTTACCGTCTTGATTTTATGATTATTATTAAAAAATTGCATATATATGATATAAATAACATATTTACATTTTGCAAATTTTCATTAAATATTTACGTTTATTGTAAATATGGATATTTGTTAAAACTTTAAAATTTAAATAAACTATACATTATTTGGATTAAATAATGAAATTATTTTGATTATTGTTGTGAAATACTAAAAATGAAATTATTTTGATTATTGTTGTGACTAATCTCATCAGTACTGACTTTTAAGATGTTACTTTTGAACATCATTTTTAAAAATTATCTAGAAATACCCCACCTCACAAGCTTATGCACAGTCGGTCTTTCAGTTACTGTTAGTAGTATACTTACCGTTCAGTATTAAAAATGCAGTCTCTATTATTTGTCATAACAAATTTTAGCTTTGTAGCGCTTTATGGAGATAATAGAAAAGTTCCAAAAAAATATTGTTACACCTTCAGGTAAATTTCTAAGAAATTAGTTAAATTTCTAAGAACTCTATTGTTAACTGTAACGCCGGCGTGTTCGCGGTCGTGGAGGGAATAAACTAAATTTTATTGATACATATGATACCTATATCAGGCTATTAGAATATATAGGCATTATACTATCGCAAGATTAGCAGAAACGTTATATTAAATATACTAAACAAATACTATTGAATATAGAATATATATTACTAGTGAATATCATTATTAATTAGTAAATGCAGGTCCTACCTATTGTAAAATAAGTATTTCTGAGAACTAGATCTATAGGTATTAAAAACTTTATCAGTGGAAACTCTTTGTAGGTACATGTTATGTTTTTTTTTTGTGGTTTAATCGGTAAACTCGTACTATTCATTGTTACCTACTGATAATTTGTGATAAAAGATAGCAAATGTAATAAAGTATTACTCACACCTCATCACAAAAAAATGTTTATAATGACGTTGGACAAGCTCAAACTAGAAGTTTTAAACTTTAACTTGTTCCATAATTAAATAGAAAAATCGGCTAAATGAAGCCCAATAAATATTCTGCTTCTCAATTAAACAGTTTTTTATTAAAATATTTAGATTTATTAAAAGTCTAACTACAATGTACTACTTACATAAATTGTCAACAAAAATCTACTTATATTCCAACAACTTTTAAAAAAACATATGATCTATTATTATTTATTAACAAAGAAATTTCCGTATAAACTGCAAAAATATCAGATAACAAATATACATGTAAAAATCATTATTATTTTGTTAAAGGCTTATAGATCATACATGATACATCTTGCAAATCACACCATATACTTACGACGTACAAATAATCTCTACGTTACATAATAATTAGCTGAGTATTTGTTTGTAGTTTACTATTGCATGTGGTGCTTCGATAAGGAAGGTGGAATAGTTACAAACAATGTCGGCCGTGGGCCGCGAGTCGTCATTAGTAAGTTGTGTCGAACCGGTGTTACAATTCTCGGAATCCCCTAGCACGCGCCACCTCCCGCCGTCCACCGCCCGTCCCTCGTCGCCTCAGGTTACAAACTTTTTCACATTTACCATTACGATAATTCCAAGAAACAAGGAACCCACCTCACTTTTTACTAACTTGTTATTTTTAAGATATGGTTTTGTTATTTACAGAGTTGAGACGGTGACGATCTTTCTATATTCTACAGGCGGTCTTTATTAATCGTTTATCGCTTGCGTCATTTGGCTAAAGATCAATTTGTAGTATTCTATTCGATTGATCATTATTCATTATTTAATCATTGAACATATTTTATATCTTTATTTCAAACATTTATGTAAAAATGTTACCTAAGCATTTATGCAATCTTTTAACAACTGTATTAAATATTAACTAAATAATAAATAATTAACTATACTAATATTATAAAGAGGAAAGATTTGTTTTTTTGCTTGTTTGTTTGTACCGAATAGGCTCCGAAACTACTGAACCGATTTAGATGAAATTTGGTAAGAAGATAGTTTGAGACCCTGGGAAGGACATAGGATAGTTTTTATTTTAAAAATCATCCCTTAAGGGGGTAAAAATGGTGATGAAAATTTGTATGGGGAAGCAACCTAGGGACGAACCCGAGCGAAGCAAGGGGAGTCGCTAGTTATATGAAAAAACATTAGTTGCTTGGTGGAATTTTTCTGTAGCCATATTTGCTTCCATAGGTACATTCCAAGTAGGTAGGTACGATTTATTTTAAGTACATTTAAGTAGTTAATATAAAAGAAAATAAATATTGAACTATGTTAAGTTTTCATATTCATAAACAAGAATAACATTAAATGTAATTTTCATGCTGATGCAGCTGTCTGTCTATACAGTACGCAGAGAGCTCATTACAAGCAGCTAGCAGGTGAAACGTCTACTCCTATGCTATAGTTAGGTACTTTAAAATACGCTTCGATATTTTATGGACTATCGATAATTTCTTGTACACGTAATAAGCTACAAGACGCCTTCTTTTCTAAGTCGCTTTGTCAGTTGTTTAAATAAAAAAAATCTCCCAATACACAACACAAATAAGTTCTCGTATTATGTAAATGCTAATTTAAAGCAATTAAATTAATTTTTATTAAGGTTTTACTGGAAGGACTCTAGTAAAAAGGCATTTATAAAACAAAATACGACGTGATTAGTAATGCGAAGAGAGGCGCCCACGAGCCTGGCGAGCGTTGCCATAGTGATCTTTATGAATAGTTACTTGAACCAAAAAAAAATATTATTTGACTGATTTTCTCACATGTTGTTCCTAAATACATTTAAAAAAAAATGTGTTAAAAAATAAAGTCATAATTTCCTACTAATAAAACGGTATCTTTGTGTATTATACAAGTGATTTACGTCAAAAAATACGTAAGAAAAGTAATATATTTTTTTTATACTTACTAAGTATAAGCAGTTGGTTTTTTCTCTTATGTTAACATTCAAGTCATTAAAAAATCACTAAATCAATGAATGTCCAAAAAAATTAAATTTGTCGCGCAACGTACCTATCTTAATAGCAGAGTGATATCGTCAGATGAAATATTTCGTATCATGAGTCATAGAATTATCAAAATGAAGCTCTCATTCGTTCTTATACATAGAATGGTTAATAAGAATATTCTAAAAGTCAGATATAGTATATGTAGAGCTAGTACAAGATACATTTTGTACCAACGAAAAATTAATATTTTAACTAGGTTTATTAATTATTATTACCTACTATAAAATTATTATTTTTTAATTAAACAGTAGATAAAAAAATATTTTATACCAATTTTGTCTCATCAGGTCTATTGGCATATAAGGCCAAGTCTTCTTAACTCTATTTCTGTTAGTAGGTAACTATAAAATAAAGAACTGTAAATTATTGCCCACTGGACATTTTTAAATACCTACATATATCCAATGGCTGATTTCTTGTCTTTCTTAACCAAACAGAGAATAATAAACATAATATTATAAACTGTTTAAGAAACTTCTTCAAAATAATTAATCTCATACATTTAATATAAAATTGACATTGTTGAGTAATCCAAGAGGTAAATTTTATTCAGTGATAGTAGAGCATAAAACGTAAGAATTGTAAAAAATATCCTTCAATTCATTAATAAATATTTTTTGCTTTAGAATGTGATTTTTATTTCTGCCTAGTTTTGCAATATACTTATTGATAAATACCATCACCGTCAAACCGGTAACGACTGTAGAGTGTAGGGTACGCAGTCCGACTGTAGTATAAATTCAATAAAGGTCACTGCGCATTGTATTTCGATGACCCAAGACACTTACTTGCATAATTAATTCTTTAACATAAGCAAAATTATAATTTATTAGAAATATATAAATATTACAACGAGTATTAATTAAACACATCTTTAAAATTTAATCGTGATATGCGTCACCAGTTAACGGTATAAGTAGATACTTATTACTGTGTTTGATGATCGATCTTTCATAAATGAATAATTAAAGTTACAGGTATTGTAAGAATGAAAACGTATCGCAATTTACAGCACATTGACTTTTGGCTCTCAGAAGTTACTAAACCAGTACGTTCGAAGGTGCACCTGCCTTCACATAGTCTGTTGCAACCACGACCGAACTGCTCGGTACAAATAATACAAAATATAGCTATCGCGTATTTTAAAATACTAATAAAAAACATAAAAATAATCAAAAATTGTGCTTTCTTTGTAGGTATATGAAAAACTATTGGTACTCACTTTACTTAGATCCTAAATAACTTTTGCAATAGACTTACCACGAGCAGCCCTTGGTGTACCGAAATCATATGGATGTTCTTTTGGTTTAAATACCGTGTAGAATATAAAGAATAATATTGCCATATTATAAGATACGTTTAAACAAGTAATTTTAAATTTAAATTTAAAGTTACAAAAATGATGAACCCAGTGTATTGAAATACTGAGTGAGCGCCTCTATGTAGCGACTACAAAGTGTGAAGAAGAGACTGGTAAACACTACTTATTTTTCAACTAGCGACTCAAAAGTTGACTCAAAAGTAAAGAAAAAAAGTATTTTATATGTTGACCCGGATAACCAGCTATCATCATACCAAATGTCATCAAAAACCGTCCAGTGGTTTTTTCAGGATGCGGTAACAGACAGACAGACAAAAATTCTAAAAACTATAGATTCGACCTCTGTATCGATAATAATGTATATTTCAATAAGATTTTTCAACAAAATATTTCATGTACAGATTCGGCTCAGTTAGAATTTTATTAGTATATGTATAGAAAATTCAATTTTATGGTTTATGTTTGAAAAGTTGAGCACAATTTAAAATTCTAATATAATAACCTCTTTAGTCAATTATTTTAAAAGAAAAAAACTAAAGTAACTCGTCCACATTTACGCGGCATCTTCTTGTAGCCCCATCCATTTCCTAAAATGCGCCCTAAGCATTTTCATAAAAATTTCAACACTAAATAAAAAATAAAAACACAGCAAAATGTATTTTTAAGCAATTTATATTATATAAAATGTATATTATATAAATAAGTATATTATTTAAATACATATAAAAAAGTGCGTACGTAACTTATGTACTCATGTAAGAAGTTATACTCCTTTGGCATAAATAACAAAAGCAGCTCATCTAAGAAAAGCCTGCATAGAGTACAAACGAATTTTACACTCCTAATACACTCTATATACTTACTTATGATCGCCTGGTATTTTTGTTTAAGAGTACTAGGACATCACGAACCTCAAGGAGTGCTCAATATATATAGGGCCCCGTCAAAGAGTTCATAGTTCATACGACCTCGATAAAGAGTTCGTACTTGTACTGACGTCATATGGGATGATTTTTTATTGTGTAATCTAATAAATTGATTGCTTTGATTTAATTTAAAGTTCACTTTTTTCTTTTTAGAACATTTGAATAAAAGCTTCCTTTTAAAAATGTTATTTTATATTGATTTATTTTTTATGTTTTAGTTTTTATTTAATTCGTACCTATTCTTCTCAGCAAACCCTCTCATATCACGGGGGTGCCTAAAAACATAGACCGTCTTTCTCTTTGGGAGTCCGCCATATTGGATTAAGAATGACGTTTAGTCTAACTTGCAAGATTTGATTACAGACTGACACCGGGTCAGGTGAAACTAAATAAACTAATAATTTGCGACGTCCGTCATATGTATTTGATTTACAATGACGTCACTTTACTCATCGTATTTAGTTTATCAATCTGTTTCATTTGATACCCATATGATAGAGGTTAATGTAAAAATTATGAATCGTTATTTTGCGGCGGCCACCATATTGGATTAACAAATACGTCACTTTGCTTATTGACTATGTGTTTTACTCATCAAGCCCTTTCATATAATGCCCATATCATATGAGTCACAATGAAACTGATAAATCGTCATCTTGTAACGTCCTCCATATTGGATTAAAAATGGCGGCATTAAAGTAATCGTTAAGTCACGAGAACCAAAAGTGTGTGCCAAATTTCACCTTAATCAGACATTGGGACGTGGTTCAAATTTAACTTCCAAGATTTGATTACAAACAAACACTGGGACAGGTGAAACTAAATAAAAGTTTGTAATAATTTTCATTTGTATCGATATAAAACACGTGTTGTGTATAAAGAAATACCGGAATAAATAATTTGATTTAAGACATCACACTATACTGAAGCGAGATTTAACGACTAACCTCATACCTACTGTAGTCTAAATCTGTCGCATCGTAAAAATTCATTCTCATCATTTTTCCCGCGTTAAAAGAAGTAAGTATAACTTCAAAAATTACCAGAAAAGTTAACCGGTGCTCAGTTTGTCGCTCATTTAGTATTTTATTTGTTAAAATATTATTTATTTTATACATTTTTCCTTTTTTTCAATGACCATATTTAGGGGATGATTGGTAATAATTTTGCAAAAATATGATAAAACGCGGTTCAAATCAGTTTTAAAAGGGACCATTTTTAATAATTTCCATTTGAAATGGGGACGTTAGATAGGTCTTTTACAATGGTGAAGTAATCACTTAGAAACCACAAAGCAAAGAATTGAATTAAGTAAATTAATTACTGTGTAAATATGTGTATTAAATTAAGTATGCAAATGCCTTATGAACATTTTGTCCAGGTTGAGAAATCATTCATCAGACCTTGATTAATCGGGAAAGCAAATATTTATGTACTTACTGGAAATTATTTTTCATTATCAATTTCGTATTTGTTTACAGTTTACACATCAATAAAATAATGTTCATTTTAAATTCAGGCTTACTTATCAGTGTTATTTATCGTTACACATGATTATCACACACACACGTTATCATCAGCTATCTTTGCGTTACAAGTGAAATATGTATATACTATGTAGGTATTAGAATTAAAACAATTGTATGAGGTAATGTGATGAATGAGGGAGGCGGTTAGAGCTAATGCGCACAAGAACCTGTGGGACCGGTCGGCGGCCATACAGAAGCGCTGTTGGTCCCGGACGCGATCACCGCCCGCCGACACACCAATCCACTGCTAATGAACAATCTCGAATATGAAATGACGCTAACATTGGAATTGTTACAACTTATATGCTAAAAGGTAACAAAGTTTTCAAGACTTACAATAATTGCAATATTTTTTTGTTAAATAATCCAGAAAGGTGATTAAGTTCCTAGAATATTATCAAAATTAGTGACGTATATTGAATATCAATCGTTTGATAAATGCTGTGATAATACGATATCTTAATTCGGAAGGGAATACCAGTTAAATTATACATATTATATGTGTACAAAATGTAGACACATATTATATACTAGCGACTCGCGCTCGGGTTCGTTCCTAGGTTGATTCCCCATATAAACTCTCATACCCATTTTCCCTTAAGGGATGATTTCCGTGATAAAAAGTATCCTATGTCCTTCCCAGGGTCTCAAACTAGCTTCTTACTAAATTTCATCTAAATCGGTTTAGTAGATCCAGAGAACGTCACAAATTCACAAACTTTACCTCTTTATTACCCCCAACGCAAAAAGAGGGGTGTTATAAGTCTGACGTCGATGTATGTCTGTGTGTATGTCTGTCTGTGGCATCGTAGCTCTCAAACGGATGGAACGATTTGGATGCGGGTTTTTTCATTTGATAGCCAATTTTCTTTGCAGTGGTTCTTAGCTAAGTTTGGTTAATATCGGTCCAGCAGTGTAAGAGTATCAGCTCTATTCCAAAATGATGTAAGGCATTTTGGCGTATGATTACTAGATGAATGTTATCGATACAGAGGCCGAATCTATAGTTTTTAGAATTTTTATCTGCCTGTCTGTTACCGCATCACAGAAAAACCACTGAAAGGATTTTGATGAAATTTGGTATGGTGATAGCTGGTTATCCGGGTCAACATATAGGATACTTTTTACCGCGGGAAAATATCTCATTTCTGAGAAAAAATACAAAAACTGCAATGTAAGAGTATACTAATATCACAGATCATATATGTAATTCTATACTAGTCTAATATGTAAAATCTAAGAATTTGGTTTTTGATCAACTGAACGCGGGCGGAGCCGCGGGAAATGCTAGTAAAAGCTATATAAATGAAGATATTATTTTTCTAGAATGTTTTATGTTGTATAGGTATTTAAATAATGTAATTTAGTATTTATCTATTTATTTTATTACAAGATAAAATTAGTTAATTTAGGTATATGAAAATAACATTATTGCTTCGATTGTACCCAGCTTTAAGGTTTACATTTTTTATCTGCATTCCATGATAGTAATGCGCCTGGCAAAACTTATTTTAGATGGCATCATAGACTATAGCCACATTTTTTCTTTAGTAATATATTACAAGTGTTTAGTAGATGGAAATTCACCTCATCACCTTGTGAGTGACCGCCGCTGTGTTCATATAAAATAATTGGCTACGTCATAACGCCCCACGCATGCATTCTCGCAGAGACGTGGTAGGTCGCGATTACTCGCAAACAATATATTCAAATTTCGAGCGCGACATGCGGTGGGGCGCGGGAGGGAGGGGTTTGTAGGGAGAGGGGGAGAAGGGCGGAGGGGTCGGACGTGCCAAGGCAGGCAGGCAAGCAACATATTTACCAGGGCTGCCAGATAACAGTCGTTGATTTACCCGACCAATAAACCTCAAAATACCTGGTTTATCTCGCCGGCGCAGCGCCAACCATGAGCAGAATACCCGAAAATAGTTTTTTAAAGTAATTTATTCATGTTTTATATAGAATAAAAAAAAGAACTTATGTTAGAAAAAGAAGTCATTGTAATCAAGTTCTCAATTAAACAGCCTTATTATATGAAATCAAACATAAAAATATCTTAAAATATCAAATTAATCAGCTGAACTACAATACCTGCATTGACCTGCTCAATGCAAATACCTGTCAAAATAACCAGCCATCAAAAATCGCCTGAAATTACCCGCATTTCGGGTAATTTACCCGCCGATTGGCAGCGCTGATATTTACTCATACGCCCGAGGCGTAAATCACCGTGCATCTATTTCGAGTGAGCGGGAGCGGGGCGCGGGCAGACGCGCTGCCGGTCTGGCGCCAGAAGGATTCCCCAGCGCCTCGCCCCCCGCGTCTCCTCTCGAGGTCGCACGCAACTCTCAACCAGAGATGCGCAAACTAGGTCCTGGAGCGGATTGAACATGGAATAGTTCCTTTCCATAAAGGAACTATGTTCACGAAACATGTTCACGGAACTATCTAGTTCCGATAGTTAATCCGATCCGATCGTTCCGATTTTAACAGGTTTTCACTGTCATCGGTTCCCGAGGACAGCATAGCGGGAGATATAGTTTTAATTGACCGACTTCAAAAAAAGGAGGTTATCAATTCGACACGTATAAATATATTTTTTTATTGTTTGACCTCTTCTTACTTTGGTACTAGGTACCTACTATATCTACACTAAAAATGGAAAATAAAAACTTAAAAAAAACCACTTCAAATAAATAAAAATATTGTAAATGATTGTTTAACTTATGAATTATTTTATAATATACATTGATCTTAATTTTTAATTATTTATTGTTATTATTTTTATTAATTATAAATTCTAATTCATATTAGGTATTGTAAAAATTAAGAAAAAAGTTTTAATTAATAAACATTCTTTATATACATAATAATTAATATAACATTAGATCTAATACTATTATTATAATATAACTGAATATGAAAGGATTCTATTAATAATTAATAAATACCTACTTTCTTAAATTGTTTTTAATAGCATTTTTAGTAAGTGCAAGAAATGAAAGGCTTTTTTATTTTAATTTAATTTATTTATTTAATGTATTTAGTTTGTGTTCGATGTTTGGCACGTGTTTATGATTCTCGGTGCTTGTGGCAAGCACCCAGCATGTGGACGCGGCATAACAGATGTTTACTAAAAATGTTTAACTCTTGTGAGGAAGCACCTTAAAATTACAAATATACAGATATAGCTCGGGTAGGTTCGGCAGGAGTCGGTTACGTTCAGTTCAGTCAGTCGCTCCGGTGATCGGTCCAATATATTCGTTTACTCGCTCCATCTCACTCCTGCACATGTGGAACTGTATGGACTATGGAACTGTGAACCTGTTTCAATTGACATCGCGGATTGGAACGATATCGTTCCGGCCAAAGACATAGTTCCGGGAACTATTTCAATCCGGACCTACGCATGTCTACTCTCAACCAAACCTTAGCTAATAGCTACCGATTCGAAACCAGCGATTGTCAAGCCTATTAACACCTAATATGAACGTCGACGTGTCACACGAGGAATTCGCGTTTTGAAATATCTATATAATAAAATTCTGAGTATTATTCTGTACATGAACTATTTTTTGAAAAATCTTATTGAAATAGTCATTATTATCGATACAGGCTGAATCTATAGTTTTTGGAATTTTTGTCTATGTGTCTGTCTGGGAATACATCACGAGAATAGATTTTGATGAAATTTGGTATGATGATATCTGGTTATTTGGGTCAATATGTATTCAGCCCTTTTTTAAACATATAGGATACTTTTTACTGCGGGCAAATATCTCTCATCTCTGAGAAATCTATACTAACCGTTTAAACGAATCTAGGGACGAACCCGAGCAGAGCGACAGTGAGTCGCTGGTCTGATATGTAACTGGTAGTACGTAACTACAGTCGTAGCTCTTTAACTAATACTTATATCATATGACAGTCTCCATCTTAATAAATTGTTTCCTTGTGTAAAATACAAATATTACTGCTTGAATACTTGAGTTATTGTGGTTCTCGTATTTCACACAAAAAATCACGTATAACTAAGACTAACATCGATAATATATTCAATATGCTTTTTTATATATTTACTGTATTTAAGATAAAATCTACGAGGCATGACCAGAAAATTGAAAGAATCTAGATTGTGTTGATTATTTATTTATTGCTAGCAAGAAACAAATTATACATAACAAATTATTTTATGTCTGATATAATAAAAATATGGTATGATAGTGAATTTTTACAAAATAGACCCAATTTACACAGTTTACAAGTGTAGTAACAGATATTTTTCATTGAAATAGTAAATACATATATCCAATGCTATAAAATCAGATTAAATGCAAAAGGAAATATTTATCATCTACATTGTGTGATCACCGGACACAACTATAAATAGTACAAGAAATAGTGTAATAATTCATAATAAACCATATAGAAATTAATCTAAGGACATTCCACCATCCCCATCTTTTTTGTCGTTTTTATCATCTTGAGGTTTATCTTTCTTTTTATCATCTTGAGACTTGCTAGCATCTGAACCAGATGATGCACTCTCCAATGCTTTGAAGAAAGCTTGCATGTCGCCCGTATTTGCCGCAGAAGTCACTTCCGATGGTAGTCCAAATTGTGACATTACCGGACCCATTTGTCCTGAAGTCAACGCCGAAGAAAACTGGTTGGCAGCCTGAAATTTTATATTTTATTAATATTTTAAAGAAAATCTGATTTTTATTCAAAATATAAATAATTGAAATAAGGTAGTTGTGATTGCTATTGATTAATACGTTATTAACTGCAGAATATTTTTACCCATACTTATTTAATTTTTAAAAAAGCACAAGTATTAGAGCAAATCACACAGAACCAAACCATGTCAACACCATAACATTACCAGTGAAAACCCTCTAGTTCTACCATTAAGGTTTTCTAATTATGTGTTAGGATTTAAAAAAATTAAACATTGTACTTATTTTTTGATATTCATAATAATAAGATTATCAGTCATTCCCCAACGCTACCAAATTCCCGAAGCATGCGTACGTAAAGCGTCAACCAAGCGAAGTACCCGGTTCACAGAGCTATGAACCACACGCTTTATTTGTAGAATAAATAGACATTGAATGCACAATTGCCTATAAGTACCGATAACGATCGATTTTTTTGTTGAAATTCGATATGAATAAGATAGAACGAGTATTCGAAACTGTCTACCTATCAAGTTATGGTCAAAAAGGGTGAATAAAAAGGGATGACAAAAAGAGAAATTGGCCAGTAGTTTTCTTTTTTACAATAGTGAGTTAAGTCTATGGATTGGCCCACACATGACGTACTTGTCAATATATGCGCTTATTCCCCTTCTAAAGAACAGTATTGTGATGTTATTATTAAGTCTATTTGTATACACATATAGGTAAAACTAAACAAAATAAAACGAGTGATTTCAATAGACCATGTGAACCTAGTCAACCCGCGCGTGCTAAGCGGTGTCGGGGACGTCCAGCGCGTCCGGGGAGGCAACACTTGAGGGTTCACCTGGGCGAACTGCGGTGAGAGCAGTGTGGTCCTTACATCGTCCTGCGGGGCCTGCGGCAGGTGCGGCGCCAGGCGCTGCGCGTGCGGCGGCTCGCTGGCCGTGGACACCACCTCGGGGGCCGCCAGCGCAGCGCCCAGGTCCACGCGGGGCGCCGCCGGCCCGCCCGCCGCGCCTTCGCCCTCGGCCGGCGCGTTGCCCAGCCCGGAGAAGTAGCGTTGCAAGTCAGATAAGAAGATCTGACCACCTGGAATATTTTGATTAATTAACAATTACAGCCCAATATTCTGTTTAAGATTATTTTATTTTAAATTGGGTGACACATTGTGAAATCAGTAATATCAAAGTTAGAGTCTTATCAAATCATGATAAAATTGTTTCAAATTTTTAATTGAATAAATAAAAAAAAATGAACTATCAATAGATGATTTTTAAGTATAATAGTTGCAATCGAGACATCTAGTTTAGTAGCTGAAGTTATCAGAACTATTGCAGATGTTATATGTATGAGCTAAATTGATTTATAGACTAATGTTGTTAAAACCCTGCTTTAATAACTATCATTTACAAATGATTATACTGTTTGTGCTATTGTTTTAGATAATTTACAGATCAAATACACTTTACGAGTTTTTATTATTTATATTAGTTACTAGCATTGCCCACGACCCCGCCCGTGTTCAGATGACCAAAAACCAATTGCGTAAGTTTTACATATTAGTATACTCTTACATTACAGTTTTTGTATTTTTTCTAAGAAATTAGACATTTTCCTGTGGTAAAAAGTATCCTATATGTTGACCCAGATAACCAGCTATCACCATACCAAATTTCATCAAAATCCCTCCAGTGGTTTTTCTGTGATGCGGTAACAGACAGACAAAAATTCTAAAAACTATAGATTCATCCTCTGTATCGATAATAATGTTGATTTCAATAAGATTTTCTACAAAATATTTAATTTACAGATTCGGCTTCGTTACAATTTTATTATATGTATAGATAAAGGAAAAAAATAGCATTAAAAAATTAATATATAGTACCAGCAGCACCAGGGGCACCAGGGGCAGCAGCAGTAGCAGTGTTAGGTGGTGTGGCGGTTGGCGCCGGGGCGTAGCGAGGACGTGCAGGAGTGCGTGCTGCCTCCGCAGAGGTCGTGCGAGGCGCACTACCACCTCGTGAACTGCTACCTGTATTGCCTGATGGGCGAGTGCCAGTGGTACCACTGCTGTTATTGCTAAAAGAAATTAAATTAACTATAAAAAAAAGATCTCTGGTGTATATCTCATAAAAAGCTAAAAGATAAAAACAATAGATGATAGACGAAAGATAATATTCTGTAGTAAATAGAATATGATAGAAAAACTTTATTTTTTGCAAAACATTTTGTAAAGATGGTATTATATCAGTATAAAAATCCATTTCAACATTGATTTTAAAGGACATGGTGGCATGCCAGCAAAGATTATCAAAAAACACCAATTTTAATGATGAATGGTTTCAGAGTTAAAGTGCCGTTAAACCCCTTTCATGCCAAGTTAAAAATACACCCAACAACCATAAAGCTGTTTCCCAACTGTTAAATCAGGCCGTCATTGGAAGAACAGGCAAACCCATTTTTTTATTTTTCAATTTATATAACACAAAGTATTCTAAATATGGTAAAATTTAATTTACAAAAGACCTGGATGCAGTTTTATTTATAAACTAGCATTGCCCGCAGCTCCGCCCGCGTTCAGATGACTAAAAACCAAATTCTTAGGCTTTACATATTAATATACTCTTACAATGCAGTTTTTGTATTATTTCTCAGAAATGAGATATTTTCCAGAGGTAAAAAGTATCCTTTATGTTGACCCGGATAACCAGCTATCATCATACCAAATTTCATTAAAATCTGTGCAGTGGTTTTCTCGTGATGCGGTAACAGACAGACAAAAATTCTAAAAACTATAGATTCGGACTCTGTATCAATAATAATGTCTATTTCAATTAGTTTTTTCAAAAAATATTTAATGTACAGATTCGACTTAGTTACAATTTTATTATATATATAGATAAAAAATGCCACTTGCAAAATATGTTTATGCATTTAAATTTTTTCAACTTTAGGAAATGTAAATATAACCTAACCCACTCAGTGTACTAAGCATTGCCATTGCTGCCATATGGCTTAGGCTGAATAAGATGCAATGTAGTGTGAATAAAATTCAGAATCATAATAATAGTGGGAGAAAAGTTACATAACATTTGGCCTAACCTACAAATATATTTCAAAAAATTTGAAAATATTTAAAGTACAAAATAGCATAACCCACATTTATTTTTGAAAATTTTTGAAAATTTATTTTTGAAATTGTTATTAAATGTCTATAACAAACGTAGCTTAAAAGAAAATAAGCTAAAAACGCAAAAATATTTTTAAAACTTAAGTTAGCGCTAAATGAAAAACTATAAATAAGTTGTATCCAATTAAATATTGTGATCCCTCAAAAAGCTCTATTGAAGTGTTGCTCACTGATGAATTGCAATAATAATGTTATCCAGTCTGGCTGAGTTATCACAAGTATTAAAAGTACAGTAAGCATTTATAGTCCCTATTGATTTTTTAATTATATTAATTCATACCCCATAGTTCCAAGCAATGAAGATAAGCCACCAATTTGGCCTACACCCCCAAACAATTGCATCAATTGTTGTTGTGACATATTATTTAGCAAATTTTGAAGCTCTCCATCTTGGCCCCCACTTCCACCTCCTCCACGTCCACCTGATGTGGGAGGATTATTCAAAGCCTCATTTATACGGCGACAGTAGTCATCATCTTTGTCTGTTTTAGGTTCCTGCAAAATTATAGTATTTAATATCATTACTTCAATGAAAAAAGCTTACAATCCATATCTGCTTATATTTATACCTGCATCCAAAAGAAATACTTCTTTGAAAATGATTTAAATTTAAGCACATATACCCTCCCAGTAGTACATTCATTGACACGAACAAATTCACAATCATCAGGGAATATTAGAAGATCATCTTCTACTTCTCCTGTAGTACGATCTTTCCAACAAAAGTGCATTAAAGAATCTTCGCCTTGATACACGTACAATAAGCCCTTCCTTTTGTCTGGGTGTACCATGCGTCCTTTAAGAGTCATTCTTCCAGCTCTGAATTCAACTAAATGCTTATTTCCTCCAGAACTACCCCCCAATGCCGAAGTATTACCAAATAACGCTGTTGCAGACATTCCGGCTTATGAGTTATGAGTGTGCTGTAAAGTGTAAATAGTAATGATCTATTTATAAATGATGATTATTGAAAAATAACAACTTTTACTATTTCACTTAATATTAATACTCACGAACAGGAAAAAATATGATAATATTAAGACGACTCTAAATCACAAAAGATATAATTCAACAACATAAAAATATGTGAATTGTGAAATGTGAATTAAAATAATGAGCTGTCATAAATGATAGGTGACACAAAAGAAAACGCAAGCCAGAAATGATGGGACAGTTTTGATTTTTTTTTCTTAAAGCTTTTAAATGTATAGTTGGCATAAGTTGAATTTTACATGCCTCAAACATTAATTTATAAATTATATTTAGCCATTACAAAAATATATATAATAATAATGCAACTTTTCTTTATATTTAATGGAAGTCGTAAAATAATCTAAATAAAATAAAATTGGAAGTAACAGATTAGTAAATCTTTATTTAAGCCTTTCCATGCATCGTCCGACAAGATTATCCGAGAGATGTTAATATGTAATAAAAAATAAAATTTAATAAAACTTGTATTGGCTGATCGATGCAAGACATACGACATGTGAAAATAATTAAAAAAAATGTTTTAAAGTATTTTATATTAACAATATTTTTATCGACATTGTATATTATTAAATTATAATAATATTGATTACAAAAACAGTCATAATAATTTTTATTTCAGATTATTCTTTAAATTATCTTTGATTTCTATTTTCTATTAACGATTTTGATATTTTCTGATATCACATATGTTTAATTTTTTCCGTGTGTAGGAACGTGCATGACATCTTTATATTAAATTTATTTTAATTTTTCACTTATTTGATTATTGTAGAACGTATAGTTGCCACATTACGTTACCAAATACCAACTTTATTTTTATCTGCTTTATTAGTTTTTTTCTCGTTCTCAGTGGATCTTGAAAAGAAAAAGAAAACTTAACTAAAGTGGAGGCGTTTGCTATTGGTTTAATTTTGATCTAAATAAATTAATATCGATCTACAAAATAAATTGCCTGAAATATCTTGACAATTATCTAATATACACTAAAGACTGAACTCTTGTATTTCTCTTCAAAATGAGCGGCGTTCAAACAGGTCAGTGGTTTTTATTTACTAGAAGTTGCTTGATTGAGAATTTTTAAGGATATGTACTTACGAACTTTTGAATATATAGAATCTTTTACATTTATTTAGAATTTATGTACAGTGAACTTAGCATTTATCACCAGGTATCTTTCAATTTTGTACAATGTAATGAATGATAACAAAAGTTAAAATGAAAGATGTTAATTGGTAAATGGGATGAATTCAACTGGTTTGTGGCTATCACCCCAAGTTGTTTTTATATATACATTTACAGTACTAGGACCTATAAAACCAAAAACTAAATTTTGACTGGAAGTGAAATATACTATGCTAGTACTGAGTACAAGATATATGACAGAAACTTATTAAATTTATTATAATTTCATTTGATAGCTAAGATAATATTATGACCAAGAATCTGAAAAGTTTTAAATTTTATAGATATTTTTTACTTGAAATATTAAGTACACTAGGTAATAAAATAGATAAATTATAACATGAAGAATTAAATATATACATAGTTTAAGTTTTAATGTATTAAGCCATTTATTACCTTAATATATTTTTCTCATTCCCTTTTTAAATATGTTATCTCAGCAAAGCAATAAATTTAAATATTTGATTTTTAACATGATAGCTAATATTTAAATGGCAAAAAAGGTATCCAATTTGCCTATATTATTTTTATGTATGTTATACAATATTGTCACCAATTAGGAATGGTTTTTCATTACCCGTTTGTTTTTTTATTTATTATTTGGTTTTACTTCAATGGTGGTACTATATATTAATAATATATTTCTCCAATAATAACATAATTACTTTTATAACAATGTTGATTTTAAAGTTTATTAAAAATTTTTTGTGTACAATGAGTTCCTAAATTAGTGATAATAAATAACATATTTTAAATAATTTACCACAAAGTGAATGAAGTTATTAAAGTATCATGTGTTCTAGATTCATTGGATTTGTAAAATAAGTTAAAAATTATGAATTATCTTTTGCCCTGTAACATTTTTGTATCTCTTGATTTATTGTTATATATATACTAGCGACTCACCTTCGCTGCGCTCAGGTTCTTCTCTCTCTTGATTTCTCATACAAACTTTCTTCCCCATTTTCACGCTCTTAAGGGATGATTTCCAGGATAAATAAGTATCATATGTCCTTTCCAGGGTCTCAAACTATCTTCATACCAAATTTCATCTAAATCAGTTCAGTAGATCCAGATATTACCTCCTGCAACATCACAAACTCACAAACTTTACCTGTATAATATTAGTATAGATAAAGTTAGGCATTAGGATTTGTATTACATTTAAGATTCTGGCAAATCTTCATTGAATTTAAAGGATGTTTAAGAGATGTTAAGTAGTCCATTGTTGATGTGTTTTGGATATAATTAAAAGAAATATTTGTCCTCATTTGTCATCAAAGTAACATTCTTTTTATGGATTTTAATGTCTTTTAACACATATCTCTTGAGTGGTGTTGAATGACTTCAACTAGGATTTTTTTATTGTAAAGCTCTTGTAAAAACAAGTATTATCTCCTTGACATCCAAAGATAGGAGCTTACTCCTGCATATATGCAGGATGATGAAATAGTACTATTGTTGCATGCAAAGCTGTTGGTAGCTGAAATATTTCTATGTCTACATATATATTTTGCAATGAAAAAAAATACTTAAAACATTTAGAGACAGCCAAATTACCGGGCTATGACTCATTCAAATTTGTGCAATCTGTATTTTTTTCATTATATCGTCAAGCGAAGATGACGTAATAACTCTTGTATTCAAAGTCGATGGACCAGCGCTGAACGCCCGTGCCGTTCACTTGCCGCCGGCACTGTCAATAAACTTTAGGCGCACGAGGCGAACTTGGTTTGTTACATCGTTTTGCCCCCAGTCCACGCCACTCGCAAACCTACCTAACTAGTGCATTTTTACATCAGTTGTTTTAATATTTCGAAAGCTAAGATATAATTTCATTATAAATAATCACGATTGGAGGTCAAGATCATGAATTAATATTGCCAGAATTGAGCTCGCAAAGTTGTCGGTGAAAGTGGCAAATACGAGCACTCAGGCAGCGGCGCGAGACGAACGTGAGTGGTCGTGCTAGCGGGGCCCGACGTGGCGGAAGAGACGAAAACACATTACGCGCTACGATAACATATTGACAACACTAACAATAAGTCAAATAGATGTTTTTGCTTTAAATTATTGCCAAAAGTAAAAAAAAATGATAGTAAAGTGAATAACTTATTTGTTAGAAGTGATATTACGTAGTGACCAATGTATATGTTATTGATCAAGTTACGAAAATTACTCTGTCTAAGTTTGTGGATTCAGATTGGAAATATGTTGGGATACTGTGGCAGATGAAGCGAACTAATCATATGGAATGGCGAACAATGCGCAGACGAGCGTGGAGCCAGTCAGTTTGGAGTACATGGAGGATCCCTATTTCGTGCCGCCAGACGACGACTCTACTCCAAGTTTCGACCTGGCTGTTGATGAGTTGGATGAATTAGAGAACATAGTCAGCTGGCCACAAGATGACACTGAGGCCGACTGGCGCACGCTGCCCGACCTTGCCGATACTGCACTATGTATTGAAACAGAATTTTATATGGACAATCGTCGTCGCAGATTGCGAATATTTAAAAAGAAAATGCGAGAAGTTCGTGTTACATTTCAGGACTTATCAAAACCTTATCTTGCTAAAGTCTCTAGCCACACAAATTATAAAAAGTTTCTTGGTATTACTCCAGGAGGTTCGTTTATTATTATTTTTTGTATGATATCAATGAATTTAAACTCGTATTTAAAAACGTAAATATGAATTGAGCAACATGTATTGTAAAGTTGTTTTAAATGAGGAATTTGGATTCGTTTAAAATTTTGCCGAATTGTTACTTGTAACCTACTTTACATGTGGACATGCGTGTTTTGCAATTTTATTTACTGAAAACAGCTGCTGCACTTGCTGTCTGACCTTAAATCGAGTAGGTAACTATAATCGTAATTATATATAATAAAAAATATAACGATATTCGATACTTGTGTGAAACCTCAAATTCCTTACGGCACAATATTGGTACAGTGATGGTTTTATAATATGTACATATTTTTACATACATACATTTTTATTACATACATGTGTTAGCTTTATGACTATGGAGGTTAATTAGTTTGGTAATCTAGGTCTCCTGAATTATAAATTCAAAATTTTATACTAATTGTAGTTACAGCAAAATCTTAATCTCATTATCTAACACGTACTACCTTATCTTTACAGTCAATATCTAATAGAAATAATAGTGTAATTAATTATTATTATTAAAAGACAAAATTGAAAGGTCTTATTAAAAAAAAAACTATTTTTCCGTTTTTTTCCCGCAAATTTATTTTGATTTTTGGTTCCCGACATTTCGGATGTTTCATTTTAAATGTCAAATATTCGCGTAAATGTAAGAAAGTACTAGGTCTCAATAATATATATTTGTATGATAATTTAGCTGAAGAAGCGATGGCTGGCGCGGGCGCCGGTGACGCACACACTCCTGACGAGCTAGCGGGACTGACTCCCGAGCAGGCTGAACAGCTCCGCGCTGAGTGGAGCCGGGAACTGGCTCGGGTCGAGGATGAGATAGCCACCCTTCGCACGGTTTTGCAGAGCAAAGTAAGTTTTTTATTTTATGTATTGGACGCTCAAAATTCTTATCGGATTACTATTATACACACATCTACTCTACATATATATACTATAATACATACGTGGACACATCTGCGTGTATGTTTGTTATTTTTTCACGATAAAACGGCTGGACAGATTTTAATGTAATTTAGTAAGTAACACACAGGCTACTGTTAGGGACGTGCTTGAACAGCGGGAAAGTATGTCTGTATTAAATAAGACGAGTGGAGTGACTTCAAATTAATTTAAGGATGATGCGATGGTTATTTGGAGAGACCTTCGAAAGTTACGAATAATATTTTAGACTAATCTTGTTTCTAATAACATTTTAGATGTAGTCAAACCAGTTTGTTGTGATGAACAACTCGGAATACAGAAAACAAGTTTACGCGCATGTTGAGATAATAAGAATAGGAGGAAAGATTGGTCATCTCGCAATGTCATGAATGTGTTAAACCAGTAAACTTCGATATATATATTACTGAGGTCGTTGGAGCACAACGGTTATTTTTTGTGCACGACATTTTATACTATGTAATGTCAGTTGCAGTTTCGATATTATTTTGATTCTTATATATTTTTTCACACTAATTAGCTACTTACGGCTTTGTGTGTGTTTTTTCTATTGTCTTCTTTACAATCTAAAAATACAATACCTGTAGATGCTTATCTCATCAGATATATCCTATTCGCTAGATTTTTTTTATAATTGATCTGATATTCGCAAAACTTAAATAATATACATATATGACTTATTGTGGTAGACATATAATTCATACGTAACTTAAATAAATTCCATTTTGGGGCATTCCACGCTAAATCGGACGGTTTCAAAAACTAATTTTTTATTTCCTTAATATTTTGGTATTTTTAATACCTCTTAAAAGAGGTTTCCTGGTACATTTTGAGATTTTTTTGATCAATGGTTCAAAAATATCCAATTTTCAAAATAAACCGCTCTTTTTTCGGTTTTTTGCTCATAACTTTCTTAAGAATGGTCGAAATACAATTTCTTTTTTTCAAAATTTTTGCTTTTGGATGACCTTCACAAAATATACAAAATGAAAAAAAAAATCCTAAAAATCGAAAAAAATAATAATTGTAATTAACAATTATGGAAGGCCCGCTACTGGTTTGGGCTTAAAAGTTGCATAACGGATAGAAGTTTAAAATAGAAAATTTTCAAAAAAGTCAAAGGACACACACACACAGTTTTACAAACACGATTGAAAACTTAACATCGAGAAGTCTCGATGAAAACATTTTAAATATTTTTTTATATATTTTTTTGTAAAAGTCATCCAAATGCATAAATTTTGAAAAAAAAAATGTTGAATTTCGACCATTATTAAGAAAGTTATGAGTAAAAAACCAAAAAAAAAGCGATTTTGAACCAGTGATCAAAAAAATCTTAAAATTTACCAGGAAACCCCTTTTGAGGGGTACTAAAAATACCAAAATATTAAGAAAATCAAAAATATATTTTTTGCAACCGTCCGATTTGGCGTGGAGTGCCCCATATGTACATATACGAGTATGATTGAAATAATTCTTATGAAAGAATCTCCTCATCAGATCCGGCAGAGTTCTGATTTGAAAAGGAAACTTGGCATCACAGTGTGGAAGGAAATAACTGAAGACGTTAATCAGGGTTTGAAAAACGTTAAAGAGAGCCATGTGTAAGTACTTTCTTATGAAATGCGGAAAATATCCACTTATAATTTTATTTTCACATCAACATCCTTAGCTTACAATTTTTTCTCGAGGGTTAGAACACGTATAATGCTCATTCATTAGTATGTAGGATCGACGCGATGGTTTGGCTTGGCTCGCTGTATTAATTTTGCTTGTGCTTCACCACTATAGGGAGCGACGGTGGCATAGTTTCTTTCACTTGATTTTTGATTTGTTACATAACAGTTATCAAACGATAGAAACTCGCGTGGCTGCGCTTACACAGGCTGTCACTGAAGCACCAATGTAAGTACATTGAAACAGAGTTATCTGGAATACTATAATGTATATATTATGTAACAACTAATAAATCTTGTATATAATATACTGTATACACTTATACAATTAATATTTTAAAAAAATCTGTTCTTTGTGGTTTTGCATTAGTTTTGATCAGACTTGTTTCATAGAAATTGCTTCAATTTCTCAATAGTAAGTGTTCGCTACGAAATGAAGTAATTAATTTTAACAGAGCATGATAATAGTGCTTGTAATCTTTTGTATATTTTAAATTTTCAGATATGATGTTCAGTTGTAAAGTTGTACATACCTTCATATATATATATATATATATATATATATATATATATATATATATATATATATATATATATGTATGTATTATAAACTAAACATTTGTATTTTATCGTAGTAAATCAATCTAGTTACTGACTTAGATTATGAAGTTCTAACCCGAAAGAAATTATATTTTTTAATGACATAAGTACGTATCATTACTCATAAAAAAAGGAAATGATTAAACTCTATAACTATCACTTATCAGTAACAACCTGGGAAGGGTTTTGGGTTTAATGGAATTTGAAATATTTTTTTATATTATTGAAATTATTATAAATTTCTTTATTAATACGAATAGTATACTTGTATGTATGTACATATACATATATTTTATGAAAACGAATTGATATCTCCAACACTATTTGGAGTTAACGTCGCTTTTTAAATTTTTTGCCTTGTATTGTTTATTAAAGTGCAAAGAATGCCTTGTGTGACGTGTGCGGGGTAACTGTAACAATATTGATAATAAAATATGACTAACGGTAGTGATAATAAAATATGACTAATCAGTATCAGTGATTAGTGTATTGCATAAAGTGTGTTTCAGTTTTCGATATAAAGCAATTGCATAATTTTACTTCAGTTTGTTCCAATCGATACATTTATTAAAATTGTAACTAAATCGAATCTGTACATTAATTTTTTTTTTGGAACATGGAAAATCTTATTGAAATAGACATTATTATCGATACAGAGGCCCAATCTATAGTTTTTAGATTTTTTGTCTGTCTGTTACCGCATCACGAAAAAACTACTGGAGGGATTTTGATGAATTTTAGTATGATGATAGCTAGTTATCCGGGTCAAAATATAGGATACTTTTTACTGCGGGAAAATATCTCATCTCTGAGAAATCTATAGATGAAATCATTTTATTTGATAGTAATTGATATCAAAAGTATGGCTTATCGACATGGAGTGGATTAATCTTTGTATGTGTAACTAACTGGTCGCTTTGACATAATTCGGTTTTGATAGTTTTAAAGTAACGTACATATGTGGATATAGTATAGTACGTACTCGTTTAAATTCAATGTTTCATTTATGCAATAAGTAACCTTTTTCATACTGGTAAATGTACCTATTTGTTCTTTTCGATATTAAACTGTTCATATTTTATTAAATTAAAATTTTACACACTAGCACTATTTTAATGTAGGTACTGTACTGCAGTGTGTACTTCAGTTTGTTCTGTGTGTCGCTTTTAGACAATAATAAAAAACAGATTAAGACTAACAATTTTATATTTATTCTCTTCGTAATCGTACCACTTTTTTAAATATTTAATAAATGTAAATTATTTTTTAAATACTCATAAAAAAATAATAACTTACCTTTATTACTTATAAAAATACTTATTAGGTAGGCATATATTCTATACAATATTTTCAACCATTTAATCGATGTAGTTAATATGATATTAGTTAATCAAATTGTACCAATCGACATACAGATACCAAAAAACTGAATCTGTGATAAAATCCACGGCGGAGAAGACTACGTCGATACTGGGCGGCATCACGGCCGGCGTGTCCAGCAAGCTCGGCCAGATGCGCAACTCGGACTCATTCCGCTCCATCGAGGAGAGGGTCGGCTCAGCGTATGAAAATGTAAAGGTGAGCCGCTTATAACTTTTCATTTGAATAACATAACAAACTCGTGTCAATTTTCAGATTATGGTATATCTGTATAGAGAAATAAAATTGAAGTGTCTCTTTGTAATGTCAAAATAACAGCTTTTTACTAAACGGATATGGAAGTATATACGGTACTAATAAGAATAAAACAATTATTAAAATTTTTGTCCGTCTGTTTGTTCCGGTTAATTTCTGAAACGGCTGGATCGATTTTGACGGGACTTTCACCGGCAGAAACTGATGTGATAAGGAGTAACTTAGGCTACTTTTATTTTAGAAAAAGAATCAGGGGCCCGCGCAAAAAAATTAAAACCCATGAAATTGTAAACCAAATCGTACCTAGGAACACGCACCCGAACGTAGCGAGGTTATATCGTTAGTTATGTTTAACTAACAATGTAATACATTTTATTAGTCCATAAAGAAGAATTCTCATACTTCGCTCGGGTCTCGCCTCTATGTAGGGAGAACTATGGCCGCATGTTGCCATTTATTTTTATCTTTCATCTCTTAAACTACATATGTAACCATCATCCAAAATTTACCTCTATTATGTTCTCGTAATGATGAAACAGCTGTCTCTGGTCTATTTAAAAAGGAATTTATCAATCGCTATAAATATTTTGTATTTAAAATGTATCGCAGAAATTTTTGTAGAAATATTAAATATAATATGTCCATACATAGACTGTTTACGCTTATACTAGAGCAAACTTACATACAGATAATAATTGCAAAAACTAAATTCGTTTAGTAGTATTGAAGATTAGTGCGCACATACACAGCGGCAATAGGGCAGACGCTTGCTGAGGACTTAGGTTTATAGGTCAGAATATATCAGAATTGTTATTTTGATTTTTAAACATCCATACTATTAGTAGTATAAATGTGAACGTGTGTTTGTTTGTCCTTCTTTCACGTCGAAACGGAGTGACGGATTGGCGTGATTTTTTGTGTGGAGATAGTTTGGCTGGAGAGTGACTTTTTACCGCGAGAGATTATCTCATTTCCACGGGAAAACACGTTATAATACAACCCAAAAAAAAATATATGATCAGAATTACTTGAAACTTGGTAATAATGCTTTTAAATATAAATAAATATATACATGTTAAAGCATTTTTCGAAATTCATCACATAAGGGGGTAAAATACGGCATGAAAGTTTGTATGAAACCTACCTTTTTCGACTTTTTTTGTAGTTTTAGCGCGAGCGAAGCCGCGGGCTCTGCTAGTTTGTACATAATATATGTATCGATAACAAGGAATAATGTTATAACATTATCAAATTCGGTTCCAATATCAAAATTGAGTTACCATTTTGTTATTGTTTCTGTTTACGTTATTGATTATATTATCATTTATTACTATGAAATAATAACGAAAGTCATGTCTCCAATTATTTGCTCATTCATTTGAACTGATAGTGCAGTAACTGATAGTAGCGACTAGCGACTTTATGAACGGTTGATTATCTGGAACACTTCGTTATTAATATAAACGTAATGCAAACGGGAACACACTTTGACTGAAGAAGAATATGAATGTTTCGAAGGATCCCGGTGATCCACATCATGGTTCATAATAAATAATCTATATTAATATTATAAAGAGGTAAAGTTTGTGAGTTTGTGAGCGGGTAATCTGGATCTACTGAACCGATTTAGATGAAATTTGGTAAGAAGATAGTTTGAGACCTTGGGAAGGACATAGGATACTTTTTATCTCGGAAATCATCCCTTAAATGTGTGTGAAAGTGGGGATGACAGTATGTATGGGGAATCCAGCTAATAAATAAATTAAATAAATATGTTAGGTCATTAACACACACCACCATCTAGTTCCATAGTAAGCTACGAGGCTTGTGTTATGGATATTAGATAGTTGATACACTATACATATATGACTTTAAATACATACATATTATAAATATAAACACCCTTGAGTGAAGTACAAACATTTCTGCTCATCACAAGAATAAATAGCCCCCGCGTGACTCGAACCCGCGACCGTTGGCACAGCAAGTAGAGTCACTACGACGTGTCGTCAATGTCAAATACGTAATTATTTAATATTAAATGATATGATGTTAAGATTTTTTTTTCTTTACATAGAAAAGACTACTCTTACATAACTTATGATCTAGTGCAAAATTTTACAAAGCACAGCGTATGCAATAAGTTACCGAATTATTGCTAAGTATCTTACATAAGTGACTGTGTAATTGTTTGAATATTCCCTTTCTAATTGTAGCGTCAAAATTTTGATGTGTCCATTGTACATATATTGTAATATTAATAGTATACTTAGTTGCGTGTTTTCTTAATCCTTTTAATACTAATTGCCCACCATTTTGTTCACGTCTTATAGTTTTTAGTAATTTTTACAACTATTTAATGTGATAAAAAAAAAATCGATATTATTACGATTGACATATCGAACATCACGCTAGGTACGTAATAACGTAATTAGTCCGATCGATACATTACATTCATGCAAAAATATTAATAAGTGCGCAACACCTTACGTGTTGCACTTATATTGTTGACCGTTCATTGAGCGCACTTACGTTATACGTCACACTGTTAACATAATGCCTTTATTACCGTTACAAATAGCAGAATTGATATTTTAAATGAAACTAAGTATCTTTTCGGATTTTTTCGCGGATTTATTTGGATTTTTGGTTCCCGACGTTTCGAATGATTTACAGCATTCATGGTCAATTCAGCATTCATGGTCAAATGGTGCAATTTTCATTTTGTTACTTGTGGGTAGGCTGTCTGTAACAACTATACCTTCGAGACATCTAACACCCCAGTCTCTCCCGTGACCATGAATGATGTAAAGCATTCGAAACGTCGGGAACCAAAAATCCAAATAAATCCGCGAAAATATCCGAAAAGATAGTTTCATTTAAAATGTTAAATATTCGCGTAAATCTAGGAAAGTATTAGCAGAATTGATCCTGCTTAAGATACAAGGCATTAAATGTTTTGAACAAGTTTGTCTCTTTTTATTGCAAAGTGTCTACTTCTAGAAAAGTATGGCGTTATTAGATTAACGATAATACGATCAATGCCGTAATTTGAAAGCCCAGGCAGACCAGTGAGTGGGTAATTTACAGAACGCAACGCGTAGTGTTTTAGATCTAATCTTTCGCTGAAAAAGAACATGATAAATTACTTTCTATTTTTTACAGCATAAAATACACAATTATTACCTTCTAAGCAATTATTCATAAAAATATATAAAGAATTATATAGTCCCGTCCTTGAATTAGTGTCGACTTCTATATATCCAAAGCTATGCGAAATCCTAAAAAAAACGCAATTTATCCGGCGTGATATGACGTTAATGAACTGTGAAACTAATTTACGAAAAAAATTTTTTTTTTCTTTTAATGGCATCCCGCAGGAACTTAGTTACCTCGAATATAAAAGATGAATGCTCAATTTTCGTATATGTTGAAAAAAAATATTGTTTGTATGTTTTTACTTATCCGTCCGGCTGTTTTAGCATGAAGTACATGATTTGGATGAATACAGTACACAGTTAAGCTATGGCTTGGACTAACACATAGGTAGAGATCTTTCACTCTTAAACTGCACATGATCTAGTAGCATTTTGCATAATTATTTTAATATGTGAACGGAAATATTTATTGCAACCATTTACACAAGTAAATTTACAATAAATAAAAGAAATAGAAAAATCTCGAAATAAGTATTTCCTTCCCCAAACTGTAATAAACATGTAAGTTGCACTGAGGTCATGTGCAATTTTCGCGGTCGAATGCGCAAGCGATCCCGTGGCCCTGTTTCTTGCGATCGGGATTATCGTGGTGGTTTTAGTGGGTAGTCTGTCCGCTAGTCATCGTCACAGTCGGGATTACCGTGGTGGTTTTAGTGGGTAGTCTGTCCGCGTCCAACATACCCCGCGCGCCCCCCGCGCACTGCCATCCGTAAAGCGGTTTCCCCACGAATCAAAAAGGTCATGTGCAATTTAAGACTGAAAGATCCCTACCTAAAGATGTACCTGAGCCATGTAACCATAAATCGCTAGTTTGATATAATAATTTTTTTATGGCTATTATATATTTCAGGGTAAAGTGGCGTCTAGGTCCAACTCGACGCAGAGCTTCGACGAGGCGCTGCGCGACGCGAGCCGCGCGGCCAGCGGCGCCGGCTCGCCCACCATCCCCGAGAACAAGCCCTTGCCTTAATGTTCGTCGTGCACTTCACTCCCTCTCCTCACCCTCATCCCAGTGGCGGATTTATATTTTATACGTACTGCAAACTTGATCGTCGTTATGTCACATGTGGTTATAAATGGTAAATGTTAGTAAATTTTGTTATTTGTAATAATAATTTGTCGTCTCACTAACATTTTTAGCGAAATATCGTCTATATACTCTGTAATTGAATACGCTTTGTGTAAGTGTATAATTTAATCTCTCGACGACCGCGGGCACACCGGTGTTACAGTTAACTATTAATTTCTTAGAAATTCTAAAAAGAGAATTAAAATTTAATCAATAAAAATTATCATGAACAGTCATCTTGACCGCAAGTTTATTCTTCTTCTTCTCCTTGCCCATTTCCCAATCACTTGGGGTCGGCGCAGTACATCTTCTGTACTGCTGATAGGATTTGGCAAAAGTTTTACGACCGGCCGCCTCACGCCTGCCTGACGTCAACCCTCCTTGGGAATGAAGTTTATTAATAATAGTAAATCCGCCACTGTCGCCCCACGCCGCGATATCGATACCCTATACTTTAAGAATATTTCTTATTTCGCTTAACTTTGATCTATAAGGTTACAACTCAAAAGTATCACAAGCAAATGTTTTTTATATAAAAAAAAAAATGTAATGAGCTTTAGAATATAATGACGATCTATAATTTTCTAAAGTTAAGTAATTAATATCTTAATGTGTTCATAAAATTCATTTATACGATAATTATAAAGAAATTTAATCTTCATATACAGAAGTAGAGGTGACTACGCGTGACGCTAATGGAGCATTCGAATTGGAGTCATATTTCAAATACATTCATTTCGTGAGATAATTTGTACTACATACATACATAGTTTAAACTTCTCAAGTATAAATTTTATTATTGACAATAATAAAACCAGAGAAAGCAGGGAAAGTATATTAGCAATTATATGAATATTGTAACTCTCTAGAATCTTCCATGCTCTTAAGTTTAATTTTGCAAAAATATTTCAACACTTTGTAAACCCCACAATAATTGCTTTTTATATTTAAGATTATTGTGTTGAAGGGTCTTATATACAGTGTGTTTAGATTTCGTTTTAAAGTACTTAATACTTATTGCTGTCATACAAGTTGTTTAAAAATTGACAAAAAAAAAGTATTAATAAATTATTTTACATATTAGGATTATTTGCTTATATGTGCTTTTTACATGTACAACGCGGCGTGGAATCAAATCGTAAGGTAAGAGCTAAAGGGTAATTATCGTATTCTTATGCTTATCTTGAATATTGATGGTATCACTTCTTCGACGTGTGGTTCTCGATAGCATTCCATATGATATTTATTGAGTTTATATCAAAGATTTGTATCAATAGATGAGCCCTCACCGTGTCTAGAGCATTTGAAAGTGTCCATACTGAACTAAATGAGTACACTCGTCCAGTCACTCGTTATTGGACTGTAAGCGATGTGATATTTCGTAGTTATTTATGTTCAAAATCTATAAAATACCTTCTTGTAAGTTGGAAAACTTATGAAAATGGCCTAATAGGTACTATGTGTTATAAAATCCGTAACATTTTATAAAATAAAACTATTTTATTTAGTAACAATCATCAAACTGAAGCGGGACGTTGTATATCTCTCAAATGCCTTGCGTTACCATGGCGACGTAGAAATACGGTGCATGGCGCATCTAGCGATAAAAATCATTAGTTTGTTACTGTTTATTTATAAGATGTCATCGTAGTCGACGAAAATGTAAGGAAAGATATTTAATCGCTTCGCGGTGGGCACTTTTATATAAATATTATATACTTGTTGAAATCAAAATGTCGTGACTATATGACGATTAAAAATCTTTGTATGATGTCTTGCCGACGTCTGTTGAGTCCAGTTCAAAAGAAAATATTTTTATAAGATGCTTAGCTTTCCTTTACTTAAAATAATCCCATTATTTACATTAAATGCCTATTTAAATGGTAAATAAATACAATTATGTATTAATATTGTGTTTTTTTTTGTAAGAGTGAGAACCAAAAACGACATTTTTTATTTGAAGGACCTTTAATCAAATCTTGATAAAGAGTTTTTTGCTTTGTAAAAATTAAGTGTAGTTCTTAAAGTGAACAACAGAAGTAGATAGGCCATTGAAAATTTTAATCAATAATATTTTACAATTATATATTATAATAAAAAATATTGCAAACATAGATTATCTATTTGTAAGTTATAAGTTTTAAATATTATTATTTTTTTGCATTTCTTAAAATATGTATGTTCAAATTTCATTGAATTGAAAATTATATATTTCTTCTTACAAATATATTCAAGCAACTCGCCTATTTTTCGATCATACTCATACAGCTATTCCATTTATTATCATTAAACATTTATTTAGTAAATTTCCAAATGAACATTTCTACTATGAATATTCCTTTCGGAATTAAAAATTTATTTACGTAATGTAAATTTTCTATCAACCAATCTTCGTATTAGACAAGAGTTGATTTTTTTTGGACTCTTGCATTTCATTTGCATTCAACTAACTTCAGACTAATATAGAATTGGAGCTCCCAAATCTTATAGACCAGACCAGTATTTGTAATATAACGGAATATTATTTGATAATTCAATAAACAAGGAAATATGACAATGAAAATGAAATATATTTCATAAACAGATTGCATTTGAACCCATACGTTTTATTTATTCCATCAATGTTATTTAACGCTACTTAAACGTTACCTTATTATTAATATTTCAATGAATAATATAAAAAATAACAGAATATTGATACTGCCGTTTATTTTAATTTTGGTGCTCTAAATGCATTGAGATAATATACAGTATACACCATTGTTATTTTATACCGAATATTATTTTAATAAAAATTTTATTAATATTGCATACCTACATACTGAATACTTATTATAGCGCTATAGAGTAAACGTTAAGAAAGTTATAGCCTCTACATTTAACTCTTTTATGCTTAGTCAATAGGGAATTTGATCAATTGTGTTACTATATTAAAGCCCACTTAAACGACAACAGTAAACACTATTACTAAGCAATATAAATAGATACATAATAATTATATTCTTAACAAAGCTTTAAACTCGCCGCCAAAAATACTAACATCTTGTATTCTCCTAATTTCTGTTGTCAAATGCCCTATTGTCAAAATCAATATTTGTTACAATTTTGACAGTCAAAATAATAAAAAAAAAAAGTTGGTCAAACATCGATTTATTTAGGATATGTATATTATAATTGTAGGCGAATCTTTGCATTAACGGACGAGTACACTGTCTAATTCAGAATAAAGAAGGCGGACTTGTTTACATTAAGTTACAATAACTATACAGGGACGTTAAAACACTAAAACATTCAAGTTTTTTTTATTTATTACACTAAAGCTACTCCAGATTTGTAAAGGGTTTATATAAAATTATTTTGAAATTTTAGGCATCTACATAAAATAATGATTCGTGACAATGGGATTACAAGTTTCTTAATACATATATTACATTTAAGCGCCGAAGGCTGTAAGTATTAAAAAAGAATTAAGCGACACTGCTTATCTGTGATTCCCATAGATTATGAACGCACAAGTGTCCTACAATTTATGGTGTGAACATATCATGATCTTACATTTTATTACAGAGTGTACAAAACTACAATAGAGACAAAATGCAATAATATGCGCGAACACAAAGTATTTCCAACCATAACAGTAATTTTATAAGCAAAACGTTTTCTTCGTTATTACTTATTATAAATAATAAATAACAGTATATTTCATACGCAAATTGAGCGTAATAATTACAATATTTTAAATCCGCATACCCTGCACGAAGAAAATTGGAATCTATTTTACAATCTATATCGAAACCTTAAAACGTTGGAGCCTACACAATAAAATTTGTGTGCAATAAAGAAAAAATTATATGCTATCTACTACAATTACTACTATGAGTGTGTGTGTGTTAGACATGAGTCGTGGGGATGGCTGAGTGTTCTTGCAAATCATAAGCCGGTTCTACGAAATGTTACAGCTCGATTATCATAGGACACCGTATGGTTTAAATACAGCGGTTGCAACAGAAATGTCACAGTTCAGTTTTATTGGGTAATTATTTGTTTATTATAAATTCATATATTATCTACTCTTTTCCCATGATAGCCGCTCTGTAAAGATGACAGAACCAGACATCTTTTAAGTATAAGACCTTCTGTAATACCTCTAACGGTACTTTTATCAAGTCGAAAAGCAAAATCAACACTTAAATACATGAAATTAATTTATATTTGTTATCACAAAGAAGCGGTACATGGAACCAGAGTGTCTTTTTGGTATCGGACTAAAGAAATGTAATTATTTTTATCAAATTCTGGACTAAACTTATGTTACGTACTAAAATTAAGTTTTCAATTACTAATTCCTAGAATTAATCCTCGGCATTTAATAAGCATCTCGGTATTAAAAACAAGAGATTGTTCATAAATCTAACACAATTTTAATAGCAGTTGAGACGATAAAAGAAATAATCATAATAATTATATATTGATAGTTATAATTATTGCTACCCGACGAACAGCGCCATTGGTGAGATTTCATATAAAAATGAAATATAAACTAAATGATAATAATCTTGAACAAACATTATTAAATGCGATTAGACGTTTAGATTTTAAAAAATAATATTGAAATTGATATGAAAGAGATCGCAACAATAGTGCTTTACAAAAAAATCTAAATAGTTTATTATTACATTCTGTTTTTTTTCCGCTATGTTAATGTATATGTTATTAATTACATATACCTAATATGTATGTGCAGAAAAGACGACAGAAAATTCATTGGTAGCAACAAACTATAACAAACATCAATGCTTGCTTTAAAATTGGCAATATATACAATCTTTTTATGTAGCATTATTATCTAATATTATATATTGATAAAAAAAGAAGTCAAATCGTCGTAATTTTCCGTTTCTCAAATATAAGCAGAACGAGTGAGGTGAACTTAGGTCACGTACTATATATTGAGACATGATTGGTAATAAAAATTTATAAAAAAATATTGCCCCAAAGTTCGCCGCTAATATGCGGTGAGTTTATCTTCTACGTTATATATGAATATATACTGTGATAATATAAGTTGTCTACGTAAAGGTTCTAATGTTGTGGATAGCATAGATAAATAAAATTAAGTATTACTTAATATTAACTTGGATCCATTTACCTTTCTAGATCATTTGATTAAAGGGATGTTAAAATTCACTTAAAACTAATTCACCATTGTGGCCCTTGTTTAAAATCTTACCATTGTATTAAAAATAAATTATATGACTACATCTAACGCGGTTACATATTCTTCGATTATTCATTTGTCGATAAGATATTTGGCTATTTAGCTATAAAATCGGGTGCTATTTGTTGCAAAAATTGATGACTACATAAAATTAGATTTGAATAAAAACATAATTAAAAAATATAACAAAAGTGAAGGCTCATTTACAAGATTACAGTTCATTGCAAAAAATGACAAACAAGATTAGCTTAATTGCTATTATTGAACATAAATCTTAAAGCAATTATGTCTAGTAAATAATGGCATACGAAATATATTTTACACGTTAATAGTTATAACGTAGCATGCCGGTAATTGCCTAAACATTGTTCTATAATTGCATAGAAAATATCTCCGCTTAAATGAGCCTTTAAAATTAAAACACGCTTGAAAGTTCTAACAGTAAGTTTATAATATAATCTATTAGATGGAAGTGACAGTGTGATTGTTCACAATTTTATTACACGGTCATCAGTGCTAAATTGTTAGAATCTGAACATAAACACTTCAATATATTATACTTGTTCTGTATTAAAAAATTAAGCAGAATTTAAAAAAAAATCTTTTGTTAAACCACTGTCATTGCCACCGATAAAATTTGCTTTCAATTTGAAAACAAATAAGTCAAGTGTAGGTACTACTTAAAAAAATATAGCTAGTCTACTTGTTACGTAACTATTATGGGATGTCGTTTATTAGGGTATATGCGTGATTTTTTAAATTTTTTTTTTACTATAAATAACATCGTTATATAATTACTACAAAAAAAAAATTAAAATATCATACCGATATGGACAATTTAAACGCCTGCCATTTCGCGCGCTTGGCGAGACGTCAAAGTATGATATAGGTACACAGAAATGCTCGATTTGTAGCGACAAAATCGCTAATCTCTGTTATGATAATACTTTGACGTCATATACGGTCTGACCAATGGCGTGCATTTGCTACTTTGGAATTTGCCACCTGTATTTGCACTTTATAATAATTATTTTTTAAATCAAAAAGAAATTACACATATTACAAAAAAATATACTAATATAGGCTTAATTCAAATAAACATTATATAAAAAAAAGTCACCTTTATTTAAATCACACGCATATTCCCTATTTAGAAAGTGAAATATTTACATTAGGCACTATGCAATGGGTATTTTGAAGGCTTTGTTGAAAGTATAAGTAATTATGGCGTTTGGATATATCATCTTATTCCATTGAGTAGAAATATCAAAAACATAATTTGTATTAAATATAGACGATAGATGAAGATGACGATACTTTTTTTATTTGGCAATTCATTTAAATCTGAACTAGAACATTAAATGTATTTATATATTTTCAGACCTAAAAAAAGTAAGATTTGTAATAAAGTTTGGATTTTGAAGAACGTGATTTGACTAAGCGATGTCGTCATTATATGTAAATAGTCTCTTTCTAATTAATTAGTAATGTTTTTTCGTATATTTTAAGCAAATAAATGTAGCTAGCTGTTACAAATATAATTGGTTTTATAAATGTGAAAGATATAGTAAGATGCCCCTTATGGACTCTTATGGATTATTGTTGGTTTTTATTGACAATTTTGTAAAAATTTTTTCAAATAAATCAATTTCAGTACATCGATAGTTATCTCCATTATTAAGTTACATTGGTCCAATGTCTATCTTTTGTTCATAGTAAGTACGTGACTACAATTCAGATATGAGAAAGGTATAATGAAATAAACCATTTTGGCGCCAAAAAATGCTTTTGAAAGTGGTATAGAAAAGTGTTAAATTTTTTTTTGAAAACATAAAAAAGCATATTATTAGCAATTTTAACTTAAAACACGTACCTTATTATAACTAAAAATATCTTTATATCCAATCGAATGGTTTATACTTTATTCCAAACACGTGACATCTATCAAATCACATCTATCAATACAAAAACATGCGACATCTATCAATACAAAATGTGTGATTTAACAAAATAAAAAAAACCTTTTGTAAATATAGATATCGTAATATTAGAAAAACGTCATCCACAATCTTTTCTATGAAGATATGACTACATCACTACTAGGTACCTACAGAATAACGAAGGCCTAATATTTTTTTCTTTAATAATATTATTTTTTGAGTTTTCTAATACATATAAGTATAATTCTGGAGGGTAGACCAAAGGCGAACTACTTCAATGATGAAAAAGTGTCCGCGCAACGGCAGCAAATTGGTACATTTTGAATAAAGCGCCAAAATAATAAGTTCTCAAAAAACAAATCACTCTCTGCGTTTATATCACCACAGTTTTTTCGGTTATATTTACTAAAGTTTACACTTATTTAAAACTACGTAATTAGTTTCTATAACAACTCAAGTCACACAAAATATTAAAATTTTTCAACTCAGCACACTTTACTCCGTTTATAATTGCTAATTCATATCGTACCCTCTTGCTACGCTAGCGCCACTCTGGTGGGTTTTTGAACTGTTATTCACCGCTTACAGTTGGACACTTCTTCAACTTGTCTCCCATATAAGATGGTTCTCCTTACCTCTACCCTCCATAGTATAGAATAGATTGCTATAATACAGATTATAAATAACGTTCAAACTCTTGGTTTTTTGTTTGTTATTCTTACATCTAGCTTATAATACGCTGTTGCGCTGTTTCCCTTGTATAAGCAACATGATATTAACTAACATTAAAACATATATTAATGTAATAAATGAATTATCTTTCACGAATAAATCTGAAGTCATTCAATCAAATATGTTACTATTTGCGAAGTGAAACTACATATATTATATGATATCATTATTTTTAAATGATTACAAAAGTTGGTTTATGACGTCGTCGATTAAATGTTTGCAGAAATAAAGTGTTCTACAATAGTAGCGTTGAACGAACTAAACTACATTGGCTATGGAAGCGAGAATTATCTGCATGATGATGAAATTGGTTTTCGTTATGTAATTATAACAAAAAATATAGCTCGCTGTTTATCAACTCCTGATAAAGAATTAAACCAAATTTTATGATTCTATTTACATAAAGCATTTGTAAGTTCATCAAACAAATATTGAAAAAAATAAAAATAAACTTAACCTATAATAAAAAGTAGTAAATTTATTTAACTCGATCTAACAATAATTGGCTGTCATGTGCTCACTCGTAACCTTATCTGCCTATTCGTAGCAACCATTCGAGAGAAAGCTACCTAAAAATTTTGTATGAAAAATTCATGACTTGAAGCTGACTGAGAATGCTTACTGAGATCGAATAAATTATACAGAAAAGTGATGATGTAATCTAAGATGAAGACTTATATGGTTACGAATGTCAGTTTCATTTAAAATTACTTACCAATATTTTATGTATGATAGCAGCAGCGGTATGTACACTCGAACCGGTCGCATCGCAAGAGTGAATGTTAGTTTGTTCGGCTTTAAACATCAAATTATTACATACAAAACGTTATTGCTCGTAATAAATTTAAGTTCACATAGTTTCAGTTACTCAACACAGTGACTATTTCGTCAAGACCTCTTGGTATGAATATATTATTTTTAAAAATTTTATATAACCTTTTCTTTACAAAATAAGCTCATCAGTGTTCCATCGATATTACACAATAACAGTTCAAAGCATTTAAAAAATAGTACCATTTATAACTATCGAGAATAACCAAAGTTAACTGAATACCAGTGTTTAAAGCGCTCACAAAGCAACAGTTACCGTTATCGTCTCTCTCATTAAGGGCGAGACCGGTCGTTCACTTCATCGCCTAAACTAAGTATCTAGAACGAAAATATGTTTGCCACGATCGATACGAAAATAAAACTATAACTCGCCGACGCCGCGATACTGCCGCGTCACGTCACGTCGCGCCGCGCCACGGCGTCGTCGCGCGCCGGCCACGCGAAGGCGCGCGTTAGGCGAAGTACATGACCTTCTTGGTGACGGCGTGCACGGTGATGGCGCGCGCCATGGCGCCGGGCGTGCGGTCCTCGCTGCAGGCGGACTGGTGGCTGCCCTCGCCCGAGTCGTGCTCCTTCTCCACGAGGTGGTAGCGCGCGCGGAAGGCCACGAGGTGGGCGTAGTAGGCGGGCGCGGGGATGGACACGGAGCGCGTGCAGCGCACGTACGTGTGGCACAGCTGGTACGTGAGGCACTGCAGCTCGTCCGACCCGAAGTGGTTGTCGTCCCACAGCACGTGGTAGTGCGACGGCCGGGACGTGCCCTGAAGGACGGACACGTCATGTTATTAGGTAAATCGTTACTCCCTATAAGTATTTATTTCCTTCATCACTTTGTTTTTTACGTTTATGATGTGACGAGATACTTAGGTCAGTTCACTAAACTAAACATACCGGCAAATTTAGCGGAACATAAAATAAAGGTTTGATATCAGTATCATATAAGGTTGCTGGCTGGTTTATACGTCATTTAATTTAAAAAGAAATATTTTCAAATTAAGAAAACAACTGAACATCACATTTTATGCAATTGTTTTAATTTTATTCAAATACACCTTATCTGGAGCGAACTTCGAGTATTTCTTCCTTCTGAGTTTGATTTAAAATTTCATTGAAATACTGTTTTTTGTTAGTTTTTTTTAATCGCGTATCTTTTTGGAGTTGAGGACTGAATTATGCCTGACTTACACCCAACGGAGATTGCTAGGGCACTCGAAATGCGAAGAAATGGTCAAACCTACAGAGTCATATCCAGAGATCTTCGTCGACCAGTTTCAACGTACCATCGCAGTATCCAGCGGTTCAGGGAGACCGGTACTTATGTGAGAAAAGCAGGACAAGGCAGAAAAAGATGCACTTCGAGTAGGGATGACCGTTTTATTCGGCTTCGTGTACGTAGGAACCCCCGTTTGACAGCCGTCCAAGCCCGACATGAGTTAGAAGCAGCGCGGGGTGTAACCGTAAGTGAGCGTACGGTACGAAGAAGGTTCGAAGAAGCTGGTTTGGGTTCATTTGTGCCCGCCAAGGCTCCAAGGCTCGAGGTAAATCATCGTAGAAACAGGTTAACTGTTGCTCAGGAACATCGACTTTGGAACGCGGACCATTGGAGTAAGGTATTGTTTAGTGATGAGTGTAGAATTCTCTTAAATCAAATTGACGGCAGGCAAAGAATATACAGACGCAAAGGAGAACGATACATTCAGACAAACTTTGAAACTACAGTTGCATACGGTGGTGGATCAATAATGGTTTGGGCGGGCATTTGTTTGGGAGCTCGCACAGACTTGGTAGTGATTCACAGAGAGAGTCTGACTGCAGACCGCTATATCAGAGAAGTTTTAGAAGAAAATGTCGTACCATTTGCCCCATATATCGGTAACGGTTTTGTTTTTATGCAGGATAATGCTCGGCCGCATACCGCTCGGGTAACTCAAGCTAATCTTAATGATATGAATATCACTGTTATGGAATGGCCGGCGAGATCACCAGATATGAACCCAATAGAGCACGTTTAGGACTTGCTGAAAAGTTAAGTCCAGAATTCCAGCTCCTGCCAACGTGGGTGAACTGCGAATCACCGTAGTTGAGGAATGGCGGAGACTATCCCAGGCGACCATCGATAACATCATTCTCAGTATGCCTAGACGGGTAGAAACTTTAATAAGAGCACGTGGAGGAAATACGCGATATTAATCACCATTTTTCTAATTTAATTAATTGTTATTTTAATATTAATTTTCACTTTTCCCGGTTATATGAAAAGTTCAAAAATGTACCATTTTTCACAAATAGCCTTTACTCGCAAAATCGGTTTTTAATGTGATCTCATTTTAAGTAAAACAAATGAAACTTTAAATAACAAAAGAAGTGTAGTAAGTAGATTTTAAAATAAAACCATATTTTTTTAATAATGGACCTTTTTTTTGTGTTCCGCTAAATATGCCGGCGAGTGTATGTATATATGTATATCGAGTGAACTTTAAAAATATATTAACCCTTGATGTTTTCAAAACATTCCACCCACGAGGCATGCCCTCATACGTACAGTACACTAAATATATACCGATAACTTTTCATTTCTACATTTTTTGTGGAAATCTTAATTACTTTTATCTCAATGTGTTACTCAAAAAACTATATTGAACCATCATTGCAATTTCTTCTTCATTCACACAATGTCAAGACACAGTATGCTGTGAGCATGTGTATGGGAAGATGTGTGTACGTATATACCTGTATGCCCTGGTGGCTGCAGAGGTAGAAGTCGAACTCCGTGGGGTGCGTGATGCCGAGGTCGACGGTGGTGCCGGCGGGGATGTTGCCGGACTTGCCGGACTGCTCCTTCTTGTCGGCGCAGAACAGCCGCGTGTGGTGCCGCTTCTGCACCACTATGAATGTGATGCCCGGCTTGTATTCAGCTTCCAACTGTTGATATTGAATATGAAATTTTATTTTAATTCGTTATTCGAAACACGACGACATGATAAAGTAGTCTTAATATCTCATATTCTATATAAAATTAAATAAGAAAAAAAATTTATTTTGGATATAAAAGAAAACATTCAATCCTTTTTATTGTTCAAATAATGTATGATACCAATCTCCTTCGTGTCTTTCCTATTCTATGTGACATTGGCAAAGTCATCAGTGCTCAATTGGTAAGCTTTGCTATGTTAAAATTATAATTATTGGCAAGATATTAACAAGAGAATTAGATTGAATAATGTAGGAATTAAATGCATAGCTATTCAAGACTCATTTGAATCGGACCAGTAAGTTCGAAGACATACCTTGAATAAACAGTCAGTGTATAGACTGTATAGCATAGATTCCTAAAGTGATCGATATCGGTTTCCCAGGGGGCGACATAAGCGAAAACTGATTTTTAGGGTCGACAAGGTCTAAAAATCGACCCCTATTAATTAGCACAAGTTCTTATTTGAAACTTTCAAGATACTGCATAAGTTGTTTTATATAAGAATGACTAATATTTTAGTAGGAAGTATTATTGTTGTACTTTTAAAAAAACTCAACAAGTCTATACGCGTGCACTACGTACATTTTCAAATTGGTAAGTATTTTCTATCGATAGGAAAAAAAAACTAGATACAGAATTTTTAAAATAATTTGGCTATGTCCGAGGTATTAGTTCATTTTGGAAAAAGGGGGTCTTTTGCCCAAATTAATTTGGGAATTCCTGCTCTAGAGATTAGCGGTTATCTTTAGCTACCTTGATGCAGGCCTCCCGCACTGCCGTGAGCTCATGCTGCAGTACATGTATGAACTGTCCTTCAGAGATGCCGTCTCGGTACATGATGATGCGGTGAGGCTTGAACCCGCCGGTGCTCTTGTAGAACATTATGAGCAACTCCTGCACCATGCTGCTCATCTCGTGCACTATCTCTTGTCTGGAAGTAATGCTGTACAGTTACGGTGTTGTTATTTACTTGGTTTATGTGCTTTGGATACGTTGTTAACTAATACTTAATATTAATGTAAGCATGAATACTTAATATTATTGTAATTAATTATTAGTATACCTAATCTATTTTGGATACTCTTTGTACATTTTTTTAAATTAATTACTATAAAATTGGAATGTATGTATTCAGCCCTTTTTAATATCCCACAGCTGGGCACGAGCCTCCCTTCAATACGTAGGGGATCAAGCCATAGTCCACCATGTTGGCCAAGTAAGGGTTGGAGGACTACACATGTCTTTCGAAAACTTACTAGGTTCTCTCAGACATGCAGATTTCCTCAAGATGTTTTCCTTCACCGCAAAGCAAGTGGTAATCATGTTAGAAATGATTCGCACATGAAAATATCAGAGGTGCGAGACCCGGGATTTGAACCCGCTTCATTGGTTTCCCAAGCGATCGCGTTACCACTGGGCTACCACTGCCAATTGGAATAGATGAATAATATTACAAAAATTGTATCCAAAGTACATTAAAGTATTAATGTGAAATGACAGTATAAATATCTTTTGGTTACATTACATCCACTTCCATTTAACATTTACTTTGTTTATATTTTCTAATATAATAGAAAAATATGAGTGGACATTATTTATGTTTCTGAATCCTTCACGTTAAAATGGCTGGATATATTTGGATGAAGTTTAGTACACTGAGGTATAACCTAGAGTAACAATACGTAGGCTATTGTTAACCACTAACGGTAAGTAAAACGAGAGTAAAATAACTAGTTTAATAATTAGACCAGAGTCGATAATTTTTTAAACCAAAAAAAAATTCAGTAGGATGAAACCCATTAGAAAAGGAGGGGAGTATGATAAAAATGAAAGGAAAAATAAATTACGGTTAATCCGAGTTCTTATTATGTCCCAAATACACTGTAATTTATTTGATTTAAAATATTTAGTTTTTCGCCTTATTTTAACTTAATATCAAAAAAGCACCCTAATTTTCAATCGAAAATTCTAGCGTCAAAATATCGGCTTTTTTCAAAAAGTCTGGAGGCTTTTTGTTCGTTGAAATCTCTACTTTCTGATGGTGTAAAAAAAATATACATTACTATAGTAAATGTTCTCAGATAATGCAAAAAATAGAAAAAAAAACTCAAATTCGAATTTTTTTTTATAATCATTATGTACAATTTTGAGGTATTTATTAAAATTTACACTTTAATTACTCAAAAAACGTAAGATTTCATGTTACATTGATAAACGAAAAAATTGCAAATTGAAATATACTACTACAATTAACAAACAAATAAGTTAATAAAGTTAAGATTTAATAAGACATCTACAATATTTTGAAAAAGTTGTAGAATTTTCTTTAAATAATATTTGTAGATGCCTATTTATTGCTGTTTTAAGATAATTTATATACCTGAGTGACCTACGGTAAATTTTAGCCCATTGTGAGGTATTTCATAGAGAAGTGGGGACGGACCTAGGAGGGTCTGGGCGTTACTACATACCTGCTATTTCGTAGCAGCTGTAAAAACCGTAAGCCAGTATTCTGGGGGGACAACACGTAACACGACCGGTGAGAGTTAAGGCACAGGACCGACGGCTTTACGTGCTCTCCGAGACACGGGGGTGAAAAACTGCCAACTTTCCAACTCCGAGCTTATTTTACGGAAAGACTCAATAACTAAACTTGGCCCGACCCAGGACTCGAATAATAAAAATGAATAACAGTAACAATATATATTATGTATGTATATATAAAGTAGGATGTGTTACCTGTGCTGCTGCACGCGCACGGTGGCGGCGTAGCGCGAGGGGTGCGCGTCCATGGAGCCCACCACCGCGGCGATGGACGGCTTCTTGTTGTCGCCGGCCGGCGGGTGCGTCACGTCCACGCCCAGGAAGATCACGGGCTCGTTGAATACCTACCGATTAGTTTATTTATTTATTTTGTACACAAACAGTGTAAACAAAAAATATAGGATAGAAATTCATTATAAAACTTAACCAATAACAGTTTTCAATGTTACAAAATATTATTTATCAAAGTTAGGTGAGAAGATGCAAAACATAATTGAATTAATAATATTAAACAAAACAAAAATCTAACAAATTAAAAAATAAAGAGATAGAGAGAGTCCATAATCAAACAATAAATTAATAATAAATTACTTAGAATATAAACAATTAAATAAATTATTTAATAATAATAATAAATAAGCAAAATCAATCACAGCTAGCGTTAATTAAATTGTACATTACATTAACTTTAAATTCGTTAAGAGAGAGATGAAATATTTCCTAATTTATAAAAAGCTTATCATAATGAGCACAACATCTATTAATAAATATTTTTTTGGAAAATTTAGTTCTAGTTGCAGGAACATAAATAGTGGCTTTTTGTCTTGTATTACCATTTCGTGGACATTTAAAATTTAATTTTGATAGTAAGGCGATATCGATGTCGATTTCATTATTCAAGATCTTAAATCAAAGAGCTTGATCTCGCTGAGCACGACGGTCAGTAGCCGACACAGGTATAGAAAAATTGCCTTTATTAATGGGAAAATTCGCTGTAAGGTTCTTAATGAACCGGTCATGTATACGTTCTATTCTACCAATATGACTTTTATACCGTTGCCGTTACCGATATATTATTATATTAATAGCGGACTTAACAAACGATCCGTATCGTATTTCAAATTTTATTAACTTGTGAATTGTGATCTTTGAGTTCACACTAAAATCTTATAGTAAAAAGTTCTTTCAGACTTTTCCGAATTTCCCAATTCTTCGGGCATCTTATATAGACTATTATTAACATTCAATGCTATATCTCATAGTTGTTAATAAATTAAGTGGAATATTTGTTTATTTCAAATGGGATTTTTGGATTTTTAATTCTTGTAAAATTTCCGTTTGCTACTGTAAGATTCACTAAGTAGGTACTAATAAAATACACAACATTGAACCAGAGACACTCCTGATCGCTCGGCGGTCAGACAGAGAGCGCGCGTTGATGGGTAAGCTATTGCACTCCGCGTCCCCACCACCGCACTCTTTACCAGTATACAGGTCTATATTTGTTTAATATACATATCTTATACACCTACAAATATACACAACATCTGTAACAAGAAAAAATAATTTTTCTTAAATTTTTATTTTCATACAAAAATAAAAATATTTTTTTTGCACCTTCTAAACTTTAAAGTTCTAGCATCTGGCCAAGTTTAAATGATTAAGCGCCGCTTCCTACACCCCTCCCCCTCCACCGGTCACGCGCCTTCTTTTGCTAATGCTGGACTATTACCGTTGAGAAGGTGCAATAAAAATATTTTTATATTTGTTAAATTTATGATATATTATTTTTTTTTCTTACAGATGTCGTTGTTATGTTGTAAATAGTGTATTCCCAAAAGGTTTTCAGTGAATTAAAAATAACCCTGTATACTAATAACATAATATTTAACAATATCATATGAACATACTTTGGGACGCAGCGAGGGCACCAGTATGGAGTTGATACCGCCGAGCTTGACGTTGATCTTGAGGCAGAGGTTGCTGAGCGTCTGCGGCGACGTCTTGTTCACGTTCTTGGCCTGCACGCACTGCGTGGCCATGCCCAGCACTGTGTCGCCCACCCTTTTCACTTCGGCTGGATAACACACACGGACACGCATTATTTACGTATGGTATGATCTTGTATATAAAAACTAGTTTGTATTAGCGCTTCTGCGTAAGTACCAATAAGCGGTAACTATATCCATAAAAAAGAAGCTTATTTGTTAATTCAGAATATAATATATCTCAATTCTGAATTTTACTCTAGTTTTAGTAAAAATATGTGTACATATTAGTAAAAAACTCACTCACAATCTCTCTCACTCTCACTTTCACAATCTCACTCAAAACATGTATGTTAAATATTTGTGGCGCCATTGGTGCCTTTCTGATTTTAGTAAGTTATATTTTGTTTATTTAGGTATACCTACGCCAAACACACATATTATTACGTGTACTTTTTCTTGACAAACAAATTAATAAACACAGAATATAATAATAATAACTTTACACAATTCCTGTATGTCAAGACGATTAAAAAACTTTAACGGGCGATATTTTAGTTGGTACACGTTACAATTGTATCAATCAATCAAAGGTTCTAAAATAATTGTAAGCATCTCCATTTAACAAAAACTCAACATCGCAACGACATCAGAATTTAAATAATAATTAAAATTACAATAAAAAAAAAACAAGCCCAAACATACCATAAACGGGTGTCTTCCCAGGTAGCACTACCACGACGAGCTGCAGCTGAACAAAGGTAGACTTGAGGTACTTGAACATGGGCTCGACCTGGTCCGGCCCCGTCGCGTACTTGCAGAAGCACGGCTGCCCGATGATCGGCATGCCCGCGTCGTTCGATATCTTCTGTAGCTGCTGCGTGAAATTCCTGCAAATATATAGTTGATTTGTGACCAATCTCCTTCTTGACGTCATTCTATACGATAATTGACCAAACGAGCGAAGCCTCTTTGCTTCAAATCTGGCATAATTTCCTTTCCTCTGTCAGTTTGTTGGTACTACTCTATAGGCATCGATCAAATAAGTACTAGATACACAATCAGCGACAAAAAATGTCCTCACCGAATCGAGCACTCATTTGAACATTACAGCGTGCTTTTCATATTTTTGTGAAAACAACTTTAAGCATCTCAACTTTAAGCATCTTTAGTTTAGGTTCAATTTACATTGTTGTTACATATTTCAACTAGAATAATTACCTAAACACAATTGGTGACAGTTTTATGAGAACTTTTGCATGGGATTGTGTATCTAGTACTTTTTTGATCGATGTCTATAGATCGTATTTTTTTATTTTTTCGTAGTCTGGGATTCTTGATTGTCCTTCCTCCAAAAAAGGAGCAAAAATGGGGCTGCTGGATATCTCCGCCTTATGAGATTCGATGCCGATGTGTCTTTTTTTTAAATTTGAAAGTTAAAAAGGTATCTTCAAGTTGGTTTCATAAAAGTTTGGTGAAGATCTAACGAGTCTTCTGCGTGATGTACAGAATAGCTCCTCAAATTGCAGTTTGTGTTTGCAAGGTCTACTGTTCGTAGAACTACTAGTATAATCCGCTAGACGGCTAAGTACAAGAGGCTAAGATATTGCAAGAAATCATATGGTTATGTAGATGTTAGAAGAAGAAAAACATTACATAGCATATACTAGTCTTACATTATAAATAACAAGCTTTTGCCTGTTGCTCCAACAGCGCGATTAAAATAGCCTATGTGTAAAAGTAACATTTTTGAATTCGTTAAGGCTAAGTTAATGTTAGTTTACCTTAGGCTTAACAATGTGTCTGGACATGTCTTTTTTTTAATGTTATTTATTTTTTATTATAAGAAGATGATACAAATTTTTCTTATCATTCAAAGACTTTTAAAAACATATTTAATAAAGTTAAGAAATTCGTCAAACACCTCGTTTTTAATTAATTGAATATGTTCATTTGCTATTGGACTACTATTACAAATGTGAACGTTTGTGGATGTTTGTTTCTTTCATGCTGAAATAGCTGAACAGATTTGGATGTAATTTAATAAACAGATACACCTAAGAAAGCACTCGAGGGAAGCGTAATTGTTAAAAAAATATACGGAAACTGACTTGAGCGCGTCCTCCCGCACCGTCCGCTGCGGCGCGAAGCAGGCGATGGCCCACACGCGTATCTCCACGCCCATGAAGAACTGCTTGCCGCGCATGTCCCACACGCCCTGGTTGGGCAGCGCTTGCTGTGCGGGGGCACACATTGCTACATCATATTGCGACACGACACCGTGATATGTACGGTAGGTAGGTACATCAAATTTAAAATTACCTTATTTAAAATTTTTACTCCAAGTCATTTTTTTATTGAAATTGATATTTGATCCTTAAAGATATATAAATATATATAATATATGTTGGGACATTAACACACAACACCATCTAGTTCCATGGTAAGCTACGAGGCTTGTGCTATAGATACCAGATAATTGATACACTACACATATATAACTTTAAATATATACATATTATAAATATAAACACCCATGACTGGAGTACAAACATTCGTGCTCATCACACAAATGAATGCCTCAGCAGAACTCGAACCCACGACCGCTAGCGTACCAAGTTGGGTCACTACAAACTGAGCCAAACGTGTCGTCAAATAGATTCATATTTATAAAAAAACTAATTATGATAATCGGTTCACAATTGGTGAAAATATTGCGTATAACATACATACATACAAAAGAACATACACTCTGAACTCTTCCTTCTTTCAAGTCAGCTAATAATAGAAAGGTATGCTGTAATAGCTTTAACGACATTAAAACATTGAATGAAATATGTTTCTATGTTACTCATTAACTATGTTACCAAATATTTTAAACTTCCCCATATTGTCATATCGATTACAATTTGTAAGTAATCGAGCCAAGAGGTTAATAGTGTAACTCTTGAATTTAATGAGGTTTTCAAAAGTATTAAAAATACGTTTTGGATCCACTATCGTGTAAGGGACGTTAAAAATGGTCAAAATCGTCTTAATTAATTACTTTAAACTATAGTTATCATTATGTAGTAATTCAGCACACATAGTATACTAAAATTGACATTTTTTGTTAACAAATAAACTAAACTACATAACTTGTTAAAAAAGCCCTAACGCGATCTACTCGTACAATGCAATGGTAAAATTTTAATAATTCATAGATATATGGAAAGTGACAGTGTTTAAAATATTAATATTATTCTGTATGATATGTAAATTTAGCTCAATAGATGTCAAATTCCTATCCCAGACAAGCAGGGGCACATGCAACTAGCCCAGGGTTTTGAAACCCGTCCAATTTTTCATTGACAATTTTTTAATTGGTCATTGACCCTAAACCAAAAGGTTATTCGGTTTAAGATTTCGGTTACGTTCCTTAAAACCCGGAAACGATTTTTGTCGAATTTAGGTTCCATGATCGAAATAAACTGGTTAAAATAAATGTTGAGAATGTAACCTTTCTCTAGGAATAACCGTTTTATTAACTGGTTAATGAACGAGCGATGAATGAACCATAACATTACCGAAATTAACCGGTTTTTGAACAGGTTCCGAGCCCTGGCCTAGTCTAAAAATAACACTTTTCAAAAGATATTTAATTACTTTTTATCAATATCAGTCTTTAGCTTAATATTATGCAAATTCCTATGTCTGGTCTGTGTCTTCAGTGTTGTTATCAGTAAGAATAAAAAGTATTACCTGTCCTCCGAGCGACGAGACGCGCCCGCCGTACTGCAGCTTGGGCGGCGGCAGCACGCGCCCGCGCACCTCCATCATGTTGTTGGAGATGGTCAGTCCAAACTCCTTCACGTACAAGTCCGTGTTGAAGTTCGCGCGCCGCACCAGGTTGTTGATCTCGCGCTCTCTGTCATATAGGCAAATTTGTATGTTTAAATATAAAATATCATTTCCAACATAATTACCACTTGTCTTACGGTGAAGGTAAACTTGCATGTCTGAGAGAATTTAGCAAGTTTTCGAAGAGTATGTGAAGTCCGCCAACCCGCACTTGGCCAGTGTTATGGACTATGGAATGATCCCCTCATATTGAAGGGACAGCAGTTGGACATTAAAAAGGGCTGAATACTATTATTTACTATAACTAATGTATTTTTTAATTCAAGCAATTTTGAATATAGAGAAAAAACCTAAATTATTTTAAGAATTTTGTTTTTTTTTTTATAAATAAACTGATGTTTTATTTAATGATCTTTAAAACTCAGAACTTTATGATTTTTTTATTAATATTAATTAACAAGTAATGATAAGTATAATTTAAAGTGTAAATATTACCTATCAGGTGCTGAACGAGCTGTGGCTTTGATCATAGTGGACGTTTGCATGTCAGTTAGTTTTTTGATACATCGTTGACCAGGCACTATGTTGCACACCTCAAGGGGTAAGTATGTGTGTTTGTGTTCTTGTCCCACTTGGAGACACGGAAGATGTGGATATCTGAGTTTCATCTTGTATTTGTCCAGGAAATATTTTGCTACAGTACATTCTACTGTTTGGCCATTCTCCAGTTGCAAAGGAAAACTAAAAATATTAATATAATAATGTATTAAATCTGTGAATGCATAATAATTGTAAACTGTTCAGCTACCCCTGAAAAATGGAGGGGGATGAAAAGTGTTGAAAAATAGTTTTTTTTTTCAATTTCCTGTTTACTGTGACATCCTATCGAAAAATGTGAAATTAAGTATTAAACCAATTAAGTTCATACAAATTTTAAATTAATTAAATATAATTTTAATTTAATAATTTTTATATCATATTTTTCAAACTATTTATAATAGCATATCAGGATTTAGAAAACTCACGATTGCATTTGTGCTGGTCTCCGAGTAACATTACATACTCTATATTTTCTCTTCATAGTCCCACAATGGGTTATTTCAATCTTGAGTCCCTTTATTTCTTTGGTAAATTTAACTCTTTGAGAATCTGTCAAAGGCTTTCTCTGTTCATTTATATCTCTTATATCTAATACTTCACACATGAACTCTATAACAGGTTGGGCTTTGTAAAATGCAGTTGCAGACACTGAAAAAGTAAATAAATAGATAAGTTTACTATTTGTCTTTTATACATATCATAAAATTGTAACTAAGCAAATCTGTACATAAAATATTTTTTGGAAAATTTTATTGTAATAAACATATTATCGATACAGAGGCTGAATCTGTAGTTTTTAGAATTTTTATCTGTCTGTCTGTTACCATAACACAGAAAAACTACTGGAAGGATTTTGATGAAATTTGGTATAGTGATAGCTGGTTGTCCGGGTCAATATATAGGATACTTTTTAACATAAGAAATTTTCTCATTTCTGAGAAAAAATATAAAAACTGCAATGTATGAGTATACTAATATGTAAAACCTAAGTATTTGTTTTTTGATCATCTGAACGCGAGTGGAGCCGCGGGCAATGCTAGTATTCTATATGTGTAATAATGATAAATTCCATTTCCTTAAATAGCTTCTTTTTTGTATTACTATTAACAAACAAACAAACAAGCTTACTAAGTAAATTGCAATATTAACCATATATTTGATACATTTTATTTTAATAGTATTTTCCTTCAAAAAATATAATAGTAATACACAGTAAACAATTGTATATTATTTGTCTAAAGATATGAGTGTACCATAGACATAACAGTACATTTGATCGTGTGGAAAAACAGGTATAGTTGGGTCAATCATATTATAAAATACTAGCAGCTCACCCTCGCTTTGCTCAGGTTCATCCCTGGTAAAGAAGAAAAACAAATCTATCCCACGGGAATCATACATTTTTCTTAGGTAAAAAGTACCCTATTTGCTATCCTAGACTGTAATCTATCACTGTGCCAAATTTCGTCCAAATCTGTTCAGCCATTCTAGCATTATATTATTCTTAACAAATTATTATTCTTAACAAATATCCATCCATGCAAATTTTCACATTCATATAGTAAGATTGTCATAGTCTAAATGTGTCTAAGGACTCTATAGAAAATATTAATAAGATTCTAATAAATTTATTAATATTATTTTTAGAAAATTTATAATAATGATATGTGATATACTCTATAACAACTAAACATGATTATTATAACCAATTATTATTATATTATTTTTCTTGATTAAATCAATATAATAATCACTTATAATATTATATTGTCATATAATAACGCAATACATACCATCAATATTCAACATCATTTTCCACTGACTTGGCCTAACGGACTGATGAAATCCAAACCAGACCTCTCTACCACCCCCCAAAGGGTGGTAATATCCTTCTGGAGAGGAGAAGAAAGATCTGCCAACTGGAGTGTACATCATTGATGGCAAGTGTCTCATCACTACATCCAAAGCAAGGATTGCATCATATGGAATCTGTCTTGTTCGACCCTCCAAAGCTTCTTCTAGTGCAAATAATGATACCTAAAATTCACAATAACATTAGTTTCACTACTAAAACCTAATCACAAAATGTTTTATTGTATTTTACTGTAACTACACCAAAAATGCAATTTATCCTTATTCCTTATCAATTCAATATAAGGCAAATTTATGATATTTGAATATAAATATCAATTTTTTAACTTACCTGAGCAACCCATTTAATCGTGACACGGAATACTCTATCTTTTCCTTCACCAGGTAAAATAACTTCCAGTTCCACTCTATCATTGCCAATAGGCAATGGGTCTCTTGTGTACAAATTGTTCCTACCATCAAATACAGGCTTTAGAGCACCAAATATCTTATTGTAACAATGTACCATAGTTTCAACAATTTCTCTATTTACCTGAAATAAAACATTAGTGTAACACATCATAGGGACCGTTTTTAGCAATTATGTTAGCTAATTTACTTACTTTTCTAGGGCACTTATCAGGTTGTATATTAACATCATAATGATGGACAAATCCCCTTGGCATTGATATTTGAAAATGATTGGCACGAAGCATAATCGGGCGGCCTTCATGACCTAAATTAGGTCGGCGAGGGCATGTTAGCACAGGTAGATCGGGAGGTGGTGGAGCTGCAGGAGAAACGAGCGACAGTCCGCCTGTTCCGCTTGTTACACCAGCTGGAGGCGCACCTGTTGCTGGCGCGGTACTAGGTGCTCCTGGCGCGGTGCCCGTTGTGCCTGCTGCTGCACTCACAGCCCCTGACACACCCACCGCACCAGCACTGGTCTCCCCCGCTGGAGCTGTCATATAGATTTAATTTAAGACAACCTTTCTGTTATACTTGCTAAATATCACATGAAAATGTTATTCTTTTTATAATTAAAAATTGTAATGTCCCTCGAAACATTATTTAGGACAGTCAAACAAAGGATGATGCTGTCTTTCTGAATCGTGGCTGTAATAATTTCAAGATTAGATGCTTACGTTGGCCAACGGGGTACATCTTGAGGAATAATTAAATGAACAAAAACTTGAAAATAAGAATATACAAATCCCTCGTGTTAAAAATTGTAACAATGTGATAATTGAATGTGGCTGTAAACTGCACTCTATGCTGCAAATTGACGTTTATTCAGCTATTTTGACGTCTAAAATCAGAGACAATATTCTATTTTTCATAATGTGAAACACAGACCTTGAAAAATATAGCCATCTAAACATCCTTTACAATTAAACTAAGATCAAATAAATTTTATTATTATTCTTTATGTTTATAATTTTGTAAAAACCTTTGTCACAAAAATTTAATACTTATTAGTTAATTAAGTAATGGCTTACCGCAAAATATTTTGTGTTTGCAGATTAATCAGTCAGTGATTTACTAAAATATTCCAACTCTCAAAATTTTGTCCAAACAAAATTTATACCTATTTTACGTATAGTTAGAGGATTCGAAGCGAAGGTTCTACAAATTTGATGCTTTATTATATACGATGAAGATAAATTATTGTATCTAGTTCATATACGTTTCTAAAAATTATTAACTATAATCGCCGAATTACTAACTATAGTAATATGATATGATAATTAAAAGCTATTTAAAAAATCAAAAAAGAATTTTGTAGTCACCCTACATATAAAGAAATAAGGAAATCCTTTAAAGTTTATTTAATGTCAAATATTTTGGCTCACTATGATTTCATTCAGTATCCACTCCACCTTTATTGTAGCTTCATGATACAGATCAATTTTCTGAATCTTTCCCATTTTCCAGAAAGAAAATGTCTATCCCTTATAGTGGTACTATACGACGCTCTGGAGGTGTAGTATCCGCAATTGGAAAACAATTGCGAGCTGTAAATCTTAAGGCTGCAAAGCGAATAACCGTAAAATTTGATCCTTTTAGTGAAAATGTTACACACACTAGGTATGGTTTGTTTAGTTAAATATTTTAATCTTCCCTTATTTAGTGACAATGGTGTAGATATATAAATAGTAATGAGCTGTAGCTATATATTTTTTACCGTCGGATATTTTAATTCGTAGGTTATAATGAAAAATTGATTTTCTAATATTTCTTTTCAGAAACTTCTTACATTATTTAAGCTCACCAAAAATTAGTTTAACGAACCCTAATTGTGCTCTAAAAACAGAAGTTGTATGTGATCGCAGTGAGCCTACAGTTGACATTGCTATTGTTCCTTCAATAGCTGGTAAGATTTTCCATTTTAAAAACACTTGCAAGTACATAAAAAAACATAAGAAATCCTGGTTTTTCTTTAAATTTTTGCTTGTAAATAGAAAATGTGTTAATTTTGTAATGAAACTACTAATGATGAAATACTTTGGTTGAATATTTATCCTATATGGGTCCAATCTGTAATCTCTTAGACTGTAAGAAGAACCAATTAGGCACATACTTCACTGCTTACTGCTTAGAATTATCATTAATTACATAATTTTTATGGAGAATTGTCCATTACTGGAATGCTAAGCTCCCAGAGTTAATAACAAACACTACCTATTTGGTTAAAAGTTAAAACCCAACCTTTTATTTACTAATCAGTATTTAGGCTAACTTTTAAGACATTAAAATATTTTTGGAATATAATAATTTTATAATTTACTTCTAGAAACTGTGAAAATCAACAAGGTAACATTTAAAAGTGGTAATTTGACCTGTTTGGAGCTCCTTCAGTTATTAAACAAACACATATCATCTCTAGCACCAGAAGAGCAAATAACAAACACAATACAAACAAAATTGGAGAAGAAGAAAAGCAAAAAGAAGTGAAAATGACAAAATCAACCAAAGGGAACCTTCATGTTGTAGAAGAAATATATAATCAAATACCAGCTTTTACAGATGTATTTTCAGAAGACACATTCTATATTTTTGTTGTGATATTTGTTTTGTCTACAATTTTGGTTGCCTTTATTTTGTCTAGATTCATAACAATTAAGCCTGTAGAATAGTATAATTCTTTAATAATAAATGTGAAAATAAACCAAATAATGATCTACTTAGACTTTATTGACTCCCATAAAATAATAATATATTTTATTTTAAATTATTATTTGTTTAATAAAAAAAATTAACTACCCTAATAATTGTCATAAAATAGAAATGCTAATAATCATTTAGTATACTGTGAAGTGTGCTACAGGTATTGTGTCTGGTACTTGAAAGGAAGCATTATGGATTATGACAGCACTTCTAGTTTAATAATAATAATTGGCCAGGGGTGCTATATGATAAAGCCTGTTTTGCGTCAAGGCATCATACTTGAATGCAATAGTATTGCAACTCTTCAATAATAATGGGAAATTTCAGTTAAGTTCTAATTACTATTGGCCAGTGATTCTGACATAGAGACCTGCAGATGACATTCGACATTGAGAAGTACCATGTTTACTAAAATAAAACTACTAGGAGTATGTTTGAATTGGGATAAACATTAGAAGTTATATTTATATCTTAGACTAGCGACTAACCCTCGCTCCGCTCGGGTTCGTCCCTATTTACGTTTTAACGTTTAGTACAGATTTCTTGGAAATGAGATATTTTCCCGCAATAAAAAGTATCTTATATGTTGACCCGGATAACCAGGTATCATCATACCAAATTTCACCAAAATCCCTCCAGTGGTTTTTACCGTGATGCGGTAACAGACAGACAGACAAAAATTCTAAAAACTATAGATTCGGCCTCTGTATCGATAATAATGTCTATTTCAATAAGATTTTCCCAAAAATATTTAATGAACAGATTCAGAAATTAGAATTTTATTATATGTATTATGTTTAGATTAGATTATTATTATGTTTGATTAGATTAGATTACTTAGAATTTTATTATACGTATTATGTTTAGATTTAATTTCCTTTCTAAGCAATAATGCTTATTGGGTGTTTATATTTTTGCCTCTTGTTTGTGTACATCATACATATTTATATAATGTTATAGGTAAAGCAATGTAAAACAATTTTTTTGTTTAATTTATGTTTATTAAAATTTTTCATTTACAAAAGGCTTACAAAATATTCATTCATAAGTAGGGTCGCTAAAACTCTTGCGCTCCCCAGCGAATCTGAAAAATGATTAAAAATTAAATAAATAAAAAAATGAAGTTATATTGACAATAGTTATTTTTTTTTAGGTGTGTAATAAAAAATCCATAATAACCATTACCATAACATTTAATACTTCATAAAGAACAAAAATCAATTATAATTAAAAATGTTTACACTCTGTCGAAAAAGGTGCTCACACCAGTAAAAAAAGAGTTATTGCAATCTATTCAAAAGTTTCTGAGTTATATTTAAATAATTGTTTATGCATAATAGAGAACAAATTTAATAAGAAAATATTACATAATATATACATATAATATTACATAATATATATATATATAGGGTGAATTCTCACTCAATTTTTTGAAGTTGATCAAAAAACTTACTACAACTAGCTTTTGCTAAATAAAATGAATACAACATAAAATCGTTTACAAAAATAAGAAAAAAACCCTAGTGTGAATGCGGATTTAAAACATAAACAAAAGATGACGTAGAAACATAGCATTATGCATCCACAAACGACATTCGCCGCAGTCGGGTAAAAATATATAATCACTTACATCTTGATTACGCGCCTTCTGTTTCCTCTCGACCAGCGACGTCAAGGCCTCGGACCTGACCGCGAGGGAGTCTATCCTCTCCACCAGCTGCTGGTAGGGGGACAGGGGCTGCGCGCCCATCACCACGTGCCCCAGCTTGGAGTCTATCTTGGCGTCCAGCCTGGCATTGCGGATCAAGTTGACTATCCAACATTCCGCCTCATCAGGCTGCATGTTTAGATTTTCCGCTAACATTCTAAAATATGAAAATCACTCATTTTTTATCTGTGTTTATTGTTGTAATAAAATGATACATACTTAGTTAATTTTTTAACAGAGTTCAAAAAAGAAGTAGGTTCTCAGTTTGGATATTTATATATATTTTTATGTATGTTTGGGCATAACTCCGTCATATATAAACGGATTTACCTACAAAATTCTTTTTTGTTTGAAAGAGGTTTTTTTCCGAAATGGTTCCTTTTAAATTAATAAAAATCCACCCCTAAATGTAGAAAATGGGGGATGATTTCTTTTTCCACTCCTGAATTTTTAAAATACATTGTTCTTATTTTGCGACTACTATGACTACACTTAAAATGGAAAAATACCAACTTTAAAAAACGGACTTAAAAAAAATGCACTAAAAGTAAAAAATAACTGATTGCTAGTTTTCATTTACTATAGATGCCTAATCAAATATATTCGAAGTCGGCGCCAGCCGATACAAAGCAAAGCATATCTATTTCGATACATCTTTATTATATATAATTCTTCTGTGAGTGTGTATGTCACTGAACTTCTCTCAAACGACTGGACCGATTTTGATGAAATTTTTTGTGTGTGTTCAAGGGAATCTGGGAATGGTTTAGATTCACAATTTTGTCCAAAAAGTTTGAAATTTTCAAATTAAAGACGTGTAGACAGGACAACGTCTGTCGGGTCCGCTAGTATAAATATATTACAAATTAATACATAATATTTTAATTATGTTGGGAAGCCTTACTAGATTATTATCATAATTAAATATTTTGCAGTTACAATCATATTCACATTCAAACGTGTCGAATTGATAACCTCCTTTTTTTGAAGTCGGTAAAAAACGATTCACAGTTCGCGAAGATTCGCAAAGGAATATTCGACTAATACTATCCATATACTAGGAAGTATAGCCGCAAATTACCCAGGACGGGTACGAGTTCTTAATCGGGCAAAGTATAATTATTAAGATTTTCTATGTAAAAAACCAGTTAAAGTTCAGTAGTTAATGGTTACACTCCTGTGCCTCGAAGAGTCCGTAAAGAACTCTCACGTCTCGTCTCACTAGCCCATCCGATTTCAAGAGTACAAGAAATGTGCGTGTAACATCTATGACAATGGACGCCGTGACCGAAATTGATCAGGACATTGTTATTATATAAAAATATCTTACCCAATGCTGATTACTTGATGAATACGACAGAAAGTCTCGAAGATCATGAGGCGAGCGTTTTCTACGAATTCGTCGAGACAAGCGATCAAGAAGAAGTCCGTTAACAGCACCGCTTGGCACTGGTTTAATTTCCTGCGCGCCGCTTCAAAGTCGAAGTTGACATATAAATGTTCTATGAATTCTGTTATTGGGTCCCTGAAAATAATGAAATTATATATAACTAGCATTGCCCGCGGCTCCGCCCGCGTTTAGATGACCAAAAACCAAATTCTTGGGTTTTACATATTAGTATACTCTTACATTGCAGTTTTTGTATTTTTTCTCAAAAATGAGACATTTTCCCGCGGTAAAAAGTATCCTATATGTTGACCCGGATAACCAGCTATCACCATACCAAATTACATCAAAATCCCTCTAGTGGTTTTTCCACGATGCGGTAACAGACAGACAGACAAAAATTCTAAAAACTATAGATTCGGCCTCTGTATCGATAATAATGTTTATTTCAATAAGATATTCCAAAAAATATTTAACGTACAGATTCCGCTGTGTTACAATTTTATTATATGTATAGATTATCATTTATTTTACCTTTTTAAGCAGCATTAAGAGTTCGAGATTATATAACAACAGTATACTTTTTAATCAATCTATCTTATACAAAAACTTGTCTTTCTAAAACAAATATGCAATAGAGAAATTACATTTGCTTGTTCATAAGCTGGGGCTTTATTTCAAAACCAATGTAAATGAAATACAAATTTTAACAATTCTCACACCTGTAAGTATAGGCTTCCTGCTGAATTACTTTGACGAGATCCTTTAAGGCGTTTCTACGAGATCGGTTGATGATTACAGCGGTGGCTAAGTAGCGCAGAATGTGGGGACACATAGTCTGAATGGCGTTCAAATATCTAGAATAACAACAAGCTGTAGTTAATGTGCTACATAAATGAAACTGTTAGTAAAAGTGACGTTATCTTAAAAAAATCGGATTACTATTACGTATATGTATGTATGTGTATGTTTATTTGGCATTCCTTCAATCTGAAACGGCTGAACGGCTACTCTTAGGCACATAGGGACTCATCCGAGCGCTAATATTTAAATTGTAAATATGTATAAAAACATAAAAAAAACGACTTCCAGGCACTAAAATGTAAAAACTAAACGGGGGTTTTCATTCAGAATAGATACCTAGTCAGATATTTTCGAAGTCGTTGCCAGCCGATGCAAAGCAAATCTAATATATTTCGATAGGTAAAACACATGTTTACCTATTAGATATTCATATCTTAAAATATTCTCGGCTGGCACCGACTTCGAAAATATCTGATTAGGTATCTATTCTAAATGAAAACCCCCGTTTAGTTGTTTTTTACATTTTAGTGCCTGGAAGTCGGTTTTTATTTATTATTTTTTTTAAGTTTTTATTTGTCCATTTTTAGTGTAGACGTAATAAGCAGGTAATTTGTTAGAAGAAAGTTTTTTAATAACATGTTCGGTTAAGCAATTTATTTCAAAAAATAATTTATTTGATGATTTAAAAAAAAAACGCTTGACCGATTTCGATAAAAATTTATATGGGACCACCTGGAAAGTATACCCTTTGAAACAAAAAAATTTTTCCAAATCGGTTCAGGCGTCTTCGAGTAATCGGTGAACATACATAAAAAAAAAGATCCCGACAAATTCAGAACCTTTATTTTTGTATTTTTTAATGTAATAGTGTAGGTTTGAAATAACAAAACAATCATAACTTAGATTAGAAAAAAAACATGACTTACAAAGGCTTATACAAGAACATTTCGATGATGAGATCGCGTCCCTTCACATGGTTGAAGAACACGAAGAGAGACCAGTGGACCAGCCAAGTGCGTTGCTGGAGCGCCTGCATGTTACTCGCGGTCGCACCCGCGCCGCCATTGTCGATGAACTCGCGCAACTTAGTCAAATCATCGAGTGCAGCATCCCAATTTTGTACAAGAATTTCGCTCGCTAATTTACCCCACAAAACTGATAGATAGTTCTGAAAATTATAAAATGATCCTGTATTTAAAGTTTTTATACACATTCAAACTTCTTTGTTATGATTTTAGAAAATTGTCATTTTACTTTCTGAAGATTAAATTCAATGAGTTATGTGACATTATTCATAATTGCGTCATTTACAAAAATGTCAGCTAAATTAATAGTTCACAAATTTGAAAACGAAAGTGATTATAAATCATTAAATATATTAATTGAAAATGACGGTGATGTAAAAAAAATTAGTCAATGGCAAGACGGTATTAGTGAGCTGAAAAAGAAGGATAAAGATAAATCACGCTTGGTAATTAAAATGATTTCTGAAGAAAATTCAAGTTTATTAGATCTAGATTCTTGTGCACAGAAAGTTGATAAATCAGATAGTAACTTCAGTAATATTTTTGTAACTAACCCAATAGAATTGAAATTCGAAGAAACCAACAAAAACGGACCAAATATGGAAAACCGTTTATATGATTATGAACCTAATAAACTTTATAACGAACATTTAGAATCATATATGACTTTACGTGATATTGACGGAAGTGAAGAACGGTTTAAAAAGTATTTTAAATCCTCGTCATTTGTTAATGACATGAGTGATACACTGAATCCACTTGAATACAGTCTGGAGAGGGTGAAGGAAAACAACGCTCGTATAATGGAGAACATTCACATACTCAATAGGACATTGAATTACACTAAAAAGAGAGATATAAATAATCCAAAAATATTGCGCTCGTATCCTTGTAATGAGTGTGGAAAGTGTTTTGTCTATGAAACTGGTCTCCAAAGGCATTATGCTGTAAGACACGCTTGTTTCGATACGCAGCCACGGTGGCAACAAGTTTGGACATGCACCGAATGCTTTCAAGTTTGGCCCCAACAAGATTTAGCTATGGAGCACGCAAAGCAATGCTGTAGAGACGATAATATTGACTGCGTCCGCGAAATAAAAACGTCTTCCCTATTACAATGTGAATTCTGTGAGAAAGTATTCACTAGTATACCTAGATTGTTGAGGCATTTGAAATTGCATACTGTGACAAATAATTACGAATGTAACGCTTGCGATATTGCGTTTTCATGCTACAAAACTGCAGAACAACACTGGGTGGCATGTATGTGGCTCAAAATGTATTACCAGTTCACTTTACCCAAATTGTTGCTCTGTAATGCTTGTGACAGAAAGTTTAGAAATTATGACCAATTATATAATCATAGGTAAGTGTACTCTATAAATGAAATGGTTGATAATGAAAAAAATGATAAAACGATTCACTAATAAGTTTTTATATCTTTTATTTTCCCAAGGTACAAAATGTGTCATTTTATACCAAAGCCATCTAATGACAATAACTGTTCATTTCCACCTCTATTTGTTTATCAATGCGAAATTTGTGGGCAGTGGTTTAATGCAATGGTACAGCTTCAAGAGCACAGACATCAATACCATCCTCATTGCGACAATGGAATACAATACAATATTGTAAGTTTTAAGGGCCCATTCATTAATTACGTAAGGGTCCTGAGAGGGAAGGGAGGTTCTCAAAATCTCTACATGCCCGTATCTTGGGAGGGGGATAAAAGCCATTCTTACGGAATATTTTATAAGTCGAAATGTGCGATATAAAACATAGAGTTTTAGATATCTGAGAGCTAAGAGTTGGCGAAAATAACGTTGAGATCAATTTTTTCTTTTTAATGTAAAATTTCAAAAATAAAAATCTTTGATTTACGTCAAATTATCAGTTTTAGTGTGTTTCATATTTTTCTAAAACCAGATAAAATCTTACGTAGGAAAGGGGAGGGGGGAGTCCCAGAAATCTTATGTGCTCTTGGATGGGGGTGGGGAGGGGGGAGTCCCAGAAATCTTATGTGCTCTTGGATGGGGGTCAAAAATTGCCAAAATTGTCCTTACGTAATTAATGAATGGCCCCTAATATCATATTATTATTATAATACAAGCGACCCTATCTGTGCTCGGGTTCATCCCTAACATACCTAACGTTTTAATGGTTAGTATGGAATAGATAGACTATATACATATATACATAGATATGATGAGTTGTTGTGGGTTGTATTATAATGTGTTTACCCGTAGGAATGAGATAATCTCCCGCGGTAAAAAGTAACCTATATCACTCTTTAGTCCTCCAACTTTCTTGACACAAAAAATGACGCCAATCCGTCACTCATACGAAAGAAGGTCAAACTAACACACTTTCACATTTATAATATTAGTATAGATGGATATATAGATTATTATTTATTATCCATAAAATTACTTCAATTACAATAAAAAAAAATTATCATTTCAGGATATGCCAGCAACAACAGGAATTTAAATTGATTAGTTTAAGAATTTCTATATTGCAAACATTAAAGCCTATCCTTACAGTGTATATTTTATTATTTAAAAAGATATACAAGTAATTTATTTGTTTTGGTTAAAATACAAACAATAGTTTATATATTTATTTTTATTTAAATTCTATACATTTGATAAAATAAATTATTAGTATAGGTATTGATCAAATATTTTTAACAAACACATTGGCCTCTATTTTAAATAAAACTATCTTTTCGGATTTTTTCGCAAATTTATTTACATTTTTTTTTGGTTCCCGACGTTTCGAATGCTTTACAGCAATCATGGTCACGGGAGTCTCTCCCGTCGTTGGGAACCAAAAATCAAAATAAATTCGCGAAAAAATCCGAAATGATAGTTTTATTTAAAATGTCAAGTATTCGCGTAAATCTAAGTATTATATTGGCCTCTAAATATCACTTCATATTAGATTAATATTGAATGTTTGATTAAGTGTACATTCAGTTACGTAAATACAAGAACAATTTCTTACCTTATCAGTGGGAGACATCACTAACTGACAGAAATATAGGTATGAAGCTGACTCAACATAATTACCACACTCATAGCGATATTTTGCTAACCGGTACATGCTGTCTATCATCTCTATTTTAAACTGTAAAAAATTTGGGAATAATTGTTAATAAATAATATATAATTATTTTATTTAACAAAATAATGCATAAAATATATTATCTACCTCAAACTCTTTGTTGGTTGTGAGATAGTTTATAAGTGTTTTTGGATCTCTCATAGTCTCGACTGTTTTCATAACATCATCTCGCTGCATTAGTTTCAAAACAGGTTCAACAGCATCTTGAAGTTCTTGTAGTTGAGATAATACAAATCCTCTTCTAGACTTAATTTCCTGGGAAAAAAAGTTGTTTAACCATTTCATTAGTATTCTAAGTTAGCACCTGGAGCATTTCAAGTCAAATGCCCCACCTGCCAAATATGCAATGTCAAGTACATTGCTTAAAAATAATTAATTATAATAATATAACTAATATTATTAACTACTGTGGGCAGAAATTAATGAATTCTTTTTATGATAACAGAAATATTTACATATTAGTACAATATAATTGAAAAAAGTGTGTATACCCATGTATAGTTTTTTTTAGATGAGAATAATATTAACCTAGATAAACCCAGCAAAAGGAAATGCACCAACACAGACAGTATTTCTAGATCAACTACCAAACAGTCTTAATACCTATCAGCTAATGAAAGATATAAGAAACTTACCTCTGGGGTATCTTCATCAGGGTAGAGCATCCGTCTTATATCAATAACATAATCAATCATGTTTGTCTTACTTAATATTTCCAATTTGGCTTGTAAAAGCTCGGACTGATCATAGGTCTGAAAAAAAACTTTGTATCAGTGGTTATACACTCAACTTTTAAGTAAATTAGAAAAGTTAGTTAAATATTTTGTCCAATAATTTGATAACATAGTTAAATTAGGAGATTGAGTGTAAATAAAAATATATATATTTCACTGTAGTAAAGAAAGATTGTGGACATACCTCTTTAGCTGCTAAAAATTCTAACAGCGGAAACACAAGATGCCTGTCTAAATATTGACCAATTTTAAAGGTAAGATCAAACTTTGAGTAGCTCATGGTTACTTTGTGATAGTTGTTAACTATTTGAAAAATATGATAACCAATATACTCGTGGTCAAATTGTTGACAGGTTGACAGTGTCCACAAGTCACAAGGACAGAAGCCTGTGCTGCCTGACTTGACAACTCAGAGATTTTAATTTATACTTGCCAGTGGGAAATATGAAAAAAAAACACTACGTGTTTTTTTTAAGAATGATGTAAAACAACCGATTTAAAACGTTTTAAATAAGATGTTGCCGTAGTAAACCCCAAATAAATCATTTTAAACGGTTGAAAACTCGCCTACAAAAATAAAAGAACTGTGTTTTACACTTCATTGTGGGCAATTTTTGGTCACTTGACGTCATGTTTCGTTTGATTTATTTTATAGAAAATCAACAGAAAGTGCCTACCTACATTACCTACTACACTACTATACTACTTCACTAAAACTTAAGTATTTAGGTATACCTACATATACACACACTAGTGCAAGAGTGTAAGATTGGTTTTAAAACGAATCAAATTGATTATTTATATCGTTGGAAAACAATGAAAAAAATGTTTATTTACCAACACAGAGTTTTTGACTTATTAATAGAGTTTTTATAGCTTATTTATAGGTAGGTAATACCTATGCTTGGTCGGACCACAGAACACTATTACTCTGGAACGGACCAACTAGAACTAAACCCGATATGTATATCAATATTAGTATATCACACATATAAAAAATCTTTACTCAGTTTATAGGTACTCCGTTATATCCCTACCTCAGTAAAATTAACAAAATGTAGTAATAATTAAGAAAAACATAGTTATCAACACCAATCGTTTTAAACCGAAAAAAATGATTTATTTGGGTTTTAAACGGGATTTTTAGTTTAAAACGGATTGTTGTTTAATTGGTTTAATGCCGGCCATACATTTATAGTCACGCCGCCATTTAATTGCTGTCATACCACGAGTCGGTTTTACTGCCAACTTGGCAGTGCCAAGTAGGGCTGTTGATAAAATATCGATATATCGAACTATCGATATTATCATTTAGAAATATCGATATTTATTACTAATATTTTTTTGGACGATATATCGATAGTTCGATATTGAAATGTAGATATCGATGGTTGATATTTTTTAAAAATAAATATTTATTTTTAATTTTTTACCTAAATTATTTAATCTACAAAATCATCGTAAACTTAATCTACTACACTTCATTTACACTATATAATGTTTTTTCTCTATTCCTAGTTTACTTATTATTATCTTAAAACGAAATGTAATTTTGTATAGATATACCTCAGTGGTATAAAAATTACTATAATCTATGATATGGAGTATCTATTTTACTTACAGTTGTTGTTTGTTATCACCTATTTACCTAATTTCCTATTATTGACCTCTATTTAGTGTGTGGTTAACACTTAGTTAGGAGTGGGTGATATAGCTTTTGCTGAATATCGAATCGAAACTATATATCGATATTCGATATCGGATATCGAAACCATATATTTTATGAATCTGTATATTGTACTGATAACTCGATACGAATATCATTTTGATCTCATTTTCGATACGGATATCATTTTCTTCTGCTACATCTGTAGCATCTGAATGAGTTGCTTCTACAATCAATATGTTAGTGCCTAATAATCGTAATAGTCAAACAGCTGAACATATAAAACAAAGAGTATTTTTAAAAGCTTTTACTGAAAAATATTGGTACACATGATTGTCTCACTTAAATTAAACAATAATTACTAAGAACTATATCCTAACACTTTTATACATTTATAATTTAATTTGTTTAATAAATATACTGAACTATAAACTGTGTAATCATTTTTGACCTGCCTTACAATTATTTTTTTTAAATAAAGCCGATATCATTATTTGTCATCCATGGCCGATATATCGAAATATCGATATTTTTTTCGATATATCAAGCTTCGATATTGATATATTTAAAAATATCGATATATCGAAAATCCGATATTTTAAAAAATATCAACTGTCCTACTGCCAAGGCCGCACTATTGCTTTGAAACATACGTCATAACACTGTTTATAAAATAGTTTCATGAAACTCATTAAACCCAACTTAACAGACGCCAAGTAACTTAAGACACTTGGTGATAGCTTAACACAAGAAAAAATATTTAATAGTTAATGGCAAGCATTTTTTATTTCCAGTTTATTAAACTATTAATTATTGAATTTCATATTTTAGACGTTTAAAACTTTAAAACATGCAACATATTCTATATATTTTTTATTTTAATTCTGTTTGAAGTCTGTCAATCTTGTTGTTCTTGGTCTATCTGTCATTTTGTTTATCTGTGAAGAGTATTCGGTGTGCGTATTATTTTGCTTTAAACGCAAATGTTTATGTATGGCCAATTCGGTTCTTAATTTTTCTATATTCATAAATTTCATGGAACTATTATTGACTACATTTATAAGAAAACCACTATGTATTCGTATATGCTTGTGTAATTATTACACCGCGCGCAGTTTCTTGTTAGATTGATTCCAAAATGGCGTCAGGACTCGAGTGTGTTTATAGATAGACGCGATAGCATGTGTGTTCAAAAGAAGCTAAAAATAGAGGGCTTGCATGAAGCTAGTTGCATAAATTGTGATGAAAAATGTCTAATACAGTGATAACTAACTATACGGACCTTAATGGACCATCTACCAAAACCGACAGTTCTGTAGTTGTTATTGTAAACAAGGACGGATCCTTATCCGTAGATCAAAACTTGCTTGGTACACTAATGGGTAAGCTATTATTAAAATTAATGTCACAAATTAAGTGTATTATCTCATCCTTCGTTGTTAAGATAACATCAATATGTTTTAAGCAGTATTTGATGACATTTCTATAAATATTTCACATTTTCTCAAATATTATATTTCTGTAAATATTAAGCTTGCTTTAGAAACTTACTATGTAAAGTACAAAATATTAAATCTTATCTCTCAACAAGATTAATATAATTTCCCGCCAAAATATTTACTAGCTTGGCTTTGTTTTTTTTAACAATAATACAATCCTAGTACTATCTATATTGTTTAGGGAGTGATGGATCTCAGGCTGCAGGAATTAGTGTAGTCCGGGTTGGTCATGAAGGCCGCCCTGATGATGCTACTGATTCAGAAAATGAAGATGATAAAGTTCCCCATGTTACACTGTCTGTGGATAGTTATTACAATGAACCAGACAGCATTATAAAATATGGTACTTTAATAATATTTTCCAATAAATTTATTTTATATTGTGATGTACTTAATTTATTCTTATTACAAGTAATTAATAAGTAAAATAATGCTATTACAGATAGTGGTGCAGAAATGTTACAGTCGCTAAGAATAGAGACGAGAGAAAACAGTTTGGTTGGGTTTCAAAATGATCATTGCTATACACCTCTAACATCACCAAGCCAGGTATTGCCACAAAAGAGTGATTCTTATGCATCTTATGATGATCCAGTGATAGAGATTACACACACTCCACCACCAAAACCTGTAGCAAATAATAAAAAAATCACCATATTAGAACAACAAATCATACCCAAAGGAAAGAAAATATTAATTAATTCGGCTGAACCTGGTATTATTTTCAAAGGAAATGATGTTCTTACTAAGCCTTTGCCTGTCTTAACTAAAACAAAAGTAGTAAATGAATCGCAGAAACATGAAATTGCAAAATCTGAAGAAAATACAGAATCTTCGTCTGCTAGTTCTTCTGGTGATAGTATTCCTGATAGAGATTCTGATTCAGATTATAAAGACTCAAAAGAAAAATCGGGTCCACTGAAATTAAGAAAGCTAAAATCCAAACCAAGGATATTGAAGAATCTGCATAATGTAAAAGGTGCAAAGGTGCAAAGTATAGACCCTAAATTAGCATCCAAACTAAAAATCAATAAAAACATGATTAGAAAAGACATTAAAGAGAAGCTATTAAATAAAAATTCAATGCATGATAAGACACCAATGGATTTAGATAAAATTATTCCAGCTACTAAGTTACAAATGGTTTCGTCTGTTCTTAGACAAACTAAGTACACACCTAGGGCTCCAAGGGTGAATAAAAAAGGAAAGAAAAAGCCTGCTCATGTGAACGCTCTCATATCAGATATGACTTCACTATTTTCAACCCCAGATGTTATAAGACGAGTATCCACTGAGAATAAAATTCAAGCTAAATCAGATAAAGAACCTGTGTTACCCAGTAAAAAAGTTAATGAAATTGTTAAGCCTATTGAAACAAATGAAAAACCTGTTGTTAGTCAACCAGTTGTTGTTTCCAAATCTGACATGGATGAATTGAAACCTATGACCACTCAAAAGACTTATGCTAAACCAACAAAGATAATTGGGAATGTTGCTGAAAAAACAACTAAAAACTATGATCTTATACCTCAACTTGATGATGCAAGCTTGGCCCAGATACTTCAAGATACTACTCCTCAGTCTATGAAGGTTCAACCAAGTATATCTAATGCCAATGTGATTAGTAGTCCTGGACTAGCTGGACCACTTTCCCCAACATTAGATTTACTTGGTGGCTTACAACCAGAAGAAGATGGACTTACAGAAGATTTACTATTGCATGTAGCAAGGTTAGTGGAAAGTTCGGAAAATCTACAAGAAGTGATAGACAAACAAGTATTGGGTAAAGTTGATACAGTTGCACCCAAGACTCCTGCACCACCCACATCTTATCAGCAGACACCGCCTCCCAGCCTGTATACACCACCACAACCAAAGGTAGCAGTCAAGAGTGCAGTTCCACGGAAAGATCCTATAGAGATAGTCCGAAAAGATGGTCGCGTGATTACCTTACCGCCTATCGAAGCACCAGCTACAAGGGCTTCTAAACGAAAAAGCCAGATTGATTCAACGATGACTGTGACTGAAAGCATACCAGTTCCGCCACTTGTTCCAATACAACCTGTTGCTGCTGTTTCTACTCCAGAACCAACTATACAACAAATTTCTAAACAGTACACAAACAAAAAACTAGCGAGAAAACAGGAAAACATAGTACAAACTCCTGCAATAGAGAAAAATTCAGTTGAATCTCAGGAGAGCTGGAATTCTGAAGATGATCCTAACAGGTATTTATACTTTGACTTTATTATTTTTACCTATAAAGAGTAGGTAATTCCAATTCAATGAACAATTATGGTATTCATCCAGTTTTAATATATTTAAATAATAAATAATTAAAAATAAATGAAAAACCTGCTTTCTTAAATGAAATCTTTTGCAACACTTTTTACAGGCTATGGTGCATATGTAAACAGCCACATAATAATAGATTCATGATTTGTTGTGACGGCTGTGAAGACTGGTTCCACGGAAAATGTGTTAACATCACCAAGGCTATGGGCCAGCAAATGGAGGAACAAGGCATTGAATGGACATGCCCAAATTGTGTCAAGAACACCAAATCTTCAACTAAGAACTCGGCCAAGGTAATTTATGTATATTTTTTATAGGCACATTTCTATTTTATTAAGTTTGTCGCCCTATAATTATTGCATAACATCAGATAACATTAATAATATCTGAAAACTGCTATCTGCAGGTAGTGAATTGTAATCTTTGGCATATTAACCAATTAAACCAGTATTTGTGAAATTACAAATAAGGATTGATTGAACATGTTTATAATTATTTATTATCTTGTACTGTAGCTATCAAATTGTTGAAAACAATATGGTAACCATTTTATTAAAAACTAACAATCTATTTAGTTTTTCATCGGGAAACCATTTTAAAACCTACACCTTTGATTCAAATAAAATTTAAAAAAAGAACTGCCTTACACGAGTAATGTACTTTGGAAACAAGCAAAGAAACTAATACTTTTTACTTTTTAGGTACCAACGCCGCCAAAGGAGACAGCTGGAGTAAGTACACCACCTGCTATCACAAAAGAGTTTGCCTCAAAAACTACTTGTATTGTTTGCAAGAAACCCGCACGAGCCAGTAGTATCTATTGCAGTGATGCATGCATCCTCAAACACGCCCAAGACTCTCTCGGCCACCCCCCCAAGGCCGACACTAGCGGCAAATCCGATAAACCTACTTCCGAGTCACGGGTATGTACACTGCAACTTGCACCACCGTGTTTGCATGCTTTTATACACCATATACACATAAATATTTTTTTTGTAGGTTATCGTCTATGAAAGAAAATCTGGAAGGTTACTCGCTGGTCCGAATGCTCCCACTGCAGAGAATTTGAAGGCGTGGTTGCAAAAGAATCCTACGTTTGAAGTGGTTCGTCCTGGAACGCTGAGCGCTATTAAACCGAATGTAGTACGAAAGAAATCGAGCAATGAACCCAACAAAATTCAAACCACTCTAAACTTTGCAAGGATCCCGAAGAAATCTCAAGAACAGGCACAACCGAAAACACCACAGCCGGAGCCCAAGGAAAAGATGATCAAAGTAATTCCGCTGCCTAAAGAAGAAATTAAAACCCCTCCCCCGAAGACACCAGTTACACCTAAAACACAACAAGCGCCAATATTTGATACGCCAAAATCGGCAACAAAAACTTCGAGTGAACAGAAAAAGCCAGCTCGGGCGTCCACAAGTAGATCTCAGTCATTAGTTGAAAAGGTATTTATTAATAACACAATTTTCTTATTTTGCGCTTTTTTTATAGTTCTTAATATATTGAAGTAAAACTTCTTTAGGCGTGACTGAGGGGTAAGTCAATACATTGGCAAAATGAGTGTAATAGAAGTGACTGTCGCGGAAGTGAGGTATCAAATTTATTATTGATAATTAAAAAATATATTTATATTTTTATAATAATTAATAATTATTACCTACTTATAAAAATAAATATTTATCTACATCTACACTAATATTATAAATTTGTATTTGGATTTGTATTTTTGTATGTTTGTAATGAATAAACTCAAAAACTACTGGACCGATTTGGATGAAATTAGGTAAGAAGATAGTCTGAGACCCTGGGAAGGACGTAGGATACCTTTTATCCCGGAAATCATCCCTTAAAGGGGTGAAAATTGGGGTGATAGTTTGTATGGGAAATCAGGGACGAATCCGAGCGAAGCGAGGGTGAGTCGCTAGTTATTAATAATTTTATAAAAAAATATTAATCAGGGACGAATCCGAGCGAAGCGAGGGTGAGTCGCTAGTTATTAATAATTTTATAAAAAAATATTATAATTATTTTATAATATTTTTTTATAAAATTATTAATAACTAGCGACTCACCCTCGCTTCGCTCGGATTCGTCCCTGATTTCCCATACAAACTATCACCCCAATTTTTTTTCTGGTATATTCCACAGCGCCAAAGAAGTTTTACTTGAACCGTGCGCACTCATTTTTTTGTTTAAAATAGTTTAAGCCAGTATCGTAAATTTTTGTGCCTACAATTTAATACAGAAAACTTCCACGGCAACTTATTATTTATTACTCATCCGCTATAGCTAGTGTAATATGACGTAATAGTGTTTTTCGTACTAGAGCCTCTTTTGTAACATAGTCATAAATTTGTAACATAAATAATGTATGAAAAGATTACTAATATAAATTTGAACTTGCTGTTTCATATTTATTATTTTACTCAAGGTGTTTTTCGTGAGTAGACCTTCTTAAAATAATAAGTCATAGGTATTTTGTTATTTGTGTACAATTTTTTTTTAAAACTTTAACACGCAAAATAATATATTAGGAATATAAAATTCCTATTGGAGGTGTCAAAATAGATAATTGATGAACAAAGTCTGTTTGTCTATTTACATTGTGATTATCAAACTAGTATCAAAACTGAGTTAACCTTGAGCTGTTTACACATTGATAAGACTGAGTCGTTATGTTGCTCACTACCGCGTTATGGTTCGCAGCAGCCGGCAATGTCGCCGTCCACGTCGCGGCGCCGGGACGCGCCGGACAAGCGCGCCAGGATGACGGACGACCCCGTGCGGGATAACGTGCGGAAAGCGCTGCAGGAACAGATCTCTATCCGCATGGCCGAAAGCGACGGATTCAAGTTCACAGAGGATGAGATTATACAATTCGCCAATGATACGGAACAGGAGTTACACGAACTCTTCAACCGCGATGTCGGTATGAAATACAAAGCGAAGTACAGATCTCTCATGTTCAATATTAAGGATAGGAAAAATTTGTCGCTGTGGGATAAGATTTGTGAACGCGTTATTACACCGAAACAACTGGTATGTTTCAACGATATTTTTGTCTGTTTCTTTTATGAAGAATGAAATTTTCTTATTTTTTATTAATTATTTCTTCATTTTAAGGTAAGGCTTTCTCCAGAAGAGTTAGCGAGTCAAGAATTAGCGCAATGGAGAGATAAAGAAGCTAAGCATCAATTGGAATTGATTAAGAAATCTGAGATTGACCTTTTGGCAGCAAGCAAGACATATGTTTTGAAAACTCATAAAGGAGAAGAGGTAATTTATAACAAAACTAGCGACTCACCCCCCCAGCTCTGCTTGGGCTCGTCCCTACTACGTTTTAACATTTTCTATAGATATCTCAGAGATGACATATTTTCTCGCAGTAAAAAGTATCCTATATGTTGATCCGGATAACCAGCTATCATCATACCAAATTTCATCAAAACCCCTCCAGGGGTTTTTTCCGTTATGCGGTAACAGACAGATAGACAAAAATTCTAAAAACTAAAGATTCGGCCTCTGTATCGACAATAATGTCTATTTCAATAACATTTTCCAAAAAATATTTAATGTACAGATTCGGCTTAGTTACAATTTTATTATATGTATAGATAGTGATATGTTTTTTTACTTTTTTACAGTTTTGAATTAACTTTTATAAATTGTGCAGGTTATGGAAACAAAAGAATCAGTAGCAACAGAGTTGAATCCAGATGTACCTGTAGAGGATTTAGTATTTGCTTTAAATGATGCTGTTGGAGATGGAGCACCAGAGACAGCACCAGAACCGTAAGCATTGTTTTATTCTTGTGATACTACTTTAAACATCATCTTTGTCTATTTTAAAAGGTGTGTGTATATAATGTGTAATAATGATTTTTCTTTTTTATTAAATATCTATAGATCTAAAAAGGAGGAATCGCACAAAAAGCACGGAAACAAGAAAAAAGATAAGGAAAGTGAAAGTACAAGAAAAAATGACAAGGATTCAAAGAGGGTTTCCGAAAAAAGAAGATCTAGATCATCTAGACGGAAACATGAAATGAAAGAAAGAGAATATCGATCCTCGCGTCGATCCGAAAGGAAGTCGAGATCGCGGTCAAAATCAAAGGACAGAACCAAAGAAGATCCTAAAGACAAATCAGAGGTTCGAGAACGTTCAAGGCACAGGTCAAGGTCGAGGGTGAAAAAGAGACAGTCGAGAGAACATTCCAGATCAAATTCCAAAGAGAGACGGGAGAGATCGCGGTCGCTTCGGCGCTCGTCGCGGCGATCCCACTCTAGGGATAGTATCAAGAGAAGGAGCTCACGGGAGGAACGCTCCCTCTCAAAACTTCGCAGTAGTGACGACAAGTTCAAACATCGCTCCAGATCTCAAGAGGCTACTTTGAATAAGAGTAAGAATGAGTAAGTATTTTTTCACAAGTATATTGTAACAGAAGAAAAATAACAGTAAAAGAATAAATATATTGTTTTCAATTTATTATGATAGCGCATGATTTTATTGACCATGATACTCAAGTATATTGAAATAACTACCAATATTTATAAAATTTTAGGTAAACAGTTTTTAGTTGAAAACTATAAATATAACTTAATTATATATACAAAACATATTTACACTTAATTAATTATTACTGTACAAGTCATGTCCATATGGAATAATGGCAAAAATGGTAGCCGCATTTCCCCACTGAATGGCAATGCCGATTCTTTGGGCGAATGATTTTACTTAAATATATAATAATTTTATTCTAATTTTCAGTTCCACAGATTCTGATTCAATAGAAAGACCAAAATCTGCCATGATGAAGGAAGCACATCCTGAGTATGATCCTCATGAACCAATGATCACATCAGCAATCTCTGAAGAGGATTTGAGGAAATCCAGGGAGGATGTGTATGAGGATAGTTATAAGAATGAAATATCAGAGTATGGCAATGTGGAATATGATCCCTCGAAGACATTCTCTATTGATGCAAATGTAACCCTATCTCCGCCTAAATATTTAGAAAAACAGGATAAGTCTGGTAAGCTATATCCTTCTATCTCTGAGATTTCTTTGTTTTTTAAATGTATATAAATAAAAAATTTTAAAAATATATTCATTTTTTTCCAATAATATAATAAGTATTATCAACAGAAGCTGAAAGTGACCAGGAGCCCACTAGTACAGTGGAGCATTCTGCTGCGACTGTATGGAATGGCTGCATTAACATGGTGGATGTGGCCAGGTTCTATGTAGCAGCGCATGAGGTACGAACATAAATATATAAACATATATAAGGATACAGAAGATAATGAATTCGATTGTTACACATTATATACTTAAATAATGATATTTTAAAATTTTATAGTTAGGATTATAAATAAAAATTAATAAATATATTAGTAGTGTCCGACCGAAGCTTCGGCTTCGGCCACCTTCGGCCAAAAAATCCTTCGGCGAAACATTCGGCTTCGGCCCAAAACCCGGCCGAAGCCGAAGGTTTCGCCGAAGGTCCGAGCGACCGTCGAGATTGAACGATCTGTTACGAAAGTCATGAGGCGGCGGGGAGTCACTGTCAAAATATCACATTGCATGCATCAAAACAAGTTCGTACGTGTATTTAAACGAGTGTTTTGTTTTGAATTTGTGTTTATCAATTAAATTGTGATACATTAATAATCTGACTGATTGGTCTAATTGTAATTTGTGAATTACATAATAAAGAAATTATTATTTTTTACCAGTAGGTAAATCACAAAATCACAAACTTTTATTTATTTCTAAACCAACCATCTCTATGATATATCATCAACTTCTATATGAGACAGTCAATATAAACCTTCAATATTGAGGTTATTTGAGGTATTAATACAAAATTAATTACTGAGTGCTGAGAGAATATAAACCTTCGGCTTCGGCTTCGGCCGAAGGTTGTGGCGATAGCCGATTAATCGGCTTCGGCTTCGGCCAAAAATAGACCTTCGGTCGGACACTATATATTAGTGAACTACTTTATGTTTCAGGTTTCAGGCAATGCCGTAGATTTAGAAGAAGATCTCGCACCAGAATTAGATATAGTCGGTAGAATTAACCCGGACACAGTTTGGGATTATATTAATAAGATGAAGCGCGCTAATAATAAGGACATCGTCGTTTTGAAGCTCCAAGCGGCAAATGATGAGGAACGCATGCAATATATCGCTTTGTACAGCTATCTTAGTAGCAGAAATAGGTTTGTCTATATTTTGTACATGTAAGGGTTATATATATATATGTTTTATCCCATATACATGCGTGTAAACTATTAGTTTTTCATAGACTCAGTTTGTATGTGCGTATCGTAAATGTACATGATCTGCACATATTCTACGTTTATAAACTTAAATAATGCAGACACAACATTGGTATATAAAATTCACAATTAGCGTATCAAGTGTCCTCAAAAGAATTGCGCGCAATTTAAAATTTTTGAATCTCTTTTGTTCATTACAAACAATTAAAACGCACGTTGTTCTTTGGTTTGACTTTGTCACACAACGACGCCACTAATTGAAGAGATATTTGTTAGGAAACTTATATCTACATATGTTTTTATATATCAATGAAATAGAATAAAATAATTAGAATAAAAAGTCGTGTATATACTATTTACCTTATTTTATCTTTTAATGATATATAATTTTTAGATTGGGAGTGGTGAAGGTATCAAATACGGCGACCGTTAAAGATTTCTACATAGTACCGATACCAGCGAACACGTCCCTGCCGCCCGTACTGCTGCCGCTGGACGGGCCCGGCCTCGGCGACGCCAAGACCCATCTCCTCCTAGCTATTATCATTAGACAGAGAAAGAAAAGACTCGCACCGCATATACCCAAAGATATTGTACCAGCCAAGGTTAGTTAAAGGAGAAAGCGAGAAAAATAAATTGTAAATAAATATTTATAAACACTATTACAGAGTTTGTTTTGCCATGTAAATATATATATACATATATTTTTTTTAATTATAAGACATTTTATATTGTATGTACATGTGTAGAATTATTATTTATTAATTAATGATATATGATGAGATGTTGAATGTTTATTTCGTAATAATAAAGCCTAAAATGCATTTAAAAAAAAAATAATATGGGCCAACATACTCAAATATATACTTACTACTACCATGTTATTTCTATGCTTTACAAATAGGATCCCTCTCATTCGTTATGGTATTTTGAAACCTTCATCCTCTCCTATATCCTGTTTCCCTCTTACAATAATAAATCTTTGCATAGATTAGTATTGTCCTTTTCGCAGTCATATATAACAAGACATTTTTATTTTGCTTCATATAAATAGTAAAATAAGCATGCGTAGAACATTTTTTTTTTTTCATTCATTTTATATCTGTAATTTTGATCAATTGCATTATTCATGAAGTTTAAACATTAAATCGTTCTTAAATAGTAAATGAAAAGATACATAATAACAATAAAAATTCATATCTAATCGAATTATAAATTTTTTCCATTCCTTCCATTATATACAAATAATAAAGAGCTATAATGCTTTAAAAATATTATAGGTCAGCCATTAACTTCATTTTTAATTCCTTGTACTATTTTGTGCCGCTTTTTCAGTGTTTAAATGAAAGTGCAATAATTGTAATATTTTATGGACACAACTTTTTTTCTTTATTGTTTAGGTTATTTTTATCTATACCCACTTGAAAAAGCAGTATTAAGTCAATTTTATATATTATGATTGTGCTAGTAATCTGAGAGACGTCGATATCTATTAATTTTATTATATATACATATGTATATATATATATATATATATATATATATATATATATATATATATATATATATATATATATATATATATATATATATATATATATATATATATTTATGTAGTGTTTCAATCAAATATATTCTATTACGAGGGTAAGTTTTTAAAAAAAGTTCCATTCTAGGTTTTCGACGTTTAAAATGCTTTCATGCATGCATGCATAAATTCCCAAAGAAATAGTTAAAAAATTGTCAATTATTCACATAAATTTGAGAGAATATTACGAATAAAAATACTAAATGAGTTTGACGACACGTTTGGCTCAGTTTGTAGTGACCCTAGTTGCTGTATCAGCGGACGCGGGTTCCAATCCCGCTGGGAGCATTCATTTATGTGATGAGCAATAATATTTGTCTTCCAGTCGTGGGTGTTTATATTTATAATATGTATGTATTTAAAGTTATACCTCGTCGTTTACCATGGAACTAGATGGTGCTGTGTGTTAATGTCCCAACATTCATTCATTTATGTAGTAAAAACAGATTTTTTTTTCTTTTGTTTATTGTACAACTAAAATGGTTCCTTATATACTCGTAACCACATAAAATTTTAATGGAATACTTCTATAAAAAGCTATGCATACTTTTAAATTAAATTTATACACAAATAGCGTAACATTATAATGTTAAATATATGTTATATGTAAATTTAGTTAGTAAGCCTTTATAATAAATAAATATAATAATTGGTGTGTTGTGCACTGAGCAGGTGGCGCGCGGGTCCCGCAAGCAGTCCTACACGCCGCCGCTGTCGCCGCGGCGCCGCGCGCTGCCGCTGCCCACGTACCCCGCCTCCGCCCTCTCTACCTCTGTCAAGGACAAAATTGCTGCCTCGTTGGGTAACTTTCTTTTTGTCGTTTCTAATATACTTTGCTTTGGCCTTGACATTATTTGGTTATGTGTTCATAAAATGGTATACAAAGTATTTTGTATGGTTTTGAGTAATTATAGTTCACTTGTAAAGGTCTTATGTTTAATCTTTCTCAATAAAATTGTGTTTTGTACTGTAAATATTTCAAATCGCAAGGGTAGTTTCAATGATTATCCTTTCTAATAATTAAGAAAACGATCCCTTCAGGTTTATATTTTTTATAATTATTTTTAATATTATGTACTATATATTATAACAGACTATCTCCTGTACGAATTAAATGGAATAAGATCAAAATATACTTAATTTAAATAGACTTTTAGGAGCACTTTTGAATCATCAATTTTAAATTTAAATTAAATGCCAGTGTAGTCAGTCCGTGAGGTGTCTACCACCGGCTCGGAAAGCAGTTCTGAACCGGCGAGAAACTCAACAGTTGCTCTTTTAAAATAATAATTGTTTACAATATTGTAATACAATAATTATCTACTTATCCTACGTGAGACCCAACCAGATATTAGTTCCACACAATTAACGTCTACGAAGTATTCCGTGACGGTATAATCGGTATTATTCATTAATATATTTTTAATTTTAGACTTAAATTGTTTAAATGGCAAGCTCAAAATCGATTAATACGTATTAAGGATAGTCTATTCTTTTATATAATTTTAATTTCATATACGATATTTATGTTTGCATAAAATAATATTGAACCTTCCTATTAACTGCAGCAGCTGCTGATGACGATGAAGCTTACAGTCCTGGATCGTCGTCGGGCAGCAACAGCACCTCCGCGCCCTCGCTCCCGCCCAACTCTAACACACTTCGAACCAAAATGGAGGAACTTAACCGCCAAATTGAAGAACAGAAACAGCAAATACTTAAAATGTCGCGAGCAGATTCGTCGTCTGTTAGTGGAGAGGTATGAACACATTTTAAAAAAATATTTTTTAATATTGTTCATACGAGGAGGTTCGGCTGGCTTCACTTGTAACTAATTATTATATGTATAATAGAATCTTTGAAATCGATTATAATCTACATCTAATTTTCGTATAGGTTTGAGACTAAAAAGTACGTGAACTTAATATTAATTTCATACAATTGAGCGGATTCGACGATGATGGTGCTTGATAGTGGACCTCCTATATGGATTCTTGAAACTTCAGAGTTTGGCGGTAGTCCAATTTGTTTATCAGACTACTATTATATATTGCGATTAACTGTTCTTGTCTGGATTTAGAAATTTCTAGTAAATTCGGTGCCTCTTAGGATGTATAAAGCATGCTTCAGATGTGTATTTTTAATTATTATTTTGTGGTGTAATGACGTTACACACTCTCCATTACGCGAAAGTGTGTATGTTTGTCACTCCTTCATGCTGAAATGCATGACGGCTGGGAGGATTAAGATGTGATTTAATTAGAACTATTAGACTATGGGCTGGAAGTAACGCATAGGCTATTGTTAGGCACTTACGGACGGACACAAGAGCGGGTAAGTTGGTAGTTTATAATATTTTGATACTAGCGGCTCGCCCTCGCTTCGCTCCGGTTCGTCCCTAGGTACGTTTTACCGACTGAAATAGAAATCTTTGAATTTCTCGGTTATTCTATACTATAATATGCATGTATTATACATATAAACCTTCCTCTTGAATCACTCTATCTATTAAAAAAACCGCATCAAAATCCGTCGTGTAGTTTTAAAGATCTAAGCATAGATAGGGACAGACAGACAGCGGGATCGAGTTTGTTTTATACATGTAGTGATATTTCCCAGAACGAAGCGTACTCCCCGTCGCGGCCGCTGACGCCGCCGGCGCCGGCGCCGGTGCCGCTGGCCGACATCGCGCTGCCCTCCAACCTGCAGGAGATCCTCGCCACCATCAAGCAGCGCTCCGAGCCCGCCGCCGACGTCGACATGCGCACACTACCCATGTCCTAGCTCCGTTTATACTTGTACTCGGCGCTGGATTTACACTAGGGGCACTCGGGGCTGGTGCCCAGGGAAGCAAAATTCTCTTCGCGTTATCGAAAATGCTTTTTTTATTTTCCAAAAAATGATCAATTTAAGAAATTAATGAGTACATTTTTCGAAAAATTGAAACCATTTTTAAATTATTTCTATGCATTTTTCAAAAAAAAAAAATAAGAATTAAATGAAATTAAACTTTCAACATTTTATTCAAAATTTCGATAATAGGTCGGCATTTTTTTTACTATGCCCAGGGGCGGCGCTAAGGTTAAATCCGGCACTGCTTGTACTACAGTGTACAAATCCTTAGGTTAGTTATAACCATCAACGCCTGAAGCCATTTCTCAACTGTCATATGAAAGTGAGCATGACAGACGCGTGCGCCTCACTACTTTAGACAACTTATGGATTAGTAACTTTGTATACTTTCTAATTAATAATTCATTTATGCAGTGCAGTATAGGATTAAGTTTTCATTATCTTAATATAAAAAACATTTCAGTGCATTCATATTTCATTCACAATTTCACTTGTTTATTAAAATGTTGGTAATTTTCTATAAAGTTAAAATTATATTTGGTATATAGAATGAGAATATGCAAAGCATATTTTTAGTTTTAGTGTTAGCTTGGATTGAGTTGTGTGCAATATCATTGCTATGACAATGTGACAGACCGACAGCACATTTTGAAATTTTCAAGTGTGTGTTTGTATATATTATATATCACACAAATTATGAAGTGTCTTCGTGATTTAATTATGATTAATATATTGTACAAAATTAGACTTATAAACTTACTTAAGAAAATGAATTATAGAAACCTTTTATCATAAATTAATATACATTTGTAAAGCTAAGATGAAATAAAATTACAAAATAAAAGCTAAATATTATTTATTCAATACCTTTTATTTTATTTATATATTATCATCATCATACAAAGTTTTCTTTGAATTAAACTTTTTCTGAGCAAGAGTTGGGTATTTTTTAACATTTACAGATTTAAAAGCCTTAAATATGGCATCTTTGGCTAAAGGTGAATTTTCAATTTTTTTTTGCATGGCCATTATTTTTGTTGCCATGAGTTTTCTTCTAGGTATATGTCTTAGAGCATATTCCCAATCTCCAGTAATTCTTAAATCTAAAAGAATTGGAACCATGTGGTTTATATTTAAGTTTTTCTTTGAACCTGGCGCCCACTCTAAGTACCTGTCTAACGGTAATTTAGCCATTTTTAATCCGTCTTTCTTTGCTTTTGCAAGAGAAAGAGGTTCATTATTCATCTGGAATTAAAAAAAAACATTTCGAATTATAACTTTTAATAGGATCAAGTCAAATATGGTAGGGTCAGCAGCCCCAAATGGACATTTTTAAAATAACTTGTATCATAGCGTTGCAGAGATATAAAACCAATATTTGTACAAGTTCAGCTTCTCATCTCACTGAATGTCTTACATTGTTATAACAAAATTTATTCTAACAAGAGAGTGATCTTATAATGGTTCCTTTTTTTAACCTTTTGAGGTACGGAACCCTAAAATATCTCTGGGGCCACTGAACCTACCTTATCCTGCTGTAGGTGCTGTCTGTAACAACTATATAAATACCTTTGAGACGTCTAAAACAGTCTCTCCAGTGACCATGATTGCTGTAAAGCATTCAAAGCGTTGGGAACCAAAAATCAAAATAAATTCGCGAAAAAATTCGAAAAAAAACTTTTATTTAAACGTCAAATATTCACTCAAATCTAAGAAAGGATTTTACAATTTTTTTTCTATTCAAGCCCTTAACTGTATATTTTTTTTATAAAAATAATTATATATTACCTTGTCAACCATGCATCCTATAATGTAAACAGTACCAGGATTGAAGCAGGTCAATTCTTCTCTGCAGTGAGGTGTGAGATAAACTAAATCTTCTTTAGGAAAAATGTCTAAATAACTTTGTGTATGGATATTTAATGGGAACCATGGTTCCTCCAAAGATGGTATGTTTTTACGTAGTTGTTTCATAAATTCACCATTTAAATTTACATTGCACATGTGTAAATTAAAAGGGTCTTTGTGTATTCTGTTATCACCAAAGACAAAAGTCATTTGTTTAGCTGCATTAGTTATTTCTCTCCACACCATGTTATCTTCATAAGAACAATCTATAACTACATTTTGTCCATACCTCATTGCTTTGAGTGCCCTTAAAATGAAAACATCTTTCAAGTACCATAAAAAAATACTTTTAAAGAAAAAATAACATCAGCCACTTTTATAAATAACTAGCGACTCAAACTCCGTTTGGATTTGTCCCTACTTGCGTTTTAACATTTAGTATAAATTTCTCAGAGATTAGATATTTTCCCGCAAAAAAAGTATCCTATATGTTGACCTGGATAACCAGCTATCATCATACCAAATTTCATCAAAATCCCTTCAGTGGTTTTTCTGTGATGCGGTAACAGACAGACAAAAAAAACTAAGATTCAGCCTCTGTATCAATAATAATGACTACATATTTCAATAATATTTTCCAAAAAATATTGTAGATTCAGTTTAGTTATAATTTTATTATATGTATAGATAGAAGCTAAACAATATATATTAAGGAAGTTATAAAAAGGAAATTATATTTCATATTTACCTATAATTGTCAAAATAATTAATTGATTGGTCACGGATTCTAAGAAATAGTGATTGGTGTTTAATACCATAAAGAATATCATCTGGATATTCTTTAATTTCTGGTGCAGGTGAACTTTCCAGTTCTTTTCTTCTAGCTTCCTTTTTTGCCTGAAATTAAATCTAAATTTATACTAATATTATAAAAAGGCAGTTTGTTTGAATGCGCTAATCTCAGAAATTACTAATGCGATTTGAAAAATTCTTTTTGCATTAGATAGCCCATTTATTGAGGAAGGCTATAGGCTATACATATATCATCATGCTACTATGCATGGGAGTGGAGCAGTCATCGTAAATGTCAACAAATCAGGCAGACTTCCATACATTAATGTTTCTATTCTAGTTTGCACAAAACTTTAATGTGAAGTTGGCCTCATGTACAAAATTTTTATATCATTAAGTTTTTAATACTTTTATATACTGCCTATATCCTATAATACTTCTAAAAGCCTCATATGAGCATTTATATGTACCTATATAAACATTTGATTTAATATCTCTATACTTAAACAGCGAGCCTTAATTTATCTCCATAGTTTCATTTGCTGTTGTTATGTTATCATGTAATTGATCAAAAATACTATAAGCAGTTAAGAGAGTGATTATTTGTAAAGTAGTATGAAATTATCAATATTAACCTTTTGATTTTCCTTCTTTTTTTCAATTTTCCAAAGAAATGTTAGATAACTAGACCTTTGATTTCTGCTTGGTAAATCTAATAAATGTTGCCAATGATCCAATTGAAGAGAATCTGGTGCATATCTTCCATCTTGACGCATAACTTCTACTTCTAGCATTAGTACTCTTAATTTCTTTTCCAAGTCTTGATCGCCTTTACACAGTTGATGTACCATATTTTCTAAAAGCAAATTAGTAATTAATTGTACAGTCCTAAGACTATAAAGCTAGGTTAGAATTGACACAAATATTACCGCATTCATCTTCTGCTGAAACTTGTGATACATACAATCGTGTTATTTCTTTAAATTGTTTCGAAATGATAGGACTTCTTTTTAATGCTGGATTCACTAGAGGTTGCCGAATGTATGACAAAAAAGATCTAAAGCAATGCATGATTTTAATACTTGTTGTTTAACGTAAGATAATATCTGAAGGCTTTAACTTCTAATTCATAAAATTATGGGAAAAAATTATTAGTATTGGTATACGAATATTCATGACCGAATGTGTATTGTGTAATGTCAAATGTGTTCAATTTCAATTCAACTCTTCTTGTTTAGTGGCTTTTAATGTTACTTTTGTAAACAAAAATGTGGTTTATTGGTTATCACATTGACATTCATAGAGTATATTGCTACATATATAAATTGACATTAATGATTAATGACATTAATTAAATCATAGATAAATAATTATGTTTAACAAATATTTGGCACAATTTCAGACTAAAAAGAAATTACAGATCTGTTCAATTTCGTCCGTTCCTCTCTTTTGTAAATGCTACATTACATTTGCTCCTGTTACGTTACTGTTTTGAGCTGTTCGCACAAGATTTCATACCATAAAATTTAAAAAGTCTTACATGTTCATTCAAAGTACTTTTTAAACGTCATTAAGTAGGTAGAACAAAATTAAAGCTTGCGATATCATTCTCATACATTTGTACATGAAAGGTATAAATAAAGGGAAGTGCGGGACACGCATGCAAGAATAAAACGTAGTTGCGCTTGATTACCGTTACCCGCCACTCGTCAGTGATCAGTCACATTCTAACATTAGTTCTGATAGCAAGTTCTCATTAATCATTCTTTTTCCGAGAATACGCCATATTTTTTGAAAAGTAAAAATTAGTGTAATAGAAAAAGTCTTAGTAATGTCTTCCAGGCATAACATACCCTTCATATCATCAACAAGTATAATCTTACTTATGTTTTTTCTAAAAAACTTTGTTTAATTTTAAAATATTAATTTAGTATCATATTCTAATAATTCTCATTTTAAAATTCTTCCGTTTCCTACTATAGCGCCACCTTAATTTGCTCCCTTTCAACGGACACTTTGTAATACACTGAGATGGTCCTCCTTACTTCTCCACCGAATTATGTACAACTTGTTACTTGTACTCATGGATCACAAATAAAACTTGTACTGTAGTCTGCACCTGCAAAAGGGTTACATACTCTATGCCATGGATGACAAATAAAACTATGCACTGTGCTGCTCCGTTAGGAGTATATTTATATTCTGTGCTCTGCTGTCTTATTCTGTGAAATATCAAATAGCTCTACTTTTATTTTGTGATGAAATAAATAAAAAGGGTTACCATACTCTATGGAAATAACTACATAATAAAAAATATCTACGAGGATAGAATATAAAGTTAGGTAATATCTCTTTTTTTAATATTTTTTTAGTTATTCTTATTTAAGATTTATTGAGTAGTAAATTGAAAAAAGTATATTTTTGTTAATTCTGTAGATATTCACATTGTTACAGTAGACATTAACTATCTTTACCGGCATTTTCTTATGTAAAACTAACATCTTCATACTCTCTACTGAAACAATTATTTCTTAACATATTTTGTAAAAGAAAATCTATAACCTTTATTTACAATATAAATTCTTCTCTTCATGATTTACAAAGGTGACATGTTTAGGTTAACTGCCATAACCTATTAATTTTGTTTCTAGATATCATCGATTCAATTTCATATATATTCAATAACAATGGCTATTTGCGCGTTATTACGCCGGTCTATTATAAATGGGACAGTTTATTCTGCTGCCACGCTGCGGTTTGCTTCTACTCAACCAGAGAAAAAAGTTTATTTCGATATAACAGCAGATGGCGAGTCGTTAGGCCGCGTTGTTATGAAGCTAGATACTGATGAAGTTCCTAAAACTGCTGAAAATTTTAGAGCTTTATGTACTGGAGAAAAGGGATTTGGATATAAAGGCTCATCATTTCACAGAATTATTCCAGACTTTATGTGTCAAGGTGGTGACTTCACGAATCATAATGGTACTGGTGGAAAGTCGATTTATGGTAGAACTTTTCAAGATGAAAACTTCAAATTAAGGCACACTGGTCCAGGAATTTTATCAATGGCCAATGCTGGTCCTAACACCAATGGGTCTCAATTTTTTATTACCACTGCTGCAACACCATGGTTGGATAGAAAACATGTTGTCTTTGGTTCAGTTGTAGAAGGAATGGATGTTGTAATAAAAATGGAAAGTCTAGGTTCAAAGAGTGGAAAACCATCCAAAAAAGTTGTTATTCAAGAATGTGGTGAGTTAGATTAAACATTTTTTGTAGTTCTAGATTTAATATTTGTTATATATTATGTAGATATAGCGTGATTGTTGCATTTATTGTTCTATTTCTAAAGAGATATCACAATGGTAAATGGTAAATAAAATATTAAATTGTGTAGATATTTATCCTTTGTTTTATTTATTTTCAACCCCTGTAGTTTAATTAGTAGTAAATAAGTTAGTCTCATTAATAGATTATAATGTTTTTATCTTATTCAACACTTTCAAGCAAGAAAAAATTTAAGTAGTTTACAGCTATCCTTATGTATTTTGTATTATCTTTACCAATATTAAGGGAATGCACTAACAAAAAATAAGTTTAAATAAATGTGAATAGATGGCATTATATGTATCAATTTGCATTGCCCGCCGCTCGGCTCGCATTCAGATGACCAAAAACTAAATACTTAGGTTTTACATATTAGTATACTCTTACTTTGCAGTTTTTGTATTTTTTCTCAAAAGTGAAATATTTTCCCACGGTAAAAAGTATCCTATATGTTGACCCGGATAACCAGCTATCACCATAATAAATTTCATCAAAATGCCTCCAGTGGTTTTTCTGTAATGTGGTAACATACAGACAGACAGACAAAAATTCTAAAAACTACAGATTCCGCCTCTGTATTAATAATAATGTTTTATTTCAATAATTTTCTAAACTTTTAAAAAAATATCGAATGTACAGATTTGGCTTAGTTACAATTTTATTATAGGTACATATGTATAGATTTTTTAATAAAGTTTGTGTAAAATAAGACAAAACAACAATAAATAGGTACCAAACAGGTATGGTCATAATGAAAAATATGCACTTGAAAATGAAATTAGCATAATTTTATTATACAGATGTGAATGAAGATGAGATTTTAAAGGTGAGCACGTACCTAATGGGTTTGTGGTGCATATTTGCAGATTTCTCTTTTACTTATGAATTATTTAACATGGTTAAAACATACCAAATTTGTTTAATCAAATTCTTTGCAATATACGTATGTATAACTTTTAAATTTGAATATATTAAATAAACTAGTTCCAACAGCTTGCGGATCTTCTATTCAAGTTAATAACCTAAAGATTAGCTCAATATCCTCTATGTATAGGACGGGGCATCTATTTAAATAGTATGTCATCTGTGCTAATATTGTGGGGTCTCATCAGAAGCAAAGAAAAAATAGTATTAATATACATCAATAGATGCCGTTACAGGTATAATATTTTTATGACGATTGATACATGTGTAAATACAATTAAAAAAATATTTAACAAAAAATATATTCTGGAATGTAAAAATACACTAGGTGAAGGAGAATAATAATGATCAAAATTCTGCAATTTTGGGGTAATGAGTTTGTACTGTAGATACATAGATGGCGCTGTTTACAGTTATATATATTTAGTAAAATACAAATAAACATACCAATTTACAAAATAAAAACACCTCAACCCGTATATTAATCTTTCTATGTTCCCCTGCCCTTAAAACCCAAGAAGTTATTTATTTTTCATAATAAATGTAATCATTCTTTTAACAGGTATTCTCAATGATGCTGTCTATAACGCCATGCAAACATAGTAATAATTGGCCAAGGATGTGATGTAAAATAAAATATACTTGAAAATGTGTATGCAATTTTATTAATCTCTAAATGCAACAAATTAGTTTAAAAGTTGCTATCATCAAACCTCTCATCATTCACAATCCACATAACAACTTTTCCAAGTACAGCTAAGTCAGTATCAAGTCTTAGAATCTATTGTAAGTTGTATAAGGCATTTTTAGATATAACACTCTTCATATCAAACTATTTCTCTCTTAACAATATATGACAAAAATTTACATACAATATTACATACGCTTCCTTTGTCTTTTCTTAATATAAAAGATAAATATTTAGTTAAAAAATATTTATACTAAAATAACATTACTACAATAGTAATTGAGTTCTTTAGATACAGCAGCCTATAAATTGACATTTCAATGAGGTACAACAAAAAACTTGGCCAAATTATATATATATATATATATATATATATATATATATAATTTATATAATATATATATATATATATATATATATATATATATATATATATATATATATATATATATATATATATATATATATATAAAACACATACTTCTAAACAGCTGATAAATGATAATAGCCTTTCAATTTGTAAGGATTGTAACAATATCTGCCAATATCTGTTAATAAATCAGTGTGATAAATTTTTCATTTCTTGTTAATTAAAATAAGAAATAGTTTTTATTCAAATCACCTTAAAAATATGTAACTACTAAAAATATTCTAGGAAGTAAACAAATGAGATTTCTCTTGTAACAAACTTAACATTTGATTAACACAAAGTGAGGAAGAGTTCAATTAAAAATCAAGTTTTGAATTATCTTTATAAATATACTCTCATCACAATAGGCTTGCTCTCAGCACTTGAGATCAAATAAATACAATTCTGCCGTTTTATATTGGTACTTAAAAATTTCATACCGTTACTGTTGTTTGAGGATGGTCTATGATTGTTAATTTTTTGATAAAATAATGAAACAATATTTTTGTACTTACATTATTATTTTCTTTAACCACTAACTTTGTATATAATATGACCATTAACTTTTCTCTGATTTGGATCTATGATAGTGTAGATAGTAGAATATCTTTTAAATATGGTATCTAATGGCAATGTAATGCGGTGTGACAAAACATTAATTTTAGTCTACAAGTTACTCTTAAATTTTCTTTCACTACTTATGGTAGGGGAGCCCAAGAGGGGATTTTTGCAGTTACTCAAGCGCACTTGCACGCTGTTGAGTATCTCCACCATAATTAAATCCTCTATATAAGGGCGTGCGTCTAGGGCAGCCGATCAAAATATTTCGATAAGGTAGAAATACTTGAAACCATCAGATTAAGGTATGGTGGGCTAATTACATCCTGAAAATTGTGCAATTCAATAATCTGCCGATTTGCACAAACCAAAGAGGCAAGCATCGACTATAAAGTTTATGTTGATTTTTGCCTTTTAAAATTATTATTATTATTATATATTAAAAAAACATTCTGATCGGCTGCCCTAGACGCTCGACCTTATAGAGAGGACTTATATTATGGTGGAGGTACTCAACAGAGTGCAAGGAATCTCCTTTGGAATCCCCTCTTGGGCTCCCCTACTATTAATGTTTGATTTTATTCATATTAATACTTCTTTGAATAAGGTTTCTAATGTGCATATGAAGTTTTTTAGTTATATAGGTTGAAAATAAATTATTATTTATGGATTTAAATATGTTATTTGAAAAGTAAGGAATGCTTGAATTTTGTAAAAAAGAAAATTTGTTTCTTATAAATTCTTTTTAAGTTCTTATAAGTTCTTTCAAAATGATAATGAAAATCAATTATCAACTTTTTATTATCTTTCATTCAATGATAAATTACATAACTATTAAAATTCTAATTTTTATAAAAATATTGCTTTGCACAGCCCATATGCTAGTAGATATTTTCAATTGTGGGACTGAGGATATTTATTAAAAATTGTACATATTCAGCTATTTATGTAAAGGATATTAGTATCATATAAGGTTTATATAGAATTATATTTTGTAATGTTATATACTCTTGTTTGGTTTAATAACTTTTTCCTTTGTGTTGAATGGTTGTTTATCACAATGACAATTTTTTTGTTCTTTTATGCATAAACATTTAAGTACAGTTACTATTTCATATGTGAATAGTATCCCACATAATACTATGGCATATTGCACATTTAAATCTATGATGTTTATCTACAAATAGTTTAGGCCAAATTATAAGCGAAATATCCATTTGAACAGCGATAGCAATAGTGATGTGAGTATTTAACCTATGCATTATCATCATTTATTTGACTATGAACACAAAATAAAACTTACCATTTCAATCATTAATGTATAGCTACAATAAGAGCTGCGATCAGAAAATTTCATCTCGATTACGATAAGCGTTAATTAAACTACAATTAAGATATGGTTCCAAATCACTCGCGGACGCTTAAGCGTAATAGAAGAAATAATTTGTACAGTCATCGAAACCGGCTATCTCGCAGCCGGCTTAGAAACAAACATACGGAACACGTCGATCATAGAAATTATTTTTTCTATTCACTTCATCACACTTGTTAAATAACACTCACTCAATTTAGCTAAAGGTCCAACTCGGTCGTATCGCTCGGTTGGATCACTCCAAGCATGGCGTCATGAGATTAACTATATACAATGTGGAGGTGATGTCGGTTCAGACGCGCGGGTCGAGGGGCGAGGCGGCGAGCTGGTCCACACTGCGGCCCTTCTGTAGTTGCAGGCTGAGCTCGTGTTCCACCGTGATGTGGTGCGACGACGTGCGCTTGTGCTTGCTCTCGGGCGGCTTCATGTCCTTCGAGCTGGTGCGCCGGTGCCGCAGCACGCCGCCCTCGATCAGCCGCTTGCTCTCTTCGTCCACGCACTTGGGTAGGGGCAGTGGGAGAGCCGTCAGATCGAGGCTCTCCATGCTCTTGAGCGCGAGCTGCTTCAACTGGTCGAGGCTTAGATCGCGGGAGTGGGACCGTGAGTGTGTGTGTGAATGCGAGGAGCGTGACTCGAGCTGTATGGTCTTGGAGTCGTTGCGCAGGTGTCGCGAGGCGACGAGTACGCGCGAGTTCTTGCCGACGGCGCGCTGCGAGTCCTGCGAGTACTGCGAGTCGGTGCGCTGCAGGCGGCCGCCGCCGTCGGCGCCGGGCGCGGGCGCGGCCTCCACGGGCGTGGTGGTCGCCGAGCTCGGCCCCGACGTCAGCCCCGACCGGAAACCGCTGGCGTTGTCCGTCGACGGTAGCTCCTCGAATACTGGAAAATTATTTTCATATAATAATAAAAAATATACTATTGTTTATGGTCGGTTTTTTAAGTACTGTGCTCGTTGTACAAACGTGAACAATTTATTTTTTATGAAGAAATTATAATTAGCTATCTTAACGCCAATAGTGTTTTTTTGTGCAAATGTAACACAAAAAAGTCGTATGTGTTTTGATTATTAATATACAAATTTCTAATACTTTTATTATTTTTATCTTTATTAATTATTTATCTTTATTAATTATTTAAATAAAGTTTTAAATCAATAGGTATTACACAAATATCAAAGATAATGAACTGTTCAACCATAGAAATACTCCCACTCATTTATTATTATATCGACAGAGACAGGAAGGAATATATTGTAAAGTTAATTTAAAATGTGAATTTGTTTTTATTTATATTGAATTTAACATGTCACCTATGATTTCCATTGTCTATAACGTACATTTATCGAGGCTGATAATGGAACCCGCAATGTCCTTGTGCGGATCGAGAGGAGGCGAAGTTTCAAGATGTCGTCGTCGACGTACGAGCCACCAGTCCGCTAAGAATATACCGAGGGCCACGATCTTTATACCGCCGCAGAGACCGACATATCTAGAACAACATTAAAACAAATTATTAAAGAGTGTGTGTATGAATGTGTACACGCGCAAGAAGTAAAACTTCTATAGGTTATCGGTACTCTTTATGTAACAAACGGATGTACATTTTTTTTCGTAACGCATTCACCAGCTTACCCCCCCCCCCCCCATGTCAAGCGTGCGTAAAGTTTTACTTCAAAAACCGAAAAATACTTTCTTAGATCTACGCGAATATTTGACATTTTAAATAAAACTATCATTTCGGATGACTTCGCGGAATAATCCGAAAAGATTGTTTTATTTGAAATAAAAAAAAAATCTATTAATAATACCCATATGACATTTAATACTATGCTATGTGAATGTTGCAAGCTGACATTTCCTACATTGTATTTAAAACCTTGGATTAAGATATAAAAGTGAACGTGATTGAAGTGTGTGTTTATTTATATAATTATTTTCTTCGTATGTATGTCAATGAACTCCTGAACCGATTTTGATGATTTTTTCGTGTTTGTCTCATATTATTTGTTTTATTGTCGAAATAATTTTATCACTCTGAAATATGCATCGTAAACTGCACAATATGTAGGTATAATAATATTAATACCAAAACAAGTTTCCATACTTATATTCACTATACAGAAATGTCTAACAAGTATACTTTCAAAGCGGCACAGTTATTGAGATGCTGTGACAACTCTAAATTTTAACCAACTTTAAAAACTGAGGAAGTTCTTAATATAGATGTATCTATACATGTAATAAAATTGTAACTAAGCCGAATCTGTACATTAAATATTTTTTGGAAAATCTTATTGAAATAGACATTATTATCGATACAGAGTCCGAATCTATAGTTTTTAGAATTTTTGTCTGTCTGTCTTTTACCGCATCACGGGAAAACCACTGGAGGGATTTTGATGAAATTTGATATGATGGTAGTTGGTTATCCGGGTCAACATATAGGATAGACTTTTTACCGCGGGAAAATGTCTTATTTCTGAGAAAAAATACCAAAACTGCAATGTAAGAGTATACTAACATGTAAAACCTAAGAATTTGGTTTTTGGTCATTTGAACGCGGGCGGAGCCGCGGGCAATGCTAGTATACTATATATTTATATGTCATATTTACTATCTTCTTTATAAACTACTTTTAATAATTGTTTTTGATACACTTACAGATGGGTAGAATAAATTAGGTATTTAATCTTTATATATAATGCGGACTCCAAAACGGCTTGAGCGGATTTTGATGAAATTTTCAGTCAATCTTCAGATTAGCCCAGCGGGTAAGCATAGTTTGATAGCGATAGGAAGTTTGAACGCGGGCGAAGCCGCGGGTACTGCTAGTTTAATAATAAAATATTAATTTCGAAGTAAATAATATCTACAGTAGGGTGTGCTAAAAAAATTTTTTTTTTAGTTACCATGAAAATATCGTCCAAAATGACGAAAAAAAATTCTGGTAAAAAAAAATACCAGATTTTTTTTTCGTCATCTTGGACGATATTTTCATAATAACTAAAAAAAAAACAATTTTTTTGGCACACTAAACTAACAGTTAAAACGTAACGTACCTGTATCTGAACTGCTCGATGTCGTAGAGCAGACAGCGGCCCCCCTTCTCCCCGCTGCAGGACTGCTTCCACAGTATGCAGGTGGAGTCTATGAGGTTGCCGAACACGATGGGCGCGGGGATGTACCCGAACAGTCGGAATATAACGAATTGCATTCCCAATGCGAATGAACGCTCTTCTTCACTCACGGATCTAAAATTTTTAACACGAGTATTATGATAAGTACCAAACTATCACATAAATATAAAAATGCTGAAGAGTTAATTTCAGTTTTAAATGTTTAAGTTTTAAAAGTTTCGATATTAATTTCTGTTAATTATATTTTTTTCGAAAAATGCAAAAAAAAAAGATTTATAAATGTTTTGAATTTTTCGAAAAAAAAATGATTTAATTAATAATTATTATTTTTTCACCCTCTGAACTGGGCACTAATTACAAACTAAACAGGTATACATAGATAGACTACGCGAGCAGAAACGCGGGATAAGCGTGTCTACTACTAGTTACTTAAAACACAGACAAAATGTTAGGGTTTCAAAAATTAAAACTATTTTTTTAATAACATCTTTATATAATTGCGTCGTATCAAGTTTCGCGTGAATTCTACTTAAAAGCTCCTATGATACACAAACAACAATGTAATGTCAAAATAACAGCGTTTTACTAAACGTACATGAAATTATATATGGTACTTATTTAAATATATTCAAAATGATAGTATCCACTAACCGAAGCACAATCATAAGCAGCGGCATCTGTGTGACGGCAACCACAAAGGTCATGAAGAACAGCAGCACTAGGAACGGGAAGATGGTGGTGCAGGGCGGGTTGCAGGCGCCGGCCGTGGCCACCGGCACCACCGTCACCTCGCTGTACTCGCGCGCCGCGCCCGCCGTCAGCGCCGACGCCGACGCGCCGCTCACCACGCCCACGCCCACGCCCACGCCCACGCCCACGCCCACGCCCACGCCCATGTCGCGACTGTTCTCGTGTACACCTGTTGAATTACAATTTTATAAAATAAATAAAAATAGCCTTAATTTCCTCTGCCCTTTCTATATACATACATACAAGTTTAAAGTATAATTAAACTACATTTTTGACTAATTTGTTCTTAATAGGTATGTATCTTTTTTTACTAAGATTTCTATTTATCAGCTACCGGGTCAGGTTGCCTTGCGACATAGGCCTCCTCAAATTCCTTCCACGTGTGCCTATCTAGCGCTGTTTATTGATTGCAATTTTAGTCACTGTTAAATATGTATGTATTCTTTTTTGGGGTTCCAAACGTCTGTTTGGAATTACATACCACCTTGTTTGGTTCGAATCAACCGGACGCAAATAGTTGATAAATATCATCGTAAATTGTCTAGTCTATAAAATGTGTTTATTTCTTAAGTTTTAAAACGACCAAAAAGGTCACATATAAAAAAATCAACGTCATTGCAAGCAAAGCTGTGGGAGAGTTCTTGTTAACTTAAGCGTACATAAACAAAAACACACAGTTAAAGAAACTGATACGAGAAAAGGAAACGACTTCTCGCAAATGGAGTGTCATTACCGCCCACCTCTGATATTATTATCTCTCATTTCTCAAACAAAGACATTAATTGGCACATAGATCACGTGTTACTGTTAACAATAATATTATTACCGCTTATGGAAAAAAACAACCTATTTTATCTACTTTCACCAATTCATTTGTTATTATTGGTTTCCTACAGCGCGGCATGGAATATTTTGTTTGATAAGTATTTCAGTTAATTAAGTTCATTATATAAAAAAAAAAACCATGATTAGATGTGTACTTAGAACATTTGTTGTATTTGATGTTTGAAATATTCTAAAATTAAAATCCATAGATAAAATTTTCAACTAAATGCTCTGTATCTACCAAAAGATTTTTTAGATAAAATATCTCGTTAGTTAGTCTAGCTTTGCAATATTTCAACCGACTGTTTATATTACATATTCAATTTTTAAATAGTTTATTTCTTTAAATGATTTGAGATGTCAAAAACCTTTCTCTTTCCCATGAACATTTTTGCTTTAAACTCTTATCGAAACGCCGGGAAATAAAATTGAAGTTAAACAACACAATATGTTAGTACACGTCTGGAAGCGAACAGCAAATGTAGTATAAAACAGCGACACTCACAGGCACAATTAGTGAAGTTGGATCTCGAAGAGAAGGCGGCGCAGCCGGCGTGGCACGGCGAGAAGTACGTGAGGCCGTTGTTGCCGCACACCGGCTCCATGTCCGTCTCCGTGCACAGGCAGTTGAAGTTGCACGCCGCCGTCAGGTTCACTTTGAACGGCTCGGGGTTGCTGTAATTGTTCAAACGTTTTATTTTCCACTACATATTATATATATTCTTTATTGCACTATTTATTATTATTATTTGTTGGGTGTGGTGCCGAGGTCGGCCCTAGCTACGTCGACCAGTTTTGGTCCATTGTAGCTCTTATTGCACTAAAAAAAAGCAATAAAAATACATAGAAAATGTCATGGACGAAGATGGACTTACGAGTATCTCTATAAGAGATCTCTTCCAGTCGACCCATATTTTACTAGGTTGGTGATAGTCCTGAACTTAATCGAAGGAAAACTTAATAATGTAAATGAGTTTGTATAGATATTTTTACGGTCCCACAAAAAGTTAAAAAAATTAAAATTATTTTATGTGCTAGTACACAAAGAATAATTTTAATTTATTCCAGTAGTGCATTCCCATGGGATACAATTTTTTTAACAACACTGTAGTTCTGAATTATTTATATACGAGATTGCTTATGACAACTCAAAAGAAGATCTGAAGGCACAAAATGACTATATGTCTCGCAGCTAGTTAGATATCATTAAATATCATAAATTAAAAAGACAAAAGACAAGAATCTACGCCAAGGTAAATCCACCTAAATCACTAAAAAATACCACATAATCACCTATTATTAGTATACGGAATAGTAGTCCCAGCCATTTTGATGTTATCACATCCGAGGAAGAACAGTAGTGCGTAGCACGAGAGGCAGATGGTGTTGGAGATCAGAACGAACTGTACCGCACCCTTCGGCCGGAGCTCCAGGCGCTTGAGCAGACACCCGCCCATGAAGATACCGATACAAGCGCCGGGTATCGCGACCGAACCTGTTTGCAATAATAATAGTATATTTAACTGTCTCGGTGGTCCAGTGGCTAGCATGTACCACCACTAATCCGGTTCCGAGTTCGTGTAACGGGTCGGGCCAAGTTTAGATAGTCTTTCTGTTAAGAAAATCTCAGTAATAGCCCGGAGTTGAGAAGCGTGTCTATTCCTCGGAGATCACGTAAAGGCGTCAGTCGGAATAGAGCAATAGAGCGCACTTGTGTCTATTCGTACATTTGTTTTTCTCATCTCCTGCACAGTTGGCTGGTCTCAATGAGATCGACAGCCGTGGCCGAAATCTTTCAGGAGGATATCATATCGAAACTTCCTTATACCCGACTGTAATATGTGACTGATTTGACTTATCAAAACCAATTAAACGAGCCCCAAACTAAAAGGTTTAGTTATTAATTAAACAGTTCCTCTATTCTCCTATATGGAGCTTTTACTAATTACAAGGTAGAAGCCATTAAAGAGCCCCACGATCTAATATCTTGGCTATATCATTATTGTAAATTGTCATCTGTATTTCACATATTAACTAGGTTTCAAGTCAATAGGATGATTAGAAGTCCGTTAAAAACGCATTCCATGATTTCATTACATAGCTAGTTACAAGTGAAGTTAGCTATTGAAGTCAATAGTGCGTTAAATCTATACTAATATTATAAAGAGGTAAAGATTGTGAGTTTGTGACGTGGAATGGGGGTAAACTCTGGATCTACTGAACCGACTTAAATAAAATTTGGTAAGAAGATAGTTTGAGACCCTGGGAAGGATATAGGATACTTTTTATTCCGGAAATTATATCTTAAGAGGGTGAAAATGGGGATGAAAGTTTGTATGGGGAATCAAGCTAGGGGCGAACGTGAGCGTAACGAGGGTGAATCGCTAGTAGTTTATATTTTAGATTATAGGAATAAAATAAAGCGTTTTATATTATTTAGTCTAACATTAGAAACAAGTATTATGTATTCATAATAATAATAATATGCCACATTATACATTGTTATTTCCTATACAAACGTTGCTTATATTATCTGCTTTGGACATTTTACATACATACAAACATCTAAATAAGTTAAATATTTATAACAATCAATCATGAATATTTGTGGTTTGTTTCAGCTTTGTGATTAAGATGAGAGCCATTTAAATACATATATAATAACTAGCATTGCCCGCGGCTCCGCCCGCGTTCAAATGACCAAAAACCAAATTCTTAGGTTTTACATATTAGTATACTCTTACATTGCAGTTTTTGTATTTTTTCTCAGAAATGAGATATTTTCCCGCGGTAAAAAGCATCCTATATGTTGACCCGGATAACCAGCTATCATCATACCAAATTTCATCAAAATCTGTCCAGTGGTTTTCTCGTGATGCGGTAACAGACAGACAGACAAAAATTCTAAAAACTATAGATTCGGACTCTGTATCGATAATAATGTCCATTTCAATTAGATTTTCCAAAAAAATATTTAATGTACAGATTCGGCTTAGTTACAATTTTATTATATGTATAGAAAAGAATTGATCAAGGCCCGGACACGCATTATTATTTACTAAATACAGTACATATTTGCTTACTTAATGGACAATATACACTTATACCTCTCTTAGTATTGAATAATAGGGCGAAGGCTAATTTTCATGTGGCCTTGTATTGATTTTTTGGTAAGACGAGGTCATCAACTATTCTTTCGCGTGTGATCGATGCTTTATCGAGCTTGTTTTGGTGTCAGGTGAGGCGTTTAAAATTGTTTCGCATATAGCCTAGTCTGCCTAGACCAGTTACCATGTGACCTAATATTTTAAGGATTTTGTTTAAGAAATCTTATTACTAAATACAAGAGTGTTTTTGGTTTCCACTTCTTTCTCGTAACGTCAACAAATGGATTGACTTAATTTTTTGCATTTAGAGAGGTATTGTTGTTTCGCTGGAGAATGATGAAGGCTACTTTTTATTCTAGCACATTGAGTGATTTCTGCAGCTTATTGCTTTCTCGCAAAGAATCACCATGAGGGACACCTGAGCGAAGCAAATCTTATCACAAATAAGTTAAACATTACATAAAGAATCCTCCGATTAAAATTTCACAACGTTTACAAACTTACCAGTGAAGACGCTGGCTTGACTCTTTCCAAGACTGAATTGTGTTTCAAGATATTTTGGTAAGAAAACCACAAAGCCAGACACTATCATGAGCTCCATACACGCGCCCAGGCAAGTTACCACGTACACTGGGTTCTTGAGGAGACGCCACATTGAGACAGGAATATCTGGAAATGACCAATATTTTAATATGCTTTAGAATACGCACAAAAAAGGATAATTATCACAACAAGAAAAACTTCTTTCTTATATCAAACAAAATATACCTTTGATATCCTTTCCGTATCCGGTGTCTTTGATATCAGATTGTGGTTTCGCAGGCGTTTTAGAAGTGGAGGTCCCCGCCGCAGCGGCAGCTTTTTCAACAAGCCTTATTTTCTCTTTTTCACGCACCAATACTTTGGGGAATGAGAAAAATGGAATAGCGACCAAAATGAGAAGAAGGCCACAAAGTAAAAATCCACCCCACCACATGCCAACCCATTTATGGTCCCCAGGATCTAGAAAGAAATAGAAGTTTATCACATCATTTTAGTTTGAATTACAAAAAGGATCCTATAATTCAAGTAATATTATAAATTACCTATAGATATTATAGCACCAGAAAAGGAGTCCATATGAAATCTTAGTAGATATGCACCGAGTAAGAAACCAAGAACTGGACCAAATGCAGCCATGCTGTACATACATCCTGTGAAGATGAATATTAATAAAATAAAAAATAAAATATACTTTTTCATCTGATCTACATTTATGTATGTATGTATGTATGTATGTATGTATGTGTGCCTGTATGTATGTATGTATGTAAATATGTATGTATGTACTTATTTATGTATTTAGGATATTATGCAATTGTGTGTAGTAAGTACATCGCCTATCATTTCATATAATTTTGTCCTACGCCCTAAGGTTGCCTGGAAGAGATCGCTTATAGCGATAAGACCGCTTCCTGTGCATCACCTATTGTTTATATCTTCTTTTTGGATATTTCTTTGTGGTGTACAATAAAGTATCTATCTGTCTATACACATTGTGTAGAGAGATTAAGCAAGACTGAAAAACATATACCTAATAAAATTGTTCTTACTTATTTCGGATTCTATTGTCTACCTTAAAAGCTAAAATGATTTCTTATGATGAAATTATATTATCTGTATAAAGTACGAAAACTATACCAAATGTCATTTAGATTGGATCAACGATTAAGGTTTTCAAACGTAATAAACAAACAGAAATGTTAACTTTTATAATTATATTCAAGGATAAAACAAAAAATATGACGTAACTGAAGTACAAAATGAGATCTAACATAAAACTCTTTTCTAAAAACCTCGATGATAGCGAATAAAAAGGCTGCATGCAGTAATAGAAACTCGTCTACCGATTGCGGACCAAAAGTAGGTCACTCTAGTTTTGCGGTCCGCAAACGGTACGGATTTCGCGGTTAATACCTATGGCTTGAAACTCGATAAAAATGGTAGGTGGCCTCACATTGCGGTATTTTTTTTACGTTTGAAAATTAATCATTTCATTAGTGTGGAAAATGTTCAACTACAGTTAGATGTGAACAATGGACCAATGTTTTGTAATAAACTGAATTTAACTGTACTAAAGATATTACAAATGACAACTAAAAGCAAATACTCTACACTTCTGGAATATATCGTAAAGTACATTCTATGAAAATGAGGAAGATACTACAATGTCTACAAAGTATACTGGTAGTGGACGTACAACCTGTGGAGATCAGCAGACTAAAGAAACCTTATTACACAACCTTACTTTTAAATTAGATTATTATTAATAGTTCTGTTAATTAAATTTGCTGTATTTTATCAATAGTGCGATTGGAGTAAATATTCCATTTTGGTAATAATTGGTTTGTTATGATATGTAACAAAATAACCTTTTTTTTCAACTAAACAAGTCTATGTTGTTAACGGAGTTAATTAAATCTATACATATAATAAAATTGTAACTAAGCCGAATCTGTACATTAAATATTTTTTTGGAAAATCTAATTGAAATAGACATTATTATCGATACAGAGTCCGAATCTATAGTTTTTAGAATTTTTGTCTGTCTGTCTGTTACCGCATCACGAGAAAACCACTGGACAGATTTTGATGAAATTTGGTATGATGATAGCTGGTTATCCGGGTCAACATGTAGGATACATTTTACCGCGGGAAAATATCTCATTTCTGAGAAAAAATACAAAAACTGCATTGTAAGAGTATACTAATATGTAAAACCTAAGAATTTGGTTTTCGGTCATTTAAACGCGGGCGGAGCCGCGGGCAATGCTAGTTTGTTATAAATTGACACTGAAAAAACACATTTCTAATATTGAATGTCAACACACAAGTCATATAATATACTCGTAGTAGGTAACAGTTTCGTTAGTTTTACCTATTAATTAAAAATAGCATACCACTCCCAGTCCCAAGGGCATATTGCCACTGGCTTCGGCGAAAATGTCTCTATCTAACACGGAAGCTTTATTTTGATTAAATTGTTTGGCTTTTTGTATGAGTGGCAGAAACGGGTAGGCCAAGGGCGCTTTATCACGGTAGGGGCTAAACTCTCGAGGTTAAGCAAATCGAGTGACGTGCCAACTGTTCAGAATTCACCTTTTGTGATCATGCAATGATAGCTCATAATTTCACAATGGCCAAAGTAAATAACATTTTCAAGCGGATCGATATGTACAATAAATTATTTAAAGTAAAGCAGTGAATCGCTTTTTTTGTCTTCTAAGTTTATTCATGACGAAGGGACCTTCCTTTAAAGCTATAAACATACTACGTTGCCAACAAATTAAAATTACAAATGGGGGAAGTTTGAATGCAAAATAAGAAATTGACATGATGTTATGGCTACTAGATCCTATAATATGAATACATTGTATAGAGTGAAGTCTAGGTAGGTTCGTTGAACTGTGTCGTGTCTACACAGTTTGGTTTATGAGTGTGGTTACGAGCAACACGCCGTTCGGTCCTTTCAATAAAGATGTAATAGCAGAAAGGACGTGTGGCGCTTACACAAACAATCTCGCCATATACAGCATACTTCAACTTTCATATTAGGACATAACAATTTTGACCTTTTATATACAAGTGCATAAATGAAAAACTCTTAATTTAGCCCTAAATTGTTCATAAGTCAATTCAAAATATTAATGCACTTCCATAATAATATTACAAATTTGAAAGTGTGTTTGTTTTTTGTCCTTCCTTTACAGTGTGTGTGTAGAGTGACATTTTGTGTGGAGATAGTTGGAGGGCAGAAGAAGACAGTGAAATTAAGGCACTTTTTACCACGGGAGATTATCTCAGTCCTACGGGAAAACACGTTACCTATAATGCGGATTGTATTAAAACAACAACTCATCATACTTATGTTAATATGAATATATATATATAATATACTTGCAGAATTCGGTAATACATTGTTTTTATAATAACTATATTGGATGTTTTTATGAAACATTCGCGTCAGTAGGCGACATGCTAGAACCCTCCTCGCCCCCGTCTGCCACTGCTCCCGCTGTCGTTCGTCGAGTTTACGATATTATTACGTATCGCGATTTATTATAATTTTGTGATATCTTCTCTTCTTCATAAAGAGATCAGTTTTGTAAAATTTAGTCTAAATTAAGTGCATAAGTTATCTAACATATCTCTTTAGATAAGGATTAACACCATGTCAGTAAAAATACCTTCGCAAATAAGCATTATTTTAGACCCAATTTGAAAACCATAAAAATGGTTATTGCGAGTCCACCTTAAAAGATAGACATATTATGCTGTTCCGGATTTTTGTAGTAATTTTTGTTTCTCAATTTATTAGAACATTTCGTGGTTCTGCCTGCAATTATAGTTTACGCGGCGCACGCCAGTAAAGATCCTATTCGTATACCTTTTTCCGAAATCTTCAACAACCTTCATCATATTTCAGCCAATTTATACAAAACCATAATGAATTATAGACAAAAACCTTCCTCATACATCACTCCGTCCAACGATGAAAACCTTATGAAAATCTGTTCGGTAGTTTTTGAGTTTATCGCGTTCTGACAGACAGACTTTTCGGTAGGAAGAACCCGAGCGAAGCGAGAGTGAGTCGCTAGTATATGTATATTGTATAATATCAAAAAAAAAATATTGAAGATACGTTTTTATATAAACACTTTTTAGTAATAATATTGTTTAATAGTACCTTACAGGTCGGGATCACTAGTCCCCCCCCCCCCCCCCCCCCCCCCCCCCCCCCCCCCCCCCCCCCCCCCCCCCCCCCGGTGACGCTGTAAAGGCCCCTAGGGCTAACAGCATACTAATCCATTTGATTACAGGTTACAGTACCTTTCTTACCATAAAGTAGCTCAGACTAGATCCCGTTTGTCTGTACACGGAACATAGACAATATGTCATTGTAAAATATTGTTGAAGAATAGATATTTCAAAATATATAAGGATATTACATATCTATTATGATTCTATGTCATAGTTATTAATTTTGTCATTTCAATACAATTTTTAAAATTGCTATACTGCAACGATTGTAGAATGACATTTGTCTAAGCCTCATTGTTAAAATTATTAACAAGTTGCATTTCAAAATTTATGTTTGAATGTTACATTTGGTATTCAAAACTTTAGAGGTCTTTCATATTTAGCTTTCCACTCACTCTTCCATTGTATATCGAGTAGGTATTTATTATACTTAAAAAAAGGTCAGATCAAAGTCTGAGGATCCCCCAGTAAAAGTGTACGAAGATAATGATTACAATGGAAGAAGCGAAAGAAGTATAAAAAGATCTGTTAGTTAGTGTATTTTTATACCTGCTACATTATTGTATGTATGTATGTATGTATGTCTGTATGTATGTATGTATGTATGTATGCATGTATGTATGTATATATCTGTTTGTATATGTATGTATTCATTGTATCTCTCTTTAAGATTGTTTGCACCCCTTCCTCCTCTCTTCTTTCTCTCAACCCTAAGGTTGTCTAGAATAGATCGCTCTCTAGCGATAAGGCCGCTTATTGTAATATTTCTCTTTAATCTGTTTCAACTATATAATGTAAAATAATGCAATAAGGAACATTTTCATTTGCATTTTTCATTTTCATTATTAATTAAATATAAAATTTTGTACTGTTAAGGTCAACAAGAATTAGTCTGATAACCATAACTTTACGTTCAATGTTGTTATGTAGACCAGCGGTTTCCAAATTTTTTCTACCACGGAACTCTAATTGATCATATATTTTTAACGTGTTCCATTAATAATAACTGATAACCGATTGTGTTGTAGTTAGGATACTTTCTTGTTTGACGTGAAAAAAAAATATATAAATGAAAAATACTTTTTTCATATACGTATATTTAGGCACTAAATTTAGGCTTAATGTCTGACAACGTTTTATTTAACTCTCGGACGGAACTCGGAACCCTAGGGTTCCGCGGAACACAATTTGGGAACCGCTGATGTAGACGATGCTATATATTTTATGCACAAATGAGTTTAGCTTTATGCGAGCTCAGTGCGGGGCGGGGACTAAGATATGTTCTGTCTGCTGTAAACAGCTTTCTGCCGCAACATCTTATTAAAACATTGTGCCGTCTTACTGATGTGTGTTATAATTAGCCTAATGTAATAACGAATAAGCGTCTTTTGTTTCATATTATCTATTTATAGTTAATGTTTCATTAGTTTTCTGAGCATATTTTTTTTAGTTAGCGACCTGTTTCTTCTGGAAACTTGCAGTACCTATTTAGATTAGATTAAAAATATTTCTATAAGTAGAAATTACGCTCTGCACATTATATTTGGCACGCGCTTTATTTTTTTTTTGACGAAACTGTACATTATCATACTGATTTCATAAATTTGAAAGTTTGTGAGTTTGTTTGTTACTTTCTCATGTTGCTGTGACGATTCAAAAGATTTGAGTGAAGTTCAGAGTAGAGATAGCCATATACATTTTCAATATAGATACTATGTAAAGGGTGCTGCTGGTAAAAACTAAAAACTAGTCTATAACATACTATAGATAATACAATTTATAACAAACTTACCAATATACATACTAGACGACTCAGGTCGGACATGATCGTCGACGTACGTGGTGCCGAGCGTGAGCAGCGGGGAGCCCCCGCACCCGAGCAGCAGTTGCGCCACCACGAACACCATCACAGGCATGAAGGTGCTGGGCGAGCTCTTTTGTGGAAATTGAGTATATTAGTTTTGCTATATACTATATTACTGTTATAGATTTTAACTTATTATTAACTACTAAGTCTATTACCTAGTAGATAGTTAGGCTGCAGATCCGGAGGTTTCGGGTTTGAGTCTCGATTTAGCTCAAGTTAAGAAGAGTGGGGTTTTCTGTTTAAAAATTCCCAGTAACAGCCCGGACTTGGGAAGTTGGTTGGGTTTCACCCCCGTGCCACGCAAAATAGGTACGTAAAGCCACCCTTCTTGTGCCTCATCTCATTGATTGTGTTGATTTATCGTCCCACCGGAGTATGAGATTGACAAGAACAGAGAGTGTACTTGTGCACTTATGCACTATAATATCTCTTACGCAATTGACTAGTCTGAGTGAGATTGGCCACTGTGGTCGAAATCGGCCAGCAGGACTTTTTTAACATATCGACGGCGAAGTGCCAATACCTCCTAACATTTTTCGAAAAATTCAATTTTTTCTCGTTTTAAATATAAAGGCGCTATGTTTTATTCAAATATATTAAAATAACGTAATTATTACAGCATAAGTCATTATTACCCTCAATGAATAAATATATTTACTGATTTTCAACTTGTCAAGAAATTAAATGTTTTTTTTTTTACTTAGGAGTTATTGGCACTTCGCCATCGATATTATTCTAATAGTGTGATAAGTATTATAATATTAACTATAACTAAAGTATAGAGCTACTGTAAATGCATTCAATGTGTGGTCAAGTACAACTGTTTGGTTAGTACATCCGTTTTAAAACCGTTGTAATGTATGTTATCTATACATATAATAAAATTGTAACTAAACCGAATCTGTACATTAAATATTTTTTTGGAAAATCTTATTGAAATAGACATCATTATTTATTATCGATATAGAGGCCGAATCTATAGTTTTTAGAATTTTTGTCTATCTGTCTGTCTGTTACCACATTACGGAAAATATATCATTTTTAAGAAAAAATACAAAAACTGCAATGTAAGTATATACTAATATGTAAAACCTAAGAATTTGGTTTTTGGACATCTGAACGCGGGCGGAGCCGCGGGCAGTGCTAGTGTTATATAAAGTAATTAAGAGCATAATGTGAGTAAATGTTCATTTAAAATACACATGTGTTTACAATTTTTTAACAAAACTAATTTTACGTTTATAGTAAAAACTATTTTAAACCGTCATTATTTATTACAAAACTACAAAAGACAACTAGATGACACGTCTTAAGTTAAAAACACAACGTAATCCACTTAGAAAGGAAAATAAACATAAATCAATAGCATACTTTAATACAATTATCCGGCCTGAGGTTGCTAGGTGGCAAGCCCTGGGAGAGTCTGCCGAGGCCGCCCAAGTCTTGTTCCAGAGCACCCGGCAGCCGGCAAATATTTTCATCAGACTTATTATTCGCTAACATTTCGCTATTAGCCTCCGCTATAAAATGCGGCACGACAAACACCAACGACCCGATGCCCATTATGACGGCACCTAAAAAGTTTCATTACATAAACATCCTATAATTAAAAACTACCAAACTATATTTCGGCGAATCGAGATATAATATCCAACGAATCATGTTAGTTAAAAGTATAAAAATAAATTACATTAATTTAATATTAAAAAATCTTGTATACATGTAGGTATATGGTTTTATTTAATGTATGTGGGAAACGGCTTTAACGATTTGCATCAAATTTTGTACATAGTTAAGGTTTTGTTATTTAAGTTTACATAGTGTCTTTTCTGAAAAAATTAAACACAATTTTTATCTTTTCCGAAAAAAAAAGCGCCGAGCAAAGCATGGTCGCCCGGGTACTAATGAATAATATAACATACATATAAGAATATATTATATATATATATATTATATATATACGAAAAATCTTACCAACTGCTATCCATACGGGAATGTGTCTCCTACTTCCGAGATATGAGACAAATATTACAGTTATAACGTTGCCGATCTCGTAGCTGCTCGCTATAAGGCCCGATAGGCTCGAGGGTATTTCGAAACGTTTTTCGATTGTTGTGATCACAGAATTTATGTAACCTGAGCTTAAGGCTTGCTGAAGCGTCACTAGGAACGAAAGGAAAAATACAAACACCTGTAAACAAAACAAATGGTTCAGATTAAATTGATATTTTATAAAATTGAAAATAAAGCTCCATTATTAATAAATGACATTTGGCTTACTTTAATACTAGAAAATTTCTGGATAAAAAGCGGTCTCCAAGAGAGGATGCCGCAGTCTCTTGCGTCATGAGGAATGTCTAATATTTCTGGGAACAACTGATGCGGTTTTTCTTTCTCTCTCTCTCGCTCTCGATCTCTGTAAAAAGCATATTGTTGTTAAATTAAATTTTAGTACCCTAAATCTCTAGATCTTTTGTGAGATATTTTAATTTTTTAAAGTTAAAATCATTTAAAAATGCTCGCAACAGAAAAGCTCACTACAGCAAGTAACCTCACTACAGTAAGGGGTAATTTTTGTAAAGATATGAGTAGTTAGATCTAAGTGTAAAAACTACTTTTTTATCGGATGCATAATGATGTTAGTTTGTCGCAAATAACTATTTAGTGACGCTAAGCGGATTACTAGCTGTCCATATTAGATTTCTAATTATTCCATTATCATCAGCCTTTGAAAAGATTAGCGACTTATTCTCGCTTCGCCTGGGTGAGGTGTGGTGGTGGTGGTGGAAGTGGACCCAGGCGTCTTTTTATTGCCACACATTTTACTACATACTTTATTTCTGTTAGTAGTTAGTTATAACTGTTTAGGCAGCGAACGCCGATAAAACAACTCAACGGCCAATCTTTTCCGAATTCAATTAAAATTATTATGTTTTCTGACTATTTAAACTTCTTCTTCTTCTTCTCGTGTCGATGGCAAGTTTTAAATCGAGTCAGCCCAAAACTCAGCCACGATCTTTGCTTTATCAGTGGCGTCCATAAGCTCCTGTAAGTTGCAGGTAACAGGGCAAGCAGGGCATGCCAGTAAGTGCCTCATCGTTTGTGGAACCGTACCACATCTGCACTCCAGGCCGCCCTCTGAGAATCCCCACCTGGACAAGTTTTCCTTGCTTCGGCCGACCTGAGTCCGGAGTCTGTTGAGAGACTTCCAGGTCTGCCAAGGCAGACTATGTCCCGACGCGAGATTTTCAGACGGCGGAACGAATGGGATTGGCAAAGGACCATAACTGTCCCGCCACGTCCTGCATCTTGCCTGTGGTTGTTCGTCTCCAAGTGGTAAGACACACTTCATGAAACTTTTACGGCTTTTTAGCCTTTGTGGCACCAGGATATTGTCGTGCATGGGGTGTCGCGTGTCTTTTTCCATTTTAGTCCTTTCGCTGGAGCTCGCCACTGCTCTACGGACTTTTGGAGGCGCAATTCCTGCCAGTGGGTACAGCATTGGTGTCGGAGTCGGTTTCAGGCAGCCAGTAATAATACGACACGTTTCGTTTAGTGCTGTATCCACTAGTTTTGCGTGGGAAGAGCGGCACCACACGGGGCATGCATATTCACCAGCAGCAAAGGAAACGGCCAACCCAGTAGTACGCAAAACATCAGGCGAGGCACCCCACTTAGAAGTGACTAGGCGACGCAGGATTTGATTTCGGCTATGGACTTTCTGCTTGATGTTCTCGCAGTGCTTACGAAAGGTAAGTGACCTGTCCAGAGTGATGCCGAGGTATTTGGGGAAGTTACTGTGTTCAATAGACACCTCACCCCAAACAATGCTTAGTTTTCGCCCTGCCTCTCTATTGCGAAGGTGAAATGCGCAGGATTGAGTTTTGCTCGGATTTGGTTTCAGCGAGTTTGCGGAGTAATACTGGTCTAAGTTAGTGAGAGCATTTGATAGATTCGCCTCGACCTCCTCGAAAGTGGTGGCCTGGGAGGTGAGTGCAAGATCATCTGCATAGAGGAAGCGGGACGTGTTTGGACTAGATGGTTGGTCGTTGGTGTATATATTAAAAAGAAGTGGAGCCAGGACGCTACCTTGCGGTAGTCCGTTCTTTTGTGATCTCCAACGACTTTTCTCTGAGAGGAGATGGACTTGGAAACGCCGGTTTTTAAACTAATTAACCGCCGGTTTTTAACTATTTAAACTAACCTATGTAAACACATTTTTATTGGAATAAAAGATAATGTGCTATTAGCAAAAAATTTTTTAGAATCGATTCAGAAATTTCAGAGATTAAACCTTACGTCCAAACTTACAAACTATCACTTAATAAATAATAACATTATATTAGTGTTGGAATAAGCTAAATATATAATACCTGTCGCAAATACAAGCAGATGCGTTTCTGCTGTGGCACTTGGTAGTCTCCCGCGGCGGGTGCGGCGCGCTCGGGCCCGCCGCGTCGCCCTCCGCGCACCCTGACTCCGCGTACAATCCCGTCATCGCGTACATCGACTCTTGTCTCCTGGGTCAGAATGAATTATCCATGAAACGTTCCGATATTCCATTATAGGTGTGACTCATCAAATGTCATTTTAACTTTCATAATTTAGTTTCACTTTTTCGTTTGATGTAGTTGTTGTTATTTTTGGTGTTTAATGTATTATTATTTATAGTATTATTTATATATTAATAAAACTATACCTTTCCATAAGTAAATTGACCTGCTCAGCTGTTACCTCCGACATATTTTTACCGAAATGCAGTACAAACAAGAACAGAAAAAGACAATATCTAAACAGCAATAATATTATGTTAACAACGCAGCGAAGTTTTCTAACGGCCGCACTGACGTCATTATAAAGTTAAACCTTTCGCGATTTCACTTTTTTTTTAATATGTACATACAATGCAAATCGTGTGCGGCCTTAAGTTATTTTTACATTTATAGTTAGGGCACGTTAGCTCTATGGACGGAGATTATAAGATGACTAAACTTACAAGCCTGGTTTCATATCGCGTTGTTTATAGTGGGTTCTAAGATTACGTACAAATTTGGGACAATGTCGCAAATAGAACAATGTCAGATATTATGGTGACAACATTATCAATAAAGATCTTACAATGGCAATAAACTAATAGTCATCTTAAATGTCCGTACATGTGTGAATCTATCAAATATTTAAAAAAAAAGTATACAAAAGATGAAGACAGCATATGACATAGATTTATTAAAACTATTCTTTTAATTATTATAGCATTAAATTTGACTTAACTCGGTGTTTAAGTTTTATGTGATACATACATATTTACAAGCGTTTTGATTTTTTTTATAATTTTCATCTTGACAAGGAGCAATTTTCTAAGTAGTGTTTATTGACCTCATCTATGTGACGCACTCAAATATTTTATTCAATGTAAAAGTATACTGCGCAGTACTACTTACGTTATAATTATAAATTCGACACGATAGAAACATTATGATAAAGAAACACGAGCGATAATGTTATTTTAAAGTAGAAAAAACCGTTCTGTACTTTCAAAGGGGTATTAAGGTTATGAATAACAAAAATATATTGAGCGTAGTAGTACTTACTACTAGCATCGGATTCCATCAGAAACAAACAAAAACTACTTTAATGTCGAAATCAATAGATAGTGTATGTTGTATGGGTTTGTCGTTTGCAGTTTGCTATTGGTGTCTGTGAATTAAGATATATATATATATATATATTATATATATATATATATATCAAAAACCTAAATTTTGATTTTAAAAAATACTGTAAGTGAAGGAAACATAAGTCATTTGGTATTGAATTGTACTTTGTATACATAGATGTCGTTGTTTACATTTTAAGAGTTCTTTATCATGGTTAAAAATTGTTAGTCACTGAAATTTGTTGGTTTGGTTTTATTAAATACAAAACTAATTTATAATTTTTGGATACGCAATATATCATTTATTTAAGAAAACAAAAAAAATGTCCAAGAATAGTCCAGATTTAAGACTGTCCAAATTCTTTGTATGGATTTTTTTATTAGTTATTAGGCATCTATGTACATGTACCTAATAGTATTGTGTCATCAGCGCTAGTAATATATATTTGTATACATAGTTATTTGAGCAGAAACGTGCTGTCGCGTAGATAGTAGCAAGTAGCAACGCACAATTTACGACGTAAACAATGACGCAAGGGAAAGAAACTGAAACGTAATTTTCAGATTGCGATACTGGCGTTAATCGATTAGTATCTGCTGTTGTTTCAGTTTAATTTTTACAATAAATAATAACATTAAACTGCTATACAACGTTTATAATTTATATCTTCAATACTGCTTTCAGTAATAATAGATAATTTTAGATATAAAATAGAAAATCATGTTATACAAGCGTAAAATATTGTAATAATAAAGGTCGAACGTTTATACAGGTGAGAAGACAAGGTCGTTACATGGTTTAATCCATTAGAAAATTGCTATGAGAGAAAGCGTTGTATTTTGCGAAAGTTAAAAATACCTAATATATTGCAAATATGTAAAAAAAAAACCGTTTATCACGCATTAAAGTAAACAATCTGAAGTATTGGTAATTTTTAATATTAAAAAATCAACAACATGAGTTTCACGAGGAATGATAATGAATAAGGATGTACTGAACAGAATACTGCTTAAAATGACAAATGAACAAAAAATAGGTTTAAAACAAAGCAATATAATATATATATATATACGACACGTTTGGCTCAGTTTGTAGTGGCCCTACTTTCTGTGCCGGCGGTCGCGGGTTCGAGTCCCGCTGGGGGCATTCATTTGTGTGATGACAAAGGTTTGTACTCCAGTCATGGGTGTTTATATTTATAATATGTATGTATTTAAAGTTATATATGTGTAGTGTATCAACTATCTGGTATCCATAACACAAGCCTCGTAGCTTACCATGGAACTAGATGGTGCTGTGTGTTAATGTCCCAACGTAAAAATATATATATATATATATATATATATATATATATATATATATATATATATATATATATATATATATATATATATATATATATAATAATGCTTTAAGTGTCCTACAGCGGCGTAATTTAAAAGGGTATCAGGTAGCAAAATCTTCTACCTGTAGGTATAATATAATTAATTCAGACTTTACCTGTGCCCTTTCCTGTGTTGCGGTGCGGCATTCGCGCCGCCTGCGCTCTGTTGTTTCTCGCCCTCTGTCATATTTGTGGAGTACTCGCAGTCTCACCGCACGCCCATACCACTCTGCGCGACTCGTATCCACCTGAACAAATAAAAAAAATATGGTAATGAACTTTATCATTTTCATAAACCTACCACAGTAACATTCGAGTAAACTTAACTTACAAATAAAACAATAACAATGACATTTTTAAAGTTTATTTGCTTATTTTAGTTTTAGGTTTTATTATTATTAATGTATGTATGTTCGTAGCAGATTCATTTCTAAGACAATAGACTAAAACAATCTATATAAAGTCTTTTAAACGTCGCGTCATATAATTTATTTATCACTGTTTTCACACGTCATACTGTAACACTAATTATTTGATGACAAATACATCCATAATTAGATGTATATTATACTAGCATTGCCCGCGGCTCCGCTCGCGTTCAGATGGCTAAAAACCAAATTCTTAGGTTTTACATATTAGTATACTCTTACATTACAGTTTTTATATTTTTTCTCAAAAATGAGATATTTTTCCGCGGTAAAAAGTATCCTATATGTTGACCCGAATAACCAGCTATCACCCTACCAAATTTCATCAAAATCCCTCCAGTGGTTTTTCTCTGATGCGGTAACATACAGACAGACAGACAGACAGACATACAAAATTCTATAAACTATAGATTCGGCCTCTGTATCGATAATAATATTTATTTCAATAAGATTTTCGAAAAAATATTTAATGTTCAGATTCGGTTTAGTTACAATTTTATTATATGTATAGAAGTATATGGATTATGGGTAGTAGTGGTAGTATATTATGTAAGCACTCTAAGAAGGAAAATAATTCATAAATCAAGAATTTTATTATTTTCCGTCTTTGTAATGATTATTTTGAGTGATATATTAGTAAATATTACTCAATTGTTTGCTCTTGAACGAGTTCCTGGGGGTAAAAGGCTATAAATGAAAAAGAGAAACAAGCATCACGCCCCGCATGTCCCATAAGCGGTCCCCACTGGTGATCTATATATAAGAAAATATGTTTGGCACATGGACGTTTGCTAAATATAGAAAAACTGAATAATAACAATTAAATGTTTTTATTGGTCTACTTGAGGATAAAATAAGAGTTTTAAATATTTTATCTATACATATAATAAAATTGTAACTAAGCCGAATCTGTACATTAAATATTTTTTGGAAAATCTTATTGAAATAGACATTATTATTTATTATCGATATAGAGGCTGAATCTATAGTTCATACATATATGTATAAAGATATATGCATAATGGTAATAGGTATATAATATGTATGCAGAAAAACCACTGAAGGGACCGAATTCCGATCTAAAAATATATAACCAGAGGTAATCTATACAGATAAATAAAAATGAAGTGTCTGTTTTTCAATGTCAAAATAACAGCGTTTTACTAAATGCTTATGAAATTATACATATACGGTACTTATAACTTTATAAGAAAAGCACAATTTTTTAATTTTTTGTCTGTCTGTTTGTTCCGGATAATCTCTGAAATGGCTCGACTGATTTTGACGGGACTTTCACTGGAAGATAGCTGATGTTATCGGGAGTAGCATAGGCTACTTTTATTTTAGAAAAAGAATTATGGTTAGATATCTAATGTAATGACCTAATTATATACCTATCTTTATTGGTTATTTGTTTATTTTAAAATCCACTTAAATACTTCAACCTACTTTTATTATTAATGAGAACACAAAAATGAAGTACCCGATGATAGAGAACTGAAAAGCCATTTTAAGTCTAAATAAGTCACCTTTAGAGCGTGTCTCACGATTATAGTCAATAAGGTCAAGACGTCTGCAACCCGGTTTGAGCAATAATATTAAAGAACAGCTAAGAACGAGAGTACATAGAGTTTTTTCAAAATAAGTAATTAGAGCATCGTTACATCTCACGTTATGTGAATAGCGGCATTACGAAGATATACAATGAGGTATTCTCACGGTTACGGTATGTTGTACTCATAATTTAAATTTTAAATGTAGAATACCTTCACTTGTGTAGTTCCCACAAGATGTGACGATGTCATTGATGAATAAGACAAACAATCATTTTAATCGATCTGTATAAAATTTTTCAGAATACGTATCAGACGGAATATATAATATACATTCATATATTGAGTACTAGCGGCTCACCCTAGCTTCGCTCGGATTCGCCTCTAGGAAAACAAGGCTAAACCTATCCCACGGGAACCATTTTTCCGGGATATAAAGCCTATGTGTTATTCCAGACTGTAATCTATCTCTGTGCCAAATTTCATCCAGATCCATTCAGCCGTTCTGGCGTGAAAGAGTAACAAACATCCATACATATACACAAACTTTCACATTTATAATATTATTATTATTATATTAATAGGTATATTCTTAAATGTATTCTTTTACTGTCAGTATATTTTAAAGTTTACCACATCTGTATATTATCTTAGTTGTAAAAAAAAATATTAAAGGGTGCGTGTATGGATGTGTACACGCGCAACAAGTAAAACTTCTGTAGGTTATCGTTACTATTTATGAAATTCAATTTGTTTTAAATAATTAGGGTAGGTGAGATACTAAAAATAACGCATATTAAGCATATCACAATCATATATTTATAGGGAAAGAATATAATATTATATATCATTTGTCAGACAATAACAACGGTTACCATGGCAACAAACGTACGTACATTTTTTCGTAACGCACTACATTTTTTCGTTAAAAAATCCCCCCAAGTCAAGTGTGCGTAATGAAGTTTTACTTCAAAAACTAAAGAGTCCTCTGAATCATGAATGAGACCGCTCGAGTCGCAAAATTTAAGAAGAAAATAAAGCATTTGTACCTTTGATCTATCTGTAATACTGGTAATTACCTGCTTGTAACTCTTGTATCGTCATTCACATTTTTCTCACCTACCGACCAAGTGCTTAATGTGTCGTGAGATCTAGAAAATATAGTACAGATGGTAACGGGATATAACAATGTTTTGTAGACATTTTATACAGTTCAAGTGTCAATTATGACTTCAAGTTTGAATAGCTTTGTTTGAATTGAACATAATATGATAACATTGTAATTTTTGATACACTTTTACATTAGAAATAAATATTACTTACATGATACCATTTTATAATATATCTAACTAGCGACTCACCCTCGCTTCGATCGGGTTTGTCCCTGCTTACGTTTTATCGTTTAGTATAGATTTCTCAGAGATGAGATATTTTTCCGCAGTAAAAAGTATCGTATTTGATGACCCGAACAACCAGCTATCATCATACCAAATTTCATCAAAATCTCTCCAGTGGTTTTTCCGTGATGCGGTAAGAGACAGACAGACAGTCAGACAGACAGACAGACAAAAATTCTAAAAACTATATATGCAATAAAATTTTCCAAAAAATATTTAATGTACAGATTCGGCTTAGTTACAATTTTATTAGATATAATTATTGTGTAATGAATTTAATATGGCAATAAATAGTTTACTCAATGAAAGCTTCATTAGTAATATTTATTTTTAATACTTATTAGTAATTAGTTCGACATTCAGCCAAATAGAAGTCCATATTTGACAAATGCCTTGTACCTGCATTGTTACGTAATAGCTTTGCAGCGTAGAGAGGATGCCAAAATCCGAAACATACAAAAATAGTGGACTGAATGGACGCGCAGATGTTAACGAAATCGTAATTATAGGTAAAACATCGCCAAAGTTTTTTTTAATTTACGTATGTAATTATGTAATCATTATCTTTATATAACTATATTATACATATATACATACCTTCTAGTGATCGCCTCGTGGTTGAAAATCAAACATAATTCATTAAGCTTGATCGACATTGAGATTTTTTTTTAAATTATATAGGTAAATAATAAATATTAAATAGCCTATAAAATCCAAAAGAATTTTGAAACAAATTACAAACAATATAAATGTATTCTCAATTTGACCACAGACTATAACAATAAACAAAAGAGTTTATATGCGTTTGTGTCAAATACATGGTAGTGTGTGTAATGTTTTTTTATTAATTTAATGTATTTTTTATGCATAATTTAAAAAAAATATTAGCATTCTGCACTCGTTCTCTATATAAACTATAAGTGTGGGAAATTTCATACTCCTCCGTCCGTGCAATTTTCGTAAAAAGGGTACGAAGTTTTTGAAACAGAAGCCGAATGTATAGTTTATTGAATTTATGTCTGTCTGTCTGGGAATGCATCACGAGAAAACCACTAGACAGATTTTGATAAAATTCGGTATGATGATAGGTCGTTATCCAACATATAGGATACTTTTTACTGCAGGAAAATATGACTGTTACATACGTAATGTGTACAGAATATGGGGTATTTTTTAAAAAAAGTTGTAGAAATTTTTGTCTGTATATATATCTGTGTTTGTGTTGGTTTTTTTGGTTTCAAACTTCAGGATGCCTTTTACAACATGAAAATCTGACATTCCCACAACATTGGAAAACACAATAACGGATTCGACGCAAAAATTTCAATGATTTATTAAACAAAAACTAGTAGTAAAATAATTTGAAACAAAGGAAAATTCTCGACTCTAGAATTTAATCGATGCCATTAATACATTAAAATCAGTGCCTGTAAAGTGACAGAGATGAGAGATTAACAATTAAATTCAACTGATATAATGAAAGAAAATTGTATGATTTTCATTTGATCCAACTTTTATCTATTAAGAAAATTACTTTAGGGTAGTCTTATGTGAAAGTGGGTGTGCGTTCAAGGTTATTATTGTCGCTATATTATTACGTGCGACGGTCGATACAATAGGTCGAACCTTGGGAGTCTTGGGAGGTTTTGATTCGACGTAAAACTAATTTTACTATTAGGTACATAATAGTATCATGTTATTTTTTTTTTGTAAATCGATAAGAATTCCAGACAAGAACCTTGGTTATTAAATATATTTTTTACAATTCTTAGGTTTTATATATTAGTATACAGTACATTGTAGTTTTTGTATTTTTTCTCAGAAATGAGACATTTTCCCGCGGTAAAAAGTATCCTATATATTGTTGACACGGATAACCAGCTATCACCATATCAAATTTCAACAAAATCCCCCCAGTGGTTTTTTAGTGATTTGGTAACAGACAGACAGACAAAAATTCTAAAAACTCGGCCTCTGTATCGATAACAATGTCTATTTTGATAAGATTTTAAAAAAATATTTAATGTACAGATTCGGCTTAGTAAGAATTTTATTACATGTATAGATTAGCATTACTATAAAAATATTATTTAAGTTTATACTTAAGATCGTATTACAAAAAATTAAGAACTGGGTAAGTACTTAAAAAATGCAAATACTTTGAATAACCTCTTCAAACCATATACGTTGCTTAAGGGCATGCAGCTGTTTCTAATTAAGTACTAACTAAAAATAATAATAAGTAGGTAATAATAATCTTTACTAATATTATAAAGTGGCAGAGTTTGTTTGTTTGACCGCGCTAATCTCAGTAACTTCTAATCCGATTTGAAAAATTCTTTTTGCATTATATAGTCCAATGTTTGTAGAAGACTAAAGGGCTATATATCATCATGTTACTTGATGATTTATAGCCTTTTAGTCTGTAGTAGTAGTAGTAGTAGTAGCAGTTCTCTAGTTTTAGTAGTAGACAATAGTAAATGTCATCAAATCGAAAAGACTTCCAAAAATTATTACTAAAACGCGGGTTTTGCTAGTAAATTATATTTTATAAAATTAAAAGCCGTAACATAAATGTACTTACACACATTATAAAGAACTCTCTTATAAATATGATATAGTAAACAATGTAAATAGTTAGTGAAATTTCATCCTAGTTATAATTAACTCGATCATAGTTACAGTGTGTATGTAGACCATACAGCATACTAAGGGATTTTGGAATCCATTCTTCAAATATTAAATAGAATCATCCTTTTGTATTAAATTGAATATTATGTAACATACTAGCATTGCCCGCGGCTCCGCCCGCGTTCAAATGACCAAAAACCAAATTCTTAGGTTTTACATATTAGTATACTTTTACGTTGCAGTTTTTGTATTTATTCTCAGAAATGAGATATTTTTCCGCGATAAAAAGTATCCTATGTATATGTTGACCCGGATAACCAGCTATCACCATACCAAATTTCATCAAAATGCCTGCAGTGGTTTTTCTGTGATGAGATAACAGATAGACAGAGAGACAAAAATTCTAAAAACTATAGATTCGGCCTCTGTATCGATAATAATGCTTATTTCAATAAGATTTTCCAAAAAATATTTAATGTACAGATTCGGCTTAGTTACAATTTCATTATATGTATAGATAAGTTTCAATTTACATATGCACCTATTACATTACAAAGTTTGCTTTTTGCTACATTTATAACTTCTTTTAAATGTCAGCATCTAAAGGCTTTTAAACTTGTACCATTTGGTTACGTGTACATTGGTACAGGTCCTGTTCGGTGCAGACGGATCCACGAAACTCATCGACAGACCGGTTTCGAGAGCAAAGTGACTCATCTGAATACGGTACCTTGTTTAGTACCTACTGTGCTTAATTTGCTTAGTGGGCATTTTTCGACATCTTTACTCATATTATGAATTCGAAAGTGCTGGTTTTCCCTTCTTTATAAAGCGATCTGATGATCAACATTTTTGAATAGATCTAGTTTATAGACTTGAGAATAACAGCTAAATATTTCTTATCCCGGTACATAAAGTCGTTATTGTAAGGTGTTAACTCCGTTCAAAAAAGAAGCTTACAGTCTTAAAACTTATAAATTACCTAGTTACAATAACATACTGTGGAATCTGTTATCAAATTGACGACATGTTTGGCTTAGTTTGTAGTGATTCTACTTGCTGTGCCAGCGGTTGCGGGTTCGATTCCCGCTGGGGGCATTTGTTTGTGTCATAGATATAATAATGATTATATCTATGGTTTGTGTTGTGGCACGAATGTTTGTATCCAGTCATGGGTGTTTATATTTATAATATGTATGCATTTTAAAGTTACATATGTGTAGTGTACCTATCAACTATGTGGTATCCATAACACATGCCTCGTAGCTTACCATGGAACTAGATGGTGCTGCGTTTTAATGTCCCAACATATAACATAATATATAAATAAAAATAGCGACCTTTTGAAAAATAAATCAATTAGGTAATTTTAAACACGCATTGCGTCAGTATCGTGAGAGTTCTAACAAGAATTGTTGTGATTATATTTAAATGAAACAAGTCCATTAATCTTCGACGGTATAGAATTCTGTATTTTCAGTTATTCATTAGCGTTTGTCCGTCATTTTGTTCAAATGAAGGTCAAACAATTATAATTTCACAATGAATACAAAAGGATTACAAATGATACAAGAATTTAATGATTTTTAAACCGAAATTGCAATATTTAGTAAGTAAATATAATATATAAAAGTAAAAATACATGAATAATAATAATCAAATTCGTCACTAAATGTAGCTGGGGCGTGACATCAGACTAACAAAACAGAAAACTAGCGAACTTTATTTTAGCTGCGGATGTTCTGAATACAGGTTAAATATTAAAAATTTCAAGTGATTATAAATTAGACATTTTAATACTGAGAAGATTTTTTTACATTTGTAATAACTAACTATATACAAATAATATTACTATATATAAATAATTATAACAACAACATTATTAAAATCTGCACAGCGTCATTCTTTGTACAGTAACAATGAATTAATTTATATCTTATTACGTTATCTCCGTTATGATTGTATAATTTTAAAACAAAGATTACTCCTGTGTATCACGCAGCCTCAACGTGTTGCTATGCAAAGAAGTTTAAGTTGATTTCTGTATTTGCACCTTGTACTGGAGTAACTATTGAGGTCAATAAACTGAAGACCTCGCAGACTTTCTTTTGATTTTTATAGGTACATATAAATTAAAATACTTATAAATTATTCCTTTTATTTTATAAAAATAAATTTACCAGATTGGTATAAATATATACTAGTGGAATAAAAATATATTTTGTAAAACTTATATTTGACTTTTGACTCTACTTAATAGAATCCTAAAAAAAACTTTTTAACAAAAAAATAAAAACCGACTTCAAACAAAAGCACTAAAAAGTAAAAAATAACTGATTGGTAGTTTTCATTTACTATACATACCTAATCAAATATTTTCGAAGTCGGTGTGCTTTGGCTAAGTAATTAAAGCCTACCTATTAAATACATACCTAATCAAATATTTTCGAAATCGGTGCCAGGCCATATAAAGCAAAGCACACCGACTTCGAATATATTTGATTAGGTATGTATAGTAAATGAAAACTACCAATCAGTTATTTTTTACTTTTTAGTGCTTTTGTTTGAAGTCGGTTTTTAATTTTTTGTTAAAAAGTTTTTATTTTTCCCTTTTTAGTGTAGACAGTAGTAGCAAAGTAAGAATTCTAACGTATTAGGCTTGTCAAATCAAACAAAACAAGACCAAACTCAAAGTATCTACTATTAGCCGTTGAAGAGTTCCACCTATCCACCTTCTGGCCTTACCATCAGATCAGGTCAACAATACTGAACCACTGTACTATCAACGGAAATAGAAACACTTGCAAAGTTTCAAGTCAATATGACAATTAGAAGTAGGTTAAATTCATCATTAGCTATTTTTCCACCCTTAGAGGTGGTATTTTTCTTTGAAATTTAAATGGGACCAATCTGGAAGTATACACTTTCAAACAACACAAAATTTGTCCAAATCGGTTAATAAATGACGGAGTTCTGAGGTAACAAACATAAAAAAAAAACATACAATCGAATTGAGAACCTCCTCCTTTTTGAAGTCGGTTGAAAATATGTTTTTAATAGCATAAAACTCAAGAACGGCCTAACACCTGTTAATGAACTTTCTCTATTGTTCAGGCAATCGTCTAAACGAAAAATATAGTCTAGTTCCATTTCAATAGTTTAAGTATATTCAAAGATACAATAAGATGAGCTCCCTGTACCACGCGCTTTCATATTAAGCGAGGGTCATGTTTACTGGCTGTGGTCTAGATAGAAATAAAACATACGGTGGAATCCTGGCCGTTTGCGAAGGCCATAAATAAGAAGCATATCTGCTCTGAGCAAATATGAAAAAAAAATCCATAACTATCTGAAGCTAAATCTAAAAAAAAAAAATATTAGATCTTCAGGAGCAAATAAAACGCTGCCTTGTGTTTATGTTTTTACTGGGTCTCTAATGTAATATTGGATAAATAAATATCTTTATAAATTTAAGTATAATTCTTAATAAATGTTGCCTTTTATATTTATTTATATACTAGCGACTCACCCTCGCTTCGCTCGGGTTCGTGCCTAGGTTAATTCCCTATACAAACTTTCATCCTCATTTTCACCCCCTTAAAGGATAATTTCCGGGATAAAAAGTATCCTATGTCCTTCCCAGGGTCTTAAACTATCTTCTTACCAAAAATCTAAATCGGTTCAATACATCCAAAGATTACCCCCTACAACGTCACAAACTTGACCTCTTTATAATATTAGTATAGATGTATAGTATAGCTATAGTATTTATATATGTAGTTATACCTAGTATTTTTACCCGACTGCGCAACGCAAAGGAGGGTAATGTGAACTTGTTTTCATCTTTTTAGTTAGCTTTTATGCAGTCGGTTTTTTTTATTTTTATAATATATTTATTTATATTATTGGTTAGTTATACATTTTTTTATATTTATTATGTATTTTATATACACATATAGTTGTATGATACGTATCATTATATTTATAAATACATATATACATTTTCTAAGTTCTTTATTTAATATTCGCATCCCATCTATCTTAGTACTATTTCCTACACCTAAGGTTGCCTGGAAGAAATCGTTTTTTTAACGATAAGGCCACTTGTTTTAGATTTTCCTATTTTTGTATCTTTTCTTCTTCCCTTTTGGGTGTAATAAAGCGTTTATTATTATTATTGTATGTTTGTACAGCGTTATCTGGTCAGAAGCCAGTATAATCTTTTGCAACTGGGACAAATATATTGTGGTCGCTACAATAAACGTTTCCTCATTTATAATCAAATCTGCGAACTGCGATACAGAAGGCAGTGTCAATTGGGCAATTGATAACAATGAAATGTCCACTGGGTCATAATTATTGTTTTAAAAGTTTTTATAATATTAGTATGAATATTAAATTTACCTTCAAGTCTTCAAGTGTTTTATCCAGACATATCGGTATCTGAAACAAAATAGAAATTTGTAAAAATACGCGTAAATAGAAAAGTATTCATTACAAGTTCTCATTTCTATATAATATATCATCACATCACACATTAATTATTATTTAATATTTATGCTTAAAATTATTATAGTTCTATGTTTTTGTGTAGTTTTTTTTTTAAATCTATGTCTTGTAAATAAAATCTAGGAAGTCGGTTATAACCTATATTATTTTGATTATACAATATTTTGATAACAATGAGATTATGCTGATCTGATTTTGGTTTAATAATGGCCTCCCGACCGACTCCGGCCACGGGGGCCAATCTCATTGAGACTAGCCAACTGCGCAGGAGATATTATAGTGCAAAAAAAAAAATGCGCGCCAACATAAGCGCACTCTCATACTCCGGTGGGGCGACTATAATAGTGACTATTCGACATGACCAGTGAGAGTTAAGGCTTAGGACCGATGGCTTTATGTGCTCTCCGACGCACGGGGGTGAAACACCGCACACTTCCCGACTACGGGCTGTTACTGTGAATTTCTTGACAGAAATACTCAATAACTCAATTTGGCCTGAACTCGAACCCAAGACCTCCGGATCTACGGCGGTACATGCTAGCTTCTAGTCTACTGAGGCAGTTAAAGTTTAATATTGGATTAAGGAGTACATAGTGGGTCCCTTTTAATTATCTAAGCATAGCCCTCAAACTTTACCTAGCAAAGTTGTTTATTTATTCGCTGTTTTAAACATGCACACTTGTTCAAAATTCAATTCAATTCTTTGTTTTGTAACCTAAAAGCTAATTTCGTCAATAGTGATACGTGAGAATGTGTTAAGTATGATATTTGATATTTTGTCGCGGAAATAGCAATGTTAAAGCAAATTGTTCTATCATTTTGTGCTTCTACAATGATATCTTGTATCACGAGTACATACATCATGTTATTCATGTAGCCTATAGCTATAATATGACAACCTTAGAGAGCCTCTTGTATTATCATTATACATATTTGTATAATATTTTAACTTGTGTTTTTATGTTTTAAAATGTTTGGCTAAAATTAAACTATTTAAAATATTTTCAATATACAATTTTTATGTTTGATATTTAATCCATAGGTACTAATGCTATAAAGAGGCAGAGTTTGTTTGTTTATTTGTTTGAGCGCGCTAATCTTAGGAAATGTCTATATCTATTCCACACTAACCGTTAAAACGTATGGAGGTACCTTAGGGACGAACCCGAGCGAAGCGAGATAGAGCCGCTAGCAATGTGAGCTGGTATACAATTTGGCTTTTGAATTTAAATAATATATGATATTGAATATTCTTTGTATAATATGTTACCTCAGGCCGATTGCATAATTCGGCGTTATGCAAACGGCAGCCTGTATACATATTATGCTCGCTGGGTTGTAAAATGCCAAAAAGAAGACATATTGTGAAGTGCCCCTTCATTTTTTACATTCTATAAATTTATGGTGACGATGATTGAATGATCGCAGAGTTTATAATGTCGCGTTATATTGGATGGATAAGAGTAGTGACGATTATATTATACTAGCATTGCCCGCGGCTCCGCCCGCGTTCAGATGACCAAAAACTAAATTCTTAGGTTTTACATATTATTATACTCTTACATTGCAGATTTTATATTTTTTCTCAGAAATGAGATATTTTCCCGCGGTAAACAGTATCCTATATGTTGACCCGGATAACCAGCTGTCATCAAAATAAATTTAATCAAAATCTGTCTAGTGGTTTTCTCGTGATGCAGTAACAGACAGACATACAAAAATTCTAAAAACTATAGATTCGAATTCTGTATCGGTATTAATGTCTATTTCTATTAGATTTTCCACAAAATATTTAATGTACAGATTCGACTTAGTTACAATTTTATTATATGTATAGATTATCTGTTGCCGATTTTGAATAGAAGTATATTCAAATATAGCAGAGTAGACAAGGGTTTTATATTGTACTAGCAACTCAATCTTGCTCCGCTCGCGTTCGTCCATAGTTACGTTTTAACTTTTAGTATAGATAATGGATTTCTCAGAGATGAGATATTTTCCCGCAGTCAAAAGTATCCGATATGATATCATCATCATACCAAATTTCTTCAAAATCTGTCAAGTAGTTTTCTCGTGATGCGTTACCAGACTCACATTGTCAGGCGATTCGGCCGATTTTACACCAAACTAACATGAACTGAGAGAGACTAAGGGGCAGAATAAAAGGTCCTCTAAAACACAAGGATATCATATCTATAACATTAGGGGTGGGTACTGCGTTTTTTTTGTAAACATACCCAGTAAGACTTTCTTTCGCATGATCGATGATAATCTCATTAGATTATCTAACTGTAGATGGTACAGAATTATTAAACCAACAAAATGGCTGGAAAGAGGTTTAACAAATTATAACTGCACTAAAAACAGCAGTACTATTTATTGATTAGATTTACCTCGTAACTGTTTTGAGAACTAACACTAACAGGTACTAATTATTTTATCGCCTGTGGATACTTTGAGCTATTCTTGTATAAACAGTATTTAACTATTCAGTGTAACCTTAGTAAAGCATTGGAGTGAATTAAAATTTATCTATTTTTAACACCTCCAGGTAAATTTCTAAGAAATTAATTAAATTTCTAAGAAATCTATTGTTAACTGTAACGCCGGCGTGTCCGCGGTCGTGGAGGGATTAATATAGCGCCAATAATTCAATTAATTTAAATGACGTTTCGGAGTTTATCTGTCATTTCAAACAATTGAATTGACAAAACTATGTATTATTTATTTATTTATTTAATAGGATTACCAACTGACTATGCATAAGATGCGTGAAGATTATTTCATTAATACAGTTTGCTAAGTATTCATGTATACGATTACTAAAATTTAATAAATGGTAAATATTTTTTTAATTATTAATTATTATATAATTTTGCTTGATTTCAAAATAATATATTACTGTAGCAACAAAACAATAAAGTTATATGACTAAGTATATATATATACAAATATTATATCTGCTACTTTTACTTTTGATCTGTATATTGCATATAAATGCCTTTTAAATATTTTTATTACTAATTAACACGTTTTAACTATTTACAGTTTAATAATGCATATTAATGTTCTGAATGCAACATAATAATATAGCTATAACTAGCGACTCACCCTCGCTTCGCTCGAGTTCGTCCCTAGCTTGATTCTCCATACAAACTTTCATCACCATTTTCACCCTTAAGGGATGATTTCCGGGATAAAAAGTATCATATGTCCTTCCTAGGGTCTCAAACTAATTTCTTATCAAATTTCACCTAAATCTATTTAGTAGATCTAGAGATTATCCCCTACAACGTCACAAACTTTACTTCTTTAAAATATTAATATAGAGTATAACTTTAAATTACGTATTGAACCTCATAACTCCTGTAAGCATCTAATGTTACTATGACTCATAATTCGACCACAACTTTCTCGCTTTAGATATTTCCTATGATTTCATCATTTTGTCTTTTAATAAAATATGTGGAATGTTTTATATTCATTCGTATAATTTTTATAATTACGAGTACATTATTTACATTCTTTATCTTATCATACTGGTATATGGACTTTTTATATGCCCCGCATGACAAAACCACGAATTTACCAAGCAACTGAGGGACATTTATTTTTGACCTACTTGGAAAAGGAAGTATTCAATTCGACTGTATTATTTTGTATGTATGTTACATGTAACGTGATATACGTATGTATGAACAAATTGTAAACAGATTTTCGTAATTTATATCTACACTCGCGTGCAACTGAATCGACTCAAGCCGTATATTGGTATATAAGTTTGATTTTTCGGAAAGTGGCTTATCCGATTTTTGTAAAAGTTTTTTTATTCGAAAGACATATGTTTTTTTTCATAAATATAGCAATTTTCAAATAAACAAGAACAATTTTTTTTAAATAAATACGGTCAAACATGAGCGTTACAGAAATTACTCGTTGCGGTACCCACGAGTTGCGAGACTAAATCATGTATTAAAGCTCACGTGACCCATATTTCTTATCAGTCACTCGTCAGGCGTTGACAGGTACACGTCTCCTTAAGCTCCCAGTATTTTAATCGCGATCCAATGGACACTACCTCAGAAGCAGCGGCCCAAGTTGTAGCTTTGTTGCAAGCGGGCCATAATCAACGGCAAGTTGCTCGTGAACTTAACATGAGCCAATCAGCTGTTTCACGAGTATACAGAAGGTTTCAAGAGACTGGTGGCTTCGTTCTGAGACCACAAACCAATAGACACCGGAGCACATCTGAGACTGACGACCGCGTCATTGTCTCAACTTCGTTGAGAAATCGTCATCTCACGGGCGTTGATGTCCAACAGGAGCTCAGAAGGGTTCGAGGAGTGGCTGTCAGTCAGTGGACAATTAGAAGACACCTGAAGAAAGCCATTTTAACTCCTACACGGCCAGCCAGAGGTCCGAAACTGAGCGCAGCTTACCGTCAAGCCCGACTTCAATTTGCTCGTGAACACCTCAATTTGACTATTGAGCAATGGAGCTCCTCCTGTTCACTGACGAGAGCAGAATGTGTCTCCATGGCAACGACAGAAGAGACCGAGTATACAGGCCTCCAGGGGAACGGTTCTCGCAATGCTGTTTCGCTGAAACAGTATCATATGGCGGTGGTTCTGTCATGATGTGGGCTGGAATATCATATGAAGGGAAGACCGAGCTTGTTTTCGTGCCTGGTGGTGGTCGGAGTGGTGGTCTCACAGCTCAATAGTAAGTGGAAAACATTCTCCTCGATTATGTTGTACCTTATGCAGGGTACATAGAAGAAGATTTTCTATTGATGCATGATAATGCTCGGTGCCATACAGCAAGTGTTACTCGCCAGTTTGTTCAAGAGGTGCAAATTGAGACGATGTTGTGGCCAGCCCTCACTCAGTCCTGATCTGAATTGCATTGAGCATTTATGGGACGAGCTCAAACGGAGGGAGCGAGCTAGAGATACGGCTCCATCAAGCGTCGTCGAACTCAAAACTGCGCTAGAGGAAGAATGGAATACGATACCTCAAGATTTTATCAAAAAATTGATAAAATCAATGAAAAATCGCATGCAAGCCGTTATAAAAGCTAGGGGAGGCAATACAAAGTATTGAAAATTTTAATTTTCTTTACTTTTATCAAAAATAATTTTTTTATTCATTACTAGCATTGCCCGCGGCTCCGCCCGCGTTCAGATGACCAAAAACTAAATTCTTAGGTGTTACATATTAGTATACTCTTACATTGCAGTTTTTGTATTTTTCCTCAGAAATAAGATATTTTCCCGCGGTAAAAAGTATCCTAGGATCGCGCGCTACATCGCCCGGTTTATATAGCTTGAGCAGGCGGTCGAGCGATGCGGGGCAGAGGGGATGGACTCGCCGTAGGCATCTCAATGCTCGCCAAGCATTAAAAATGTTTCGCTACTAATTACTTCTAACAACGATATCTCAAAAACTATTCATCTGATTGATTTAGTGTAAAGAGCAATTTTAATCTGCATTAAATGACTAAGCTAACTAAAATATTCATTTGGATAAGGATTAATACCGAACTAAAGAAAATAACTTTGAAAATAACGTAATGTTTTTAATTAAAAATGTTAACATAAAAGTGGTTATTGTAAGTCAACCGTAAGAGATAGAGATATGCTATCGCGGACTTTTTTGTAGCATTTTTATAGATTTTGAATTCTCTAGTACATTACTTAACTGTATCTTTGCTAGTTTACGCGGCGTTCGCGTGGAAAGTTCCCATTTGGCGAGATTTTTTGCGACCTCTTCAACATTTGTCGCCGTATTTCAGCTAATTTACATAAAAGCATAATAAATTATATACCTAAACCTTCCTCAAGAATTACTCTTTCTATTGTTGAAAACCGTATAAAAATCCGTTCAGTAGTTTTCGAGTTTATCGCGTTCAGACAGACAGGAGGACAGACAGGAGGACAGAAAGACGCGGCCGGGGGACTTATTTTTATAATAAGTATAGATGTTGTCGTTTTCGTTTTTCTTCATTTTTTATGCATTTCTGTCAAATTAAATTTTATCAATAAATACTCAACCGATTTTTCTCATTAGGATAGCATTTTTTAGGAGAAAAGATTAGGCTTTCAAACAAAGAAAAAAAAACAAGAACATCGGATAAGCCATTTTCCTAAAAATCGAACTTTTATACCAATATACGGCTTGAGTCGATTCAGTTGCACGCAAATGTATATATATAAATAAAAACATTTCCTTTTCTAAGGGTAGAATAATTACTTTCAAATTATTTTGAAGTTGATGTACTTTTTTATTACATTAATAACAAGCCTAATTTATTTACAATATTATCGAACATCGCAACATGGGGTACTGCAATCATAGCAAGAAGCCAAGACAAGCTGTCGAGGTGAGCGACCGTCTGCAGGTCATCGCCGCGTATCCATCGACACCCGCACTGATTCATCTTGCACTTGCACCATTAACCTAAGGTTTATGTAATCCTTTTGACGAAACATTTACTGCTTATTACAAGTTCATCTATGCCATTAAATAATTCATTAAAACGATTTTCATAATAAAAAATACCTAATCTATGTCATTTCTCAAGCCATAACTCATAAGCATAGCACGTTGCATTAACGTTTAGTATAGATTTCTCAGACCCGGATTTTCTTCAGCTGTCAGCATACCAAATTTCATCAAAATCCGTTCAGTGGTTTTTTCGTGATGCGGTCATAGACAGACGAACAGACAGACTAAAATTCTAAAAACTATAGATTCGGTCTCTGTATCGATAACAATGACTATTTCAATAAGATTTCACAAAAAAAAATTAATGTACAGATTCGACTTAGAATTTTATTATATATATATATATATATATATATATATATATATATATATATATATATATATATATATATGTATGTATAAATATTGCAACATATTTCTGACATTGTCGTGAAGATTATTTTACTCACACATATGTATAATATACATACATACCTATGTATGTACCTTTACGCTATGGATATCCTTTGCTGGCAAGCCAGAGAACAGAGTGCTAAGCGGTTAATAAGTGCATTTAAAGAAGCAATCTTTTGATTCTTATTCTCTTCATATACGGTTTTCGGTGAGTTTCAGACTTTCGGCCTAACTTTCCTTATTTGTAATATTTTTTTTTAATTTAATTTTAAAATTTCTTTATTTAATCCACATAAATTATTAAATTAAGTACATTTCTAGTGTAAATTTAATCCTAGAAGTACATATTAAAACTATTATATTTGTTTAACAAGTACACAGACTTATATAAAACTTATAGCAAAAGGTAACATGTGCATATAAATATTTTTTATTAATAATTGAACAGTATATCATTTAAAGTATGTAGGCTTTAGAAAAGCAATTACATTTATATCATAAATATTTATTATTTGTAATAGACAGTCAAATTCCGAGATCTTCTTTGCATTCCACTCATTCAACTTAATGTGAGTAGAAAATAAAAAATTAAACAATAACGTATAAAATATCATACTATGTAATATTATAAATGTAAATATTCGAGAGTCAGTGATTGTCTTTTTTACTTTTTAACGTCCTAACGCTTTTAACTTATTCATGGACTTTATTCGACTACCTGCCATGTGAGCGAAGCCGGGGGCCATAACTAGTTTGTTTAGCAGATAAAAGAAGACCTTACTTCGAATATTCTGCTAAAAGGTCTGTCAAAAATTAAAAAAAAAAAACAGTGAAAAAATCACAGTGCGAAAGAGATTATAAAGTTTTCGAGGCAAGGGATATTTTCGTTAACACGCTTTTTAACTTTCGCGACCGCAAAACAGCTGTTTTTCGCATTCAGTAAGAATTATTATGAAATACCAAATATTCTTGTTGGTGATAAAACGAATACGTCCATGCATAAGTATTTTGTTTGTGTTGTGTTTATTTTTAACCCAACCAAATATGAGAGCAGGTAGATAGGTAAACACGAGTGATTATAGTTTGTGCTTGCACTAAGGTATTTAACCACTATTCAATATATTAGTGAAAACTTTATACAAATATATGAAGTGGTGGGGACTCTACGTGGCGCGCCATTACTCGCACTTGCTTATAGTACATCTGTCTAGAAAAACACAAACTCAGAGTTTATGACAAATGTCTGCAACGAACCTTCCTCTATCCAACGTAGCCGTGTAAAGTTACAAAAAGTTTTAATTAAGCTAATTATATCTCATAGCCTACCTCAATAAAATATGTATGTACTCGTATATGTATACTCATACCTCAATAAACATTTCACGTATATTTAAGCTAAAATCATAATTCTCATTTTGAAATTTTTAGCTGTTATTAGGATAAATTTTAAGTATTTCTTTTAAAATAACGGAAAACATCAAGATTAATATTTACCTATCTATATTATTATTCGAAAATACATATTTTTTAGTTATTAAATGCTTTGCTACTCATTCTACATAGAGTGGCTAGGGTTAGATTTCAATTACGATAGTCCCGATCTATTTGTCTCCATTTGAGTGCTGTTCGTGAGGTAATTTAGGAACAAACGGATTAGACGATGTGTGACGCATAGCGATATAACGTTCCGAATTCCAGAAATGTTTTTCTTCACATCACATAATTATCTGTGTAAACGAAATTTATCTTATTTGTTATCTATACATATAATAAAATTGTAACTAAGCCGAATCTGTACATTAAATATTTTTTGGTAAATCTTATTGAAATAAACATTATTATCGATACAGAGGCCGAATCTATAGTTTTTAGAATTTTTGTCTGTCTGTCTGTCTGTTACCGCATCACAGAAAAACTACTAGAGGGATTTTGATGAAATTTGGTATCATGATAGCTGGTTATCCTGATCAACATGTAGGATACTTTTTACCGCGGGGACTTGTCTTATTTCTGAGAAAAAATACAAAAACTGCAATGTAAGAGTATACTAATATTTAAAACTTAAGAATTTGGTTTTTGGTCATCTGAACGCGGGCGTAACCGCGGGCAATGCTAGTAACTTATAAGATGACTTACTGACATTGTTTTTAATTCAATAAGAGCAAAATTTTTACTAAAAATAACTAAGTACCTACTTACTTTTATAACATGTATTAAGTCCTGCATTTTAGAGACAATTAGAATAAACGTGGCCTATTCCGATGCGAATTCGGCCAACCATCTGCGCAATAGAACGATATGAGGTCATCGGCTTGTGCACTGAACCGATAGTGAGTTTATTTGACCTCTATTACTAAATGCACGCGTACATAGTATAAATATGTAAGTGCTTGTCGAATAAAAAAATTATACTTACATAGTACATACTACATCTTTACATAGTATAAAATGAAGTCGCTTGCGCTGTCTGTTCGCTTAGTTCTTTTAAACTACTCAACGGATTTCGGATTTTAATGCAGTTTTCAGCAATTGATAGAGTGATTCAAGAGGAAGGTTTATATATATATATATATATATATATATATATTATATATAATATATATATATATATATATATATATATTATATATATATATATATATATATATATAATACATGCATATTATAGTACAAAAAAGCCGAGAATTTCAGATTTGTATTTCATACTAACCGTTAAAACCTACCCAGGGACGAACCCGATGTACCCAACGAACGAGCGAAGCGAGGGTGAGTCTCTCGTACATTATAAATGGGTCATAACATCTTGTTATAATTATAAATCGTTTGTAGTGTTTAAATTTGTTCCTCTGAGTTTCCAAGACATCTTGAGTTTTAGAAATGACAACTACGTGTTCCTGTCGTTATTGTGTTTCTTATTACTCATTCTTTATCATGGGGGTACACGTATTGAAATATGTACCTTAACTCAAACATGTTAGGCTTCATATTTGTGAATGTTCCGATTTCCATTGTTCTTTATAGAAAGTATAGCTCATGAACTCTGATCACGACAAGCATTCTAATTACACTGCCACTTTCAAAGGACCTCTTGATGTTTATTATTTTAAAAATAAATATACACATTCATTTATTTTTGTCGAAAAGTATACTTAATTATTATTAAAATAATCATTAATCTTCATACTTTAATCAATCACATAAGATATTTAAATTAACATGATATATTGAAAATAGAGCAAGGATTTAGACACAAAAAAATATTTGCAGTTGGAAAGTCCGTTGTATCAATTTCAAAGATTTTTGTTAATAGAGTCAAGTAACTTTATTCGCCAAAGAACAATTGTAGTAGTAAGTAGGTAGATCTAAAATAGCTTCTTGATCATGACACTCATCAAACATATTTCATTTAATACCTGGATTTTCAACCGACTTCCTCAAAAAGTAGGAGGTTCTCAATCGGCTGTATTTTTTTTATGTTTTTACCTCAAAACTCCGTCATTTATTAACCGATTGGGACAATTTTTATTTTGTTTGAAAGGGTATACTTCCAAATTGGTCCCATTTAAATTTCAAAACAAATATACCACCCCTAAGGGTGGAAAAACAGCTAATGATCAATTTAACCTACTTCTAATTGTCATATTGACTAGAAGCTTTACAAGTGTTTCTATTTCCGTTGATAGTACAGTGGTTCTGTATTGTTGACCTGATCTGATGGTAAGACCGGAAGGTGGATAGGTGGAACTCTTCAACGGCTAATAGTAGATACTTTGAGTTTGGGCTTATTTTGTTTGTTTTGACAAGCCTAACACGTTAGAATTCTTACTTTGCTACTACAGTCTATACTAAAAAGGGAAAAATAAAAACTTTTTAACAAAAAAATAAAAACCGACTTCAAACAAAGCACAAAAAGTAAAAAATAACTGATTGGTAGTTTTCATTTACTATACATACCTAATCAAATATTTTCGAAGTCGGTTCCAGCCGATATAAAGCAAAGCACACCGACTTCGAAAATATTTGATTAGGTATGTATAGTAAATGAAAACTACAAATCAGTTATTTTTTACTTTTTAGTGCTTTGTTTGAAGTCGGTTTTTATTTTTTTGTTAAAAAGTTTTTATAATTAATATAATATGCACTATTCAAAAAAGCAAACGTGGATCGCCATTTAAATAATGGTACGATTCAAAACAAGTTTATTGAAAGCGACTTCTAAAAAACAAGAATTATTATTTTTGTATACAAAAAGTTTCCTTATAAAGTAGGCTTTTATTGATTCTTAATACGGAAATACAAAGCAGAAAATTGGCAACAACTTAAAAAAATTTCGAGATTGACATTTCAATACTTTTGTAGATTAAATAAAAACCTTGGTCCAAATCGTATCATAATTCTTTTTAATATCACTACTTTTGTGTTATTATAAATAACCATTCTTATTACCTATTTAAATATATGTATTTATACGATGACGTCATTGTTCAACTGCTACTAGAATGTCAAGTACATTTTTTATTGTTTATTTATTTTAATATTTTACTTAATTCTTTTCTACTCCGTGGATGCTGTGTGTGCGTGCGTGCGTGCGTGCGTGCGTGCGTGCGTGCGTGCGTGCGTGCGTGCGTGCGTGGGTGCGTGGGTGCGTGTGCGTGTGAGTGATATGGCGAAACATTAAAAGAGTTTCTATATGTTGTTTCATTTCGCCCGTTCAAAAAGAAGAAAAAAAAAAGTTAAATTGACAGGTAGTCATGTAAATATTGAGGTTTTACTTATGATCAAACTAATGTAAATAATATTCTATCGAATTTGGTTTTAATTGCTCCCATACTCCAAAAATACAGTATGTTAGTACTAATATAAGTATATTGAGAATTGAGAGGTTGTGTTAAATTTTACATTTCGATTAATTGTTATGCCTTTTAAGTAGGACTCTTAAGTCATGCTGTTGTTTTGTTCGAGATTACGATCTTAATAAAAAGCCAAACCAAAACAGAAATATATTTTCAGTATCGGGTAACACAATAAGGTAGAAGTAATTGCCTAGGTTGTGACGCCGGTGAGCACACCCTAGCAAACGCCAACAACCTTGCAAGGTCGTGTTTGCCTTCCATAAAATTAAGATTATCAAAATGTTAATGTTATTTAACAGCATGGTAATATATAGTAGTAACCAGGTTTGATGTAATCGCAAACTTAATATTACATTGCGTTCTTGTCTTCTACAGTGCGACATATGACGCGAAGGTAGATATATCTAGCTAGATAATTAATTAGAGAATACTTGTAATTAAAAATACTGTTTGTTTCCCAAATAAATAATAAATAAATGGCTGTAAAAGATCTTAGGAAGGGATTGAAGCATTCAAAATGTGATCACAGCCAACAAATTGACTCGAAAGTACGCAACGGAGCTCTATAGACATTTTGCGTAATATGTGATGCAAAAATAAGTGCGTGTATTTTAACCAGTTGAAAAAAGGAGGAAGTATCAAAAGTTATGATGAGATACATACATATGTTACGAGATATTTTCGCTAATTGTAAACAGATTTTCATGATGCTTTTTAGGTTATTTTTATAGGTTATTTTTCCTCAACGTATTTCCACTTCATTAACTGCATCGGTGGTGTAGTGGCTAGCATGTACGGCTGCACACTCGGAGGTCCTGGGTGCGAGTCCCGCGTCGGGCTAAGTTTAGTTATTGAGTCTTTCTGTATAGTAAGTCTCAGTAACAGCCCGGAGTTGGGAAGTTGGCGGTGTTTCACCCCCGTGCCTCGGAGAGCAGTCGTCCCACCGGAGTATGAGAGTGACAGGAATAGAGAGTGCACGTTGTGTCTGCGCGTACACTTGTGCACTATAATATCTCCTGCGCAGTTGGCTAGTCTCAATGAGATTGGCCGCCGTGGCCGGAAACGATCAGGAGAACATCATCCACTACATTTAAAAAGTGCACACAATTTAAGATAAACTATGTTTCGTAACAATGTACTGTATAATGGAAACATACCTATACTACATAATTACACAGCTACTGAAGCATAGTTGAACAAAATTACTCATTACGGTTTGCATATTATAGTGTTTTATCTATACATATTATAATAAAATTGTAACTAAGCCGAATCTGTACATTAAATATCTTTTGGAAAATCTTATTGAAATAAATATTATTATTGATACAGAGACCGAATCTATAGTTTTCAGAATTTTTGTCTGTCTGTCTGTCTGTTACCGCATCACAGAAAAACCACTGGAGGGATTTTGATGAAATTTGGTATGGTGATAGTTGGTTATCCGGGTCAACATATAGGATACTTTTTACTGCGGGAAAATATCTCATTTCTGAAAAAAAATACAAAAACTGCAATGTAAGAGTATACTAATATGTAAAACCTAAGAATATGGTTTTTGGTCATTTGAACGCGGGCGGAGCCGCGGGCAATGCTAGTTTTAGTATAAAACTTGAAAATTTATATCACGCAAAATACTTAGTTTTTGAACACAAAGAAGTGACAAAACAAACAGTATGCCAGTGGCACACTGCGGCGGACCTGTCCTTGTCCAATCTACTGTGTTACTTCGAATATGAATGTTGAATGGCAACGGCTGTCGGCTCCCCGTCGAGATATTGTTATATCAAATGATATCTTGGACAACTGTGAAATTGTACTTAATGCATTTTAATTATACACATAACACGCCACACGCATTGCTCCGTAATAAATCATCATTTTATGTAAAAGTGATTTATTGCCGATGTTTCCGACTATGTTATCGGTACACGAAGTAATGGTTATGAATTTCCAGTATGTAGGTAGTTACTATAAAAGCAATATTTTCAAACTATAGAATATTATTATAATATAACATTTTATTCAACACTCACATTTTTATTCATTTTTATAAATTACGCACAATTATTTCAAAGTCGTATTTTGATTAAATTAATGAGGTCTGTTACAAAAAAGTTATATTTAAATTAATTATAATTAAGAGAATATTGTGGCAGCCAACTCATTCAGACGTTTGTGAATTACTTCACAATAGACGAAAAATATCTGAATGAACTGTTAGAACGAGAGCGCGGAAGGTAGATTTCACCGTATCTCATGCTCGGTCGAGCTGCAGCCGCAACTCTTGCGCAAGCACTTGCGTCAGGACTGTGTTAGCGCGTTCTATGAGGCATACCTAAAGTTTACTCTGTAGAAAATCGAATCCTGTTTAATAGATAAGATGTAGTAATTTATTATTTATTAACTTAACTAAATTACGACTTTAATGTACAATTTCCGTATTTACAACGTTTTCGGAACACTTCATAAACCGATATGGTTGTGTAAGTTGAGTTTCGCGCAACAACAAGCGGATATTCGAGTTAAATGTATTCATGTAAATGATTTATGATATTACTAGCAGAATCCGCCGCTTCGCTCGCGCTAAAACTGTAAAAATCTCTAAAAAGGTAGGTTTTATACTTTAATTTTCATTCGCTATTTTACTCTCTTATGAGACAAATTTTGAAATGCTAAAACACGTATTTAATTAATTGTATTGAAGAGTATTAATACCAAGTTTCAAGTAAATCTGATCATAATTTTTTTTGGATTGCATTTATAACGTGTTTTTCCGTGGTAAAACGATAATCTCCCGCGGTAAAAAGTAGCCTATGTCACTCTCCAGCCCTCCAACTATGTCCACACAAAAAATCACGCCAATCCGCCAAGCCGTTTCGACGTGAAAGAAAGACAAACAAACAAATACACTTTCACATTTATAATATTAGTATGGAAATATGGATTTCAGTTGCTAACCAATAATTTTGTTTATCTAATATTAATTACATATACTTTTCTTAAATCGGAATAAGGCCAGAAAATATGATAACCGAGATGTGAAGGCAAGAGTATGGCATTGACATAAGTGACGTTTGCGCTATCCCGTTACAAAATCGAGAGGCCGCCGTTTACAATTATGTAACTGTTGCATGATATTTAAATAATGCTACAATTTTCGGAAATTACTTATATTTTACACGATATTTGTGTTTAGTCCCTATCTTAAAGTTTCTATTCCGTTTTACTACGAAGTTAAATGTAAACGAATAACGATGTTTTCGATATCAAATTTAATCAGAAAAAGCTCGCACTATAAATACATTAATTAGATTGTGTTTGAAAGGTAGATTCCTACTGCTACCTACTTACAAAATTTGTACATTTCATATGCCAATGAAAGGAAATATAAACAACACCTGCCATCTTGGAAGTTTGTTTAAAAACATCATGGACTCTTGAATAACAAATAGTAAAGTCATGCTGTAATGATGATCCGCTCACATTACTAAGCAGTGAACTGTGGACGATAAACAACGTGATGATATGCGTTAAGTGAATAAGTGAATTAATAAAAATTAGGTCCGATCAACTGGGTCAAGATTACTTAGTGCGTGTACGGTGTAACAATAACAAAGACTCATCATAAATCTTGTTTAACAGTAATTTTGGTTACAATTCATTATTGATTTCCGCTAATAATAGTTTACTACATATTTGGTAACACACACAACAAAATAACTATCGCTTCTATTACAATTATGATTGAACAAAAAGATTTGTAAATGTAAATAAATAAATAGGTATGTTGGGATACACACACACACACACGGCACCATCTAGTTCCATAGTAAGTTACGAGGCTTGTATTATGGATACCAGATAGTTACACTACACATATATAACTTTAAATACATACATCTATACATATAATAAAATTGTAACTAAGCCGAATCTGTACATTAAATATTTTTTGGAAAATCTTATTGAAATAAACATTATTATCGATACAGAGGCCAAATCTATAGTTTTAAGAATTTTTGTCTGTCTGTCTGTCTGTCTGCCTGTCTGTAACCGCATCACAGAAAAACCACTGGAGGGATTTTGATGAAATTTGGTATGGTGATAGCTGCTTATCCGGGTCAACATATAGGATACTTTTTACCGCGGGAAAATGTCTCATTTCTGAACAAAAATACAAAAACTGCAATGTAAAAGTATACTAATATGTAAAACCTAAGAATTTGGTCTTTGGTCATCTGAACGCGGGCGGAGCCGCGAGCAGTGCTAGTATTATAAATATAAGCACCCATGACTGGATACAAACATTCGTGCTCATCACACAAACGAATGCCCCCAGCGGGCTTGAACCCGCAACTTGAACAGCAAGTAGGGTCACTACAAACTGAGCCAAACGGTGTCATCGAATGTAAAATAAATCATAAATGGACTGTCATCATTAAACCAAATGTTAGCTCTAGTATTTCAACCTTGTATAAAACTTATTGGGCGTGATTATTTATTGTATGGTGTAGTTAGTCACATCGAATAAATTTCGTAGTAACCAGTCACCAGTATTAAAAACAATGATAATAATACGTACATCAAGAAAATTAGGTATATATAAAATACTAGCGACTCACTCTCGCTCCGCTCGGGCTCATTTCTAGCTACGGCCTACGTTTTAACGTTAAGTATAGATTTCTCAGAGATGAGATTTTTTTTCCGCGGTAAAAAGTATCCTATATGTTGACCTGGGTGACCAGCTATCATTATACCAAATTTCAAATACAATTTTTAATTTAGCCCAATTATACATTGAACATTATATTTAACAAATGGCGAGGCACAGATCCGCATTGTCGTGCGGCCACCGATGCGGAAGCTTAAACTGACCCACTCTACTCTTCCACTTAGCTGATGCAAATGTTAATTATGTTCCTTCAACAGAATTATACTTCACATAAATACAAATTTCGCAACCCCATAAATAAACTTTATAACATTCTTAGCATGATTGTACTTCAGAATTGCGTCTACAATATTCCTTTATTACATATTACATTAATTTATCATTAAACATAGAATAATGTAGTCATGTTATATGAAAGGAAGGTAAATATTGCCAATGTTCAGATGGATATGTGGAATTATTAGGTAAGAGTAAAAAAGGCAGTGGTAGCCCAGTGGTAACGCGCTTGCTTGGGAAACCGAGTGAAGCGGGGTCAAATCCCGGGTCTCGCACCTCTGATATTTTCATGTGCGAATCATTTCTAACATGATTACCACTTGCCTTACGATGAAGGAAAAACATCGTGAGGAAACCTGCATGTCTGAGAGAACCTAGCAAGTTTTCGAAAGACATGTGAAGTCCGCCAACCCGCACTTGGCCAGCGTGGTGGACTATGGCCTGATCCCCCTCGTATTGAAGGGAGGCCCGTGGCCTGCAGTGGGACGATAAAAAGGGCTGAATACATTAGGTAAGAGAAGGACAAGATTAGAAATGACTGAACAAATATGGGACTCTGTCTAGCTCTACTTCTATAGAGTAGAAGTGGTAGACCGAGGAAGATATTGATAAATTGTGTGAAAGAAGATAGAATGTGAAATATGTGAGTGCTAAGATGACGGCTGATAGAGGGAAATGGAAGAACAGAATATTATGGCAACCCCAGGTATCTTTGGAATAAGGGTAAGGAGAAGATGAATGCTCAATGCATTATATAATTTACTGGAACACAAATTTATAAAAAAAAAATAACTACAAAAAAATATGTCCATACATGTAATGTAAATAATATTATGAATTCCTATAATAACCTACTGTAATTATGAGCTTTTTTAAGACATAAGAAATATCCTTAATGACCTAAGTAATGAATATTAAAATAATATTTAAGTAAATTTCTATTTAAGCTTACAATTGTTCTTTTTGTAAAAAGTGTAAGCTAGATGACCAATTATATAACTTTAAAATGTAGCAAAAAGTGTCTGTATTTAAATAATTACATATTTGAATGCAAAGAGAAGTGTTTGAAATATATGAAAATAATTTGCTAGGAATATGTTTACAATAGAAAAATAATATACTCTTAAACGAGGATATTCTTTCTTTCTAATATACACATGAACTTTCAACAGGCCTCATCATAAGATTACATAATTGTAACATACTTTTTAATTCTGTTTACATAATAGATTTTTATAGTGTATCTGTTTATGGAGGAGTCAAGAATAATAGAGTACTAAGTGATAAACCTATACAGAATCCACAAATTCTTTCACTTATTTTACAGTTATTAAGTGTTTCAAACTTGTTAACCATTCTTAATTTTTCTCTTTAGTATTAAGTTTAGTGACTTAGTCTGTAAAGGTTAAATGAAAAAATATTATATATAATATAAAAAACAATATGTATTATATAAATTAAACTTTTAAAATAGGAGTACAAAACATTTATAAAATGGGTATTAAAAAGATTAACATCATGTAAGTAGTGTCAGGTTATGTTAACTACTTTATTTATAAGGTATAATATACTAAAATGGGACTTGTTCTGCTAAAAGCAAATGGTCCCCATATGTCATATGCCAATTTAGAGAGCTGCTATGACCTTACCTTTATTGTAACTTATGTGTTCAGATCTAGTTACTTTCTAAAATGCTTAATTATGGAGTACCTAAATATTGAGTGTTTGGGTAAAATCAGTTGTTATAATATACTTAACATTTCTGTAGATGAGTTTGTTGTAACTAAAACATTGAATATCATGTTTTTATAGTAATAAATAGCTTGTAATATATTGACTTGACAATTTTTATACTTTGTGACAAAGGAAATACCACACTTCGCATGCCTTCTATATGCGCGAGATATTTTAACATAATTTAGAGTGGCAGTATTTAAAATAATAAACAAACTTGTGTCAGAATTTTTATACATATGCTATACGTAAAAAGGGATCGTAGTCAAACAATTTATATCTATTTTGATGAACCAGCTTATTACGGTAAACCTAATGATACTTAATCTGAAACTTAATAAATAAATAGTGTTATAGTTAAAAAACAAACCTATGACTTTAAAAATATTTATGTACTTACATTTATTGTTGTATAGATGGATTCTCTACAGTAAAACGCTCACGGGTGAGAAAATTAAATCTCTTTGTGAAAGGTAAAACGGCACAAAAATCGTTATGGCACTCAATAACAAAAACTTAGAGTGTATATTTCAAAAGTAAAACACATAAATGTGCATATGGACACTGTATTCTGATTGTTTTATATAAAATTTGTCAACAAAGATTAAAATTTTCAAAGAATCAACACTGCACAACACACTGCAAAATCTCACTGACTGGTTGATAGCTGGTAGACTTTAGGTAAAGACCAAGTGTGAAGTTAATAGCGAATCAAAAGCAAAACAATAGTTGAACAGCTGTTTTACTATAGGCGACCTCTATTATGAAAATTTTTAACTAAAAAGTTAAAAATATCACCTCTAGATGTCGTTTGGCTCTTAGTAAGATCCACCTAGCGATAATAGTTGTAAATAATTATAAAATAGAAAAATTTGTAGTACCTGTATTTATTCATATATTACTCTATAGATGGCACTCATATATTTTATTCTTCCTTTACAAGAAAAAATGAAACTAAAACTGTAAAAACTTACATTAATTGATTAATTATTAAATTGGGATGATAAGTTAGATAGAAGCTTTGATTAGACTAATTCACTTAAAGATACAAAGTCAATGAACTAATTAAAAAAAAAGTACATTACAAATAAATTCAAGTACATATCTAAATATAGCTAGAGTTATTATTTTTTTCTATTATTAATATATTCTAAAATAAAGGTATCAAAAAATATATATACAACATAATTATATAGTTATATTATATTCCTATATAAAATAAATAACTGAAGATGCAAAAACAGGGCCCCTCCGGGATTTGAACCCGGGACCTCCTGCACCCAAAGCAGGAATCATACCCCTAGACCAAGAGGCCACTAATCAGCAATTTCTAAAGAGTAGATAGAATTTTTAGGTAACATTTTATTAAAGAGACATGCGTACTGGGTAGAAATGCAGAATATTCTTTTTGGGTTTCTATACGAACGGGAGAGGTTTCCCCCAGGGAAGGCGTTTTTTTATAAAAAGAGAATTAGAATTAAAGAAAGAGTCTCACTAGTTGTTTCAACTCTACCCGACTAGACTGCGGCGTAGGCCAAAGGAGGCGTTTGATCTGTATGTTTGTAATTTGTATGTATATATGTTCGATCCTATGTTCCCTCGTAATTACTAAACGGCTTAACCGATTTTAATGAGTCGTAAATCTTTGGATTCGTGTTGATCACACGAGTTTCATATGCTATGCAGAAATAATTAAAAATTAAAATGTCTGAAGCGCCACTTTGTGTATCTTTCAAAAAAAAATATCTTCTGAAACTATCAAATGGGGTATCAAGATAAAGGTTTTTAGGAAAGATCACAAGAATGTCTAAATAAAACTCCATATGTTTAATTGGCCAAAGCTAAAAATCTGTAAATGAAAAAAAACTAACTCTTAATTTGGCACTGTATAAAAATTACAATATATTAAGTATATTCCACGGAATCCTTAGTGCGTGGGTTCATCTCACACTTGTCTGATATTTTTACGTTAATGATTTTTTTATTAAGTAATAATGTTATTTAGTAGCATGTTGATTTTTTGAAGTATTAATTTTTTTTATTGATATTTGTATTTTTATTTATTAATTATTCTATGACATGGGAATTAATATTGGTGCTTATTTAATTTAAATTATTATATTTTAATTCTTCATTGCTTCATTTACTTTACATAAAAACGGTACTTTCACTTCTTAATTAGGTTATAGGTATTTATTAATTTTACCCACGTTCTAGCGAAATAATGAAATAGTACCGAATACACAGTGGGAGTTAGATCTTTATTTCATTTTGTGTGTGAATTGAACTTAATTTGTAATACTAAAGCGTGGGTGTTGTCTTATTTGTAGTCTTAACGGTGCGTGCGGCATTTGTTAGGCGCAAAATGTAACAGCCTTATGTCACTTTGGCCACGCAAGTGGACGTAATTAGACATTACATGAGCATTCTACACGAAATCGCGATGAGCCCGTCTGACCGTAACTTAAACTGGCTGATTGAAAAACTATAAGCGATTGTTGTGTAAGTTAGGGTTTTCCTGATTATTTACATTTTACGTATATATTGTTACGAAAAATATATTATGATTATTTTAATCACTGTTGGATTTAAAATTTATAGTGTGTACTTATACAATAAAAAAATAATGATAAAAAAGTGAGTGTGTGTGCAATTCACAGATGATAGAAGTGAATCTTCAGAAAAGTAACCTACGAGAGAATGACATAAATATAAGAGTATGAGGAGTAGGATAATTATGAGGTTTATTTTTTTTTATAATATTTTTACTAAGCTTAAAAGTTATTTATTTGGCATAAATATACATTACATTTATTATTCAGTAGTTAATTTTATTATTTTTTACTTCCTGTGTAATGTATTCTATCTCAAATAATTAAATAAGGCATATTAGACATATTACAATCATATATTTATAGAATATCATATACGGAATGAATATAATATTATTACATATTTGTCAGACAATAACAACGGTAACCATGGCAACATTGCAATGTATTCTATCTCATTCTCTCGACGGCTCAATCCTGTATCCTGTTGTCTCTTTTTAGTGTCGCATTTTCGATTCATCGAGTTTCAAATCACAACGATTCTAAAGAAGTTTCACTTCAAAAATATTTATTCTATATCCAATTATCGAAACAGAAATCAAAATAATTATAAAAATAATTTTAAGCCTATTGCGTAGAGCGATTTGACGTAAATATCACGAAACCTCTTAAATAAATTTAGCGACGTTTGTATAATGACGCATGTGAGACTATGCAGAAATTTTTAATACCACTAACTACTAACTGTAAATCTATATATCTATATACATATAATAAAAGTGTAACTGATCGCTGTCTGTACATGGAAGATATATGAGAAAAACTAACAACTAATAATGTAAAACCCAAACAATGATTTTTAGAATTTTTGTCTGTTTGTCGGTTTGTCTGTGCGTTTGTACGCGCCAATCTCAGAAACGGTTTCACTGATTTGGGTGCGGTTTCCACTAATGGATTATGGTAAGCTTCACTTAATATTTAGTGTTTTTTTTTAGGTCAATCGGTCCATATATAATAAAGTTATGTTAATTTAAAGAATCATGTCCAACACTTATTGGAAAAAAAATGCTATTAAATTACTGTTCTGTTTATTTGGCTGAAACTTTGGTTAACTATATGTAATGTCAAAATAACAGCTTTTTACTAAATGCATTCGAAATTATTTAGGGTATAAAAACGGTACTTATAAGAAAAAAACGGTTTTTAAAATTTTTGTCTGTTTGTTTTTTCTGGCTGACTCCAAAACGGCTAAACCGATTTTATAGGGATTTTTGTTAGCTGAAAGCTAATGTTATAAGAAGTACCTTAGGCTACTTTTATTTTGGAAAAAGAATTAGGGTTCCGCGCAAAAAATTAAAACCACCCACCGAAAAAGTTAAAACCATACACCCAAGCGAAGCGAGGTTAAGTCGCTAGTCAGTAAATATAATAGCTTTAGACGTTTCTAAGAATATTTTGGTTGATCGACCATTTTGGTTTTTTGATTAGAAAATAGTATCTACTTAATATACTCTTAGATTCGTGCTTTTATTATACTCATGTGTATTTTCATTGTATGTACTTTAATCATTTCTGATTCGGCTTTATTTCTTTTGACCAATTGCTATGAGTGAGAACTAAAACTCGAAGATTTTATTACTTGTCATTGTTCTACTATCTACTTCGTGGTTTTATTATCGGATCAGGTAGAATATAACAAATTTTTGTATTATCATTATTCGGATTTCAAATAAGTACTTAAATAATTTCAAATAATCAGATCAGTTAGAAGTAGGTCAAAATCGAATTATAAGAGTTCATCACAATAGTTATGTACACTACAATTTTAATAATTGAAACCATAAAACTTATATTTTATTCTATCCATTTAGTTTACCTACTAGACATTTCTAGAATATACGGAATATTTATCATATTTTTAAGGCTGATTCCTTGTCATTTCGTAATACAACTAGCTTGAGGGTCCTCGTGTTTAAACATTATGCAAATAGTCTAGGAGGTCGTCAAATACTGATTAATATGTGCTGATAGAGTTATATCAACGCGAGCCTTTCGTTTATTCAAGTTCGATGCGTAATAATTTTCTATGAAAAGATGATTATATTATACTAGCGGACCCGACAGACGTTGTCCTGTCTACACGTCTTTAATTTGAAAATTTCAAACTTTTTGGACAAAATTGTGAATCTAAACCATTCCCAGATCCCCTTGAACACACACAAAAAATTTCATCAAAATCGGTCCAGTCGTTTGAGAGAAGTTCAGTGACATACACACTCACAGAAGAATTATATATATATAAAGATTAAGATTATTCTATTATAGGTATAATAATAAAAAGATTATTATATTAGATTATTATATGAAGATAATAATTCATAATTTGCGTTGTCAATGACTAAAATATGTTTTTAACCCCCGACGTAAAAACGACGGGGTGTTATAACTTTGACGTGTCTGTGTGCATGTCTGTCTGTGGCATCGTAGCTCCCGAACGGATGAACCGATTTTGATTTTGTTTTTTTTTGTTTGAAAGGTGAATTAGTAGCTATGTTTGATGATAATCGGTCTAAGATGGTCAGGGTTTTTTTTAATTTTTTATTTAATTTATTAGATATCTTACAATTTATGATATGATATGACATAGGTACATATCGACGGGTGAGAGGCTCTTTGGTTTAAGCGACATTTTCTTAACTTTACAGGAGAGCCAATTTAACGATTTGTTTTTGAAAAAATATTCATTAAATTGGTTCTCCTGTAAAGTTAAGCAAATGTCGCTTAAACAATATGTAGGTATGCCTTTATACTTATTACCAAAGCAACACAATACGTATGTTTTGTTTAAGCCCATTATTGTGTGTATAAGTCTTTGGAATACCTATTGCGAATCGATAATGACAAACAATAATTTATTCGCTAATTAATGTCTAATATAAAAGTCAACTTAGACTTTGGTATAATAAAGTAAAATAAGTTTTTTCTATAATAAAATATTAAATACCAATGACCTAAATGAAATACCAATAAATTTCTAAGACAAACAAAGAAAGTGTTTTGCAACTGTTTATTTTATATGAGTACATAAGTTCAGATGAAAAGTAAACACAATTAAAGAAATGCCTAATAAATTTTATCATTTTTTATTTTACAAATTCTTATATTGACTTATATGAACGTAAATAATAAATAATTAATTAAATGACTAAATGAAAGTTCTGCCATTGCGGTATGCGGCATGGAATGTTTATATCTTTATCCGCAATATCACATTATGATATCAAACTACGAGGTCAAACTTTAGACCATCCCTATAATTATAAAATTATTTTTAACCGTTTCCGGCTGGCTGAATTAAGGACGTCAGGTTAAATGCGATAATTGCAGTCAAGACTTGCAAAAAATGAATTGTGGGTTATTTATATTCGCAATATCTGATAAAATATTTTGTCGCGTACATATTATTATAGAAATTAAATTTTTTCAAGTTCGTATTTCTGTGAATTACGCGTTTCGTCCGTGCATCGTCTAGCTTGCATCGACCATCTGCCCTACCACGAGGCATCACATTTGCAATCTATAAAAGAATTCGATAGCTCCTCATTGTCATCTGTGAGTTAGTGATCGCTGCAGTGTTGTGTTGTGTTCAAACAAAGCCACCAAGGTACCGCATCCTTTAATGTACTTAGTATTCCAAACACAAAACACTTTACGATTTGTAACAGTGATATTGCGTACGCTATTGATGTTGTAGCCATGTTGTTTTCATATAAATAGCCAACTAGCTTATTGTAATGAAGTTAATAAAATGGATATTTATATTATTGTTATAAGTTACTTTTGTGTTAACTGTGTTTTCATTCTTCATTCTATATTTATTTTAAATTAAAATTTCGTGTAAGTTCTAAAAATACATACATTTAATGTATGTTTTAAGTATACTTCAATAGATACCAAAGTACGTTTTCTTTATAGATACTAGCTAGTTCGTCAAAGAGATGTTTAACGGAAAACCAAATAGAAATTTTCAATTTTCACGGAAAAGCTTCCTCGCAACGGTCGCTTCACCCTTTTGAAATGTCGTATCGAAATATGTTCGTTTTCCTTCTCCATATTGAAATAACATTAATCACGACTTTAAATAGAAAATGCAATATGTGGTGACGTAACAAATAGAGCATATTCCTAAAACTTATTTTTTTACTAAAGACAAAAATAAAACAATCCCTCGAGAACCGTATATTTTTCAGTATAAAAAGAAGGCTATATATTATTCCAGATTATAATCTATCTCTGTGCCAAATTTCATCGAAATCCATTCAGCCGTTCTGGCGTGAAAGTGTAACAAACATCCATACATAGTACATACAAACGTTCACGTTTTTAATATTTATACATATTCAACGAGACTATTTATTTTGAATTAATTGAATATTGCATACTATGAACAATCAATGAAATATATGTAAATATATTGTAAACTGCCTGAATTAAATAAATTTTGCTTCTATGTAATGTATGTAGGTAAAAAAAACACTTGTCAGTTTTGATGAAACATTGACAAGAGAACAGTGGTAAGGCCAGCTGTCTATTTTAAGTACTGATTAGCACATAAATGTACATACATACACAAATAGGTACTAATATTCGTAAAATATTTGTTACTCTACTTAGAGTGTGGAGGTTAGATATTGGATACACATGTATAATAGCCTAGTAGCTTTCAATATACCCTTGTTATTTCAATTAACCTATATATATATATATATATATATATATATATATATATATATATATATATATATATATATATATATATATATATATATATATATATATATATTATATGATACTTCATTTAGTTCATTTAGGAATAAAATTAATAACTTTTTACTCTTAATAATATTTTAGAACCAAATCTCCCATAAGCTTCAGATTTCATATATATTGACAATGTACAAACATATATATTTAGACCTTGCTAAACAAACACAGATCGTCAAGGCACAGTATAAATAGGCCTTGTTTATGTTGACTATAGGGAATCTGATGAATATAAAGCATGGTGTTTAGAACCGTCGCTAAGCACACATTGTCTCGATATCGATGGAAAGCAGGAAATGGAGTCGTTGGCTTTCTACATTGATAAGACAGACTTTATAATGCTTACGTTTAAAGTGATTATACAATTCTCATAACAGAATATAGATACCTATAAATTATACATATTTATATTTCCCAATTTAGTATTTTAATAGTAGTTTCGAACTACGCCGCGTACACGTAACGATTTATTGCATTTTACGGTAAATAAATCTGTTGGTGCAGTTGTGTGCAACGTGCATATGTATACACAGGTATACCATTTGTAAGCCAGTCTGGTCCATATTAAATCATCCCTGGTGCCTTGCTGTTACCTACGAATATTTCGTATTCAGTACATATTTTATATTTGAAATTTTTCTACATTATTACTGATTTTTGAGACGAATGTGGAATTTGAAAAATGTTTGTAGCATAGACGTCCTTATTTCCTCACTAATGTTATAAATGCGAAAGGGTGTTTGTTTATATGTCCTTCTTTTATGTATGTCGTAGCAATATATGAAGTATTTTTTCCATAAATAGTTTATTGGTCTGGGAATGTAAGGTAATGTAATAGGGTACTTTTTATCGCAGTAAAGAAGTAGTTAGTAGTAATTAAGTATGGGTGTCATCAAGGCAAGAGTGAATAGGTGGCTACTGAATTAGTGCGACTTACCATCAACGACTGCGGTACCACTTACCATCAGGTGGAACGTAGCCAAGCACTAATTCAGATTGGAATAAAAAAAAATTCGTAGGATATTTTTTTTATACTATTCTGAATAAGTGCTTGACTATGTTCCACCTGATGGTAAGTGGTAACGCAGTCGTAGGTGGTATTAAGATATTGCAAGAAGTTATTAGATATCACTAAAAGATTATTCTTAATGGGTAATGTACACGTTTGGCTCAATTTGTAGTGACCCTACTTGCTGTCCCAGCAGTCGCGGGTTCGAGTCCTGCTGGGGGCATTCATTTGTGTGATGAGCACGAATGTTTGTACACCAGCTATGGGTGTTTATATTTATAATATGTATGTATTTAAACTTATATATATGTAGTGTATCAACTATCTGGTATCTATAACACAGGCCTCGTAACTTACCATGGAACTAGAAACCTACTTGGAGTTGAAAATAATTAATAAAAGTTTCGTTTTAGGATATCCAAATATGCATTCCTCAACTGTCATCGTTCTGGCTTGTCTCGTAGCAGTCGTTGCAGCGAGCGTGCACTATGAATACCCAGAACAAAATGCCCAACAAGTACAAGACATCCACGAGTCACTGTTAGAGACACCAGTGCACGAGAGAAGCGCTAGAACGAAGAGAGGTCTGCTGTTGCTTAAAAAGAAACTCATCCTTGGTAAGTTGTTTGACGAATCAATTTAAAAAGCTTTATTGTAAAACTAGCATTGCCCGCGGCTCCGCCCGCGTCCAGATGACCGAAAACCAATTTCTTAGGTTTTACATATTAGTATACTCTTACATTGCAGTTTTTCTATTTTTTCTCAAAAATGAGATATTTTCCCGCGGTGAAAAGTATCCTATATGTTGACCCGGATAACCAGCTATCACTTTACCAAATTTTATCAAAATCCCTCCAGTGGTTTTTTCGTGATGCGGTAACAGACAGACAGACAAAAATTCTAAAAACTATAGATTCGGCATCTGTATTGATAATAATACCTATTTCAATAAGATTTTCCAAAAAATATTTAATGTGAATATTCGACTTAGTTACAATTTTATTATATGTATAGATTTTATAATAAGGAAAATACCCACCTACTAAAAATAATATTTATTCAAAGACTTTACCTAGTACCGCTTTACGTGTTTTTTTCTATTAGGTTACATAAATTATGTGTAGAATGAGACTTAAGTGAAACCATAAGAAGTTTAATTTAAATATGAAAACCTTGAGCTCAATTGATGTCATTGTGCAGCTTGCGCTAGAAAATAATAGACAAAGGTGGCTTTTAAGTCTTTTAATAAAATCAACCCTTAGCTTTGCATGGTATGATAAAGAAACTAATTTTCTAGAGAAAAATTAAAAATTGAAATTCCAGTATAGTTCTGTTGAATTTTGAAATTAGATTTATTCTTCTAATATTCCTATGTAAACCATTTTGGAATGTACTATATAATGTACTTAGTGGAATGTTATTTACGTCATTTTAAGTTATTTTATGAATCTGTCTACTCTCTGATTTTTGTTTATTAATTTAAGAATTTAATTCAAAAATGGGTAGTTTTCCTTTTACAACTAAACTTTCTTTATATTATCAGAATTTAATACATTATAGGTAATAAAATGAAAGATTATGATGTACAATGTTTTAAATAAAACTATCTTTTCGGATTATTTCGCGGATTTATTTTGATTTTTGGTTCCCGACGTTTCGAATGCTTTACAACAATCATGGTCACGGGAGAGACTGAGGTTATAGACGTCTCAAAAGCGTAATTTAAAATGTCAAATATTGGCGTAAATCTAAGAAAGTATTATGTACAAAGTTTTTAAATTAAAGGTCACAAGCGCCATAAATCTTTAACACATTACCTACCACAACAAAGTAAAATTATACGTGTATTACTAATGAGGGCTAATAACGTCTTGTATATATGAACAAAAACTACTTTTTCTCGCGACTTCGCCCGCGTCTTTAAATGACGTATAATATCTATACCTATAAATTATAGCCTAGCTGTTACTCTGATGTATAAGCTATAATTACTACTGCAAAGTTTCATCTAAATCCGTTTAGTAGTTTTTGCGTGACTAACAAACATTCATGCATCCGGTAAGATAATATACACGTGCTTAATGCGAATTATATGTTTTTATAGGGGCTTTAGGTTTGAAAGCAGCGAAGGTGGGCGCAGTGGGTGCGGGAGTAGTCGGAGCGCTCGCGCTTAAGAAACAGTCAGTACCCCGAAGAGTTATAATTCAAACTGACCCACGGTACAGGTTTCACTAACATACTAACTTATATATAAACCATTCCATTAAATAACAAGAAATTAACAGAATAGCTCAATTATATTTTAACAAAAGAATTTTAATACAGCTTATTCTCAATCTTGTTCTATTTATCTTGTTCAATTTAAATAATATTTTTCACTTTTGATTATAAATATTAATTTACGACAGCTTTTATTTTATAGCATCTATGTATTTACTATACTATGCATTATTTTAATTTTATGGCTTTATTCATATTACAGTCATGCGCCTAAATACGTCGAAATTGAGAGGTAAGTGCCAAGTGGGTTTTCACAATATTATTTGCCTTTATAAAAATAATTTTAGATATTTTAATTTATATATATATATATATATATATATATATATATATATATATATATATATATATATATATATATATATATAATTTACAAAGTAGTGCTCGATCACAAATATAATAATGTGCTTCAGAAAAGTAACCTACGGGAGAGTGAGATGAATATAGAGTATCAGGAGCAGGATGCTTGTAAGTTTTTTTTATCAAGTTTAAAAGTACATTATATATTATTCAGTTTATTTTTATTGTTTTTCACTTCCTGTGTAATGTATTCTGTCTCATTCTCTCGCCGGCTTAATCCTATTTATGTGTTTGCCTCTTTGTCGAGACGCATTTTCGTTTCATCGATTCTAAAATTCTAAATCACAACGATTCTAAAGAAGTTTAACTTCAAAAGTGTATCATGGTCATGCCCCATTATATTTTGTTAATAAATTTTAAAACAGACTAGAGGTCAAGTCGAGTTTGTAAGGTTACGATCTTTAAAAGAATCAAACCTCCACTCTATAGGAACGTAATTAAATTTAAGAGACTTATCCGATGACTATATTAATTAATGAAGACCATGACACCATGTAAATGAATGATTCTTTTAGCCGAGTATAACTTTACTAACAATACAACATGAGCAGCTAATCTTAAAACATCTGTCACAATGGAAAATAATCGATTACTAATATTATAAAGAGAAAAAAAAATATTTTTGTTTGTAATGGGTAAACTAAAAATCTGAACCGATTTAGATGTTTGGTATGAAGATAGTATAGGACATAGGTAGTTTTTATCCCGGAAATCATTACTTAAAAGTGGGATCAATGTTTGTATGGGGAATCAATCATTTCTCAAGTAAGGGATATAAAATTCAAAATACCTATGTATATATAAGTATATAGTTATAGTATAGTTTGACGACACGTTTGGCTGAGTTGGTAGTGACCTTACTTGCTGTGTCAGCGGTCGCGGGTTCGAGTCCCGCTGAGGGCATTCGCTTGTGCGATGAGCACGAATGTTTGTACTCCAGTCATGGGTGTTTATATTTATAATATGTATGTATTTAAAGTTATATATGTCTAGTGTATCAACTATCTGGTATCCATAACACAAGCCTCGTAGCTTATCATGGAACTAGATGGCGCTGTGTGTTAATGTCCCAACATTTATTTATTATTTATTATTATATATATACTAATATATTATAGTCTACTTATTCCATACTAACTGTTAAAACGTACCTACCCAGGGACAAACCCGAGCGAAGCGAGGATGAGTCGCATCTAATAACATTGGAAATAAATAATTCAATAATTACACAGTTGTTATTTTCAAATATAATTTATGGGTTATTTAATTAATTATTTTATTATCTATTGGAATTTTTATGTTGGAGGAATTTATTGATATGAATCGTAAAAATCCGAATATCTTATTATAACTAGTTTTTTTAATGTTATTTAACGCTATTGCAGAGATTGTTAATGAGTAAATACGTAGATACATACATCTTGCACAAATGTGAGACCTATAAGTACATTACGCATAAAATGCTTACACATTTGCTCACGTCGTCAAATAAATGATGTACAAGTAGTTTGCTAATTTTATACTTGTTTGACAATAACGCAAGCTGGTTTTAGACTTATATTATGTAATCTGCCTTTGGGTGGAATATAAATAATTTGAAATCATAATGTCTCGAGATTTCGGTAAAACCCGATTTTTATGGGTTTGGAGGAATGCGGATCCCTTGCTGATGTTCTATAATACATATAATATTAACGGGTTACTTTATTTTGTAAGTAAATTATTCACTCAAGTCTTATGGAAATTTTAATGGATATATATTTTTATTACAGCTGGTCCGGTTAGGTGCTAAAGATTTCTGTTAAAGCATCGTCTGCGTCATGAAATCAAGAAAGCACCGTAATTTTAAGTATTTCTAAAGCTGAAGCCAATGTGTATTTTATAATGAGAACTAGATAGTTAGGGATCAATACAGGCTATATTGAAGATAAACGTCGATCTTAAATGGAGGAAATATTACAAGATCTACAAAATGAGTAGAGGAAAGTGTTACAGTAACAGTTATTCAAGACATTTTTACTAACTTGAATTAAGTACTGAAGCCGACAGTGCAACAGCTTTAAATAAATAAAATATTGTTATTAATATTCACTCGATTGCCATAAATAGAAACAAAATCCTTGAGTACGAACAAAGGCAGTAGAGTACAGTAAAAAGCTACATATTTACATATTGTATTCCATCGATTAAAAAAAATATTTGCGTATTTTGTTTATTGATTATTATTCTGATAGTATAAATCAATTTCACTTCATATGTGAATTAAGAACCTAATTACAAACTATGCCAATGGCATTGAAAGGTCATAATGGACAAAACTTATCGGCCGCCTTTGTTTGCTGATTCAATAATGTTCTGTAAAAACCGAAGGTCCGCATCAGCGTAATGCCTGTGTTACCGTGTTTGCTTTTGTTATAATATTTATAACAAATGTGAATTATATAGGCTAGTACGTTTGTTGTTATATTTTAATAAATGATTTTCATAAAACTTTTCATTTTTTCATTTCGCCCTTTACTGTTTTTGTTTGTGAAGATTTGAAACAAAATGGGTCCAGTGGGAGTAGGAGAAAAGTTTAGTTCCTCTGAGATTTGTACAGTTATATGAAAAATAGAAGGGCCGTCAGCCGATGTATAATAACAGGATTCCGTATAATATATAATTAATATAAAAAAACATCCTTTTAACGTCACATTTCTAGGCATGTGCTCAATAATTATTAAAAATTACCAACGCAGTTTACGTTATAATACTAATCTATTGATGATGATGATGATGATGTTCTCCTGGCCGTTTCCGGCTATGGCGGCCAATCTCACTGAGACTAGCCAACTGCGCAGGAGATATTATAGTGCACAAGTGTACGCGCAGACACAAGTGCACTCTCTATTCCTGTCACTCTCATACTCCGGTGGGACGACTGCTCGACACGACCAGTGAGAGTTAAGGCGCAGGACCGACGGCTTTACGTGCTCTCCGAGGCACGGGGGTGAAACACCGCCTACTTCCCAACTCCGGGCTGTTACTGAGACTTACTATACAGAAAGATTCAATAACTAAACTTGGCCCGACCCGGGACTCGAACCCAGGACCTCTGAGTGTGCAGCCGTACATGCTAGCCACTACACCACCGAGGCAGTATCATCGAGGCTAATCTATTAAGCATTATAATGCTTATAATCTTACTATTATTATAAATGTGAAAGTTTAGATGAATGTTTGGATGTTTGTTACTCTATCACGCCAGAAAGAGGGAATGGATCTTGATGAAATTTGGCACAGAGATAGATAATACTCAGGAATAGCACATAGGTTACCTTTTATCCCGGAAAAATGTTTTTAACTCGAAGCGAAGCGAGGGTGAGTCGTTAGTAAATAATAACTAAAATATTATGCTTAACACATTTCTTATAGTATACTCATAAGTTGAGCTCTATATACTCGTACATATTATGTACTTTAATCTATTTAGCACCATTTAGAAACGAAGCAATTTTTTTTTTTCAATACCGAACTTGCGACTTGAATATTTCTGACATAATTTTGTTTTATAGACACAATACTCGTACTTTACTACAACACATTGTTTAAATTAGTTTGGTGCAAGAATTTACTTATAATTCATTTTATTATTATTTTTTCCTTCTTACTTTAAAAAGTTATTGAAATATTTGCATTGCTTTGAAATATGAACAAATGTAAAATGCGGAAAATTGTTATATTATCCCTCCTGAAAATATTATATCAAAGTATTTATAACAACAATCCCAAACAAACCAAATCAATTTACTTAAATATAATTAAATCAGAACATCTAAACACTAAAAGTGTGGTGCTAAAGAAGTATAGGGGACAATGTTATAAAAATTTCTGTAGGTGACTTTTAACATAATATATTTAATTTATCATATTTATATATTAAACTTCACATTTCTTTATATTTATATTTTATCAAATATTTAATTTACGTATTTATATTATCTACTCACCTACATATACACATACAACACGTATACATAATTATTTATATTTATTTATTACCAATTATTCATATTATATTAAATCGACAAGCATAGCCGCGCGAAACCGGTAGTATATAGTGGATCGGAATTTGTTTTGCTTCTACCGACCACTAATAACATTTTTCTTAACAAGCAGTCGATGCTTTGCCTTTGATGCGACTTACTTGTTTTATATAATTTAATCGTTTTTCGTGAGATATTGTATGTGGACTTTATATGTTTGTACTGTAACTCTTTGTGTCATAGTGTATTTCCCTAAATGTTCCTTCTGTACTGTTTTTACGTGTGAGTTGACTTTATTATTATAATTACATCAGTGACGTAACATATTCTTTTATTTGTGCATTATCAACACTCATCAACCACCAAACTGGTGACCCCGCACAGAACACCAGGGAAAATAATGTCCATGCACTCAGCAAGTCAGGGATCGAGCGGATCGGAGGCGGAAAAATCGCAGAGTCATATTACTTTGCGTCAACGACGACCGCGCGCCAAGATGGCGACGCCCGTTAAATGTGCTTCACCGCCGCAGATACCTCCCCAGATCAGGATACCACCATTTTGGCCTGAAAAACCAGCGATATGGTTCGCGCAGGTTGAAGGACAATTCGCGATTATGTGTGTGACCGACGACACGACAAAATTTTACCACATTTTGACTACACTCGACAGACAGTACGCTGCCGAGGTCGAGGACATTCTCACCGGACCCCCAGACTACCAACGATTAAAGGACGAGCTTATCAGGCGACTATCAGCATCCCGTGACAATAAGGTTAAGCAGCTGTTGATGCACGAGCAACTCGACACTCGTAAACCATCACAGTTCCTGCGCCACCTACAACACCTTGCCGGACCCGAGATACCCGAGGATTTAGTGAGAACCATTTGGACCAGCCGACTGCCTATATCCATGCAGTCGATTCTTGCATCGCAGGCGACGCTACCCCTGGACGCACTCGCCGACCTGGCCGACCGTGTCCACGACATCGCGGCGCCGACGCACCACATCGAAGCGGCCGCGACAACGTCATCAGCAGCAGTGTCACCTATTGATCAGCTGGCACGTCAGGTATCAGAGCTGACAAAGCAGGTGAGTGCTTTGACTATGCAGTCTCAACGCCGTTCGCGACTGACTGAACATCGCAAAGATGAAAGACGACGCGGGCGATCAACATCTCGTATAGCCCGAAAACACTCAGAGCAGTTGGTAATGACGACCAACAACTGTAACAGTTCCAGCACGGGTCGTCTGTTCATTAAGGACCGCAGCACCGATATACCATATTTAATAGACACTGGTAGTGATATTTGTGTGTATCCACTTTCCGCGCTTTGTGAGCGCAGGTGTAAAACCTCATATCAGCTCAGTGCTGCCAATGGTTCTGCTATTGATACGTACGGCTATATACAGCTCAATCTTAATTTAGGCTTACGTCGGAACTTTCCGTGGCAATTTGTCGTAGCTGACGTCACAAAAGCTATTATAGGTGTAGATTTTCTATCACATTATCGCCTCATCGTCGACGTCAGCCAACAAAAACTCGTCGATAGCCTAACTAATGTCAGCACTGTAGCATGTTTAGATGTAAGCAATAATGTATCTAGTGTTAAGGTAACAACGGGTGGTGATAGTGTTTATCATAAAATTTTAGCCGAATTTCCGGAAATAACACGCCCTGCTGGTACTCCGGGAATCGCAAAGCATCACACTACACACCACATACGTACTACACCAGGTCCACCTGTATCATGCACCCCTAGACGCCTCGCCCCCGACAAATTAAGAATCGCAAAAGATGAATTCGACGTCATGTTAGCGAATGGGACCGCACGTCCGTCTGACAGTCCGTGGGCATCACCTCTCCACCTCGTCTCCAAAAAAGATAACGGCTGGCGCCCTTGCGGTGATTATCGCCACCTTAACGCGCGAACAATACCCGACCAGTACCCAATTCGTCATATTCACGATTTTTCACATCATTTATCTGGTTGTACGGTATTCTCAGTCATAGATTTGGTTAAGGCCTACAACCAAATCCCTGTCGCCGAGGATGATATTCCCAAGACCGCCATTACCACACCTTTCGGTTTATATGAGTTTCCCTATATGACATTTGGACTTAGGAACGCCGGTCAAACTTTTCAGAGATTTGTAGACGAGTTAACTCGCGGACTCGATTTTTGTTACCCGTACCTAGACGATTTTTTAATATTTAGTAAAACTGCCCGCGAACACGAAGATCACTTACGTCAACTTTTCGAGCGTATGCGCAATTATGGCGTACTTGTCGACACCGCCAAATGTGTTTTTGGCGCGTCTAAAGTAACGTTTCTAGGGTATCAAATCTCTGAAAAGGGCACTAAACCTCTGGACAGCAAGGTACAGGCCATATCACAGTTCCCACCTCCAAAAACCGTCCGAGAACTCCGACGATTTTTGGGGATGGTGAATTTTTACAGGCGATTTTTGCCTAACGCCGCTCAAATTCAAGCGCCATTAAATGCCTTGCTGACCGGATCGGTCAAAGCTTCCCATCCAGTCGTCATAGAGGGGGATTCACTGCGTGCATTTGAGGCTTGCAAGAAGAGTCTTTGTGATGCTGCTCTCTTAGCCCATCCAGACTCACAGGCTAAGCTAGGACTGGTCACTGACGCCTCTGATACGGCGATAGGTGCAGTCTTGCAGCAGCTGAAGGATGGAGCCTGGCAGCCGTTAGCATTTTTCTCTCGCAAGTTGAGCCCATCGCAGGTGAAATATTCTCCGTACGACAGAGAGCTCCTTGCTATTTATGAGAGCATAAAATACTTTCGGCACATGCTAGAAGCCACTCACTTCACAGTCTATACTGACCATAAGCCAATATGTTATGCTTTCCATGAACGGAAAAGTAACTGTTCGCCACGTCAGTATAGACACCTTGACTTCATCTCGCAGTTCACCACCGACATCATCCATATTGCCGGCAAAGACAATCTGGTCGCCGACACTTTGTCGCGCGTTGATGAACTGCAGGTACCCGTCGACCTTGAAGTGATGGCCAAGCTACAAGCCACAGATCCAGAGCTGGCAGACCATCTGAAAGGCGATTCTTCCCTTCGCCTAACAAGAACGACCATTCCTGGGAGTCGTACTGTCTTGTACTGCGACGTCAGTACACCGACACCCAGACCTTTCGTTCCCCAACAACTGCGTCAGCAGGTATTTAACTGCTTGCACTCACTCAGCCATCCTGGCGCCAATGCCACAGCCAAACTCGTTTCCCAACGTTTCGTCTGGCCACTGATGCGGAAAAACTGCCGTGAATGGGCTAAGGCGTGTTTGTCTTGCCAGCGCTCGAAGGTAACTAGACACGTTGCCTCACCTTTAGGTACGCACGATTTACCTTCAGCGCGCTTCAAACACGTCCATATAGACCTTATCGGCCCGCTACCGCCTGCTGGTGATTACCGGTATTGTCTCACAGCCGTCGATCGCTTTACGCGATGGCCGGAAGCTGTGCCGATTACCGACATCACCGCCGAGACAGTGGCCAAAGCGTTCATTTCCTGTTGGGTGGCCCGATATGGTTGTCCTACCGAGATCGTAACCGATCGAGGCAGACAATTCCAATCGGCCTTATTTCAACAGCTGTCCAAATCCATCGGTTTCGATCACCGTAGGACGACAGCTTACCACCCACAGTGCAACGGTTTGGTTGAGCGATTCCACAGGCAATTGAAGGCAGCAATAACCTGTCACGCTGACGCGAACTGGACCGAGTCATTACCACTCGTGCTTCTCGGCATCAGGAGTGCCTTCAAAGAAGACCTCCAGGCTTCATCGGCTGAGTTGGTGTATGGTGAGCCACTGCGCCTACCTGGTGAATTTTTAGGCCACGACATCGCTCCAAACACCACCGACATCACTGATTTCTCAGCTCGTATGAAGTCATTTGCCGACAGCATACGTCCAGTTCCCCCCCAGCACCACTCAAGATCTCGCAGAGCCTTCGTTTTTAAGGACTTAGCCCATTGTAGTCACGTATTCCTCAGAGATGAAGTGCTACGTGGCTCATTTCAGCCCGCTTACACTGGGCCATACGAAGTGCTCAAGAGAGGTGCAAAAACCTTTACTATACGTGTGGGAAATAAAGATGAGACAGTATCCATAGACCGCCTGAAACCGGCCTATATACTGTCCTCAGAATCATCCTCACCCCGACAGGACAATATTTCTCCTGTAAAGGAATGTCCCGTAAAAACGACACGCTCGGGACGCAAAGTACACTTCCCTGATTTTTATCGTCCGTAGACACGGCCTCTGGAGGGGAGTGATGTAGGTGACTTATTACATAATATATTTAATTTATCATATTTATATATTAAACTTCACATTTCTTTATATTTATATTTTATTAAATATTTAATTTACGTATTTATATTATCTACTCACCTACATATACACATACAACACGTATACATAATTATTTATATTTATTTATTACCAATTATTCATATTATATTAAATCGACAAGCATAGCCGCGCGAAACCGGTAGTATATAGTGGATCGGAATTTGTTTTGCTTCTACCGACCACTAATAACATTTTTCTTAACAAGCAGTCGATGCTTTGCCTTTGATGCGACTTACTTGTTTTATATAATTTAATCGTTTTTCGTGAGATATTGTATGTGGACTTTATATGTTTGTACTGTAACTCTTTGTGTCATAGTGTATTTCCCTAAATGTTCCTTCTGTACTGTTTTTACGTGTGAGTTGACTTTATTATTATAATTACATCAGTGACGTAACATATTCTTTTATTTGTGCATTATCAACACTCATCAACCAACCAAAATTTCAAAGGTTTTATCAGTCACGTAAAAATACCATTCGCACTTGTGGAAGCTTCAAGTACCTTATGGTTGTAAAACTTAGCGAAAACCTTGTATTTTACGAACTATGCCTGTGGTGTTTACACCGAGTGTGTGAGCAAAAGAAAGTCATTTCACCCGGTATATCCTACTCTGATATTACTTCGTAGGCTTAACACGGCTTTGTAACATGTAATATGAATAGATTTTACAGCTCAACTGACTTATAAAAGCATAAAGATTGTAGAGATTTTCAATATTACATAGAAAAGAGTTGCGTGTATATAATGCCCGACTTCACCAACGTTACCTAAGTTTAAGGGATCCCCTAAACGTGGTTAGGGGGCTGTTAGGGGATAGTTTCTGTTTCACCGACAGTTAGGGGTCATCTAAATGTTAAAAGGCCCCCTAAATTTAGGTGCTTGAAATATGGGCTTAAAGACAATGGTAAAACGAAATTTAATTTAGGGGCTAGTTTAGGGGAATTTAAGCTAGGGATCCCATATGTAGGTGCTAGCTTATGGGTTGCTAGTGAAATCAGGCATTAGACCTTTAATTCCTCTTTTGCTTTGAAAGAATTTTTCCTTTCATACGAATAGTAGATATATAAAAAAAAATTTTTTTTCACGAAAAAACAAGATTTCATGATCGGTGTGATTTTTTACATTGACGTTGTATATATGCAAGTAAGGGTCATATTGGACTTTTTATCCACTAAGGGGATGGTGTGCGATATTTGACTATTGGCAGAGGCCAATATCTTATGGTAGTAACTGAAGTTAGGACAGTATATAAATAAAAATATAAATGTTGGTTTTTATATTAATGGAATTTCCTATCAAAATTATGACAAATATGTTAATCGTTGTAATAATAATAACACGTTTAAATGAAAACATGCCACGATACGAACGAATTAAAGAAAAATACAGTCTAAACCTATACAAAACAGACCAATCAAGCACATAATAAATGGAAGAAGACAATGACATTTTGAGCATTAAATTAAAGATATACTATATACTTTTTTGGTTTTTCCATCTACTGCAACAAAGTTCCATAGTTAATCGAATGAATAGTTTAATCACTCATAGGATACGAATTAAATGTAATAATAATATAGGTGAACATTTTTTTAAGTTAAACGGTTTTATTGAAAAAAAGATACTTAAATATGTAACGACCCATGTTTATTTTTGAGTCTGATCCATGCTCTACATTGATAAGGAGAGTAGTGCGATGCCTGGTACCTAGGACCTATCTGATTATTTTTTAGCTTTTATTACATTATCTAGATCATTATTATCTTTCTTTTCATTTCAATAAAACCGACAACTTAAAAAAAATAACATATTTTATTTTCATGTTTTTATTTTGTTATTTTAAATTGTCTAATTTCTATGATCCGCCATGCACTGTGTTGTACTAGTAAGCCCTTTTATTTGATACCCATATTGAGGGGGTTGTGAAAAAATATGTAATCAGCCATTTTGTGTCGGCGGCCATCTTGGATTTACAATCAATATCTTGGTGTGCTAAATATTGGATAAATCTGTGAACTCGAATGGGGTAAAATTTCAATTACTAGACCCAAACAAACAGGGCAAGCTAAATAAAAACCTTCAAAAAGACCGTAGTAGATACAGTTCTACCCGTTTCAGAATATAAAAAATATCAATAGCACCATCACACTGTGCTACCTTGTTTACCTTCAGATTTATTTACTAACGTAACTAATACGGTATGTATACATATATCATTTTGGTCAAGGAAAACTTAAACTTACCCTACGAATAAATAATAAGTCTATTTATTCGTAGTACTTACATAGCTTTATCCATCATCTTAAAGAAGTAAAAATATTGAAGATAAAAATTTAAAATTAAATCGTTGTAATCGTAACCATTTTTGATGTTCTCCTGACCGATTCCGGCCACGGCGGCCAATCTCATTGAGACTAGCCAACTGCGCAGGAGATATTATAATGCACAAGTGTACGCGCAGACACAAGTGCACTCTCATACTACTGAGCCCCCCCACCACGACAAGGTGGACGCACGTTGGGAGGGAGGGGGGGGGGGGGGGGGGTTAAATACATAAATACTTAGATAACCTTACCTAAAAGTAAAATTGGGTCGATTGCTTTCGACATGGTAACGTAATAACTTTAACAAAGAAAATACACTAACATCAACATTATTTAAAAAATACATTATTTGAAATTTATATTTATCCAAAAAATAATTATGGAAGACGATCCTTAATTGGAGAAAATATCGTGTAACATAAAATACCTACGAAAAAAATACGGACGAATTGAGATCTTCCTCTTCTAAAGTCTGCTACAATATATTGAAAACTAGCATTGCCCGCGGCTTCGCCCGCATTCAGAAGACCAAAAACCAAATTCTTAGGTTTACTATTTTAGTAGGTATACTCTTACATTGCAGGTATTGTATTTTTCTCAGAAATGTATCCTAAATGTATGTTATATAAGTATCCTATATGTTGACCCGGATAACCAGCTATCACCATACCAAATTTAATCAAAATCCCTCCGTGGTTTTTCCGTGATGCGGTAACAGATAGACGGACGGACGGACCGACAGACAGACAGACAAACAGACAAAAATTCTAAAAACTATAGATTCGCCCTCTGTATCGATAAAAATGTCTATTTCAATAAGATTTTCCAAAAAATATTTAATGTACAGATTCGGCTTAGTTACAATTTTATTATATGTATAGATAACTCTAAAAGTTATAACATAAATACTCGTACATCATCAGTTAGCAAGCATTATTATTTCATACTTAAATATTAAAACTTACAAAAAAGCCCTTGATACAGTAAAAGTTCAAAATTGTTCTTATTAAATCATTAAATAATTATACTGATGACTGATTCTCAATACATGGTATGATGTTAACCAATAAATAAATACGTACTACGGTAATGTTGAAGGAAGTACTGTTATTTTACGACAATAAGCTTTTTAAAACAATACTCTTAAACTAATTGCACAAGAATTCGAAGGCTTTAGCCCATAACAAGTTTATCCATATTCAGTGAAATTAAGAGAGTATGTTGACCGTGATGGCACAGCAAGCATTGACGTGGACCTTCATTCTGTGAGGGGTCATTGAACGTGAATCGGTCATCTCGTGTAATTAACACGAGAAATGAATTAATGGCGTAAATAGGACCATCACGACTATATTAGTAGATTAAATAATATATAATAACATTATATATATATATATATATATATATATATATATATATATATATATATATATATATATATATATATATATTTAATATTTTAAACATTATTCGGTAAGATCATAAATTCATACTAACATTGCTCGCGGCTCCGCCCGCGTTCAGATGACGAAAAACCAAATTCTTAGGTTTTACATATTAGTATACTCTTACAATGCAGTTTTTGTATTTTTTCTCAAAAATGAGATATTTTCCCGCGGTAAAAAGTATCCTATATGTTGACCCGGATAACCAACTATCACCATACCAAATTTCATCAAAATCCCTCCAGTGGTTTATCTGTGATGCGGTAACAGACAGACAGACAGACAAAAATTCTAAAAACTATAGATTCGGACTCTGTATCGATAATAATGTCTATTTCAATTAGATTTTCCAAAATATATTTAATGTACAGATTCGACTTAGTTACAATTTTATTATATGTATAGATATATCACAAGGATAAGTTCCCTTTAGGTGTCTAAGGAATAAATGGTGCATGAAGATAAATATAATATTAAAATAATAAAAAAATATTTTTTTACTATGACAACACTCTTTGTAACTTTTTAAATGTTTATATCGTAGTGAATTAATAATATGAAAACTGATATAAGTATCAATAATAAAACTTTAAAGGAAGCTACTTTTCTTTCTCGTTGCAGTTAAATTATAAAATGTAAAGTTCACGTCAATTACCTATAAAATTGACTCACCTGTTATCATTGTTCAGACATTTATTAGCCTTACACTATATAAAACATACCATAACAATCTTATATGCATTTAAAAAATGAATGAATACATCTTAAATGTTGACCTTATTGTAAAGATAAAACGAGCGGTTTTTATGAACTCATATGTTTTAACTTTATCATTATACAAACAGAGTAAAAACCCAAAAAGTATTTAACCGAATTTAATTTTATTAATATAGATTATATTTTTCTTGTTTGACAGATTATAATACGTAGGTACCTTTCATTTGGTTGTGAAAATGGTTGATTTGTACTTATTTAAAACTTTCTTAGATTTACGCGAATATTTGACATTTTAAATAAAACTACTTTTTCGGATTTCTTTACAGCAATCATGGTCACGGGTGAGACTGGACTCATTTAGAGACTTTATTGTACTTATTTATTTAGTTTATTAATTGCAAAACAAAAAGAGCACAAAGATAGTAAAGTAAAAGTATGAATTGGGTGGCATCCTTTTGGTGCCACCTAACAGTTATAATTGACTAATTTTACTTATCTCTTCTTAGGTTTCTTTCAAAAGAAACGAAAAGCTAAGGGATAAATCCTGTGTTGTTTGTCCATCTGTCACCTTATTTATTCGAAAGGCTATAATACTAAACGAACTAACGCGAAAAATCTAGAGTTAAATGATTAAGTAATAATGAGTGTATAGTGTTAAGGAATGTACCTATTCTAAGTTTGGGAGTTAATTATCGCATTAGGAAATTAAAAAAAATATATACAATGAAACGCTTTATAAGTTAATGCGCTATAAGAATACAAATATATTTTTTCGAAATTTTAAAAGCTTGCTTTAAAATACATTAAAGAAACATGAAAATAGGGCACTGGTATTTCCTTTTCCGTATTGACTTAAGCGTTAATTAATTAAGCCTAGTATTTCGAATAAAATACAGAATATTCGCTTGACTCTTATTTAAAAAAAAAAAAACGAATGGTGTCGCCTGAGGAACAGGCGAGCACGACTCGCAATTTATCATTTAAAAAAAAAACCTTTAGTTATCATTGAACCCGATTTAAATACATCGACGTCATTTGAAAACTATTCTATATAATATATAATATCTAACGTATTTATTTGGCAAGTACTATAACATGGTGATGTACATTTAGACGAAGCAGACATAGCAAACAGCATTTCTCGTAGCTTATGAAAAATGTGTATTACGAGGATCTTCACTGAGATGTTGCCTATCGCTTCCATCTGTGGCCCTCCCTGCACGAGACGCAAACACATTAACGTAACTAAACAACTGTTGGAGTATAAATAGGAATAATCTTGCGTTTAAGATAAATTTTATATATTTTATTCTTTGAAATAATTTTTGATATCTTTTTTTGAAGGATAATTGTATGTGCTTCTTTATTACTTCTTTACGCTATAAATGCTAAATTGACTGTTTCGAATGGAGATAGCAAGATTCTGGATTAATACATAGGCTCATTTTTATCGACGTTCTTAGCAAGTTTACTGATTTTTTTTATCATAATGTTTTTTTGTCTCTGATGAAAAGTTAGTAATTACTTATTAGTTTTTGTAAATTCCTATTTGCCAGATTTGATTTAAAAAAAATTGCTTAGTAACTTTTAGACGAGGATCTGTCATACGTTATGCTCGACGTAGCGTCTGGTGTGACCAGTGTCTGCGCCACTTGACATTGGACATCAAGTTCAACATGGTAGCTATCAATGAACATGCGATAGTTTCTCCCATATTTTTATATAGAATTTTTTAATTTTATGTAATTTTATTTAGTTGTATACATTCTAAGAGTATAACGTAGTACTTGTGCTTCTTCTTTATAAATTTCATACATTCCTCATACGTGTACTAAAAGGTGTATTCAAATTTTAAGATTATTTTGTGATTTTATCTAAGAGACCTACGAGTACTTCAGGTGTTTGTGCGAGTTATAATTAATTAGTTTTCATACAGCGTTACACACGGCTTGCGGCGTTTATGTCAGATCACGGTCGTAGAGTTAATTCTTTGTGATTATTTTCTGAAGATTATTAAATGATACTGGTTTTTATAATAGAGCGTTAAAACGGTAAATTTTAACAAATATGTAATTTATATGACTATCGACATTTAAAATAAGCTTCTTTGCATAATAGAAAAGCGAAAGAACCTGTTTAGGCAACAGTTCGTTTGTCAACACTCATAAGTTACTTCAAGGGATTTTCACAAGAGTTTATGTGTTAAAATTTTGTTAAAAATATATTTGAAGACCTCTTTAGAAGGAGTAAAATATCGATTAGTTGCTTCAATAACGCTATGTACCTCGGAATTTAAATTTTCTCAATGTATGTAACGCGTATTAGATTTTTATCTTCATAAAAGAGAGATTCGATATGTACTTCGACACGACCGATGAAAGTTAAGGCGCAGGATCGACGTCTTTATTTGCTCTATTCTCCGAGGCACGGGGGCGTTACACTGTCAACTTCCCAGCTCCGAGCTGCTATTGAGAATTCCTTTAAAACAGAATAAATTAAAATAACACTCGTAAATCAATAATTAAACTTGGCCCGACCGAAACTTGACTCGAACCCAGCAGTACTAGCTACTATACTATTGAGGCAGTTTATTATATTAAAGCATAGTAAATTGTATAAATATTTTTACTAATGCTCTAAATAGAATAGAAATATATCTAGATTTTTCAAATTTTAATTTGCTACTAAAATAAAAAGCAAATAATTAATTATGGGGAAAGTTTGAAATTATAGTACGCACTTGACATAGAGGTAAAATAGTTTATAATAGCATTGAAAAATTATTAATAGAGTTACCATGTTTCCAGGGCAAATTAAATTGTTTTTACACTTACTACGATTTATCTGAACAAAAGTTTTATTGCATGTCAAAAGAGAGTTCCGCCGCATACGAGTGTTTTGCACTACCTACAACACTTGCAACGCTTAGGACTGAATATTGTTTATTCAAACTGCCTTTTAATATTCAGTTGGTAGTACCTTCATATTGTGTAAAGTGAAACGGATAGATTAAGGATGTTTTAAGGAATAAAATCCTTCGCGTTACTATGATGGTGACAATTAATTATTATACATAATAATATAAATAATAATAAAAAATATCAAAAAATATTGAAGTACCTCAAATGACAATTATATAATTATTATAGAGTCAATGAAAATTTAAATACTTATAATCTACAGTAGATAAATATTAATTACGTAATAATATTTATTTACTTATTTAAGTATAAAAAAAAGGGAGTAAAAGGGGAGAATCTATGCTAAGTGTTGCATTTGCAAAAGGAACACTTACCATAGATTCCCTTATTTCAACCGACTTCAAAAAGGAGGAGGTTCTCAATTCGACTGTATGTTTTTTTTTTTTTTTTGTTTTTTTTTTTTTCATGTTTGTTACCTCAGAACTCCGTCATTTATTAACCGATTTGGACAATTTTTGTTTTGTTTGAAAGGGTATACTTCCAGATTGGTCCCATTTAAATTTCAAAAAAAATACCACTCCTAAGGGTGGAAAAACAAGTAATGATGAATTTAACCTACTTGAAACTTTGCAAGTGTTTCTATTTCCGTTGATAGTACAGTGGTTCTGTATTGTTGACCTGATCTGATGGTAAGGCCAGAAGGTGGATAGGTGGAACTCTTCAACGGCTAATAGTAGATACTTTGAGTTTGGCTTATTTTGTTTGATTTGACAAGCCTAACACATTAGAATTCTTACTTTGCTACTACAGTCTACACTAAAAAGGGAAAAATAAAAACTTAAAAAAATAAATAAAAACCGACTTCAAACAAAAGCACTAAAAAGTAAAAAATAAGTGATTGGTAGTTTTCATTTACTATACATACCTAATCAAATAATTTTGAAGTCGGTGCCAGCCGATACAAAGCAAAGCACACGGCTACATTCAGTTTGTGGTACATACTAGTTGACATTGTACTTCTTTTAGATGAAGGGCCTTCGTTCAAGGACATATTGCTGGACAGCGTTCTTGAATTAGTTCTCGAAGTTTTTTACTTTTCAGTGCTTTTATTTGAAGTCGGTTTTTATCGTGGAGACATTAATAGCGAATGTAAGAGACCTATTTTAATATAACTAATCTGCAGCTTAAATAATTTGCTATTGTATATAATATGTAAGTCGAACTACACAGTTACTAAAGTCACCATATGAGCTTTGTTTGACTCGTATAGATTATAATGTAGCACTATTTCATTTAATTTTATATTAATTCAAAGAATATTTAACTTTATACATAAATGAAACGAAATATGCAAGCTTTCATTAATTTTCTTAAAGCGATCGCGTAACATGTTTTATTATACTTGTTAGGTTAAGATTTGTAATTACCTTTCCGCCATTTTATTTATGATTCTTGCGTGACATATTGGCCAAGTTTAAAAAAATAAGGGCTTAATAAGGTCTGAAACAAGGTATTTAATTAGCAAGTTTGTAATTTATATTATTATAGATTTACTGAGGATACATAAATAATATTAAACTTTCCAAGAGTGGTCTGTAGTTCGAGTTCTGTCAACTTAACAATCTTATTCTAGCTTACATATGCGGAAGACATAATTCGTTGGCTTACTATTACAAGGTTCTATGTTAATTTTAATAAAGTTTAGTAATTTTTACATAGAACTTCGTTATTTTGTTATCGTAAAAAAACAACAACATAGAACTATGTAAAATTGAATATTTTGTAGTTAAAGTGCCGCTATCTAGTGGTTTGTTTTTGCAAAACGGTAGCTAATGACACATAGAACCTTGTAGCATTGATAACTAAATAAGTACTAAAATTGTAACATAGAACCTTGTAATTGTGAACCAACGAATTATCTTACTAAATGTGCTAAGACGTCGGGGAGAACCTACTTTTTTATTATTTTATTTAAGATTTTTTATTCACTTAAAGCTTCTAGGATTGAGAAGTAAACAATTTTAGTAAATTCCAATCTTTACTACTGGTAAACAAAATAATGAGATTTTTAATGAATATTTGCTTCACGTCTTATTTAAATAACAGGCTCTTTGCACATTCAACATTTTTTAAATAATAATTTATATAAGCTAGTAATTAGTGTTGTTTGTTTCTCTATCAATACACAAGCATGATTTGTAAGATTCTACGTTACAATGCAATTTCCTATATAAAGAGTAAATAAAAAAAATATTAACTCTCATTTTATACGTCGTTAACATCAGCATTAAGTAACTGGGAAAATCTGTATGATATATATATATATATATATATATATATATATATATATATATATATATATATATATATATTCTTATCGATTTTATTTTGATTAGCATATTGATGGTGAAACCTATTTGGTATTATTTTGCATTTTTTTCAGCTTATTGCTGTCCATTGCTGAACGAAAGCCTCCCCCATAGAATGCCCACCATCCTGATTTCGGGCAGACAGCATCCATCCTGTGTCTGTCACCTTTTTCAAATCGTCGGTCCAACTTGACGCAGGGCGTCCTACACTACGTTTGCCTAAGCGTGCCTAATTTTGGATGTTTTTCACTAATTAGCGCAAGTAAATGTAATTTACACCGGAGCCGGAACTTAAGTACCGGTAAATCGTGTTTTTTATATAAAATTATTTAAATGAAATTCTTACTTATCAATGCTGACAAACTAATTTAAATTGTGCGATTCAGGTATATACCGCAATTTTGATTCTTGCGTAAACAGTCTTTTTTTAAATATTTGAAGTCTTATACCTCGTTAATTGTACATTTTTCGCTCCACACTATTATATAATAATATAATAAATATGCAAACACCTACTCTAAATAATCTACCTGTTTGTTTGTTAACTTTTCACGCTTATGCCCAGTGACTCCTAACTGTCGGTGAAACAGAAACTGTCCCCTAACAGCCCCCTAACCATGCTTAGGGGATCCCTTAAACTTAGGTGACGTTGGTGAAATCGGGCATTAAAAAGCTAAACACATTTTAATTAATTTTGACAAGGACATAAATTGAATCATGGGGTTGGACACAATCTGCCTATAAAATCTACCCACCCTGCTTCTAATATATGTAGAACACCGAGCAGAAACTTTTTTTTATATAATTTAGAAAAATCTAATGATTTCATGTAAATGGGCTGCTGAAATGAATAATTGTTTATTCATATATTATTATTTATTGTCAATTTTTCATGACTCTGTTATTAAGTATGAACTTACTGATTCATCTTATAGTTAAAATGTAAAGGAAATACTAGGGTGTGGCTGTGACACGTAAGGATCATTGACTTCAGTGATATATGCCTTGTGTTCGGTCGAGCGACCTATAAAAGTAGCAAGCAGGATCTGCGAGCACAGTGTATATGTGTAGCTTGTGATAGTGTCACTATTATTTCCACAGGTAGGTACTTAAAAAATATTATATATTAGGATAATTATTAGCATCTTTACTTAACTTTATTTTATTAAGAGTTTTTAACAAATATATATAAACTTTAAAAATTAAAATAATGAAAATAATTTTAGACAGTAAAAGATTTGTTATCTACTAATAAGTTTCTTGCTAGGTGAAATATTGCAGTTTATAACATACTCGTATTTACGACGGTCAAGTGCGTTCGTAATATTATGCAAACGTAGTTTTGTTTGTAGCGCTCATTTTAAATAATCATTAAAACATTTTTTAAAGCAACAATTATTCTAAAAATCTATTAGACTTATAACATGAATATATGTTATTAATAAATTCAAAGAAAAATATATATGTAATCTGCGCAAAAAATACGGTAAATATTGTACAGTAAACGATATATTTTAGTTTAGATTTGAATAGGAATTAATAGTTCGAATTAGCAATCAGCAAATCGAACCTCACTGTTATACATATATATATATATATATATATATATATATATATATATATATATATATATTCACGAAATTTTCCTTTTATATTTCAATGTACTCGTATATTGCTTGTTATATTAAAAGTATAAATTGTATTTATTATAATAATTTTCTCTATTAGGAAGTTTCCCTTAACATGAATAGTAAAATACGGTACTAATAAAATGGATAATAAATACGTACTATCTAAATATAAACGTCCAGCAATTAATTATTAAGCTAACATCAAAAACAAGAGCAATTTTAAAGGCTTTTCCATTTTATATAGTAACATTTATTTAATAGCATTATTTTTTTAACTCATATTAAATATTGTAATATGAATATGATGATAATGATGTTCTCCTGACCGATTCCGGCCACGGCGGCCAATCTCATTGAGACTAGCCAACTGCGCAGGAGATGTTATAGTGCACAAGTGTACGCGCAGACACAACGTGCACTCTCTATTCCTGTCACTCTCATACTCCGATGGGAATATATGAATATAATATGAATATACTGAAATGTTAGCGAGTTATTTTCGCTTTGCTCGGATGGGTCCCTCCTAGTTGCCAAGCAGTATCTACGAGTATGTGTTACTCTACTTGTTGTAGTAATAATGTATCTGTGAACTAAATTTCATCCATTCGACGATATGTTTGGCTCAGTTTGTAGTGACCCTACTTGCTGTGGCAGCGGTCGCGGGTTCGAGTCCCGCTGGGGGCATTCATTTGTGCGATGAGCAGCAATTTTTGTACTCTAGTCATAGGTGTTTATATTTATAATATGTATGTATTTAAATTTATATATATGTAGTGTATCGACTACCTGGTATCCATAAAACATACCCCGTAGCTTACCATGGAACTGGATGGTGTTGTGTGTTAATATCCCAACATATTTATTTACTATCCAAATCAGTACAGCAATTTCAGCATGAGGGAGTAATAAGCATTGCGCATTTACAATAGTAGTCCTTTGATTTTCTTTCCTCAGTTAACAATGAAGCTCTGCACAGTGGTATTCAGTTTGTTGGCGTTGTTGGCGGCGAGCTACGCCGTGGAAAATGGTCCTTTGATAAATGTACTTCAACCGGTCGACCCTCGTGCCTTAGTGCAAGTTGAGCCTGAGCAAAATAACAGACCCAAGAGACATTTACTCTTAGGTAAGTTTGAAATCTTTTTACTTTGAAATTAATTAACATTCTCTAAAGTTCTGAAGAAAGTTAAAAGACGAATTTAAATTAAACAGGAATAATCAGCTTATTTGTATCTGAAACTAACGCAATTTAACAGTAAATAGGGTGTTTACAAGAAAATATATAAGCAGACAGACGTTATTGGTGAAAAGCTATTGATATGCAGGGCAAAACAGCGTGAAATTGTTGCCAAGCAAAGCACGTGACTCCATCGCCACTTCATTTGTGAGCTTCTGTATTGATGACTGATAGTGCTGTCAACCTCCTATATACAAGCCAATAAGCTTTCACATTTTTACATTATTAAAGTAAATAGAATAGTATGCAAGAAAATTTGAGTTCCTCGAAAATAGAATTATCACGTAGCAACACATAGTTACAAAGTTATTCGAGGAAATCCCCTTGAGACTTGTTTTGCTCGCTATGATATTGATGAATGATAATATTGTAAAAGGATATATCTAAATTTTGAGTTGCATAAATAATATATGTACATAAATATGTAATTTATATTACACTAGCATTGCCAGTGGCTCCGCCCTCCCGCGTTCAGATGACCAAAAACCAAATTCTTAGGTTTTACATATAAGTATACATACGTTGCAGTTTTTGTATTTTTTCTCAGACATGAGATACTTTTCCGTAGTAAAAAGTATCCTATATGTGACCCGGATAGCCAGCTATCCCCATACCAAATTTCATCAAAATCCATCCAGTGGTTTTTCTGTGATGCGGTAACAGACAGACAGACAAATTTTTTAAAAACTATAGATTCAGCCTCTGTATCGATAATAATGTCTATTTCTATAAGATTTTCCAAAAAATATTTAATGTAAAGATTCGGCTTAGTTACAATTTTATTATATGTATAGATTTAATAGGAAGGTGAGTTTAAAATACAAATTTCAAATATATAACGAAAAAAGAATTCAGTTCAGACAATCGACATTCATGGTGTAAAATAAGCATTTGTCAAACAAAGCACGTGATTTTCCTGGATCTGATTTATTAGGGACTAGCTCCGGCATTGATGTCTAATAGTGTAGAATACTACAGTTACGGCTATATGTACACCTTGCCAAGTACATTACGAATAAGCTTTCTTCGTAAATAAAGAAAAACAATAACAATTTTTGTAAACATGCCTTAACATTGTTATATGTTTTATATTTATTTACAAAAGTTCTTTTTTACTTTTTAAGGACTACTAGTTAACAAGTTTTTCTTTAAAAACTCAAGGACACAATATAATTATGTCTAACGATATCTTATTTACAAAAAAACTTTGAAATAACTCTAATAAGTAAACTTTTTCGTGTAAACATCTTCCTCGTGCATATTATTATAAAAGGATATTCAGAGCGTGTTACGTATTTTTCGTCCATTTTTTGATATATAGGTACTAGTTACTATTTTGCAGATTTAAAATCACATACCACAACTTAAATTTGTTTTATTTTAAAACTAGCATTGCCCGCCGCTCCAACCGCGTTCAGGTGACCAAAAACCAAATTCTTAAGTTTTACATGTTAGTATACTCTTATATTGCAGTTTTTGTATTTTTTCTCAGAAATGAGATATTTTCTTGCGGTAAAAAGTATCCTTTATGTTGACCCGGATAACCAGCTATCGCCATACCAAATTTCATCAAAATCTATCCAGTGGTTTTTCTGTGATGCGGTAACAGACAGACAGACAGACAGATAAAAATTCTAAAAACTATAGATTCGGCCTCTGCATCGATAATAATGTTTATTCCAATAAGATTTTCCAAAAAATATTAAATGTTCAGATTCGGCTTAGTTACAATTTTATTATATGTATAGATATAATACATACTTTTTACTGTCTACTTTTATATATTAAACAAGATTTAAAATAAAAATACCGCAGATATAACGTTATTAGAATAAAAAGTGTATGTTGAGTTGTTGTTTACAAAGTTGTTTATTTAATATTCTATTTTGTTTAACTAGGAGCGGGAGCTCTCGGTGCTGGCATAATCGGCCTCGGCGCCTTGGGATTAGGAGCTGGTGTGATTGGTGCCAAAGCTGGCCTGATAGGCGGAGCCTTGGCCGGCCACGCTCTTGGTGGCAGAAGTTACGGTGGCGGATACGGATACGGCGGTGGCTTCGGATACGGGGGCGGATACGGCGGATACTATGGCGGATACGGTGGCGGATACGGCGGTTACGGTTACGGCGGATACGGCGGCGGATACGGCAGTTACAGGTAAGATTTATAACTTTACATTATAGTTTTAGGTTTATTTGGGTATACTCATAATACTTTGTACTTGACATTGTTATTTATCATTTATTATCTTGTTACTTTTCACACAATATTTGAGACCAGTCACGATTACCTATCAAGTTCACACTTGTTACGCTGTTTATCAATCATGCGAGTCGATCAAACTTAAAACGTCGTCAATTTTTATGTAAATGTAAATAAGTTTCATTATATTCTATTAGCGATGATATCATATGTATCATACTCATAAATTACCTAAATAGTTAATCGATCGATTTTGTATCTGTTTTATGTACTCGTATAATAGAAATATATTTTAGTCCTATTTAAATAAAACACATTAAAAACTTTATGTTAGGTTACTTCTTATTAATTTCTAAGCAATTTAAAGTTAAAAACACGTGCATTTTTTGTCATATAATATTGATTTCACTAGAGTTTAAATCTTACTAGCCACTTAATCAAATCAAAACATACTTTATTCAAATAGACTTTTACAAGCAGTTTTAAATCGTCATTTTTTACATTATTAAAATTTAAATTAAATGTCAGTATGTAACTCCGTTAGGAATCTACCACTGGCTCGGAAGGCAGAAGGCAGTAAATTTAATCCAAATCGGTCTAGTCATTTCAATGGGAAGGAATAACAAATATACGAATACACACAGAAACTTAGCATTTAAGACATAACAAGAATAAATAGAAAATCTTTTTTTTTGTTGCAGACGCTACTATCCTACTACAACTTACTACGTTGAGGAGCCCTGGTGCTGATTTGAGCATCGTTGAGTCGTAGGTAGTAATGAAGTTCACGTGTGAAGAGATGGGGATATCTCATGACTGATACCTGCACGTTTAGTTTTTAAGTTAAATAAATTTTGTATAAAATTTAACTTTTTTTTATAATTTTAAAACAATGTTCCCCCAATCATTATTTTTAAAATAAACTAGCGATTGTCCCTCGTTCCGCTCTGTTTCGTCCTTAATTGCGGTTTAAGGTTTAGTTTAGATTTCTCAGAAATGACATATTTTCCCGTAGTAAAAAGTGTCCTATATATTGACTCGGTTATTCAGCTACCATCATAAGAAATTCTTTCGTGATGCGTTCCCAGACAGACAGACGAACGGAAGGATTGACGGACGGACGGGTGGACAGACAGACAGACAAAAATTCTAACAACTATAGATTCGGTCTCTGTATCGATAATAATGACTATTTCAACAAGATTTTCCAAGAAGTATATAATGTACAGATTCGACTCAGAATTTTAATAGATGTATAGATTTAAAAGTATAATATTTTAATGTTTGGTGACATAGATTTTTAACCAAAAACCGGTGTCTGAGTACAAGTATGAACTTGAACATACACGTCTATCTATATAGATAAAAATAAAGTCTCTGTTTGTAATTTCAAAATAACAGATTTTTAATAAATATGAAATATGTACATACGGTACTTATAAAGAAAAAAAAATTTTTTTTGATTGTCATTCGTCTGTTTGTTCCGGCTAATCTTCAAAATGGCTAGACCGACTTGGACGGGACTTTCACTGGCAGATAGCTGATATTATAAGGAGTAACTTAGGCTACTTTTATTTCCAAAATAAAATCGGGTTACGCGTAAAAAAACTAAAACCTATGAACATAGGGACGCATCCGACCGAAGCGAGGGTAAATCTTTACTCATTAGTAAATTAATTTATTAATAACGGTTACATATTATGATTAAATAACTATAAATATGGGAACTATATCAAATTTTTATAAAATAGGTCTGAATATTTATATTAAAATTTAAATTTATTCTTTACCAGTGACAGGATAATAGCTTAAGGTCATGTATTTCGTAATGTTTTATACAAGTTTGATATTTTATATTCCATCTATTATCATTATGTGGCTAGTAAAGCTATTATAAACGACAATGACAAATGCAAATGCTAATATTCTTTATTTACATTATATATAATATATACAAAGAAAATAACTAAAAGTTGTAATTCGAACGGTTAACATAACCGGGCCAGTAAGAACTTGTTATAATAGGTTTCTATATGTTTTTATTAAATGTTTTTTATTATCTTCCCTAGTAGGTAACTATCTATGTAGTAAGTATGTTTACAACCATAAAAGATATAATAAAAGTTAATTTTAGCCTTCTTCTAATTGTGTAATTAATATAAAACTTTCAAAATTTGTGATATCTGGAAGACGGTACAATAATTTAATATCATGATGATGTAAATACCGGGTTCTTTTAGAGTTACTGGTAAAAGTTCGAATTGGGCCTCATTTGTATGTTTGGGCGAATTGGATGTAACAAAATTTTTCAATTAAAGTAAAGAAAATCTTTACTAATAGAAAAAGTGTTATTGAAAACTATTTAGCCCTTTTCAAATTGTGTATAATTAAACAGACAGACAGATAAAAATGATAAAACTGACAATTTTGTTTCTGTACAACACAAGCATCCAAAATTTTATCAAATTATTTATTTGCATTATTTCTTATAATTGATGTAAATGCTCTATATGAGGAATGCATAATAATTAAAGTAACATTGTAGGTGCTTAATAACATACGCTTATGCGATTGGAGCACTTATATATATAAGCCTTTTGAAGCTTCATATAGCAATTTAACCCACATGAATATTCATACCCTCCGTAAGCAAGCCATTACGCCAATTTTGCTAAGTCATGATAATTTGTCATATACTCTAGAGTAAAATTAATTTATTACATTTTTTTATATAATATTTATAAATAATAAAACAGTGTTTCAACATAATTTGTAGGTTGTTAGGAGATCATTTTGATAAAATATGATGGCGTACGATAAAAAGTAACAATTGAAAGAAAGTTGAAGAATGTTTAAATGAAAATATAATAGTTTAATTCATTTTAATTATATATATTGTGTTTAGTTTACTTTTTAACGTCCCACAGCTGGGCACAGGCAGAGGGTTGAAAATATCAGAGGTGCGAGGATCCTGGATTTGAACTCGCTTCATTTGGTTTCCCAAGGTTTAAAAATATATTATTAATTCGTGATTTTTTTCCGCTATATTATATTGGCAGTGACGTCTAACATACAGAACAACTGTAAGCATGTAATAAACTTAAAAACAATTAATCAGATTTGAACATATCTACATAAGCTTAGAAAAATTACACACATAATGTATAATTCATGAAACAAAAAAATAAACTCTAGTTAGAAATAACAAATATTTCATATGATTTATAAGGTTTTAGGTATTATCTACAGCAATTAATTTTATATACGTAGGTAACTAAACATATAGTATCTCGTAGCATATTGAATACTAACAAGGCACATTTAGGTAATTAGCTATCTATCGAATAGCGTTCAACAATGGCAGGAGTGTAGGAATTTAGTCAATTAGTGGCTGCTTGTCGACAATATAGCTTAATGCGTCACAGGAAACCAGGCACATATCGTGGTTATATGTATGTATGTATTAGCGTGGGCTCTCATTACGAACAAAGAAAAATTTATTTAAGTATATATCAATAGATGAGGTTACATGTATCGAATTATTGAAGTTGTGTTAAATTATCAAAAGAAAAAAAAATCTCAAAAAGGTATAGGTATTATTGTTTTAAAAAATATTTTAAGTGAAGGGAAAAGAAATAATATTCCCGTAAATTAAATTTGCGTAATTTAACTGATTATTGAAATATCAGCAACGACATTATGGGTTTGTAGTGTATATCCACAGATGGCGCTTTTACTTTTTATGAATTGCTTATCACGGTTAAAAATTGTTAAAATCACAGATTTTTTCATTCGAATGCGGATTAAATTTTACAATATTTACCATTCTTAAGTTTACACATATTTATAAAGCAGTTTAAAAATTTGCGAATCAGCGACATCTATTATATATTCAAGCAAACAAAAATAGCCATAAGAATTAGCGCAGTCCAATTTCTTTGTATGACATGAGGCATCTGTTCTAATATAGTATTAATGATCTGTGGTACAACGTACGAGACGACATTTCAAATACTTTGACCAATGTTAATGTTTAGATTTGACAGTCATTGACTAATATTTTTTACCCGACTGCCAAGGAAAGGATTTTGGATTGACTTGCATTAAATTAGCTAGGTTTTTTTAAATTCATTAAGGAAGAAACATATTAGTTTGCATATTCAACATTGGTTATATTCATATTATTATTTGCTTCGTAATGTTATACACTATATATACGTACGTACTCCCATCGCCTATCAAAACAGCTTAAAAGTTATAGAGCAAATGCTACGTCGATCGTAGCACATAATTTCTTGTTTTATTAATTTCGCAGTAATTAGATAACAGTTTAAAAATAAAATGAATCTCAACATGTTACTTACAGAATAACTTAAGGAAGTTATTTAATCAAAATTAAAAAAAAAAATACTTTCTTAGACTTACGAGAATATTTGACATTTTAAATAAAACTATTGTAGGGTTCCTAATAGAACTTCGAGATATTCCTTGCTTTCTTATATGTATTCAGTACTTTTAGAATCGTCAGTGAGTTACATAATTTATAATCATAATTTTCAGTATTACAAACAATTCGTTACTAGTCACTACATGGTGGTACCGACATCTCTGTGCAAAAGCGCGGGAATGAATATCCGCGCCATTTTTTTATTTTTTAAAACACATTCCTATCGGCCAAGGTCACATAAGTAAATGCCTTATACATAAATCATTACAAATTAATCAAATATATTATTTTATATTAAAACACTCAATATATAAAAATTAAAAATGCAACCTTACACTATCTTTTTGCGATTTTCTCTCTAGCGACCAAGATTGCTGTAAAGTATTCGAAACGTCGAGAACAAAAAATCTAAATAAATCCGCGACAAAATCCGAAAACATAGTTTTATTTAAAAATAAAATTAAAAACGCTGTTATTCTAAAGACTACACATGTTCAATGATCATTTTGTAAAGTTAATTAATAATATTATTGATTATTTCATAATTTCATAATCACAGGCAATATCAACGTTTTAAATTGTAATGGTGAAGTTAAATTAAAGAATAAATCATTTCGGATTGGAATTATCGGATCGGATTGTAATAAATTATAAAAAAAATTATCTTAAATCTTTTAAGATTAAAGTTTTTAATAATACATGCAAATTATTTTAATATCTCTTATGTTAAAGTATTTAAAAAAAAAAGCGTTGGTCATAGTATTTATAGGGTTTCCATGATGATGTAATTTTTAAAAGACAAAAAAGGTTGTATCAAGTCGACGCATTGTATAATATATGTATGTATATTTTTTATTTTTAAAGAAATAAATAACCATTAAAAGTATAAATTTTTTACAGAGCAGTCGAACTATAATAATTCTTTTGTTTTTGGGAGTTGAGTTCTATTTAAAAAAAAAGACATCTCTAGTTAATAGTGACCCGATAAGCACTGAAGGTTTATTAAATTTAAGAAACAAAAATAAATAATGAACCAAATCAACAAGTTGACTTTAAGTTAGTTACTTTCATAATTTTGGAAATTAGTTATAAAAACTAAATCCGTATATTTTATATTTAACTTTTGATTTTCTTTTTTCTTTGGATAAATTTTGTAAAAAAGTTTTTTCGGACTGAATAAATTAGTAAAAAAAATTTAAATTATGAGGAAATAATGTTATAGAATTTGCCTTAGCCTATGCCTAGAAAATGCTTTACAGTTGTTAAAAAAGTATCTAAAAAGCGGTTTATTATATGTATTTAAATATTATTTTAAAATATTATTATCGAATATTATATATTTTATAATATTATTATGGTCAGCTATAGTCTAAAATGGAAATCAAAACAATGAAATATTTTTTTAAGTATTTTATTCCAGTAGAATACCCTATATTACGATTCGTAAAATACTTGAGCGAGTTCGCAGCGTGACGAGAAAAGTTAATTACTTTTCATATTAATTATTCTGTGGCGAGAGTTTAATACTTTCTTATTTTAGATTTTTTAAATTAAGACGGCAAGTTTTGAGACTGGCTGTTGTATTTTTTGTATTATTTCTTTTTTAAAAAAAGTTGAATAACTACTGACTCCAGTCGTCGTAGTTTCTTTAAGTATTTTTTTGTAACATACTAACTTTTCATGCGAACGCTAAATGATGTCATGTAACGAGGTATGAACTAGTCTATGTAGCTCTCCGGTAAAACAATTTATATTTACGGAAATCACCTTTTTTAGTCATAAGTAATTTGCTAACAAAAGCTTGTTTGCTGTATTGTTTTCGAGGGAATGCGTATTTTTGGTTACGTATCCAAACGTGAAGTTTATTTGTACTTGTCTCATATATTATTAATATTTTTTTTTATATAACTATTCCGCGGTAAATTAATTTATTAGAAGGTTTCAATTTCTAATGAATATGTAAGTAGGTAGGTACTAGTTTAGAAAATCTAATTAATCAGTTCCTATTTGTTTACTGGAGTAACGTGCATCAATAGTGTTCTACGAGCTGAGGCATTTTGTTCAATACGTAATTGTCGACCTGTCCGCTGTCCGATGCAGTCTATATCAACATATACCTGCACCGAAATCCTGAACCTATAGTAACGCTACTGTTAGTGAGAATCGCGAAATTGGCTAGACGGAACTAATTGAAATTCAAAGCTGGAACAGTATTCGTCGAACTAGCTAGTTCATTGAGTTTTATATCAATAGATTTTTGCTTAGGAAATTATTATACGTTTCAATTGTCGATCTATTTATGTGATCCACAAACAAATATTAGTTATAACAATATAGATACGATATTAAGATTTTGAGCATTCATTTAAAAATATTATTTCATAACAGAATAGTACGACAAGAAAGGGAGCTTTCCATTGGGAATTTTCAAGGCACGTGAACAATCACCAATTTGTTGTGCAACTGACTATTTCTTTTATCAAAAAAGCCAAATTCCATTCCTTTCATTCTCAAAGTTCAGAGGGATGACATTTTTGTAAGAGATCAGGCGAAAGCTTTACGTTCTCTTTGGGGCACGAGAGTTACACCCCTAATATTCTAACTACGGGCTGTTACTGACAATAAAATTTTCTTGATAGAAAACCCCCATACTTGGTACAAATTGGTGCTTGTACCCACGATCTTTAGATTTGCTGCCGTAGATGCTAGTCAATAGACCAATAACAAAAAATAATAACTTAAACAAATCACTACTAACTTGAAGTTACAAGTGTCACATGTTAAAAATAATAGCAATTTAACCCATTCGTCGATTGAGATTAAAATTTCAAAGGAGTTTTCGTATCGTAACGGGTAGTAGTTTACGCTTACTCTGGATAGGGGGCGGGTCGATCTGGCGTCGAAACAGCATTTAGAGGAGATGGATGCTAACGGCCCACGCCAGCGCCTCTTTAATCTCGCTTACAAAAGAGATATACGGCTACGCTGCGTACTCGGTGCCGCGTCGGTAATTACTCTTATGGTTTGTCAGTACCATGGTTTATGATCGCCCTCAATTTGGAAAAATATATATGGAAGGTTCATTGTTTTGAATTAAGTGTTATATTAATATTCATAGTTTTGAATTTTTAGTGCAATGACTATTTCTAACACATTAATTGTTTAACATATACATTTGTCTAATAAAAGTTTATAATTGGTTCGAGATCATTTTCGACAAAACAAGTAAAATAATTTAAACAAAAATAATTGCCAGTGGCCCTTTGATTAATAATGTTTGTGAATTTTCATTTCTTTTTACTATTTTCGTTTTTGTGCTTAAAAAAACTAATTTGTTGTTTCTATAAAATATTTTATAAAAACATCATAAAAATCTCTTTGAAGTTGTTGTCGAGAGACATTTTTTGCCGGTTATTTATACCGATACCTAAGAATTATTCTTTTACGGTTATTTAATTTTACTGTTTACATAATAAAAAATTAAAACTCGACTACAACAATCAAGCTCTCAAAACTATAAAACAAGAAAATATTCTCATCTGAACATACATAGTAAGTCATAGTAAGTCTCAGTAACATCACGGACATGGGAAGTTGGCGGTGTTTCACCCCCGTGCCTCGGAGAGCACGTAAAGCCGTCGGTCCTGCGCCTTAACTCTCATTGGTCGTGTCGAGTGGTCGTCCCACCGGAGTACGAGAGTGATAGAAATAAGGAGTGCAATTGTGTCTGCGCGTACACTTGAGCACTATAATATCTCCTGCGCAGTTGGCTAATCTTAATGAGATTGGCCGCCGTAGTCGGAATCGGCCAGGAGAACATCATTTATCGTCTATTAAATAAACAACTTACACGTAATACATTTTAATGCATTTAATACATATTCATAGTGATGTTCAGAGGATAGCTGTGGTCACTGGTCATATGCCACTTTGCCCTAGGGCTTATGATCCTTTACTACTGTTAGAATGTATTGTTTTGTTAGAGCAGGTGGTAAAATGAGAGAGGTAAGAATATTTTCTTGTTTCATACTTTTTAGAGCGTGATTTTTCATCAGACAGGTATATGTATTTTGGGTGAGTTTGGTGAGAAATTGTTTGGTTCTCATCTAAGGCGTGATTTAAAAAATTATTCCTAATTATCGGATGCATGCAAGCAAAGCTCGAGTAACAGCTAACACATATTTGTTTTTAAAATGTGCTAATTAAGACCTTTCATTTGATACTCAAAACGGTATAATTAAAAACATTTTTTTTGTTCATGACTTGTCGTCCTCCAGACGGCGCCATATTCAATTTAATGTGATCACACATAGCCTATAACCAGCGGATGAACGATACCTCATTTGTTAAATTATGATTAGTAGTTTAGAAGTTAGGAGGGAATAGATGAATATATATACTAAAAAAAAACCAATCTTGGTATTGACATTTCTCCTAACTCAATCTGGACGGGATAAATCTTTTAAATATTCCGTTATTTTCGCCATCGCCAGGTTTTTTGTACAGTGTGATTTTATATGCGCCTTAACTGTGTCGAAGTATCGTCCCACCGGAATATGAGAGTGACGTGAATAGAGAATGCACGTTGTGTCTGCGCGTACACTTGTGCACTACAATATCTCCTGCGCAGTTGGCTAGTCTCAGTGAGATTAGAGGCCGTGGCCGAAATGGATCAGAAGGACATTACTGTTATTACAGAGTGATTTAAGGGAACAATAAAAAAAAGTTGATACTGATGGCAAAAACAAGCATATTTTATCATCTTATGCTCTTAAAGTATAAAGATGAAGAAGTACCTATTATAAATGTGTCTGAAAGAAAACTTAAAATTAATTGGGCACCAATTGACCTTTAATAATTTATTCATATTCTTCTTAAAATTCTTAAAATCAACTTCGAAATCTTTTTCTAAGAAAAATACACGTGGCACACATCTGTGGCTGTATACGTAAGCATCTTATACAACATTATGTTCTGCCTGACGTAACGAAATTAAAAATAAGTAAAGATACTTTTTATTGTAATTTATCTGATTATACTATACATATACTATACAGACACAGAATCCACTGCACCTTCATCTGAAGAAGTTGAACCAATACCATCTACCGGTCCAGACTTAAAACCTTGAAAGTCAGATCGTACTAGACGCCGACCACAATAATTAAGGTACTATATTTCTTAAAGGGGGGAAGAATGTAGTAATAATACTGGCCGCTTATTTATATAATATATGTATGTATTAGAAACACAACTGTCATATGTATTTTATAATAGTCTCTAACACATGTTACGTAGTATTTTTAAAGATGAATAAATTGTTGGGATTGAAAGATTGCCTGTGTATAAATTAGGCTTTATTCATCTTTAAAAATACTACATAACATATGTTAGAGACTATTATAAAATATTAATGACAGTTATGTTTCTAATACATACATATATTATATAAATAAGCGGCCAGTATTATTACTACAGTATGTAAAAAATCACTTATTTTGAAAATATTAAGTCATGAAATATAATAAAACACTTGTTTTTTTCTATAACTAAAAGCGATCAAAACTTTTCAAATAAAGCCAATGGGAAATCCTTGTTTACTAGCAGCGTTGGTCTTAGTTTTGTTCAAAATGTAATTTGCGACTCTTGGCTTAACTATTGTTTTTATTACTTTGAGCAAATCACGGCTGGAATTTTTTCATTCATGCTTGGCTACATTAATCAACGCTTTTACGTAAATCACAGATAATATCGGCTGTGACAATAACTATTTATCATTATAACAATAACGTTTCCAAAGACATCTAGACTAAACAATGTTTACTTTAGATGTCTTTGTAACTGTATAGTGTACTGTACTGTATAGAGTATAAAATATTTTTGACTACTTTTGTTATTATAGAACCTCATAACTATGTGATTTCTTTCGTAAATCTTATATAATATCAGTTTTAAAATTTTTTTTTTTTATTTTTTTATGCAATACCAAATTATTCAGTTTATATTTATTACTAGCCGCGGCTCCACCCACGTTCAGATCACCAAAAACAAAATTCTTAGGTTTGACATATTAGTATAGGTACTGTTACATTGCAGTTTTCGTATTTTTTCTCAGAAATATTTTCCCGCGGTAAAAAATATCCTATATGTTGACCCGGATAACCAGCTATCACCACACCAAACATCAAAATCTCTCTAGTGTTTTTTCTGTGATGCGGTAACAGACAGGCAGACAGACAGACAGACAGACAGACAAAAATTCTAAAAACTATAAATTCGGCCTCTGTATCGATAATAATGTTCATTTTAATAATATTAAAAAAAATATATTTAATGTACAAATTCGGCTTCGTTACAATTTTATTATATGTATAGATTTATAAAAAATGTTCTTATATTATTCAAAAAGGTTCTTTGAATAGTATCCCGTCATGTGTTTCGATTGTGTTTTGAAATGAAGTATTTTTTACACTTCACAAAGCCTTTTCTGCACATAATGTACAACTGTCATTTTGTTTATGACTATAATAAAAATTAAATACCGAATAAGACTCGTTGGAACTTGGCAGAGGTAAACAAGGCAAAACTATCATTTTCTTAATACTTGAAATATTCAACGTTAAATGATGCTTTCATTATTTGATATTTATAAAGGAAGTCGTATCTAAAGTGAGATCATATTTTAACAACGGATAAAATCAAAAGGCTTCACGCCCTAACATATATTTAAACACAATTGTTTTTAATTCAGCTTCGTTTTGCTTGGAAACTATTTTCAACCGACTTCCTCAAAAAGGAGGAGGTTCTAAATTCGGCTGTATGTTTTTTTTACGTTTGTTACTTCAGAACTCCGTCATTTATGATATGCCAGCCGATACAAATCAAAGCACACTGACTTCGAAAATATTTGATTAGGTATGTATAGTAAATGAAATCTACCAATCAGTTATTTTTTACTTTTTAGTGCGTTTTTTATTTTACATAAAATACATAAGTTTAGTTTGGAATTTAGGCTTACAAAAACTTTGCCATGCGGCTTTGATTAATTCAAGTGACATACATATGTATGTAGGTCTAAGATGCAGGTCAAAAATATCTAGTTACAAGGTAAACACGAACAAGATGACAATACACATGTTGCGGTCAATAAATAGGCCATTATAGAAAGCTATCAATCATTCGCACGCATTAGAGTATTTTATCTCCCAACAATGGATCAATATTATATAGACAAAAGGCGCTTCACATCCAAACATTCAAACAATGGGGTGCGATTGATGACAATATTATGCCGGGAAATAAGCAAAAATAAATGTATTATTCTAAGGAGCTTAAGTGCGACACAAATAATAAAATGAAATTATACGGCAAATGAAACATCTATTTCAATAACGTATTATGTTGAGTGATTTGAAATCTGATTTATAACGAAATAAGACGTTAAAAACAGACATAAAATAAAAAAAAAAACATTGTTTAACTTACTTTAATATAATATTTAGTATTAGAATTTAAAGTTTTTCAGTTATAAATTGGGTACGGTATATGTAATACTTTATGCCAAGTCTTCTTATTATAAAAGTATGAGAAAATATCGCAAGTGAAAATTTTCCAGTAAAAATAACAACATACTGCTACGAAATGTGGACCTGAAATTTAAAAGGAAGGAGTGAAATAATATTATCGCTGCAGTCATGTATCACCGCTGCACGGGCTAGTTTACGTGAAGGGTAGAGCGCGCGGCGCTAGCGTCGAAACAGCATTTAACGGAGATGGATGGTAGAGACGGTGGTAGAAAGCCTTTTTATTCTTACTCACTACAGATGTACAATAGTCTATTTAATGCGATATGTCTAAGATAAAAAAAAACTTACACACCGTATTTTAATTTTATATTACAAATAAAAGAAATAGGTTTCTCATTTTGATGTATCTATTTTCGCGAACTTTTTTAACTTTTTTAACTTTTAACTTTTTTAACTTTTTTTTAACTTTTTTAATTGTGAACCTATTTAAATATTATTTTTTAACTGACTTCCAAAAAGGAGGAGTTACGATGTTCGTCTGTACGTATTTTTTTTAATACCTATAGACTATTAAAAGTAATCTATCAAATCGGTCGTGAAGGTTAGTCTCTGTGAAGAGAACGTATCTCATTTTAAGAAAAATATCCTCTGCCAAATGTGGTAATACTTACTTTCATGTAATTTTGGACTCGGACAATTCAGTCACAAAGTAATCTTAAAGTGTTTATATTAATTAGTCATTCTACAATCTAGGTATTTAAAATCATAGAACATCAAAGAGAAACAAAAATAACATCAAGAAAAAATACGTTTTACTAAACAATTTTATCAAAAAAGTATGAGTAATACGCACAATAAGAATATTATGTAGAGTGTGTTGCGGATTATTTGAATCAATACACCCTAAGCATGTTAAAAGAGGTTGGTTTCAGCCCTCGAGGGTGTGATACTATACCACAAACGAATCGGAAAGCAAAAGTTTTCATACGTTTCTTTGTAAGGGTAGGTATATAACAAACTTAGCGGTCTACCGAATCGAACGGGTATTAATATTTGGGAAAATGTTTCAATATTACTAAGAGAACTTTGATTAATGGCATTTGTTGAAAGTTTCTCTGTAATACAGATTCTTTTGAAGTTTTCACTTATGAATTATTGGATAACTCTATTTCTAAAATATATCAATGAATTTAAAAATTACAGTCGTAATTTGATTTCAATAATAATATTTTGTTTATACGAGTTCAAAGTTTATTTTATACTAGTGACAGACTGATTACCCTTGCTTCGCTCGGGTATGTTTATGATTTATTACATATGAATAGTTATTGCGAGTGTTCATTGTTTTGATATATCTCTTAAGGTTTAGCCAGCTAACGCTGGGTATTATTTTGGGCTTTATATTATGTACGCAATACGTTACAGTCATTGTTTTTAAAATATATATAGCGTGTAGAAATTTCACTAAGTCACTGTTTTATTATACATATGTATAAGTTTTCAAAATGTATGTATGTACAAATATCATATTGTAACGACTTGGAAATCAACAACATTCACTTGATTATTAATATCCAAAATATTTAAAACAACTTAGAAGTTGACTCGAACTACACGGCGTCAAAGCGCTGAGCCGGTAGAAAATTCGCTACATCAATATGCATGCGCCTGGCTCGAGCCCAAGCGATATGCTAATAGAATATTTTGATGCATGCTCTTTGGTGCACACCATTGTTAGTATACAAAAAGGATACAACTGAAATTTCTAAAAGAAAATATAGGTATATGTTTAAATTATATGAGAAACTAGCATTGCCCGCGGCTCCGCCCGCGTTCAGATGACCAAAAACCAAATTCGTAGGTTTTACAAATTAGTAGGTATACTCTTACAATGCAGTTATTGTATTTTTTCTCAGAAATGAGATATTTTCCCACGGTAAAAAGTATCCTATATGTTGACCTAGATAACCAGCTATCATCATACCAAATTTCATCAAAATCTGTCCAATGGTTTTCTCGTGATGCGGTAACAGACAGACAGACAGACAGACAGACAGACAAAAATTCTAAAAACTATAGATTCGGACTCTGTATCGATAATATTGTCTATTTCAATAAGATTTTCCAAAAAATATTTAATGTACAGATTCGACTTAGTTACAATTTTATTATATGTATAGATTATACACAGTGCTGTTCAATAGTTCTTGCCTTAAATATTTTGGTTCTTGTTCTCTTCTTTTTCAATTTGCTTAATTTAATTTGGAGGTTTCCTAGGCTTCTAAGAATTCTGTGTACTGAAAATGAAATGTTTTAAATTTTGAATCGTTGACTAAAATATGTAGACTGACGTTCGTCAGCATTTGGGCTTCATAAATTGGTCAGGGAAAGAAATAAATATTTAAAAACAGATAATTAATTTTAATTTTACCGATATAAAACAGATGTTGTATGTATAGAAATACCGGAATAAATATATTGAATATAGACATCACTCCACACTACAGTAAAGTGAGATTTAACTAATAATTTCATATTGTAGTCTAATTATGTCACTGTGCGCGCGCGCATCGTAAAAGTTCACTCTCATAGTTTTTACTCTAACGCGTCAAAAGAAGTATAACTTTAGAAATGTATAAAAAAACTAAGTGTAGCTTTTTAGACTTTAATATTTTATTTAAATTAATTACTTATTTGTAGAAATCGAAGTATCAAAAACATAAATTCCATCAATCGCTATTGTTAATGATACAAAAGTATAAGCTTAAAATTACATACTCAAACTTTAAAACTACCTTGTAGAGAAAGAGGTTTGCTAGCAAATTGCTACGCTGCGGGCAAGGTTTGAACGTTATATTCTTCGCCTGCTCCTTTATCGTTACTCTGGGAACACAAAGGTTGGATGCTGACTATCGATTGCGAAAATTTCCTTTGCATAGTAACGCCTTTTGTGACATAAAATGTTTAAATTCACTGAACAATGTTAGTTCCATTGAATTACTACTTTATAAAAAGTTCACATACGTGACCTTGTTTTCGCATTATAATGTTTCATATATAATGTTTCATATTTTTTTATGTGACTTTTTTATGTATACAAGAAGAAGTTTTAAAGAAATATAAGTTAAAAAGTCACATAACTTTTTCTAATTTTCGGTACCAGCGGATAATTTCAATGAAGCAAGGCCACATATGTGAATACCATATATAAGTGGGATATTTAACCCACTCCCTAAGCCTGAGGGGACCAGTTGGGATTCGAAATAATCGCACAGAGTAAAAAGTGCGGGACTGACAGCATTGCGTGCTTTCTGAAACACGAAGATGTTTCAGAAAGCACGATTGTGATGTGAGTGTAATTTTTTCTGAAGCCAACTCCTAAACTATGGTTTTATAGCTACTAAGAATTTCTGACAGAAAACTCCAAAGGTTATTTTTGATTCTAACCGTGATTTGACTTACTACTTCTTCCTCTTCATAACTTGTAATAAATATATAAACATTAAGTTTCTTGAAATATAAACAGGACTAATTTAGTTTGTTTGCCATTTTGATTTTGCCAGAAGAATTGAGGAAGAAGATAAAAAGCTGAGCTAGATTAGCATATGGATTAATTATATAGATTACTATTTGATTATATTATTGAGCTACAGTATTAATAAACATTTGAAAATAAGTAACGCGTTTGCTTGGAAAACTAAGTGAAGCGTGATCAGGAGTCTTACACCTCTGATATATACTCTGAATCATTTTCAATCACTTACCTTATTGCAAAGAAAACATCATGAAACCTGCATGTCTGAGAGTACTTAAGTTTTCGAAAGACATGTGAAGTCCGCCAATCCGGCGTCGGTCAGCGTGGTGGTTTATGGTCTGATCACCCTTGTATTGAAGGGAGGTCCATATTTAGCAGTGGGACGTTAAAAAGAGCTGAATGCATACAGACATACATAAAAAAATTTTTTCAAATATTATGATGCTATAATCTCATTATTTGATAATTTTATAATTTTTTGACGACAGGTTTGGCTCAGTTTGTAGTGACCCTACTTATTGTGCCAGTGGTCGCGAGCTCGAGTCCCGCTGGTGCCCCAGCGGGACTCGAGCTTCATTAGTGTGATGAGTACGAATGTTTGTTCTCCAGTTATGGGTGTTTATATTTATATGTATGTATTTTAAGTCATATATGTGTAGTGTATCAACTATCTGGTATCCATAACACAAGCCTCGTAGCTTACCATGGAACTAGATGGTGCTGTGTGTTAATATCCCAACATATTTATTTATTTATTATATGTACATCTTACGAGAAACTTGTTAAGTCCGGTCACTATGAATAATTACCGGTTAGTATACATAACGCACGCATCTAGTGGGCAATGTAAGTGCACGACTAATCACTTTTCCCGGTCAGTATGAATAATTACTATCGATCTATCTTGGGAAATATAATAAAACAGATGAGGTGTACAGTTTTTGTTTATTATATGAAATTAAATTTACATAATTCTTATTGAAAGGTACAAAATAAGCAATTCAGCATAGTACTTCAAAATAAGTAAAACAATTAAACGTAATAAGATCAGTAGTTACCTTACTTTAATTTTGATAAAAATATTACCTATGAACAATAAGCTTAAAAATTAGTTAGTAATATACGGAAAAATTTGCTGAAATATCTGAAATCTTATAATTGTGCGAGAATTCGCTTTAATTTTAATCCTTTGAGTTGGAGTGATGGAATTGAATTATAAACATCAGTAAAGTTGTTGTAGGCTTTAGTTCGTTTTATAATAATTTTATGATATATACTTGAAGTTTTTCCTTGATTGCGCTTTTTGCTAAATTAAATGTATGAAAATTTAAATTAAGTTGTTTTCAAGGGAATCATTATAAAAAGTTTAACATTGTTAGCAAGTTTGTTTGTCTGTCTGGGAACGCGTCACGAGAATACCACTGGACAGATTTTGATGGAATTTGGAATGATGATAGCTAGTTATCTAGGTCAAGGATACTTTTTACTGCCGTAAAATATCTCATCTCTGAGGAATCTATAATAACCCTTAAGATGTTCTGCCAACCATAATTATTTAATATATTGTAGGTAACGTTTTATAATATATATATATATATATATATATATATATATATATATATATATATATATATATATATATATATATATATATATATATATATATATATATATATATATATATATATATAATTTTCTAAATATGAAAGTGACCTTATTATATTAGTTTTATTATAGACATTTAAGTTAATTCTTACTTTTTCGATAGTGTAAAAGGACTTGAAACATGATAAAAATTTCGAACTATAGAAGAACAAAAATTAAATTCTGCAATATCTATCCTTCCGTCACATTTTACTACCCATAAATACGTAAAGAAAATGGCAAGTAATGCCTTATTGTTTCATAAGCTTAGGAAAACGCTTTATGAAGGCTTTTCGTTCTTTGATGTCTTGATATAAATCGAAGGAAGTACGCGGAGAAAATGGTGTCTCTATGGAACAGATTCGTTATAAAAATGGAACTTCAAATTAAATTCTTCATTTTTATTGCTTAAAACTGTAGAGCAGTAAACTATAACTTATATATATATATATATATATATATATATATATATATATATATTGGTTTTTTTATAATAAATGAAGATAGATGTTATTTTTAGTCCATTTTAGATATCTGTATACTATTTAGAGAAAATTGTTAATGTTAAATACGTGAATTGATAAGTAGCGTCTTATTGTTTTCCTTTACAAATAAAGATCTAAGGACTTTCATTTATTGATAAACATCAAAACAAGGAGATTGAGTAGAAAATATCTCTTCGTAACAGATCTGTTAGCTGGCAACAATGGAGAAGATTTACAACAGTTCAATAATGATTGAATAACTTTATCTAGTAATAACCACAGAGATTTTGGTGTTCTACAATGTTCTTCTTAATAAAAAGTAAAATACTAAACTTAAGTTACATTGAGTATTTTACTGTGAAAACTTGCTTACCAAGAAACTTAAAAAGGAACACGAAAAAGCATATACAATACACAAGAAGTAGCAAAGTTCGAAGTTCTACATAGCTTACAAAATTTACAGCATAAAACAAAGAATTCTTTTATTATAATATACAAAGTTTATTATAAAAAAGTGATGATCATTGTTTTTCAAGCTACTATATGCTAGGCGATATAAAGATCAACTGAAAATTTTAAACAAAACTGATGCTGTTCTCGTTAACACATCATTTTATCAAACTTTGTGTTACTTACATATGTACGTATAATAAAACGAGATTATAACTAAAAAAATAATATATAACAAAAATTTTGCAGACCAAGGTTGATGAATATTTAATAATATAATAATAAAATTCTAACTAAGTCGAATCTGTACATTAAATATTTTTTGGAAAATCTTATTGAAATAGACATTATTATGGATACAGAGGCCGAATGTATAGTTTTTAGAATTTTTCTCTGTCTGTCTATCTGTCTGTTACCGCATCACAAAAAACCACTGCAGGGATTTTGATGAAATTTGGTATGGTAATAGCTGGTTATCCGGGTCAACGTATAGGATACTTTTTACCGCGGGAAAATATCTCATTTGTGAGAAAAAATACAAAAACTGCAATGTAAGGGTATACTAATATGTAAAACCTAAGAATTTGGTTTTTGGTCATCTTAACGCGGGCGGAGCCGCGGGCAATGCTAGTATTTAATAATTTTAATTAGTTTATAATATATACCAAAATATTTATTTGTTTAAATATGTACATACTACTTCTCTCACTTTGCTCGGGTCGTCCCTAGTTACGAGTACGTACATATATTGTTGCTACAGTATAATAGATCTTTTTAAGAGAAATAACCGCGTAATATATTGTTTTTATATTACTTTATTGGTTCCGCAGCGCACGCCAGTATATCTCCCAGTCGAGATGATTTTTTCCAGCATCTTCAACAACCATCGTCATCTTTCAGCCAATTTACAAAAACTTAAAAGAATTATACACCTAAACCTTTCTGATTCCCAAACCGTTTGAAATTTCTTTTGGAAGTGTTTGAGTTTATCGCGTTGAGACAGACAGACGCGTAGGGGGACTTTATCTTATAATATATAGTGATGTGTGTATAATGTAGGTAAACTGCCTCGGTGGTGTAGTGGCTAGCATGTACGGCTACACACTTGGAGGTCCTGGGTTCGAGTCCCGGGTCGGGCCAAGTTTAGTTATTGAGTCTTTCTGTATAGTAAGTCTCAGTAACAACCCGGAGTTGGGAAGTTGGCGGTGTTTCACCCCCGTGCCTCGGAGAGCACGTAAAGCCGTCGGTCCTGCGCCTTAACTCTCACTGGTCGTGTCGAGCAGTCGTCCCACCAGAGTATGAGAGTGACAGGAATAGAGAGTGCCCTTGTGTCTGCGCGTACACTTGTGCACTATAATATCTCCTGCGCAGTTGGCTAGTCTCAATGAGATTGGCCGCCGTAGCCGGAATCGGCTAGGAAAACATCATCATCATCGTAGGTAAACAGTAATATTTTTGTATATTGAAAATATAATATTTTATTTCATATTGTTAATTCATTTAAAGAGAAATATTAAAAAAGGCAAAAGCTATAAAAATGGCGAAAAGTGATATAAACTTTAGCTTTAAACAGAAGAGCTTTTTCGAAGAAAGGATATTATAAGTTTTTTGTACTAGTGTATATTTTTTAACTTCAATGCATTTACTGGTTGCCATAAAATTGTTTTCTCTTATCTCTTTATTCTAGACACCATTAAATATAAGATATTCGTAATTTTCTAGTTGTAGTTATAGAATAATTTGAAAATTTAGATTTTTATTATAACAATAGCAGCGAGTGTAAAAATTGATTTAAGCAAAAATCTGCTATGATTAAATATTTAATACTTATCACTTATATGTACTCAAAAAATAATAAGATATACTCAAATGACCAAATACACACATGTGAGCAGACTTTAGAATAGATATTATATGGTCAGTCGTTAATCTTTTCGTGTACAGTAAATTGATTTTCCTTATAATGCAAGCGATAAATCACAAGCTACTTCTGTAAGTTTCAAAGTTTGAAGTCCTGTCGATGCAGAAAACTACTTTCTTTGACGCTTGTAAATTTGAACAAGTTTTGCTTTTAGTAAAAGTTTTTTATGTAAACAGTAAAGGCATCATTTGCCAGTCTATTTCGAAGTTTTTATTCATATTTGTTTTGTTTACATATCTCATTATATCATAAAATCTTTTGAATTTACACATAATATGTACATATACTGGCTTAAACACAAATGAAGACAGACTCGACACATTCGCTAGATCATAGACCTTATCTATGCCTTCGAACTAAGATGAAGGTCAGGAGTAAAGCCCATTTTTAATTAAAAAAAATATGTAACACAGCTGATTTGTTTTATACTTTATTATATGTTTACAGACATTGATATAAAAACGAAGGATTTATTATATTCGATGAAATATCTTAAAAGAGAATACTGTTTCTTGAGAATTTTCCGGTATCAAGAGGAAGTGTACGTCGATTGTCTGATTAGAGATATAACGTATGTGAAGTACGAGTAGTTTTACGTTTGTGTGTACAGTTTGCTGCCTGTACGCCTTTTGTAGCGGGAAGGAAGGCTTCGTTTACTTTTAACGGCTACAATATAACAAACATAGCATTTGTCTCTGGAAGATTTTACATTGCTGATATCGTTCGATTTGGTTTATTTGTTCATTTAACACCTTAACTCTCACTGGTCGTGTCGAGTGGTCGTCCCACCAGAGTATGAGAGTGACAGGAATAGAGAGTGCACTTGTGCCTGCGCGTACACTTGTGCACTATAATATCTCCTGCGCAGTTGGCTAGTCTCAATGAGATTGGCCGCCGTGGCCGGAATCGGTCAGGAGAACATCATCATCATTTGTTAATAATGGCCAACTTCCTAATCAAAAATTATGGTACAATGGGATAATACCGCTTATTTTTCTACTATTAAATTTCTTAAGCGAGAAAGTTTTTACATTTTTTATTATAACATCTCTTTATTTTTATAAACAAGGAGGGTGAATAGTTTCAGAGCATTGTGAAGTCTTTTGGTATCGTTACTTAAAAGTTTTAATCTTTCTTAAATGGTTAAATTGCAAGAAAATGGAAAATTTATCCGCCGGGTAATTGTATAGGGTAATCAGTTTTCAGATATGATTAAATAAATGTTTGTTTTAGAAATCTTATTAATGTTAATTTGTGAACACGTTTGTGTGTTAGATAAATCGATCCTTTTTTTTTTCGCTGTGGAAAACCAACATGGGGAACTGCCGGCCGTCAACGGGCAGGGTACTGTTAGTCTCTTACTCACTAAAACCTACAGCGGAACCCGTCGCCGCAGTGCAATGTAGCGTTGCAGGATCGCTTGCGCAGGCGCACACACTACAACACCCCTGCTAGATAGATCGATCCTGGGTGTAGACAAGATGTTATTCTACAATTGTTTTAGAACAGAAATCTAAACTCTATATGTATAATTATGATCTATAACGTAACGATTATAGAATGATATCTTTTCTAAGACCCATGAACTAGCTAATATTATTTTGATAGCTAATATCATTTAGATCAGGTAGATAGAAATGTCTAAATACATATTGATATTTAACCACATTACTGACATAAAGTTGCTTACAGATATATTAAGCCATGTTTAGGTTTTAGTAGTAAGTCTATTTATAATGGTATGATCAATGGAATGTTAACATTTAGTTAATTAGCGGTTGATAATAAGATATATGTACATTGTACATCGAGCTATTAAGACATTATACAAAGATAATAATATCAGTCAATACGTGAAAATAGGCTGGCACCGATTACGACAAAATCTGATTAAGTATTAGTAGTAAATGAAAACGCCAGTTATTTTTTAAATTTTAGTGTCGGGTTTTATTTTTTTATATTGTTCTTTTTTTTTTTATCACACAACATCATCTAGTTCCATGGTAAGCTACGAGGCCTGTGTTATGGATACCAGATAGTTGATACACTACACATATATAAGTTTAAATACATATTATAAATATAAACACCCATGACTGGAGTACAAACATCCGTGTTCATCACACAAATGAATGCCCCCAGCGGGACTCGAACCCGTGACCGCTGGCACAAGTAGGCACAAGTAGGGTCACCACAAACTGAGCCAAACGTGTCGTCAAAATTAAAAAAAAATTAGGAGTACTAGATCATTAAGTGAAGATAGATTTGTTTACAGACAATACTCGTTTTAGATCGCGGTTTCCTTTCTCATACATTTATCCAATAAAAGTGTCCATACCGAATTTAAGTGTAAATAAATAGCAAACATATACATATATAGGTGCACTCAGTCATGTACAGACTTTGGCACTTAGAAATATTTGGGTAAATTCGCTGTCAATAATGCAAAACTCGATTTTGTAGTGGTAGTTCATCAGACTACACGGCCAATAATCGGATTGCCGAAAGTGGACGTAGAACAACAGAGAGACATTCACATCACGGAAAGGACTAAGTGTAAAAAAAAATATTTTATACAGAATCAAATCAACACAGAAAAAAGAGACAATTTATATATTTTTTTGACTTGTAGATGTAAAATATAGAAATTGATTTATGGTTATATATAGACATACAATCTTAAATAAAAAAAATGTTATTTATACATACACTAGCGGCTCACCCTCGCTTCGCTCGGGTTCGCCTCTAGAAAAGTACAAACAGATCTATCTACCCTACGGGAAACAAACACTAAATGTTAAACGAAGGTACCACAATATATTAGTGAAAACCACATCTAAATCGGATAAGCCGTTTCTGAGATTAGCGTGCACAAGCGCACAGACAAACAGAGAAACAGTCAAAAATTCTAACAATCATCGTTTTAATAGCACTCCTATTTGCGTTTATAAAGGTCCCAATAATATTCTCATATATCTTCCATGTACAGACAGCGATCCGTTACAGTTTTATTATTTATATAGATTTATTTAACAGAAAATTATTTTATGGTAAATCTTAATATTTTCTTAGATTTACGCGAATGTTTGACATTATTAAATAAAACTATCTTTTCGGATTATTTTTCATTTGTAAAAGTATAATATGAAAAAATAGTGTTGCTTAGTAAATTTGTTTTTTTGAAATAATAGCAAACTAATTAACATTATTATCCTTATTAATTTTAACTTTTTAAATTTATGGCTTAATAATTTTAATACTATCTTTTTATATTTTTCTTTAATGGTTATACATCTAATAAAATTGGCGGCACAACACTAAATATAGATTACTAATTAATATTTTTAAAATTGGAATAATTATTAACAATAATAGCAAAAATTTAAATAAACAATTTCCATATTCAATTATAATTAAAATTATAAATTATAAAATGTTTTAAAGTTAAAATATTGTAATGTACATTGTGCAACTTTCATTTTGTTAATTGTGGTAGGCTGTCTGTAACAACTATACATTCAAGACATGTAACACCTCAGTCTTTCCGTGACCATGAATGCTGTAAAGCATTCGAAACGTCGGGAACCAAAAATCAAAATAAATCCGCGAAATAATCCGAAAAGATGGTAAATCTTTTTTATTTTTTTTTGGCTAGGTGCTTGTTATAACCATAACGTTTAAACCTTTTCACTATTTTATGGTATGGGAATGTTTTAACATAGGCAGAATAAGCTGTTACTTTATTAACTTTTTGGTACTCGGTATGGAATATAATTATCGCATATGCTAATAATGCTAATGAAATTTAATTTGGAATTAGCAATGCAAAGGCATAAATCCGTGACAGCGATCCCTACTGTGAGAACAAACCGCGCGGGATTCTGCGTCGTCGGCTCAAGTGTAGTTATGAGATTTACATAGCAACACGTGGAACTATGTTTTATTGCCTCACTGTATTAGTTTATATTTCCCAGAGGATTTCTGAAAATCTGCCTATGATAGTTCCACGTAGAACTCCATATTGTGTTCATGAATATCGATATGGTATCTATACATGTAATAAAACAGTAACAAATCGAAATCTGTACGTGAAATATTTTTTTTATGAACAATGGTTGTTTCGTATTAAAAATATAGACCCCAAAACAACAGTTATTGCAATTTTTGTCTGTATATTTGTGTGCATATCACGCGAAAAGTACTGAACGGATTTTGACTAAATTTTGCGTAATGATAACTTACTACTCAGGTCAACATTTAGGATACTTTTTACTACAGGAAAATCTTTCATTCCCACTGGAAAAACACAAAAACTTTTTCTGTCCCGTCCATAAGAGATACACGAGTGGATGAGATCCACAAGGTCTACAGGAAAATCGGCATTAGCATAGCATTTCTCCTAAAGTAAATTCGCAATAACTATTTTTATCTATTTAAAACGCACTTAGGGATGTAAATCGATAGTGAGTATATAAATTCCAATTTTTTTTTATTGATGCTTGATAGGAAAATATGTTATTCTTTATGGTAGATAATTGTATTTTTGACATTGGAACGCGTTATATGAGTACTGCGTCGTTGAATTGATTGAATTCATCAGCAGCACTTAGAATTTGTTAAGACAAGAACTTAGACAAGTAAAATAAAAAAAATTATCAATCCTTGTAAGAATTGAACTTAGAAGCAGGATTTATTATATTATATAAGTTATTATACTCTTAAACAACATTTTTTGTAAAAATTTAACTCTTAAAAATCTGCAAACACCTAAGCATGAATATAATACTAAATTTAGATCAAAGCTTGACGAAGCTATTTCTTTAATTTCATATTTTATAAAATTTTCCTAATGTAAATCGGCAGAAAATTAATTAAAACACAGATTTATTAAATCAAAATAATAAAAGCCACTTTGCATGCTTAGTTTTCCATGTACCATAGAATATTAATTCAGAAACACTTTAATTTAAAGAATCTATTGAAGAACCGTTTAAAATAATATACAGACTGTATTGATAGCAGTTAAATTAGTGCAGTCACCTGGGACACGACTGCGGTATTGATCGCATTATTTATGGTCTGCAGCAGAGCGGTTTGTCTTCCTCACACCTCCACTCGTATGCCAAAAATAAAGCTATTCTCGTGCAAAATGTTCTCTTATGTGTTATAGGTCACTGTTCGATTGTATTATTATGGTTTTTTTTAATATTAATTAATTAACATTTTTTTTAGAATTTAAAATCTAATACTTGATTATATTTTAAAGGGTTATTAACTACTATGTGTGTCGATATATGTATTTAAAATCCACCATTTGTTAAACCATAAGGGCGTACAATTCTCGTGAACCTGAATATCACTTTCTAGATACTTTATCTATACAACGACTCGTGAGACTGCATAAAGTACAAAATGAAACTTAAAATATAAGTTGTTTTTCCAGCAAATGTAATTTTTCCTTCGACAAAGTTCTCTAAGAATATGTTTTAGTATATTATTCTGTTTTATCATTATATTTATTTATAAACAGTAATAAAAAAGGTCGACAGTTTTGAAATGCGGAGTTGAGATCCATTAAGTGTTTAAGTGCTTGCCGAGCATGAAATTGGGCATGATAATAGAAATGGGCCCTTTACTATGTTAATATAGGATTTTACACTGAGGCTAATTTACGTGTTGTTTCATATAATGTTCGGGTATAATCGCTAGTAAAACCCTCGTACTCTATATTATTATGAGGTGGCTTGGTACATACGGTGGAGTAATAAGTATGTGTGATGGAACCAACAATTGATATCGTATCTAGCCATCTAACCACTATGTAATGCCAGTGCCGCCTTTTGTTACAATGCAATATATCATTTCAAGTTTCATAACAGTTCGACTGTGACGATGTTGTAGAAACACAGGAAAAATATTTATTGGTTTGGACTTACCAGCTCGATATAAATGGAAATGGCTATTCTCGTACGTAGCTTTCACACAATAAAGAAGTTAGATTTTTCTGTGTGGCACAAATGGGATAAGTTTAAGAAAGTAATCGGCCTTATACTCGTTTTGTCGTAATGTACCAATAAAAGGGCGTGCCGAACCGTTCGAATTTTTCGTTTCTTTGCAACATGATATATCATATTTTTCAATTATTAGCTTTATATATTAGTTATAGTAATAAAAATAGTATTATTACGTTAACAATAAGATAAAAATATAATGAAACCGTTCACAATGAAAACATGAAAATATAAGCCCTACTGTACTATAATAATTTTATTGATGAGAATAGTTGTTTTTTTAAAGTTGTTTTGATAAGCACATGTTAAAATGATTTTATGGCTCAAGATTTACCGTTTGAAATATGATTAGGTACATATTATTGTGCTTTATGTATCATTAGATTTTTATGTTATATATGTTTATCTATTTTAAATGTAATAAATAAAAACTTTAACGTTGACAAATTGTAAGGGTCAGTTGTAAGCTGCGTGAAGCCAAACCACTTTGCAAGTGTCCTGAAGTCACGGGACAAAATTAATTACAAAATTGACGAGCAAACTTTTGGGTCGACGTTGCGCTGTTGAATATTTGTTGCTAATAGACTTCCACCCACCTGACCGGCTCGAAGAGGGTAAAAGAGTTAAAAAACTTCGTCAGAGTACAGAAAAGCTAGCTCTTAACTATAACAACACGTTAATTGCACAATATATAAATTTATAATGTATTTATGTATGTAGATTTTGTAAATTTTAACCACTCTAAAGGGCCTGATGATAGATTTTTTTTGGGAAAATAAGTAAAATATATCTTACTTAGCCATTTACTTTTCTTTGTAAAATTTTAAAGTAAATCGGATGCCATTGTTTACGACTCCTGTCACCACAGGAGAAACCTCCTTACCAGACACTAATCTGTCTCTAGACGCCTTCTGGTGAAGGTTGCTGATTTGATCTCATTTGGAATATTTAAATCACATTAGTATTACAAATGCAGAGTTTACTAGTATTACAAAGTATACACAGATATTTTCTTCGTCCAGCTTAATGAATGCATGACTGTGTACTACCATGTGCATTGTGTTATAATCGGTAGAAAGAAATACGGCGCTTCCTTTCCTTTCGATTGTTCCACAATTCTCACCCCGCTTGAGTAAAATGATTGAAGTTATATAAGTCCGTTTTCTAAACGGATAGCCAAATTTTATGTTCTATGTGATTGATGCCTATAGATTCGACATTGCGTAAGCTGCTATTAAGTTAATAATTCAGCTCAACAGAGGTATTGGTCGATCATTATCAGATTAGATTGGCTAATGAAGCTTGGTACTAATCAAAGTTGATAAATGAAGCTCGAAATGAGCAATTTATTTTATTTATTATATGTTATTAGTTTTATAACTTTATATTTGATTTGAATTTGAATTTTGGAAACCGAAATATGAAACAAAGAATTATAATCATATGTAGAAGTTATATATTTTTTTAGATTGGTTTTTTGTACGAGTATCTTTAATTCTTTTTAAACCATTATAATAATACTAATATATCTATTAACTTTTAGTAAATATTTTTATATTGTACAAAAGTTTAACTGTTTACAATGAAAAGTGTATTTGCATATAACAAACTAGTTTCTGTCCGTGGCTCCGTTTGTTTCGTAATTACTTCGACAAAAAAACGCCTGTGGTATCTGTAATATTCATCTAAATTAAGAATTTTAATGTATTCGAGGAAAATGTTTTAGTGCCTTTCCAGTGTAAAGATGTACGAAACACGAACTAATTAATAATACTCGTAGTGTGTTGTTGTGTCTACGTCGCGCAGGTTATTTATATAATACTAACATTGCCCGCGGCTCCGCCCGCGTTCAGATGACCAAAAACCAAATTCTTAGGTTTTACATATTAGTATACTCTTACATTGCAGTTTTTGTATTTTTTCTCAGAAATAAGGCATTTTCCCGCAGTAAAAAGTATCCTACATGTAGACCCGGATAACCAGCTACCTTCACATCAAATTTCATCAAAATCCCTCCAGTGGTTTTCCCGTGATGCGATAACAGACAGACAGACAAAAATTCTAAAAACTATAGATTCGGACTCTGTATCGATAATAATGTCTATTTCAATAAGATTTTCCAAAAAATATTTAATGTCCACCACAGATCATATGATACGATACGTATTATGCAGTAAAGTTACTCGTACTTCGGTGGTGAGTAAATATTTCGTTCACATAGCTTCACTGTTGTGGATGTGGTTAAAATTACTTCTTGATATTCAAATTTAACTTTCAACTTAACTTTTTGTGGTTTCACATATGACTTATTTGTTTATTTTAATTTTATATTATTGAAACTTAATTGTGAATTTGCTATCAGTGTATATTTTAACAATATGTAATTTTATACTGTTATATTTTCAATTTAGGTAGTTAACTAATTATAATAATTTGCTATTATTTCATTTATCAAATATTATTATTAATATTTAATAAGCTTTTAAAATGTAATAGATTTTTATTTAAATTTATTTTAGTCTACTGGAGGGATTTTGATGAAATTTGATATGGTGATAGCTGGTATTAGTAAATTTGGTATGGTGATAGCTGGTATGAAATTTGGTATGGTGATAGCTAGTATATTGGATACTTTTTACCGTGAGAAAATGTCTCATTTCTGAGAAAAAATACAAAAACTGCAATGTAAGAGTACACTAATATGTAAAACCTAAGAATTTGGTTCTTGGTCATCTGAACGCGGGCGGAGCCACGGGCAATGCTAGTCACTAATAAATATATTATTATTGGCAGAAAAGATTTTTAAATGAAAATGTAAAGGTGTGCGAGGATTTCGTAGCACCAAATATTCTATATATTATATAGATTGTACAATTACATACATACATACAACTTATATACATACATAGATATTTAGTTAGGTCAACATTGTCTTGGAGGAAAAATAAACTAAATGTTTCTTAGCTTTTTTTTATTTAAGCACATGAAGCCAAGTTATATAAATTGAAAATGAAGAACAATTAAAAAAATAGATTTTAATAAAATGTAGTACACAAACAACGAAAAAAAAGAAAAAAAGGTAATATAACTTTTTAATATTACACTTTTGTGGGTAAATAAGATGTTACATATTTAAGTAACTATCTCATTTTCCCACAGTTTAAAGGGTCAGCTAATAAACTGATTATTAAGTTAGGCGAATCATGTGAAGATAAAATAAATAAATTATCATTAACTCAAAAAGTGTTATTAATTATGGTACTTTCCATGGGCATACCCAGCTTTTGGTCTAGGAGGGGGGGAGGTGGCCATGACCCCCCCCCCCCAGACCAAAAGCTGGGTACGCCCATGGTACTTTCATAGAATATTTGTATAAAGTCACTATAAGATTAAGATTTTTTTTCTTACAATAGGAACTTAGTCTGATGTTTTTAAAGTATTTTTCATTTATAAGCGTCTAAAGGCTTAAATACATTCTATTCTAAGCATTTTCTATTAACATATGAAGGAATTACACAGAAGCGGCAGCTATGAGAGGTAATGGCGCTGATATAATTTACCCCTATACATTCTTTCGAGAAAAGAGCCTAATGTTCCGTTAAGAATATTAAAATGGATTCCACCAGTTATCATTAAAATATGTAGTTTGGAAGACTTTTCTATGATTAAACAAGATTTAAAGCTACGATATGAATCTAACTGTAACATAGTATGAATCGAAACAACACAGTATCTGTGTAAAAATATTACCTATAACTGTTGTAGAATACTTGGTTTTACTATAAAGGGTTCAGCGCCACAATACGATGGTAAGTTGTCGCGCCGGGGATGTGTTATAGAGAATAGTACAAAAAAAATTTATCGTTGCCTCTAAATATTAACCATATAAAGTTAGTTTATTTTGGGTACTTTATTTCTTTCTATAAAACTTCATTTTTATTTCATTAGTTTCATTAGTTTTTATTTCATGGAATTCTCAGTAGCGATCGGGAGTTAGGAATTTGGCAGTGAGTACACTGTGCCCTGAAAAGCACGAAAAGCTCCACCTTGTTGATTTTGAGAGTGCATCTGTGATTGCTCGTACTATTGTGCACAGTATATCCCACATCACTACGTGGCTAGATTCTGTGCGATTAGTCACCGTGATTAAATATCAGGCAGATATTTTTTTTGAAATTAAAAATGATACATGTACAAAGGAATTAAGATAATGCGATAGAAAAAATAGAATATGTAGTTAACGCATTAATTCTTTTGTACGTTCTGTTGTAACATAAGGAAGTTAAAGACTTCGTCACTTGTAATATTTATATAAAAAATATCAGACAAGTGTGAATCTGACTCAATACCAAGGGTTCCGTAGCATGAAACATTGAAATAAGTTTATAATCACATTTTTTTACAAATTTTTCTACAAATGCCTGGTTTTCGTTTTAGTCGCTGTATTTGTACTATAAGACATTTCTACTTGCCTTTATGATTCTAGGTAAACGGGAAGTACCCTATAGGTTTTGATTCTTTTGCGAGTGTCAAAATATGTACAAGTACTTATGCAGCATAAACGGCTGTTTTGATTGCATTGACTTAGAAGTTTGATTTTTTCATAGCGCTAAGAGGTTGCAGACCTGATTATTGGATATTAATTTCAACTTGATAGCTCCACACATTCCTGAGGAAAAGGGCCTTGACTGACAGACAGACAGACGCACTGACACCGAAGTGAACCTAGAAGGGTTCTCTTATCCTTTTGAGGAACCCTAAAAATGAGATAGTAAAGAATCAAAATAAATAAAATAAAGAATCAAACTGAAATTAATTTATTATACTTAAAATAATAAGTATACTAATTATAATTGTAGCTTTGAATAAAAGTTTCATAATAACAGAGTAGATTTTTCTTCTATGATGGTATGACTAGCCGATTCCGGCCACGGTCACGAACCCAGGACCTCCGGGTGTGCAGCCGTACATGCTAGCCACTACACCACCGAGGCAGTGCTTCTATACCTACTACGTTAAGGTTATTTATAGAGTTTGAGAATACGAGTATCTTGACCTGACGTGAGAAATATGCATAAATAAGTAATAGCCCTTAGTAACATATTGAAGATTCTCATCGAATATTTCAATCATAATTTAATATGCAGATTTCGTGAAGCACCGATATAAAATAGTCTCCTTGTACGCCAACAGAGGCTACTGGCCTAAGAGCTCGTGAACGCCAGACCTTCATAAAAGCTGAAAGTTTGTCAGCGCATGCTCCCAACACAGGTAAGAACGATGGACCATTATGAAGTTCGGGCTATCGTGGCTTTAGCAGGTAAACGGTACTAAAGGTGTGTAAAATACCGATCTAAATTGGTCAAATAATAAAGTGTGATTTTTTGGTATTATCTTCAGAATATTATTAAAAATCACGTCGTTCAATGCCAGACACTTAATATCGTGGCAACCCTTGCCAGACACCCTTAATGTTCATGAAATTATAATTCTACTTACTTTATAGTATAAAAGCTGATTTTTATATATAATACTTGGGTAATAATTAGATAATTTCTCCTCGCTAGCCAGACATTTTTGATAGTTCCAACGGCTTGCCAGACAAGCCATATACCATATCTTATGTATCGACGCGGCCTAAAATAAATTAACACCTACAGGTAACTTTCTAAGAAATTATTTAAATTTCTAAGAAATTATTTAAATTTCTAAGAAATCATTTAAATTTCTAAGAAATCTATTGTTAACTGTAACGCCGGCGTGTCCGCAGTCGTTGAGGGATAACAATAAGTGAGCAATTATACAGCTTCTCGAGCGATAGCGTTTATTGAACTGAACAGCTGACTCCGAAAACCCACATTATATCATTATACATAATATTTGATATTACCTTCAACACTACACTAAGTTAGTTCTGTACCATAATATATGTATGTTTGTTTTTGTATGTAATATTGTTTACTGTATGTACTAAATAAATTATTATTATTAAAATAACATATAGGGTTGTCATTTGTTGATGCGTTGTCAAAGTGTAGAAAAGGTTTTTTTTTTTCACTTAAAGGCATGCACTCTTTAGGATGATTTTATTGTTCTTTCGTTCTTGCACGTACGTATACGGTATAACAGATCAACAGTTCAATGCGACGTCCCTTTTTGTATATTTTTTAAAACGTAGAGTGCCTATTACTGTTTATATTCCATTAAGTGGGTTATGGGACATCTGTTGCAAAGTTGGTTTTATATTTTATAACATCCATGACGATTTCTTAGTAAATAATAAACCATTAGACGCATAATCTAGAGGATTTTAATAGCATGGGTAAATATTAGTCTGAACCGCTTTAGAAGTCGCAAAATTTGAGTGAAATTTCAAAATTCATAAATCTGCCATCAGCTAGATTAATTTTAGGCTAGAACGCAATTAATTTAGCTGATATCTAGTATAACTGTGTAATTTTAGTATTTAAATGCATTACTTTGACACTATGAAAGTGGCCTGGTGATGGAGTTGGAAGAAATTTTTCGGAGGAGTACGGTAACAAACATTGTGACATGGAAATTTTATATATAAGATAAAGTTTATAAATTGTGACGTTGTAGGGGGTAATCTCTGGATCTACTAAACCGATTTAGATGAAATTTAGTAAGAAGATAGTTTGAGACTCTGGGAAGGACTAGGATACTTCTTATCCCAGAAATCATCCCTTAAGGGGGTGAAAATGGGGATGAAAGTTTGTATGGGGAACCAAGTTAGGGAAGAACCCGAGCGAAGCCAGGGTGAGTCGCTAGTAAGCTTTATAAATTTCATGAACGTCAACATTTTCTTTCTCTCTAATTCAATTTCATAAGTGTATTATAATACATTTCACTGAGTCAGGAATCTACATACATATATATTAACTAGCGGCTCACCCTCGCTTCGCTCGGGTTCGACTCTAGAAAAATGCTAATAGAGATCTATTAGTTCCCACGGGAACCGTTCATTTTTCCGGGATGAAAAGTAACCTGTTGTTTGACCGGCAATATAAGGTATCAGAATGTTAAATTTTACTAAATTAAGTGCATAAGTTGTTGTGTACTAAGCTGAATAAGATACTATAGTTTTTTAACTATCCCACGGAAACTCTTTATTTTTCTGAGATGAAAAGTATCTTACATGTTGACAGAGGATCCATAAATCGGTCCAATAAATTCGGGGATTAGCCCGTACAAACAGACAAACAGACAGAGAAACAAAAAAAAGGAAAAAAATCTGGATTTGTTCTATTTGTCTTCTTATATCCCCCTGACTCGGTTTTTAGCATTTTTTTGCCATTTACAGACATTCGACCTCTACTCTTTTATTATAGAATAGATACGAGAAGAAAAAACTTTGAACCCTTTTTTAAGCATATTGTATGTACGGACGAGTATGAGCTTTGACATAGTTAAAGATTATATAGAGAAGGACTGCAAAAAGCCAAAATTTATTGACTTTCTTTTACCCGCGAATGCGCTCGCGTATTTTATTTATATATCATTACTTCACTGCTACAAGGTGCAACATGATGTTAGATAACCTCCATCAATATTATACGAGTACTTACATTATATAAAATGAAAAGTTTGTTTGTCTGTCCGTGTAAATCTCTGAATCTATGGGCCCGTTTCAGAATTCTTTTGGACTTTGTAGGCTATCTATATAACTTTGAAAAAAGAACCTCAATATCGATCGAACTTAATGAATTATGGTTGAGTTTCAACCACGGGGCGATCACTGGTACATACATTTTAAAGAAATTATTAGTTGGAAGTAGAATTAAAATTATGATCAGCTTCCTTTTTAAATGCTTAAAGATATGTACATATTTAGTGGCAAGAGCGAGTTTGACTCTTGCACCATACCAACTATTTAAAAATTTTCTTTGCTGTCTATTTACTTATTTAGTGATAATATAAGATGTTACTTTTCTTTTGATACCTCTAACTTATAAACTAAACTAACTCATACTATATATAACTTAAAAAGTGTAGATATAGATAATTGCGTAGATAAAGATAAAAAATTTAACGGTAGGACAAAAAACTTTTTTTTTAAATATCATTGGCACTGACGTACTGACAGACAAGAATAATAAAATAACAAATGTTTCGTTTGCACCTTTTGAAAATAATTATTGTCTGTGAATGACGAGTCTTTATATAAATCAACAAAAAAGGTAGGATTGTGATTTCTGATAAATAAACTAATTAAATTGTAAAGTCGAGCGATAATTACCATATAGAGTCATAATTTGTCTAAGTTAAATCAAAATGCTACTATAACTATGTTATTAAATGAAATTATTATGTAAAGGTTTTGCTCTGCTGACTGCTTTAAATCAAATAATATATATATATAGCACGTCATATGTCTACCACCAAATTATTATGGTAATAAGCAGCTTCCAGGTCGGTTGGCACTGTGGTAATTAAGCTCATCAAGGAGTCACACCGCATCTTTCACTTGCCTTGTATATTACGACATAGCACACATCCTCTTACTAGATGAGAATTTAATTTTCAAGTTTTAATCAAATAGAAAGAAAGAATTTATATTTAAAAATAAAATCTAAGTGCCTGTTTGTTTTATTTAATTTAGCTATACCATATTTAGGTCTTTTGAATTATGATAGAAACGTCGAATTAGTAGCATATAAGTGATTCATACAATATAAATAGGAAATTCTTACGATATATATGATAAAGCGGTAACATTAACGGTGCTAGTTCATAGCAGAGCTTTCTTGAACAAACCGCTATCCACGCCCAATAAAAAACACTTATACAATATTCTGAACCGAACAACAGTAAGAAAGATGAATCTATACATATAATAAAATTCTAACTCTAACTAACTAAGTCCAATCTGTATTTTAAATATTTTTTGAAAATCTTATTGAAATAGTTATTATTTTCGATAGGTACAGAGACCGGATCTATAGTTTTTAGAATTATTTTCAGTCTGTCTTTTTGTCTGTGTGGAAACGCGTCACCACTGGATGGATTTTGAGGTGATTCCTGGTTATCCGGGTCAACATTTAGTGATCGGTACTTTTTATTGCGGAAAGTATCTCATCTCTGAGAAATAATAAGAAAAAAATCTACACTAAGCGTTACAACGTACCAAGGGTCGAACGCTAGTTGAAAATATCTCGTCATCAATAACACCAATACTAAGAACTTTATTTTTGTACATCGTCTATGAACGTAAATAATATCCGCTCGGAAATAAAACATCTAAAATATATCGAACGTATTTCCACCCGCTGTAACCATAACAGTCTATATCCGATTTCCATGGATGCTATAAATTATTGTATAAAATAGGGTTGTTTTTTAAAAGGTTGATTTTAGTATTATGTGTTTTTTTAACCGACTTTAAAAGCCGTAGGTACTAAATCGGATGTATGTTCTATTGAATATATGTTGCGTATTAACTGTATTAATACTTTTTTAACATCTCAAAGTAAATTTCTAAGAAATTAAATAAAATTCTAAGAAATCTATTGCTAACTAACACGCCGGCGAGTCCGCGGTCGTGGAGGGAATAATGAATGTACCGCAAGTATATATGAGAATAAGTATATATAAAAAAAATATTTAAGGGTAAATTTTTAACTTTTAACTTTATAGCGATTGTGAAGTCGTTGTTGATTTATAGTAAAAAATAAAACTTAATAAAGTTAAGAACAATAAAGCTTTTTCTTTAATCAAAACTAAAGTATAGCTTTAAATTGGACATAAAAAATATCAGTAAAAGAAGCCAGTTAGGAAATGAAAATATTGCAATTGTATAAATGCCTGATATTCTCAGAGAAACAGGGTAATACAGACTTTATCTTCTGAGAAAGTTAGGGTGGTGGGGCAAAATGTGCATCAAGTAGGTATGCATCAAGTAGGTAAGTGGTTTGCTTAGTGTTTGTATTCAGATATTTTATTTGAAAACTAAAAATACGCTTCTGACTTACTGTTATATCTCGTACTCGTCGAAACGATCAAATTTCTGGCTCCTCTATCAGATTATCAGCCATTCATATGATAGGCAAAAAATGAATATTATATTTTATTTTAATAACAAATTGAATGTGGATGGCCATTTGAATAAATCTTTGAACTTAATTTTATGATTTAAATGTTGGTCATTTGTCTTGTTATTGTGTGCCAACGAGAAGAATGAACAAACGACACTCCAAACAATGTTTATTTTATAAAAATTATGTAACACAATAAAGAAGAACATCACAAAGGCTCTCAAGATTTATCTTTTCTTAAAAGTTTTGCAAGTATTTAATGTAATTTTTAGAACGATAAGAAGAATTGTAAAGAAATACCCATTTGGTTATGTTTTTGTTCTGAGCTTCTTAGTATAGATAATTTGATTAGATATTAAAGAAAAGTTTTCTCGCAAATGTGGTGAATATTTGTTTAGAGATTGAGATGAGTTGTACATACTTTTGGTTTCGGAGCGTTTCCAAAACTACTTATATTAACTTAAAACTAAATTAAGAAAAAAATAAAACTAAATGAGACACATGTAGTCGATTTGAGGCTCCTTTAATGTCTAAATACATACTGGGCCGACGGATGCCGGATGGGCCGACTAGACGCTGAGTTTGCGTCTCTCTTATTCTATGTAAATCTTAATCTAAAGCGGATGGACGAGGTGTAACCATAACTACCTAGTTGAAATGTAAGTTTATAATAGTCAGTAGATTTGTATCCTTAGAATTTTTGTATTAGTATAGTTATAATACATACTTCTCGTAGGCGTGTTATTTTGTCTAATTCAAACAATTAGATATTATAATTGAGACAATAGCACACTGCAGCAAATGATTATCGGGTACACCACATGAAGATGACGCGACGCAACACGCAACACTTCGTGAGTTTTATTTCGAGTCATTTGAAATTTTGCATTAATCGACTCTTACTGCTGACTTTAACATTATGTAGATTCCTTCGTGTTTTTTTAATAGAAAAAAGGGGCAAACGATTGAACGATCCACCTGATAGTAAGTGACTATAGTAGCTTATAAAATGTTCAAAAGGCTTCTATCCCCAAATTTAAAAAAAATGTTAAAGAACGTTTGTGTGCTATTTATTATACAATAAATGATTTTATAGAAGATGGCACACCTTGGAAATGAAATGATCGCCTCCAGACTACTTCAACTTGATAGAAATCTTGTAAAATATAATTTTACATTTAAAAAAATATAACAAGTTAGTATTAGTCCTGCTGAGTTTCTTTCGCCAGTTCTCCTCAGGTCTGAGGCTTCTTCTTTCCGAACTGGTAGCAGACTCATGACGTTCAGTAAAAAAATGTAATCATTTAACGCTGAATAAAATATAATGAATTTGAAAAGGAGTGGAAAGTAGTGCTAATACATTGTCGATCTTTAAAGAGTCACATTTTATAGAGCTCAGGGAAATCCACAGGTGTACTCCTGAGATTGTTCCTAAGGGATGTGAATAAGAAATGGCGAGCGATCTTTTTACAGACGATGAGAAACACAGAGAGCAGAGAGAGAGAGAGAGAGAGTCTTTCAGGAGGCTACAACTTCTAAATCGTCGATGAGTGTGGGATCATCGAAAATACGAACCGCCTGGCTTTGTATAGAGTCCTAGTAAATGAGATATGGCTATATGCTGTTTAAATATCTGTAATCTATACATATAATAAAATTCTAACTGTGCCGAATCTGTACATGAAATATTTTTTGGAAAATCTTATTGGAATAGACATTATTATGGATACAGAGGCCGAATCTATAGTTTTTAGAATTTTTGTCTGTCTGTTTGTCTGTTACCGCATCACGGAAAAACCACTGGAGGGATTTTGATGAAATTTGGTATGGTGATAGCCGGTTATCCGGGTCAACATATAGTATACTTTTTACCGCAGGATAATGTCTAATTTCTGAGAAAAATACAAACACTGCAATGTAAGAGTATAGTAATATGTAAAAATTAAAAATTTGGTTTTTGGTCATCTGAACGCGGGCGGAGCCGCGGGCAATGTTAGTTTCTAATAAGCCGTCAACTTCATAGTTTAGAAATTTAACTTGGACACAATAACGCAACAACAATTATTTATATTCTAAAAAGTATTTTTTTTAATTATTACGGTTTTATTTTTAATACTTTAATCGAGAATCAAATATTTAATATTCTTCTTGAAAATGTCTTTTGCGATTTCAGCTCGTATGCAATTATGTGCAAATAAATTTAAGCTATACACAATTAGTTCATGTTTTTGGCATATTACTAATGGCTTACGGCAATAAATCACACGCACCAAATAACGGCTTCATTTAATTTATAATATTACTAGCATTGCCCGCGGCTCCGCCCGCGTTCAGATGACCAAAAACTAAATTCTTAGGTGTTACATATTAGTATACTCTTACATTGCAGTTTTTGTATTTTTCCTCAGAAATAAGATATTTTCCCGCGGTAAAAAGTATCCTAGGATCGCGCGCTACATCGCCCGGTTTATATAGCTTGAGCAGGCGGTCGAGCGATGCGGGGCAGAGGGGATGGACTCGCCGTAGGCATCTCAATGCTCGCCAAGCATTAAAAATGTTTCGCTACTAATTACTTCTAACAACGATATCTCAAAAACTATTCATCTGATTGATTTAGTGTAAAGAGCAATTTTAATCTGCATTAAATGACTAAGCTAACTAAAATATTCATTTGGATAAGGATTAATACCGAACTAAAGAAAATAACTTTGAAAATAACGTAATGTTTTTAATTAAAAATGTTAACATAAAAGTGGTTATTGTAAGTCAACCGTAAGAGATAGAGATATGCTATCGCGGACTTTTTTGTAGCATTTTTATAGATTTTGAATTCTCTAGTACATTACTTAACTGTATCTTTGCTAGTTTACGCGGCGTTCGCGTGGAAAGTTCCCATTTGGCGAGATTTTTTGCGACCTCTTCAACATTTGTCGCCGTATTTCAGCTAATTTACATAAAAGCATAATAAATTATATACCTAAACCTTCCTCAAGAATTACTCTTTCTATTGTTGAAAACCGTATAAAAATCCGTTCAGTAGTTTTCGAGTTTATCGCGTTCAGACAGACAGGAGGACAGACAGGAGGACAGACAGGAGGACAGAAAGACGCGGCCGGGGGACTTATTTTTATAATAAGTATAGATTCCGTGTAATATTTTATGCACTTTGAAATTTTGATATTAAATTACGAATATATATGTAACAATGGTGTTGTATATGGTTTTTTTTGAAAACTGAAAACCTGTTATTTAATATATGTTAAAATCGAATAATGAAAATTTGATACAAGTATTATTAATAGAGGTCAATTTTGGGGACTCAACATTTTTTTTTAATTTTATCATCTTTAAGAATCTGTTTTTAAAATGTTTCCAGCAAGTTTTTGAGTAATTTGCAAAAAACTAGACCCCTTTTTTAAATCTTTAATTGTTTATAACTTTTGCAATGGTTTATGTGCCAGTTTGAAATTTTTACACAAATTTTCACATTTTTCTGGACATCATAACGAACTCAACGAGGTATCGCAAGTCGTTTCAACATGTTGAGTAGACTGTATTTCCTATATTAAAAATAACATTAAATCAATTTATAATATAGATTAAACTAGCATTGCCCGCGGCTCCGCCCGCGTTCAGTTGACCAAAAACCAACAGGTTCTTAGGTTTTACATATTAGTATACCCTTACGTTGCAGTTTTTGTATTTTCAACCGACTTCAAAAAGGAGGAGGTTCTCAATTCGACTGTATGTTTTTTTTTTTTTTTTTTTTTTTTATGTTTGTTACCTCAGAACTCCGTCATTTATTAACCGATTTGGACAATTTTTATTTTGTTTGAAAGGGTATACTTCCAGATTGGTCCCATTGAAATTTCAAAAAAAAATACCACCCCTAAGGGTGGAAAAACAACTAATGATGAATTTAACCTACTTCTAATTGTCATATTGACTTGAAACTTTGCAAGTATTTCTGTTTCCGTTGATAGTACAGTGGTTCGGTGTTGTTGACCTGATCTGATGGCAAGGCCAGAAGGTGGATAGGTGGAACTTTTCAACGGCTAATAGTAGATACTTTGAGTTTGGGCTTATTTTGTTTGATTTGACAAGCCTAACACGTTAGAATCCTTACTTTGCTACTACTGTCTACACTAAAAAGGGAAAAATAAAAACTTTTTAACAAAAAAATTAAAACCGACTTCAAACAAAAGCACTTAAAAGTAAAAAATAACTGATTGGTAGTTTTCATTTACTATACATACCTAATCAAATATTTTCGAAGTCGGTGTGCTTTGCTTTGTATGGGCTGGCACCGATTTCAAAAATATTTGATTAGGTATGTATTTAATAGGTAGACTTTAATTACTTAGCCAAAGCACACCGACTTCGAAAATATTTGATTAGGTATGTATAGTAAATGAAAACTACCAATCAGTTATTTTTTACTTTTAAGTGCTTTTGTTTGAAGTCGGTTTTTATTTTTTTGTTAAAAAGTTTTTATTTCTCAGAAATGAGGCATTTTCCCGCGGTAAAAAGTATCCTATATGTTGGTTAACCCGGATAACCAGCTACCATCATACCAAATTTCATCAAAATCCCTCCAGTGGTTTTTCGTGATGCGGTAACAGACAGACAGACAGACAAAAATTCTAAAAACTATAGATTCGGCCTCTGTATGAATAATAATGTCTATTTCATTAAGATTTTCCAACAAATTATTTACTGTAAAGATTCGGCTTAGTTACAATTTTATTATATGTATATAGATATAGATATGTAATCTGTACACTAATTAATAATATAATTTTATTATATTCATCCAGCCCTTCGTATTATGAAAAATTTAAAATGTCTTAGATTTTAATGTTCATTTTATTCGTAAGTCTTGTCAACAGGGGACTTCGGATGAGCAATAAAAAATTAGCCAGAGCTCTTAAGAGCCCTTTTTGAAGCAGTAAGGAAATAGGTATACTTTACTTTAAAAATGTTTAGCAAGAGACATTTTTTGTACTAAGCCGATTTCTGCGTTACGTTAACAGTAAATTGGTGAATTTATTAATTTAATAAAGTATTTATACTCTGTAACTCGTACTTTAATAATTGAAAACTAGCATTAAATTCATACGATACAATATGACTGTAACAAACAAATGTGTAAAACACATGTTTTTATTAATTTCATTTTGTTATATTCAATATTAGTTCATTTCTAGTATCCATAACCATAAAGCCCAAAATAAAGCATATAAAATACATCAAACAGACCATTCTTATCTGATGATGTTCTCCTAGCCGATTCCGGCCACGGCGGCCAATCTCTTTGAGATTAGCCAATTGCGCAGGAGATATTATAGTGCACAAGTGTACGCGCAGACACAAGTGCACTCTCTATTCCTGTCACTCTCATACTCCCGTGGGACGATCACTCGACACGACCAGTGAGAGTTAAGGCGCAGGACCGATGGCTTTACGTGCTCTCCGAGGCACGGGGGTGAAACACCGCCAACTTCCCAACTCCGGGCTGTTACTGAGACTTACTATACAGAAAGACTCAATAACTAAACTTGGCCCGACCCGGGGCTCGAACCCAGGACCTCCGGGTGTGCAGCCGTACATGCTAGCCACTACACCACCGAGGCAGTTAAAATTCTTATCTATTGTTAGCACAACAGCCAATATCCGATTCAATTTGCATGGAGGTTATAAATTGTAATCGTGAAATAGAAGAAAGGACATGTCAGGGATTCTCTCAATCTATAAACAATATATGAAGCTGTTCACGACGTTGATTGATTTAAATACATCCTAGAAAAATGTAGAGCACTATTCTTTTATTTACTTGCCTATATACATAAATACATCATTCACACACATAGATTGAATATTCTATGTTTTCAGTAGAAAAAACAATAATATACTAACCACAGTGAGCGAGCAGAGATGTCTGTGCGTCTGTGCGTTATCATTTTAGACTATAATCACTTATAACTGAAGCCAAACGGAACTGTTAGACGTTGAGTGTTTATTGCATATACTGCTGGAATAACGACGGGGCAAAAATAACTAATTATAATACTATTTATAACTTCAATCGTTATATCCATCTTTTTCTTTTAGCCTGAAAGCCCGGCGTTACACTGTGTGTTGGTCTTGCGCCTTTACTCTCACCGGTTGCTTCGAAATATCCTCCTATCGGTCTTTGAGTGCAAAAGGAATTAACAGTGCACTCTTATTTGTGCTGACCAAGTGGCATTATAATATGTCCTGCGCAGATGGCTAATCTTAGTGAGATTGGCCAGCGTGGCCGAAATCGATCACGAGGACATCAACCAACCAATCACCTGCTATCACGGAGGCGTGAAAAAATCAAAAGATAAGACTCCCTTTAAAAACCACCTTCATAAATTATTGTAAACTGCTTTACTTTTTCTTACGGTTTTAGCCAATATCCTACCGTCTACCATCGATTGATTTTAATTTTATAACAAAGTAGTTTTCTTATGAAGATATACAGTCGAATAGCGTAGAAAATAAATATACAAAAGAGTAATAGTGAAATTTGTCGTTCAAAAAGACGTTAAGGGTCACATCAAAGAAGATGGATGTGACGGAGATCACCCTGCAACGCGTCGCGACGTTGTGTCCCAGAAGGAACATTTTTCACACCCCATTCAAATTACCGACTTAGTTCATTTTGAATAATTTATACGGTAACGTTTCTACCATAAATATCGATGATAATACATCATCGATTTTTCAAAATGATTTTTAGCACCTTAAAAATTTTCTTAAATTTTTTTGAAACATGACTTAGTTCTTGGACATCATTTTGGTTTTTCTGTATTGTAATTTAATATGAGTTTAAGTTATTACCCATCTGAAAACTCGAAATAATAAAATAGTTTAAGAATGCATTCAGAATTCACATTTAAATATTAATTTTGTTTTATTTTTAAAAGGAATCATGTTAGAAAACGCGCACAAAGCTTCGCAGATTAAATTGCGATCTCTGCTAATTTCTCTGACTTTTCTTCGCAGTGACTGATCTGTATGCAAGGAGGACTTAAGAGTTTTTACTGAGCACGACGATACTGCCTTTTGCTAATGGCTTACTTTTCTTTGTTATTAATTACCAGAAAAAAAAAGCATTAAAACAATAATATTTACTTATTAAGTATTTATAATATTTGACATTTTAAATAAAACTATCTTTTTAAATTTTTTGCGGGTTTATTTTAATTTTTGGTACCCAACGTTTCGACTGCTTTAAAACACATATACGGCCACGAGAGACACTTTAAGGCTAAATGATTTTAAAATAATTTTTAAAAAAGAGTTTATAATATTTGTTATATTTAATTTTAAACATTTTTTATAATTTCTATTAGCTTACAATGTAATATTAAATATTATTTATTTAATAATTTTAGTTGCTATTCGCACGCACGCACGCATGCATCATCTTAGTCTGATTAATATGATATTATATTTATCTAGTGAAGCGTTTTGTGGTAAAAATCGTGATAAAACCAGCAGTAACGAAGAAAATTATGCACAACAGATAAACAGACAGACGTGCCAAAGGACCTTGTTTTATATAGTTCATTCTGATTAAAGTTGATAACAGAAAGTTTGTAGTTCCAACTGTACTATGCGTCTCTCGGACTAAATTGAATTTCTAAGTTATTTCGATATCCAAGTCACAACATCGTGAATGAAGTGATGTCATTGTGAATTGTTGTTCTCCACTTATATTGTGGTGATTGAAACGGACAACTTTCAAGATACTAGTTACTAACTTAAATAGACTAAGTAGCTTATGCCTTATACCTTTGTATATCATGATGCTATGGATTATATTCTCGGGTCGGGCCAAAAGAAATATTGCAGTTTTCTACATAGAAATCTTTAGTAACAAGCAGCTCAGAGATGGGACGTATTGTAACAGTGATGTTGCTACATCCCCGCGCCCAGGAGTACATGTAACAGCATTGGTCCTGCACCCTGATCTCTTTGCGGTCGTGTCGGCTAGCCATTCCATTCGATTTTGATTGTTTGGCTCCAATAGCACACGCTATGTGCACTGTTATCCTTCGTGAAAATGGCTAATCACTAGAAGATTGGGCACCGTGACCATATTTCAGAAGAATGAAAAATGTACAATGAGATTATACTATACGGTGATATGGATATTACTACTTTGAGATTACTTTGAGTTCTCACAAAATTTTATAGATAGAAGAAGAATTTTCATTATTCTTCAATTTTCGAATTTGAAGGCAAATTTTATTAGCAAATTTTAATTATATTAGGAAATTTTGGGTAATCTATACATATAATAAAATTCTAAGTCAAATCTGTACATTAAATATTTTTTGGGAAATCTAATTGAAATAGACATTATTATCGATACAGAGTCCGAATCTATAGTTTTTAGAATTTTTGTCTGTCTGTCTTTCTGTCTGTCTGCCTGTCTGTTACCGCATCACGAGAAAACCACTGGACAGATTTTGATGAAATTTGGTATGATGATAGCTGGTTATCCGGGTCAACATATAGGCTACTTTTTACCGCGGGAAAATATCTCATTTTTGAGAAAAAATACAAAAACACAAAAACTGCATTGTAATTTGTTACTAATATGTAAAACCTAAGAATTAGGTTTTTGGTCATCTGAACACGGGCGGAGCCGCGGGCAATGCTAGTATATAATATGTTTATATTAAAATAAAATTTAACTTAACCCATCCGGATGTTCTTAAATGCCTTTAACAATAAACAGCTTTTTTATTTTCATTTATATACATGTTACATATGTAAAAGATAAGATATAAAAAGATAGAATACAAAACGGCAAAAGACGTACTTATAATAAAGAACTGTTTACTTGAGATATTTTAAAGCAGTACTTATACTTGAATTTTCTTTGTCAGGATTAGATGAGATTATATGTATTTTACAATTCCCTGTGCGAAGGTATTGTTGTTCATTACCGATACAAAGATTATATACATATGTATAAAATATAAATAATATATTATATTATGTATATTTTATATCCAAGCTTACAGCAGTGGCGGCCCAGTGGTAACGCGAGTGATGAGGGCTCAATTCCCGGGTCTCGCACCTCTGATATTTTCATGTGCGAATAATTTCTAACATGATTACTACGGTTTTACGGTGGAAAATAATATGATTTGTTTGAAATTCACGTATATGGGTAATAAAATCACTTGCCGGAAAGAACCTTGGAAATTTTCGAAGGACATGTTAAGTCCGACAACCCGCACTTGGCCAGCGTGGTGGACTATGGTCTGATGCTCCTCGTATTGAAGGAAGGCCCGTGCTCAGCAGTGGGACGTTGAATGGTGCTGATACCTTCGCTTCGCCGTGGGTGTCCCTGGACTTTATTGGTTTAGAAATGCATAAAAGACAAACGTTCAAAGAAAAAATCTTTTTTTTGGGCCAGAATCGCAGGCACAAACACCAGAGTTTAATTACGGAGATCTAACAAATGGTTTAAGAATGCATAGAGGATAAAAATTCGAACATCCATTTTTATTTATATAGGAGATAAAACTAGCAGGTAATCTAATATATGTATCTAATATATGTATACGATAGACTACATATCTATTTTTACTCGACTAACTTTATATATTTAAAATTTTTTTGATTATAATTTTAAGCATTGGGAATATTTTTTATGTAAAACTTTTTTTACTTCTCAGAAAGAACTTTTAGCGAACAATAAATACCCTTAGGTATAATGATGTGAACTACATTGGAAAACATATATTTTTCCAATAGAATGATTCCAACAGTAGGTATATTGGAAAAATATTCGATACAAGTTATTGTAATTATGTAAATTATGAGCAATAATATTTATTTAGAGTAATATATCAAGGTTAGTTAAAAAACTATTAATTTTGTTATTCTTATTAATAATACTAGCAGAACCCTCGGTTTCGCTCGCGCTAAAAATCTGATATACGTATTGTTTTATTTATTAGTTTAAAGGTAAGTTAGATTATGGGTGGATTTCATACAAGCATACATCCCCTATTTTATCACCTTATGGGATGAATTTTGAAAAATGCTAAAACACGTATTTATTTAATTACATTGAAAATCATAAGTACCAAGTTTCAAGCAATTCTGATCATAAATATTTTTTTGTTTTGTACTATTATAACGTGTTTTTCTGTGGGCAAAAGATAATCTCCCATGGTAAAAAGTAGCCTATGTCACTCTCCAGCCCTCCAAATCTCTCCACACAAAAAATCACGCAAACACGCCTCTCCGTTGTGACGTGTAAAGAGGACAAACAAACAAACACACTTACACATTTATAATAATATAGTATGGATGCTTGAACGATCATTTCGATACAGTGTTAGATAAAGGGCATTTATAATATTACACTACACTGGCAATCCTATTACCGGTAGAAACTCAGTGACGCTAAAGGACTAGACGCAAAGCCGAGATTTGCATAACACCCGATCATCAGTGGTGATTGTTTGGACGCTGCTACGAATGGATTACAGAATTTGCGAAAATAGATACTGTTTTTTAATTTATTTTTGCGAAAATTATCAGTATATGTATATGTTTATATTGTATTGTATAAAATCAGATATCTATACTATAACAAAACTGTATAGTTCGAGTGTCTGTACATAAAAAAAAAAGCTAAAAACCGAGTAAGGGGGAGGGGGGTAGGGTAGTTGGGGGGGGGGGGGGGGGGGGGGGGTAAGAAGAGAAATAGAACAAATCCAGTTTGTTTTCGAATTTTTTGTTTCTCTGTTTGTCTGTTGGTACGGGCCAATCTCTGGATCTATTAGACCCGGTTACCCGGGTACCTGGTACACAGCTTATGCACCTAATTTAGTAAAATTTGGCATGCTGATACCTTATAATGCCGGTCAAACAACAAGTTACTTTTTATCCTGGAAAAATAAACGGTTCCCGTGTGATAGATCTGTTTGTGCTAGTGGTTAATAAAGTTTGGAATAAGGAAATTTCTTTATGTTTATATCATAAAGCGTTTTCTTTAGTCAATTAACTAAGGAATAATTATGCCCCATTTTTAAAGTATGAGTGGAATTCTACAAATCTATAGGTAAGTACATAGTATAATAAAATTGTAATCAAGCCAAATCTGTACATTAAATATTTTATGGAAAATCTTATTGAAATAGACATTATTATTGATTCAGAGGCCGAATCTATAGTTTTTAGAATTTTTGTCTGTCTGTCTGTGACCGCATCACGTAAAAACCACTGGAGGGACTTTGATAAAATGTTGTAAGGTGATAAATTTTTAGGGGCCATCCATAAATTACATCACACGAATTTAATGATTTTTTGGGAAATCTAACCGAAATAGACATTATTATCGATACAGAGTCCGAATCTATAGTTTTTGGAATTGTTGTCTGTCTGTCACTGGACAGATTTTGATGAAATTTGAAATGATGATAGCTGGTTATTCGGGGCAACATATAGGATACTTTTTGCCGCGGGAATATATCTCATTTCTGAGAAAAAATACAAAAACACAAAAAAATGCATTGTAAGAGTATACTAATAAGTAAAACCTAAGAATTTGGTTTTTGGTCATCTGAACGCGGGCGGAGCCGCGGGCAATGCTAGTTATAATATATACATAGATATTATTATTTATTTTATACTTGGAAGAAAATTATGAATAATATCTTAAATATTATAATAAAGCAGTGTTAAATATTTATTATAAAAAATATCTGCATTACCGTGCTAAAAAATATCAGCTTTCAAAAGGGAAACCATACACATGACATAATTGACATCATTTCAAAATGGATAAGCTCCTAAAACAAAAATATTATTCTTCCTGAGTACGTATTTTATTTTGAAATGGTTTGTATCACTTCGTTTCGGGGAAATAAAACACGAATACAGGAAAACTGGCAGATGAGATTATTACCCTTAAGCCTTAGCTGTAGCTATATTTGCTACAGATTGTTATCGGGCCGGGTTATAGCAGTCGACCTATAATATAATATGGCGATTTGATGTATCTCAAGATATGTCAACATCTGCAACTTTCATCTGTCAATAACGATCTGTAATAATGAGTGTCCATTGCATACAATTAAGATAATTTTTTTCATCAGTGTGTTATAGATTATATATAGCTATAGCATTGCCCGCGGCTCCGCCCGCGTGCAGATGACCAAATTCTTAGGTTTTACATATTAGTATACTCTTACATTGCAGATTTTGCATTTTTTTTCAGAAATGAGATATTTTACCGCGGTAAAAAGTATCTTATATGTTGACCCGGGATAACCAGCTGTCACCATACCTAATTTCATTAAAATCCCTCCAGTTGTTTTTTTTGATGCGGTAAGAGATAGACAGATAGACAAAAATTATTAAAACTATAGATTCGGCCTCTGTACCGACAATAATGTTTATTTCAATAAGATTTTCCAAAAAATATTTGATATATAGATTCGGCTTACTTACAATTTTATTATATGTATAGATTAATGGATAAAACTTCACTTTCACCTTATATACTCAAGTCACTCTGTAACGAACAGTGCATATTTTCCATGTCTGTTGACCTGTAAATATCCTATCGCTGTCTATATAAGTTTTTGCGATGCAACTAATACCTTGGCATTATGTTTTCTCACAATATTGTAACAATCATACCCTAATACTTTTTATTTAAAAAAATCATACACTTCTGGAGGAATCTGCTGTATGTAAATTAAAACCCCTTAGAAACTTTCATTTTGTAGTAACTAATTTAAAACACAACGGGGTTATATAATTACTTTAAAGTTCAGGTTTTACTGTTGATAAAAATTAGTACTTTACTCCAGGCTGACAAAGTATAAAAGTCAAAGCATAGAGTCATTCAGCTATTTAAATGATTTCAATTGCAATATCGTAGTTACCTCTCTTTGAAATAGAACGAAACTCAAAGATGATTTACCATGTAAAACGGATGTGTATTCAGTCCTCTTTAACGTCCCACTGCTGGATACGGGCCTCCTTTCAATACGAGTGGGGATCTCTCCATAGTTCCACACGCTGGCCAAATGCGGGTTGGCAGACTTCATATGTCTTTCGAATACTTGCTGGGTTCTGTCAGACATGCAGGTTTTCTCACGAAGTTTTTCTTTATCGTAGGACAAATGGTAATGATGTTAGAAACGATTTGCACATGAAAATATTAGAGGTGTTAGACACGAGAAAAGAATAAAACGCGTGCCTATATTTTAGATGTGACATCAATTACCATTATAATTCAAGTACGTTGAAAATATAATATGCTTAATGCTATTAATTAGGATAGTCTATCTGTGATCTATATTCCTAACAAACAAACACACATACACACATACGTAAATAAATGTTAAGGACATAGCCTATATAGGAGTATCATTTGCGTACGTTATTTGAGTTTTATATTATAAAATATTTATAGTTAAAATAAACAAATATATATTCTAGTACCAGTAAAAGTGGTAGATACTCAAGTGACGTTCATCAACTATGAAGAACGCCGGTACCTAAGTTTTCCTATAAATCAGTGGAAACCTAAGAAATTTAAACTTTTACTCGCTCTTTCTCAGCTGCATAAGCAAAAGTTGCACCTTTGAAATAAATTGTGTATCGTATTTATTTAGTAAGTTAAATTCAAATAAATATTTTCAAGTATAGAAAGTTACAGATAACTACTAATTTATTTTTATGAGCATTAAAATATATTTAAAATGAGATATTAAAGATTTTTTGAAAATTTTAAGTTACTTGGAATATAATAAAACCAAATTTATAATGTACAGGATTTCTGTGTATTTGATCAAGTTTGTATTTTTTGGTAACGTAAAGAATGCACAGTGAAGAAGTCTTAATTTAAAACAAAATCATTAAAAGAAATTCTACTTTACTTTATCATTGGATAATGACGTTCTCCTGACCGATTCCGGCTACGGCGGCTAATCTCATTGAGACTAGCCAACTGCGCAGGAGATATTATAGTGCACAAGTGTACGCGCAGACACAACGTGCACTCTCTATTCCTGTCACTCTCATACTCTGGTGGGACGACCACTCGACACGACCAGTGAGAGTTAAGGCGCAGGACCGACGGCTTTACGTGCTCTCCGAGGCACGGGGGTGAAACACCGCCAACTTCCCAACTCCGGGCTGTTACTGAGACTTACTATACAGAAAGACTCAATAACTAAACTTGGCCCGACCCGGGACTCGAACCCAGGACCTCCGAGTGTGCAGCCGTACACGCTAGCCACTACACCACCGAGGCATTGGATAAACATAGCTTGGGGTCCAAAAAGGAGACTGGAGTTTCAAGTTCTTCGTGTTCATATATATGTATATATGTAATACTTTCTTACTTATTTACGCGAATACTTGAAATATTTTCGATGCTTTACAGCAATCATGGTCACGGGAGAGACTCCCATTCGAAACGTCGGGAACCAAAAATCAAAATAAATTCGCGAAATAATCCGAAAAGATAGTTTTATTTAAAATGTACTCGTATATAAGTAGTTGAGATCTTTATAGTGAAAAACAAAAACAAATCTATCCCATGGGAACTGTACATTTATCCGGGATAAAAAGTAGTCTATGTATTATTCTGATGTATGAGCTATATTATTGTAAAGTTTCATCAAAATCCATGTAGTAGTTTTTACGTGAAAGAGTAATAAACATACATCCATACATATATTCTTATAAGCTTTCCCGTTTATAATATTAGTAGAATGAATAGAAAGATATAATATATGTAATATGAAATTTAAATAGTGTTGTTAATCATGTGATATTCGGTAAAGGTAGAGAGAGAGCGAAAAATGTATGATGTGTGATTTATGTGTGTATATATATATATATATATATATATATATATATATATATATATATATATATATATATATATATATATATATACTCGATATCTTGTGTGAAAGATTTTAATAATTCCTTTTTAATTATTCAATTAATATCAAGGTGGAATCATTTAAAAAAAAATCAATTGAAATTTAAAGTTTAAGTCATATATTTCCTGTTGGGTAGGTTTTAAATCACTACAGACAGTTTTGAATTAAAATGTTGAAATTGGTACAGAAAAAAAGTATCACTAATAAAATATAGCCATGTTATAGAATTACAATTAAACCTTGATAATTGTTAGTAAAATCTAGCTGTTATCTTATACATAAATATGGTTATAATTGTGAACATGCTCGTAATAGTTAATGACGTCAGTATAATTAAAGTAAACTTTGAAAATCGTCTCCCTATCGTAGCTAGTAGCATGTTCTGTTTGCCTAAACAGGTGGAGAATAGATCGTTATGCGGCAGAATTAACATAATGTTTACAGTCGAAATGTTCGCTTGGCTAAACGGAATATTGTGTGAGTATTATAATTATAAGCATTTTGGATAAGGATAAATAGATAATGCATTTTGTAAAATTGTAATCTCATTTTTTGTTTGAGTAATAAGCATGAAATGTCACTTCACTTAGCTTTGTTTAAATCACTAAACTCTTAAATAAAACTATCTTTTCGAATTATTTCGCGGATTTATTTTGATTTTTGGATCACGGTACCAAAATCAAAATTTATTTATTTATATTTATATAATTAAAATAATATTAAATATTATTTGGTTTTTTTAAATATTACTCACCGGTTTCATCGTGAGCCAAAAAAATCAAAATGGCGGCGGATGTCTAATGTCAACTTCCATAAAAAAATGATCACTTTTAAACGTAAAAGAATCAGCTACACAGGATTTTTATACTTTAAAAGCTTTTAGTTAAGTATATAAAACCTACTTTTTTGATGTCAGCTGGACAGACGCCTAACAATCAATTGTTAGACGCAAAGCCTGGATTTGCATAAATCGACCTATATCATCAGTCTGTGATTGTTCTGATCGTTTCAGATGTAATTTGTTGGGATTTCCGATACAAATTGAATTCGCTGATGGCGTATTTTATTTGATTTCAAATAACCAATATCTTTAAGAGGTCTTATAGACCAATTTTAGTCTACATGGATGGCACTTTATTATTTTACTTCGAGTGGGACGGAAGTTTACATAAAATCATGTAATTATATATTTACTACATTGGCATTATTATCTGATGCTTCTTAAATGAGAGTATTTGAAAATAAAAATTGCAAGCTGTGAAAACCATACCTTCAGTTTGTTAGACTAATGCCTGATTTCACCAACATCACCTAAGTTTAAGGGATCCCCTAAGCATGGTTAGGGGGCTGTTAGGGGACAGTTTCTGTTTCACCGACAGTTAGGGGTCACCTAAATATTAAAAGGCCCCCTAAATTTAGGTGCTCGAAATATGGGCTTAAAGACGATCGTAAAACGAAATTTAATTTAGGGGCTATTTTAGGGGACTTTTAGGCTAGGGATCCCATACATAGGTGGTAGCTTATGGGTTGTTGGTCAAATCGAGCATTAACCTTTTCAATAGCTAGCCGCAGTTAATACTATCGAAATAAAACAAAGTCTCCATCGTGGTTATTCTAAATTATTCGAAAAATCCAGTTGTAAATTAATAGAAGCTATGTTTTGCACCGGCAGCCCTTTTTGCTGTCTTGCAAAAGTGTTTTATTCTAAACTAGTCCTTAATAATATGTGTTAGGTGTGTTATTTATTTGAACAAATTTGGAAAATTACGGTTAGCTGTATCAGTGGTCCCATTAATAGTTTATGAGTTTACCTCCCTCAGAAAGCTTAAGTCATTTCGGAAAACTAGCTGAGACAAGTACACGTAGAGATTATTCATTTACACAGATAACGCTACAAAAGCCGGCAAAGCTAGCAACAAAAGTTAGATACTTGTTGAATATGCAAAATTATGTTAATTTTTTTTAAAATATATCGTTTGAATTTTAGATATATTTTATTTACATCATAAATTAACTGTTGTGGGTATATATTTCGTTTGATTGTATATATATTTTTAATCTATTTACATATTTAGCAGATTAACTTATAGGGACACACTTGCATCAAATTTCCACTTTAATTGCTTTAAATGTTTTGAATATGTTTAACGAAAGTTAAATTTTTACAATTAAACATCTTTATGATACTAAAACATATTAATAATTTTGGTGCAAGTGTCGCTTTTTCCCTATTACTTTACTACTAATTTTTGAAAAGTCCGACTGCATAAAATTTTATTATTACATTAATATTAAAAAAAAAAAAAACTTAAAATTACTGAAAAATGTCCGGGGTAAACGAATACTCGTATTTTTACAATATTTCAAATTACTAAAGTTATATATAGAAATATTCAAACAACTTGTCAGAATATATTATGTTGCCTATTTTATGCAGATGCTAATTCTGCATAAATTACCTTTGGTTTATAAGAGGTTTTTAAAAAACTCACAGTAAAAGCTATTTCAATTCTTAAATACAAGTTCTTATTTAGTTTGCTTCAGTAAACAGAGACCAAGAGCGATCGGTGCAATGTAAACCTAATCATTGGAAAAGCAAATAGGCTTTCTTGTTGTAGAATGATATTATGTTTTAAGTAAATTTATAAATTTTATTTACGTAAATTAGGATAATTATATTTTTATTTACACATATAATTAGAAGCCAGTTAAATGTAGGCCAAAATCACTTAAGTTTAGGCTCAGTTGCTGCTTGAAAGAAAACTAACCAACTAATACATTATATTAAAGAGCACAATATATATATATATATATATATATATATATATATATATATATATATATATATATATATATATATATATATATATAATTTAAAATATCAGATAAAATTTACGTGTTACCTGTTGACGGATTTACTTAGTCTTCGTGGCGTGAGCGCAGCAACCATATGTTTTATTATATACGCAGACAAATAACGTAATTTTTACAAGCTGAGTAAAAACGGGGGAATGAAACCGTACAAATATTACTTACTAGCATTGCCCACGGCTCCGCCCGCGTTCAGATGACCAAAAACCAAATTCTTATGTTTTACATATTAGTATACTTTTACATTGCAGTTTTTGAATTTTTTCTCAGAAATGAGATATTTTCCCGGGGTAAAAAGTATTCTATATGTTGACCCGGATAACCAGCTATCACCGTACCAAATTTCATCAAAATCCCTCCAGTGGTTTTTCCGTGATGCGGTAACAGACAGACAGACAAAAATTCTAAAAACTATTGATTCGGCCTGTGTATCGATAATAATGTCTATTGCAATAAGATTTTCCAAAAAATATTTAATGTACAGATTCGACTTAATTAGAATTTTATTATATGTATAGATAGGTTATTTTATTTTAGTTATTTAATATTGTGCTTTTGGCTTGATTTATTACAAACTGCGGTTAGAAATGGTTCGTTAGGTTACGGCTACGGGCATCTTAAAAGTAGCTAATATTTTATTTACATAACGGCTCTCCATTTGAAAGAAATATGCTGGAATTTAATTTACTTTCATAAAAGATTTAGAAATTTACAATAGATTTAGATTATTTAAATATTCCTTTTAAGTCCGCTCTTCACAACCACTCCCGCTTGGGAAAGTACAATGGCTAACACAAGATTTGTTTGGTTTTAGTAGACTAAATAAAATAAAATTTCCCTACATTTTTATTAAGACTATTATCTGAACAACAAAAAAGCAAACAACACATCACTAGAAAATGGCTTATAGGTCTTCCAGTAAAGTAGTCAAAAGAGAATAATTTGATTTAGCCCAAATAGTGGACCTATTTTTATAAATAAGTTAATAAATATTCATCGTACAAATTTGACGCCGATAAAATTATCATGCACTCTTCCAGATTTTTTTTAATCAAAAACGTTTTTTTTTATCAACAAAGCAAGCCAATCTTTATGACTGTTTCAGTTCATTACAAAGAAAGTTAAAGGGTAGTTGTCGGATATGGAAAAAAGATAGCAATTTGGGAAAACCTCACTAGAGTTCTAGAATTCTTCTGACACTTCTAATACTATAAATTACTTAACATTCTAATCAATACATATAATAAAATTCTAACTAAGCCGAATTTGTACATTAAATATTTTTTTGAAAATCTTATTGAAATAGACATTATTATCGATACAGAGGCCGAATCTATAGTTTTTAGAATTTTTGTCTGTCTGTCTGTCTGTCTGTCTGTTACCGCATCACGAGTAAACCACTGGACGGATTTTGATGAAATTTAGTACGATGATAGCTGGATATCCGGGTCAACATATAGGATACTTTTTACCACAGGTATATATTTCTGAGAAAAAATACAAAACTGTATTGTAAGAGCATACTAATATGTAAAACCTAAGAAATTGGTTTTTAGTCATCTAAACGCGGGCGGAGCCGCGGGCAATGCTAAATTTTTACATTAGTTATCTAAGATGGCGACAGTTTATCAAATGATTAAGTACTAGTACGAGTTCGAAATTGATTGAAAACTAAGAAGTGATACAAAGGTGTTTAATGTGAAGTTAAGTTAAATGAGTACTAGTAGAGGAAATAGTGGTGAAATATTGTGCTCAGTGACTGAAGTGAGTAGTTAATGTGCGTGCATCACGACGGTTTGTCAACTGTTACAAGTGAATTATGTGTTCATAATAGCATTTAAACATCTTTATTGCAAATGGCCAGCGGTAATTTACGATTTTAAAACCCATGTATGTACATACATATTATGTTAGACGATATGTTTGGCTCAGTTTGTAGTGACCCTACTTGCTGCGCCAGCGGTCGCGGGTTCGAGTCCCGCTGGGGGCATTCGTTTGTGTGATAAGGACGAATGTTTGTACTACAGTCATGGGTGTTTATATTTATAATACGTATGTATTTAAAAGTTATATATGTATAATGTATCATCTATCTGGTATCCATAACACAAGCCTCGTAGCTTACCATGGAACTAGATGGCGCTGTGTGTTAATGTCCTGAAAAAAAATATGTATGTTGTTACTGTCTGACTACAAAAATAAAAACAATTTATGGTTTAAAATCAAATAATTATTAATTACATACAAGAATTTCTAAGAATTTCATAATTACTTATAACGCGAACACAAATAATTCTTATATAATAAAAAAACTTAAAATAACAATTTAATTTTAATTTTATATATTTAAAATAAAATTTAATAATTTGTATGAATATTAAAGTTTCTGTATAAAAATTTCTGGACTGAATGTTATCACAATAAATATTTAATGAAATGTAAAAATGTTGCTTTATGAAATTTAAAAAAATCTGTAATAACGAGAGAGGTGAGAGATAAAAGAGTAAGAAAAAAAATGTTGAAACGATGAGGTCAGTTGAAGTCTTTCAGAAAAGAAATACCTGCGCAGCGTTAACTGTGGTCATAAATCTTGACGACTTCCGAGGGTGCTTCAGACCCTTCTCTGTGAAACTTTTAGGTAGTTCGTTTGATATCTCTTACATTTTGAGGTACTTCGGTATGTTCCTGCCAAATTATGGGTGTTTACTGGGTCTCACATAAAGTGCAAGTTTGTTACCTTAATACATTATCAGAAGCGCAATTCTAGTAACAAATAGTTATTTTGACTGTGAAATATAAATGTTAAAGTTTCAATAGTGTTTATATTTATAAAGTTTTAAAAGTAATTTAAATATTTTTAGTGTAAATATAGGTCAACCAGCTATCACCATACCAAATTTCATCAAAATCCCTCCAGTGGTTTTTCTGTGATGCGGTAACAGACAAACAGACAGACTGACAGACAGACAGACAAAAACTCAAAAAAGTATAGATTCGGCTTCTGTATCGATAATAATGTTTATTCCAATAAGATTTTCCAAAAAATATTTAATGTACAGATTCGGCTTAGTTACAATTTTATTATAAACCAGCGGCTCACCCTCGCTTCGCTCGGGTTCGTCGCTAGGTACGTTTTAAATAGAGATAAATAGTTATTAGCCAGCGCTAGCCATATAATTTTTTTTCGTTAATTTTTCTGATGTTTTAATACTTATTATCCTATTCCGGACTAAGAGAAATCCAAAAATTCAAATATCATAAAAATTGGTCCAGCTGTTCTTGAGTTTTATGTCACGTCACACGGGAACGCAATCGAACGGGATAAAAAGTATCCCATGTCCGTCTCCTGGGTCTAAGCTACTTCCCCACCAATTTTCAGCCAAATCGGTTCAGCCGTTGTTGAGTTATAAATAGTGTAACTAACACGACTTTCTTTTATATATATAGATATGTATGGATATTTCATGTTACCAAAAATCTATAAAGTAGGGAAACGAATTTTATCGTAAAATTAAAGTAAAATTCCGTATACATTGATCCCAATCAATGTTGAAAATATGTATGTATAAATTCTTATTTCTATCTGTTAAGATTAACGTGATATTTTTGTTTAAACTATAAAATTTTATTTATCTTTAAGCTCGTTTTTTTATTTACAAGTACATATGTAGTATATCAAATATTAGAATTTTATAAAAATCTCGGTAAATCTTTCAAATTATAAAAAATCGTAATGGGCTGGGACGTGGCCTTCACCATATTGCATTCCAGCTGCAATTCCGGCTTGCAACTTAAAATAAATAGTTAAAATTTGGAAACGTGCCCAATGTTTGCAGTCTATAACTTTGCATGTAGATAGTTTCAATGCTATGAATTAGTTAATCATAGCTAACTGAATTTTAGCAGTAGACATACTCGTGTGTATTTATTTATAATAGTTGTCAATATTATATTTCTACTTGGTAATTATCACCTTTTGAATTTATATTTCAATGGTAACATTTGTATTCCTCATCTATAGAACATATAATAAAATTGTAACTAAGCCGAATCTGTACATTAGATATTTTTTGGAAAATCTTATTGAAATTAACATTATTATCGATACGGAGGCCGAATCTATAGTTTTTAGAATTTTTGTCTGTCTGTCTGTCTGTCTGTCTGTCTGTCTGTCTGTCTGTCTGTCTGTCTGTCTGTCTGTCTGTCTGTCTCTGTCTGTCTATCTGTTACCGCATCACAGAAAAACCACAGGAGGGATTTTGATTAAATTTGGTATTGTGATAGCTGGTTATCTGGGTCTATATATAGAATACTTTTTAGCGCGGAAAAATATCTCATTTCTGAGAAAAAATACAAAAATTGCAAAGTATGAGTATACTAATATGTAAAGCCTAAGAATTTGGTTTTTGGTCATCTGAACGCGGGCGGAGCCGCGGGCAATGCTAGTTTTTATTAAGAGTGTAACACATGAGCACTCGCATTGGTCAATTTCATTCACTCCGAAGAAATACCTGCATCATGATAACTGCGTCAATAAATCTTTACGGTTTCCGAAGAGCTTCCTCTTTGGGGTGCTTTCTCTTAGAAACTTTACAAAGCTCGCTTAAAGGTTACCGCACATTTATCGTCGTGTTAAACGTTGCCAAAACTTTAACTGAAATATTCGCTAAAGATTTTGACAAAGATTTTGACAAAAAAAAATGAACAAGGAACCTTATACATATTATTCCTATATCATTTTAATAAAATATTAGATCATAAATGTTATAAAATTATATGATTATGAAGTATGATAATAGATGTTTCTTTGGATAAGTAACAGAAGTTATAATTGAACATTCCTTTTTACAAAAAGTTGAACGTTATAGTATAAATGTTGGGTGATTGTTTTAAATACTTGGGAAATTTATATATTATGTTTATAAAATATAAGTAATTACGACATAATTAATTGACATACACAAAAAAATTAAACGAAAAAATCTATGTATATGTATATATATATAGGAAACAAAAGGACAATGTTCATTCTTGATACTGATTTATTGATACAATCGATCGAATGATTTGATTAAGAATACAATTAATTAAAATAATTACTTTCACTATTGTTGGTTTCGGATCGGACATTTGAACATAAAGGATACACAAGGGATATAAGATGATTCCGGATTTGATTACCGAATTAGTTTTCTGAATCCAAGTACTTGAATGCAACTAATGTCATACAAATTGTTCTATCATACATTTTGCACATTCACAGTTTCTGATTCGATTTTTGGATACGGAATACTCACGGGCTAGCATCCTAAGTGAACGTCAGCAATGGTCTCTGAACGAAAAATATATTAAAACTATTGTGTCGGGCTCAAATTTTTTCAGTGACAAGAACTATGTGATATGAATGTTCTTGTTATCGATAAGTACTTTATTTTAAGGAAACACTAGTTACAACTGCCAGTCATACTAACAGTTTATACTTTTTAATGTAAAATATCAGATAAACACACACACACAGAAGTATAGATTTGGCCTCTTTATCGATAATAATATCTATTTCAATAAAATTTTCCAAAAAATATTTAATGTACAGATTCGACTTAGTTACAATTTTATTATACACTAGCAACTCATCCTCGCTCCGCTCGGGTTCTTTCCTAGTTACGTTTTAACGTTTAGTATAGATTTCTCAGATATGAGATATTTTCCCGCAGTAAAACGTATCCTATATGTTGAGCCGGATAACCAACTATCATCATACCAAATTTCATCAAAATCCGTCCAGTGGTTTTTCCGTGATGCGGTAACAGACAGACAGACAAAAATTCTAAAAACTATAGATTCGGCCTCTGTATCGATAATAATGTCTATTTCAATAAGATTTTCCAAAAAATATTTCATGTACAAATTTGGCTCAGTTAGAATTTTATTATATGTATAGATAGATGCTATGTTGCCAGAACTACATTTGCTGTAAAATAAGTGCATTATTTTAAAAGCACTTTGCGTTAAAATTCACTCAGTCGACACGTCGTCGCTCCAGTTTGTCCGAACGATGGAAAGGTTTAAATGCAAATCAACTGTGAGACTGTGGCTTTATTTAATTTAATTTTAACTTGAATTATTATTTTATAAAGCAATTAAAATACGTAAGAAATTGTATTTTTTTCATAATGAAGTACAATTTTTCTATTTAAAATATAGAGCCAAGCTTATTCTATGATATAGCATACGGATATTTTCTGGAAATCGTAAGGAAACTTGAGATTCAATTTTCAAGATAAAATTCTAAAATCGGATTTACATATATAATAACGACGACACGTTTGGCTCAGTTTGTAGTGACCCTACTTGCTGCGCCAGCGGTCGCGGGTTCGAGTCCCGCTGGGGGCATTCATTTGTGTGATGAGCACGAATCCTTGTACTTCAGTCATGGGTGTTTATATTTATAATATGTATGTATTTAAAGTTATATATGTATAATGTATCAACTATCTGGTATCCATAACACAAGCCTCGTAGCTTACCATGGAACTAGATGGTGCTGCATTTTAATGTTCCAACATATTTATTTATTATTTATTTACATATATAATAACAACGAAATGTTTTATTATAGTAGAGGTTACACGTATCACATCAATATTCATGTTAGTCAGTTATAGTTTTGTTCTAGATACGAAAACTATGTAAACAATATATGTAGTTCTCTCCAACAGTAAATTTCGTTAGCTTTGCTCTGTTGGAGAGATTGCCTGACGTTCAAAGTGTTTGTCTCTATATGTATATTAAAGCTCGCGGATTCGAATCCCGTTCAGGATAACACTACTATCACAAAAAAAAATTTACTCATTGCTTATTCTTTGTTATTTAGAACTCTTTTATTGTAAGATGTTAATGTATGTAAAAAAAAATTATACGCCATATTCCGTTCGTCTGACCGAATATGACGCATGAAAATCTTCTTACGAGTGTCATAGTACATAAACGACAAATAGTACATATATGACATCCGGCAGTATCCAAACCGCTTCAAAGTCCGAACGCCCCGCACTACACTGTCTAGACGACTTTGTTAGCTGACTATATGGATTAGTAAGCAATGCTATTACAGAATGGCCCTTTATTCATAAACATATAGAATATAGTAGTGGTATTTAAAGACAATGCAGTTTATGAAATGGCTTCCGATTAAATAGCACTGTCATTTACCTAAGTTATTAAAAGTTTAAAAAATAAATAAAAACCAGGCACTAAAAAGTATAAAATACTTAAATGTTGGTTTTCATTTAGGAAATATACCTAATTAGATATTTTCGAAGTCGGTGCCAGCCGATGCAAAGCAAATCTAATCTATTTATCTATTTCGATACGTAAAATACATCACAAATTGATGTATAATATTTTAACTATAATTAGAGTTAATACCTTATTATATTTACCTATTAGATATTCATATCTTAAAATATTGTCGGCTATACCTGGGCTACCGAGCTTCGCTCGGAGTTTTTGGCCTAATTACCAATTTTTTTTTAAAACTAAAAACTTTAATAAATCTTAAAAAAAAAACAAAAGTAAAAACTTTGAATGCGACCGAGATTCGAACCTGGACACCTGTGATTGTTGATCTTGCACCTTGGCCGCTTGACCACAATGTTTATGCCGTGCAAATTACCGACCATATTGTGCGTGGAATAATGCAAAAGAAAACTGCATGAAACCGCGTTTTCTCAGACCTAAGACTAATCTAGATCGATTTATCCGAAACCCCCTGTATACTAAATTTCATTAAAATCGTTGCAGCCGTCCGAGATCAGATTATATACATACACTAGCGGACCCGACAGACGTTGTTCTGTCTACACGTCTTTAATTTGAAAATTTCAAACTTTTTGGACAAAATTGTGAATCTAAACCATTCCCAGATCCCCTTGAACACACAAAAATTTCATCAAAATCGGTCCAGTCGTTTGAGAGAAGTTCAGTGACATACACACTCACAGAAGAATTATATATATAAAGATATATATATATATATATATATATATATATATATATATATATATATATATATATATATATATATATATATATATATGGGTATAGACTAAATCAAGTGACAGAAATAGAAGATCTTGGTATAATTATGGATAAAGAATTGCGTTTCATCAGTCAAATTAATAGTGTAATAAGCAAAAGCCTAAGAATGCTAGGGTTTATTCACCTTAATACCAAAAAATTCAAATCAATACGTGCACTAAAAATTTTGTATTTTTGCCTTGTCCGCAGCAATATTGATTACTGTAGTCTGATTTGGTACCCTGATTATCAGAATAACATTCAACGAATAGAAAAAATACAAAAAAAGTTTTTAAAAAGACTTGTTTTTACCTGTCGCCACAATTTTATAGATACTAGATACGAAAAAAAACTTGAACACTTTAACTTGAAAACTTTACGCCAAGGATGCGACTTTTTGCGGCTCATGTTTGTTTTTAAGTTAGTAAATAATTACATAGAATGTCCGTCACTACTATCGCTAGTAAATTTACAAACACCAAGATCTGCAGCAAGAGCTATTAACTATAAACCACTACATATCCCACAACGAAAAAATAGATACGGTTTTAATTCACCACTCTTACGAAGCTTTAAATTATATAATTTTATATTTCAGCAATGTGATATAGACATTTTTTCTGACAGTTTAAATTTATTTAGAAAGAAAGTGTATTTAAATATTTAGATTAGTTTTTTTCTTCTTCTTTTGTTTATTGTACAACTGAAATGGCTCCTTATATACTCTATACCACATAAAATTTTAATGGAATTCTTCTATAAAAAGCTGTGCATACTTTTAAATTTTTATATAAAAATAGGTAAAATTAAAATGTTAAATAAATGTTTTATGTAAATTTAGTTAGTAAGCATTTATAATAAATAAATAAATAAATAACTAAATATATATATATATATATATATATATATATATATATATATATATATATATATATATATATATATATATATATAAGAATTGCTCGTTTAAAGATATAAGATATTATAGCTTAGCTTTAGTCAGTGTTTATTTACATGCCAAAAAAGAAAGGGCATGCTTTGATGTAATTTTTTTTGATGTTTCCTGACGAATTGTAAAAAAAGAAATTGTAAAACAATGACATCACAAAATTTTTCTTTTTTTTACTCAACGTATATACATCACTAAGCATATACATAGTTTGTTTTTTTTAATATAATAAATGAACATTATTTTAGCATAATTGTTATTTTAAGGCTCAATTAAGCCAAGGCACTATTTCAAGCTTTAGCTCTAGGGATATTCTGACACAATTGTTACATAGCTAGATTGCCTCCTAGTCTGCTAAGTGATCTCAAGATTCATGAGAGCTATCTCCCACGTATGTCTGGAACACTAAATTAAATTTGGTTCATTTTGAAAACTTACATAGCCTGTAAAATGTAATAAAATAGCAAATTGTTAATAACTTCAATTGTATGTAAACAATGTGTCTATCTGTCACTCCAAGCAGGACATTTTAAGGTACCTTTTAAACAAAATATATAAGAATAATTTAATTTGGTTGAATAGGTACAAAAAGGTAAGGTAAAAAATAAGTTACACGTGCTGATTAAAGTGCGATCTTCCTTTAGTAGTTGTATGTAGGCAAAACCGCTTGCATGATTTTAAGTAACTCAAAAAAAAAAAAATCATATAGCTATTTATTTATTTATCAGATAAAAACAGCTTTTTTTTAATTTTTAAAAAAATAAGCTCTTTTTTTAAATTTAAGGGGCCAGAAAGAGACGCACAGGTGTACCTACGTTTGTAAGCGGCAGACTGGCTTGATGCTATATGCAACAGCCCAAAAATAATCCGATCAATAGTTACCTCGTCGAAATGAACCATGTTGACCCCTTCCTAAAATATATGGCGGATTAAAATTATATCTAGACCAGCATTGCCCGCGGCTCCGCCCGCGTTCAGATTACCAAAAACCAAATTCTTAGGTTTTATATATTAGTATAGTCCTAAAATGCAGTTTTTTTATTTTTTCTCAGAAATAAGATATTTTCCCGCGGTAAAAAAATATCCTATATGTTGATCCGGATAACCAGCTACCATCATACCAAATTTCATGAAAATCTTTCCAACGGATTGTCCGTGATGCGGTAACAGACAGAGAGACGGACAGACAGACAGACAAAAATTATAAAAACTATAGATTCGGTCGGATTTTCTAAAAAATATTTAATGTACAGATTCGGCTTAGTTACAATTTTATTATATGTATACCTACTTACTAATACTACTGTTCTTTTAGTGGTTAAAATTCGACCATAACCATTATTAAAAGTTTGGGTAATATATATGTGATTAGAATTTATCTATCTATATAATGATTCTTTTATTGTTTACTTTATAATACTAATAATAGCTGTTGAACAAAAAAAAATTGAGAACTGGTTTGTGTTTGTCTACCTATATATCTATAGATTATAAAAAAGAAAGATTTGTTTGTATCTAATCGATAGATTTTAAAACTATTGTCCAAAAGTAAAATCTATATATACATTTTATGTAATAGTAAGTTTGCAGCAAAATCACCTAGGAATGGTATTTGATGGGGTTTACTAGTTACAAATATAAGATACTGGCGACTCACCCTCGCTTTGCTTGGGTTCGTCCCTAGCTTGCTTCCCAATACAAAGTTTCATCCCCATTCTCAACCCCCTTAAGGGACGAATTCAGGGATAAAAACTATTTCACTCACTCACTTTTCATATCATGAGAATTAAAAAATCTTATTTTATTAAAAAAAAAAATCTTTTAATTTTCTTCTATACAAAAATTGTCCTGATAATAACAAACACGAAAAAAATATCCGATTTGGTGCAGTCGATCGGAAGTTATGCGTGTTCATACATTTCGGTGATTCATTTGTATTTAATATGTATAGATGTATAGATTGTTTGTACATATCTTATCATAAAATAGACAACCCTTATATCGAAGTTTTCGCGAAGTACTCATAATATCATTAGTTTTTAAGTAAAAGGCCTGTATGTCCAAATTCAGTTTCTCCTTACATTTAGAGCCAACATTTATAATTTGTTCAATAAATACATTCATATATAAAAATAATTATTTTAGTTATACAGATGTTATAAACCTCCATAATATATCCGAGAAATAATAAAACATATTTTTTAACAACACATAAAGACACCGATTGTACAAAATATATAAATTTTTTTGATATTATTTTATAGCTTATATACAAATAAAAATGGTAAATTTTGTTTTAATTTTCAAACAAGTTATTTTTAACAATGTTAGACGTCACATATGTCATAGGAATAATTGGAACTCGTTAGTGACTGATCTCGTGTAGCATTCTCGGTCTTTGCTGAAAAAGGCGGCTTTTCCCACCCATTTCCCTCGGACAGGTGGATAGAACTCAATTAGCAACAATTATTCAACAACGGCGCGACGGCGACCCAGAAGTTTTCTCGTCTATTTTTTGTAATTAGTTTTATTCCGAGCAGCGACTCCGGGTCACTCGCAAAGTCGTTTATTGTTTCACAGCTTATCGCTGAATGGAAAATTTTTAAATGTAATTTTGAATCGGTGTAACAAACTTTCAATTGGGGTGAAAATACAATGAAGTTTAACTGCATTATGCTTATTTAAGCTTGATTGTTGTTTTGCTCTATTTTTACATTAAAAACTACAAATTAGCTTATGTTCTGGCTACATTGTGGCTTAATATCAGTACGATAGATGGAATCGATGAAAGGTACCTTTTTGTAAAGACATGCAAATTGCAATGATAAAAATCATTTATTCTCACTCATTTTCGTATTAATACTTATAATATTAAAAATAAAACTATCTTTTCGCATTTTTTCACGGATTTATTTCGTAGTTATTATAATAGCTTTTATAGACAGTACCTACTTACAGACCGTTGAATTTTGAGTGTGGTATCAAAATTTAGATTAAATTATTAGATTAAAAACAATTTGAGATGAGAATTCTATACATATAATAAAAGTGTAACTGATCGCTGTCTGTACATGGAAGATATTTGAGGAAAACTTTTATTGGTGGTCTTTATTAACGCAATAGAACCCAAATTATTGACCGACATGGCACCGACTTCGAAAATATATGATTAGGTAGGTATCTATTCTAAATGAAAACCCCCGTTTAGTTATTTTTTACATTTTAGTGCCTGGAAGTCGGTTATTATTATTTTTTTTAAGTTTTTATTTTGCCATTTTTAGTGTAAACGTAATAAGCAGGTAATTTGTAAGAAGAAAGTTTTTTAATATCATCTACGATTAATACTTTCTTAGACCTACGCAAATATTTGACGTTTTAAATAAAACTATCTTTTCGGATTTTTTCTCGAATTTATTTTGATTTTTGGTTCCCGACGTTTCGAATTCTTTACAGCAATCATGGTCACGGGAGAGACAGGAGAGTCTAGAAAAGATAGTTTTATGTAAAACATATTCGATTATGTAATTTATTTAAAAAAATAATTTATTAGTAAAAAGTATCCTATATGTTGACCCGGATAACCAGCTATCACCATACCAAATTTCATCAAAATCCCTCCAGTGGTTTTTCTGTGATGCGGTAACAGACAGACAAAAATTCTAAAATCTATATATTCGGTCTCTGTATCGATAATAATACTTATTTCAATAAGATTTTCCAAAAAATATTTAATGTACAGATTCGGCTTAGGTACAATTTTATTATGTGTATAGATAGACAGCTATAGATACTGTATTTTTTGTTCTATAATATTATTAAAGGAAATTGTAAGAGAATAAGTCTGCAAAAGTATAATATCTAATACGACACTAAAAGAAAGTTTCGAATGGTTCAATGCGCTACTTCAGTGGTCTATGCCGACCATATAAGGCCGATTGCTTTCGTAAACTTATCCCATTTGTGCCGCGCGAAGAAATTGCATTTTTCACTGCGACAAAGTTATAAATGAGAAAGGATTTCCATTTCTATCGAGTTAGCATGTGACGATAATATTTTTGATTCTATTTATAGTGTCAGTACTAGCATTGCCCGCGGCTCCACCCGCGTTCAGATGACCAAAAACCAAATTCTTAGGTTTTACATATTAGTATACTCTTACATTATAGTTTATGGGTTTTTTTTCAGAAAAGAGGTATTTTTCCGCGGTAAAAAGTATCCTATATGTTGACCCGGATAATTAGCTATGACCATACCAAAAACTCTAAAAACTATAGATTTGAACTCTGTATCGATAATAAGATCTATTTCAATAAGATTTTCCAAAAATTATCTAATGTACAGATTTGACTCAGAATTTTATTATATGTATAGGTTAAATTATTGATAGTAGATTAGTCAAATTTAGAATTAGAATGTTTAGAAGTGTATAACTTATTAAAGAGCTCTTTGATCATAGTGGACAAACTAGAGATGTAGTTGGTTAAACACTAAAACACGGGACTTTCATGGATATCGCTGATGCGAGCCGTCAATTGGCTTTTCTGTATAGAGTCGTATATTGATATGGTAAGGTACCTATTTCCATTATCATGCCCAATTTCGTGCTCGTAAAGCTCTTCAACACTTAATGGAACTCGCCACGCGTAATTTACTGGGACGATGAGTTAAATAAATTCGTAACCCTTAACACTGTCTCTTTACGTACACGTTTAATAAAAGAGTTGCAATTTTTTCGATTAACATAAAAGGATCTAACGATTCCAATATACTTTTAAATGCAACTCAATTATACTATTTTGTATAAAATAAAGTCACCAGAGCAATGAAAATTCTATACATATTTTTCGTACTTCTTAATTTAATAATCTTACAAACAATATTTTAAAATAATTCAATTTAATAATTCTAAATTACCAGAGTTGTATAGTTAAACAATGATCAATTTTACTCATATACAATATAAAATTAATTTAATATTAAATGTGATTAAATGATTTAATGATAAAATTAATTTGATATTAAATATGATTAAATGATTTAATGATAAAATTAATTTGATATTAAATATGATTAAATGATTTAATGTTAATTTGATGAAGTCTTTTCTAGATCGAGAGAAAAACATTTGAATTGTACGGGTTGGCGTATGGCCAAGGCTTGTGGGGTCGTCTTTAGTATTACTTTCAAGAGTAATTTTATACATAATATAAGCGATTACAATAAACACAGCTGACATATAAAGTTTAATTATTTCATTATTTAAGTGAACTATTCATATTAATAAACTGACTGCGGCTCCCCTCACTTTTTATAGGAGAGCAAAAAAAGTAGTCAATACATTGGCTTACCTACTGAAGAAAATTATTAAGATCATAAAAATTCATTTATTTGACACAATATTTGCTCGCTTTGGAAACGGAGTGAAGTGGGTTCAAATCCCGGGTCTCGCACCTCAGATATTTTCATGTGCGAATCATTTCTAACATGATTACCACTTGCCTTACGGTAAAGGAAAAATATTGTGAGGAAACCTGCATGTCTGAGAGAACTTAGCAAGTTTTCGAAAAACATGTGAAGTCCGCCAACCCGCACTTGGCCAGCGTGGTGGACTATGGCCTGATCCCCTTCGTATTGAAGGGAGGCCCGTGCCCAGCAGTGGGACGTAAAAGGGCTGAGTACATACATACATACAATGTGTAGTCGTATAAAATATTATTAGTTTTATATAATTTCATTTGTAATAAATTACACAAAGCTGGTATTTTATAGGGGAGGATAATTCAATGTAAACGGGTGTGTTGTATGTAAATCTCATAACTGCTCACGTGTAGTACGAACGGATTTCTGTTACTTGCTCTCGGCGTTGCAAATGTGTTCATGGATTTATACTTTTCCATTTATACTTTTAGATTTCTATCATATTCACTCTAATGTAATTTTGGTAAGATTAAATAATCTATGATTTTTCTTCTGCTTTTTAAGCAAATTGACTATTTAACAAGGACATTTAACATTTTTCATATTTTTTTCACTAGTTGCTAAGTAACTATGTTATTAAATTTTGGAAGTCCAAATGACAATATAATAATTTGATACCACCGAGTTAATCTGATTATGAAGCACTTCGATGTCTTTTCAATTTTTTAGTATTGAAATTAACATTTATATATTTATTTTTAGTAAGCCCTTTTTAGTAAGTGTACTCTATCTATCTGCCCTATACTAAATTTAAAAGGCTACAACTTTCAGTTAGAACATTTTATAGAAGGTCAACAACTGATCAATATCTGATTGGGGTGTTGCATTTAAAATCATACAACGCTATAGGGGTTTTTATGATTAATCTGTATTTTGATTGGATAGATCATTAAACATTTTTACTGAAACTTAATTACTTTCGCAAACGGGGCACTGCTCTTTATCTCGTTGCATTTTATCTTATTCAGGGAACGTAGAAAGTTGATATCTTATATCTTTAAACGAGCAATACTTGTATGTATATATATATATATATATATATATATCTGAATCTCGGAAACGACTCCAACGATTTTCGATGGGTGATAAATCGATCTAGATTAGTTTTATGTCTGGGAAAACGCGTGTTTTCGAGTTTTCATGCGGTTTTGTTTCGCATTATTCCACGCAAAATATCGTCGCTAATTCGCACGCTAGGACATAAGCATCGTGGTCAAGCGGCCAAGGCGCAAGTTTGACAAACATCTGGGTTTGTATCCCGGTCGGATACAAAGTTTTTACTTTTGTTTTTTTGTATGTATTCAAATATTTAGTTTATTTTTTTAAATGTTTTTTTGGCCAAAAACTTCGAGCGAAGCTCGGTGGCCCAGGTATGTATTATTATGTTTAAAATTTAAATTATCATATGGAAAAATTCGAGCAAGTGTGGTAAGTCATAGAAATTTAAATGAGCTTTTAACATTAAGACCATTAAATGAATCTTTAAAGATTTAAAATATTAATAATAGGTCACCGCTCTGTTAAATTACTTAGCAGAAATGAAAGCTATAGGTGTAGCGAGTAAAGAGCTTAAGCGTTAATTGAAATTGAAATTTATGTGTAACGACGCCAGTGCAATATAAATTCCTCGTCTTAGGACAAAATACAATTTAATTTGTGTTAATAAGAGTCTTGACAACTGTTGGGTAAACTTTAGCTTAGTAAGCTAATAACGTATAAAGTATATATTTATCTATACTTACCTATATATATATATATATATATATATATATATATATATATATATATATATATATATATATATATATATAATAAAATTGTAACTAAGCCGTATCTGTACATTAGATAATTATTGGGAAATCTCATTGAAATAGACATTATTATCGATACAGAGGCCGAATCTATAGTTTTAAAATTTTTTGTTTGTCTGTCTGTCTGTCTGTTACCGCATCACAGAAAAACCACTGGAGGGATTTTGATGAAATTTGGTATGATGATAGCTGGTTATTTGGGTCAACATACAGGATACTTTTTACCGCAGGAAAATATCTCATTTCTGAGAAAAAATACAAAAACTGCAATGTAAGAGTATACTAATATGTAAAACTTAAGAATTTGGTTTTTGGCGATCTGAACGCGGGCAGAACCGCGGGCAATGCTAGTATATACTAAAATTCTAACGAATTCGAATGTGTACATTAAATATTTTTTGGAAAATCTTATTGAAATAGTCATTATTATCGATACAGACGCCAAATCTATAGTTTTTAGATTTTTTGTCTATCTGTCTGTCTGGGAACGCATCACGAGAAAACCACTAGAGAGATTTTGATGAAAATTGGTATGACAATAGCTAGTTATCCGGGTCAACTTGTAGGATAATTTTTATTGTGGTAAAATATCTCATCGCTGAGAAATCTATACTAAACGTTAAAACGTAAATAAAGACGAACCTAAGCGTAGCGGTGGTAATTCGCTAGTGTAAAACATAAATTAAAATATTTTGAAAGGAACAAAAATGTTTTAGTTTCATAGGCTTATATATATATACAAATTACTCTCATTTGATATATTTATTGCGTGGACAAGTTTATTTTATTTTACCTTAGCGCCTAGAGACAACTATGATAATAGTACAGTTTAGAACTCAATTTTTCTTGTCCGATTTTTAAAAGAAGAAAACATATCTAGAACCTCAAAGGCATGAGAACGTTAACTTATAACCAATTCACAAATTGAAAGGTTTGCATAACCTTTGCAAAGATATTGAATTTAGTGTATAAGTTGGCCGTGGGCCAGGTGCCAGCATATTGATGCGTCAACTTTTAATCACCCGCGTTAATGCTAGGAGCATTCTGCCAAAACGTACGCGACTGACAGACTTTAAACTCCTGTAAATATACGCTTTTAAACAAATTTTAACTTCTAATAAATTAATTTATAACTAAGCAGTGTTTAAATCACTTAGATTATACACTTTCAAATTAAATTTTATAAGTCCCATACTGAAAATGTTGCAGATCATTGTTAAGCCAAATATAAGTGAAATATCATTCAAACATACTGTAAAACTGCCAAAATATACTTACTGCACTTTAAGTCAATTATGTGGGCATGGACGTTATTTAAAATATAAAAAATTAGCGGCTCACCATTGCTTCGCTCGGGTTCGACTTTAGGAAAATAAAAACAAACCTATCCCACGGGAACCGTACATGTTTTCGGAACAAAAAGTGCTTATGTGTTATTCCAGACTATCTATCTCTGTGCCAAATTTCATCCAGATCCGTTCAGCCGTTTTGGCGTGAAAGAGTAACAAACATCCATACATACTCACAAACCTTCACATTTATAATATTATAAAATAATACAGCTTAGATGGTAAATAATGCAATTAAAATGAAAATTTTTGTTTACTATGTACTATTATCAATTAAATATGTAAGTAAGGAATAAGAATATATAGGAAGTCACTTACCCTCGTTTAGTAGGAACGTTCGAAAGGTACGTACGAATATATACATACATATAGCGTTGCTACATTTAATAAATCATTAAATCTTCAACAATCATCGTTATATTTCAGAAAATTTACACAAAATCTTAATCAATAATACATCTAAACCTTTCCCATAATCACATCACTCCCTCCATTGATTAAAACCGTATGAAAATCTTTCGATAGTTTTTGAGTTAATCGCATTCATACAGATAGATAGACAGACGTGGCGGAAGGACTTTGTTTTGTTATATGTAGTGATGTAAGCTATATTAAAGTAAAAATAAATTGTGCAACATAGAATTATTTACTTTTAACATGATTGTTATTCACAATAGTATATACAATTTTCATTAAAGTTCTTAAGTGTTGATTTACCTTCTTATATAAACGATGAATAAAAGACGGCGTCCTTTCAATTTCACTGCTGAGATGAAAAGTCTTCGAAGAACAAAGACATTAAAAAAATCTTTTTTTGACGCGTTCCAGCAATTATAATATCAAAAGAATTTACTTTTAGACCATTAAAATATTTTTCTCTAGAAGTTCATCTGTGCTTATTAAAGTTTATGTATAAATGCAAATGGTGTATAATACTGCCATAAGAAGTATATAAAAATATGTGATTTGGATAATTGTTATGTAATAGAGACCAAATAAATCTTTATGTTTTTAAATATCTATGAACCACTTGAGAACTTATATTTATTGTTAACTAGCACTGCCCGCGGCTCCACCCGCGTTCAGATGACCAAAAACCAATTTCCTAGGCTTTACATATTAGTATACTCTTACAATGCAGTTTTTATATTTTTTATCAAAAATGAGATATCCTATATGTTGACCCGGGTAACCAGCTATCATCATACCAAATTTCATCAAAATCTGTCTAGTGGTTTTCTCGTAATGCGGTAACAGACAGACAGACAGACAAAAATTCTAAAAACTATAGATTCGGACTCTGTATTGATAATAATGTCTATTTAAATTAGATTTTCCAAAAAAATATTTAATGTACAGATTCGACTTAGTTACAATTTTATTATATGTATAAATTTAGACTATATTAATTCAGTTTCTAAACCATTTTAATGTGCTCGTATAGTCAATGAGTCATATTTTTTTACTTCTTGAGAGCGTTTTTTTTCTGGAGTCATTTCTAACTACATACCTCACTTAAAGAAAGCGTTTAAATTAGTGCCAAGATCCAAGGTTATTTCGTGAATACGATCTTACGAAAATATTAGCTGCTTTCGACCAAAGTTTGCGATTAAGTAGAAAAACTCAAAAGAAAAGAAGTCGACGCAAAAAGTCTGTTAAAACATTGATCATATTTCTCAGAGAGAAGGAATACCTGCGTCAAATTAACTACGCTCATAAATTTTCTCTGCTTAAGATTTTTTACAGAAATATGATCTCTTATATAGCTTAAGTAAGTATTTTATTGTATCATTATTATTTTTTTATGAAAAGATATTTTTATTAAATAGTTCTGTGTTATTTAAATTGTTATTTGTATGGTGCGCTTAGTTTCATGAATCTACTCAAATATCATACTGGACAGTGGACGTACGATACGTGTGACTTAAGTGGTGTGAACAGAGTGCTTTGCTGTGTAACATATTTTTAATCGATTTTACTTTAGTAAGTAAAAAATATATATGAATAGCATGAAATATTTGCTTATTCTAATTGTGTACTCCATATTCGAAGACCGAATCAGAAAATCCCATATAGGTACATATGTAGAAAGACTTAAATAAATTTTTTTGATATCATTGGGGAAATCAATCATGAATAGTTGATAATATTATTTTATATTATTATTTATATTAAGTAAACAGGTATGGGACTGTTAGATTCGTACTCACTTATTCTCTACGAACTCTACGAAAACGATAGTGAAATATTGTAGGTTTGCTTGCGCATGTGCAATAGTCCCCTGCGAGCTTTTAGTAATTTTTTTATTCTTTTTAAAGTTGAAAAATGCACTTTACAACAGGTGGTTATGTGATTTAGGGTCATTTACTTGTCAAGCCACGATGGCGCTAAAGCTGGCTTACTGGGTAGGTCTCTTACCGTTGTCAACAAGAACCAGGGGGTTACTCACATGGTCCTGAGTCTCAGGCTACTGAGCTTCACCACCGACAAGTGCCTAAGAATGCCTTTCTAAGCTAAGTCATGATTTTTAATCGCTAAGATCTCGTATCTAAATAAATAAATTCGTAAAGCCGCAGACATAGTTTAAAAAATTAAAATAAATTCAAAAAAATAAATTAACTGAGTTATATAATTTTTACTAACGAAAATAGTTTTCTACAACATTTACAATGAAATCGTGTAGTTCAAACAAAACAACCTTCGGAGTTCTCTGAAACTTATTACATATTCCGTTTTTAGAAGCGAATATTTGGAAAATAAATATTATGCTAATCTGCATTACGGGCTTGCACATGCCATCATAAATGTTTTACTTAATGGATGGACAATTTGTGAGAAAACTTTTAAAGAGAATTTTATATTTTATGCCTTTACATATGTACTTAAAATTACTCAAATTGAATTTTTTTCGTGTGCAAAGTTATGTTTATGTGTAAAGCATGCTTGGGATGTAGTTGAAGCCAAACAAACTACGAGTACCTATGTGTTAAGTCTGTTTGTTTGAGCGTGTATCACTTGAGGTGGCTGGATGGATGTAAATTGATCTATATGGATTTTTCGGACTTAAAATATTTGTAATGATTTAATTATTGGTAAATACTGGTTAGCGAGTAAATAAAATAGTTAAACTCCATCTCGGTTTAAATATCTTCCAAATAAAAGAAACTTATAAAATAAATTGGGTGTTACGACAAGGCTAAAGAATTAAGTCAATGATTTGTCCTTAAAAATAAATATTTTAAAATATATTAATAATGTAAGATATTTACCTATTTTTTAGATACAAATATAAGGAATCAAACAGAAAACATGAATTTAATTGCAATTTTAATCAAATATTGTTTTTATAATTTTCATTATTATTGAATTCTTTCTAAATGGCCTGTTCGTTACAAATTTTATTTAAATATTAAATTTTAATTATACAAAAATGTTCATAATATGTGCAAAATTTAAAATATTTACACGCAATACTATTGACATGACCACAGCGTGATATGTACCTGTAATCATAGTCTTTGTCGGTTAACTGAATATTTTTTGGTGGTCGACAATAAATTCAGTTTTATAACGATAAATTTCATAAAATGTTGTTAAATGATTCATCATTACTTATTAAATAATTGAAAGTAGACTATTAAACCAAATTCTGATAACATTTTCAAAGGACAGACGGGCTTATGATCTTTTCTTGTTTTGCTTCAAATACATTTTTTTTTTATTTCTATTAAGGTTAGAGAGATAAAAGATACAATGTAAAATTGCGATGGTTACTTTATTTCTGAACTCTTTTAATGTATAGTAAAGATTATAATTTTTTGTACTACTTAGTATAAATTTAATAGAAAATATTTTTTAAATTAAATGAATAGAATTTTGATGTTACTATGTAACTCAGCTATTGATGACACTATCTATAAATTTCAAATGTCAAATGAACTCGATGTTAAAAATATATTTTTCGAATCTTTTTATATTTGAGTACTTTGATTCTCTTTATATTCATAAAGTTTTGTTAGTAATAGTATACGGTTTGTTGCTTAATCTTAGAAACAGACGATGTGAAAAATAAAAAAATAATAAATGGTTAGTCTATACATAAGTAATAGACAATGATCCATAATAAATATAACCTAATTACAGTCAAGTGAAGAAATCAAATGAAGAAGAATGAATGGGTCTCTCCCGTGACCATGATTGCTGTAAAGCATTAGAAACATCGGGTACCAAAAATCAAAATAAATCCACTAAAATCTCCGAAAAGATTGTTGTATTTAAGAACTGGGACGAACTCGAGCGAAGTGTGGGTGAGTCGCTAGTTCGCTTGCTTCCCCATACAAACATTTATCCGCATTTTCACCCCCTTAAGGAATGATTTCCGGGATAAAAAGTTCTATGTCATTCCCAGGGTCTCAAATTATCTTCTTACCAAATTTCATCTAAATCAGTTCAGTAGATCCAAAGATTACCCCCTACAACGTGACAAACTCACAAACTTTACCTCTTTATAATATTAGTATAGATTTACATTTTGAAATTAGGTACCTACGATAGACATTAGTTAAAACTACGGTAGTATGTATGAGTGAAGATATTATAACTGCTGCATTATTTACCTCTATTGTTCAAACCTAATGTTAAACCAGATTGAGAACTTCATCTATCAGAGGCAACTTGCGGCCATTTTAACAAGTTTTATCTCCAAATCAAATCTCTAGGATATTTGTAGCTAATCGTAGTTCTATAAAATCAATGATTACTTAAAATCCTTTTTCTCCTTATTAACTACAATGACATGCTTTAGAAGGGGTCCCAAAAAAAGTTTTGCTTATTGAACGTCCATTTTAAAACCTTAGCGTAAAAAAGAATGTACAATTTGACGACACATTTGGCTCAGTTTGTAGTGACTCTACTTGCTGTGCCAGCGGTCGCGGGTTCGAGTCCCGCTGGGGGCATTCATTTGTGTGATGAGCACGAATATTTGTACTCCAGTCATGGGTGTTTATATTTATAATACGTATGTATTCAAAGTTATATATGTTTAATGTATCAACTATCTGGTATCCATAACACAAGTCTCGTAGCTTACCATGGAACTAGATGGTGTTGTGTGTTAATGTCCTGAATTTTTTTTTATTTTAATTAGTTCCTAATTAGCATGATTATTCAATAAGATTATTATAAAAGACATTGTCAATCTAACTTTTATAGTGCTTTCGTAGCCACGGGGCCAAAATGTTCCGAGTTGTCCTTGCATACAAAGTAGCACAGTGATGTAGTTTGCGTTTGAGAAATCAACCGGTACGTTTTAATGCAGACAACGTACAAGTATAAGTTCTATTGCTCACAGTGTCAAGATATCCATCATGAGTTATTCATTATTTATTCATCACTAATCTTATCTTACACTAAAAATTGAGTCATTTTGAGTCAAATTATAGATGTATATAATTCACAAAAGTTTACCGCTGTTATCAAAATATATTATTATACTAGCATTGCCCGCGGCTCCGCCCTCGTTCAGATGACCAAAAACCAAATTTTTAGGTTTTACATATTACTATAGTCTTACGCAATGTAAGTTTTTGTATTTTTTCTCTGAACTGACACATTTTTTCGTGGTAAAATTATCCTATATGTTGACCCGGATAACCAGCTATCATCATACCAAATTTCACCAAAATCTGTCCAATGGTTTTCTCGTGATACGGTTACAGACAGACAGACAGACAGACAGACAGACAGACAGACAGACAGACAGACAGACAGACAGACAGACAGACAAACATTCTAAAAACTATAGATTCGGACTCTGTATCGATAATAATGTCTATTGCAATTAGATTTTCCAATAAATATTTAATGTACATTTTCGGCTTCTTCTAATGATGAAGATGATTTTTTGTCAAGTTACGATATATAACGCGTCGATGCAAATGAGTAAAGGACGATTAGGTACTATCTTTAAAGTCAACAGAATTAAAGCCAGAATTAAATCACTGATATCAAGGCCGATATCTTGGATATATGCGCTGCCAAACGAACCAGCGTTATTCATTTAGTCGATTTTATATTTCATACAATAAAATCGAATATTCTCATAAAAAATAATTAATCACGTCCACAACTGGTTTTATTCAAATTTAAAATTCGGCCTCACATTTGGAAATCCCATATGATTAAATTGTAATAAAAATTAATTTGAATGTCTGATATTCATTTAAACCAATACCCATAAAAACCAATTTACTATGCGTAGAATTACATTGAATGAATTAATAAAATGCACAGATTTGAGGGTCTGCCTTTACTTACCATTGTTTATTTTCTATTTCGTTTAAGTTTTAATCAAATTTTTACTATTGGCCAGATGGTTAAAAAGGAAGATGTGTGAATATATGTTTCATAAATATTAGATTTTTGATGCGCGCCAGATCTAGTTAGCGCCGTCAGATATTTTCTTTAAAGATTCAGAGATGTAAAATATGATATAAAAGATATCCTTCGAGCCAATTTCACTGAGACCAGCCGGTTGCGCATGAAATTTTAGATTGCACAAGATACACGCAAACACAAGAACACTTTCTATTCCTTTAACTTGTTGAATAAAAAACCTAGCAAAGTACAAAACAAACTTCTGTGTGTATAGTGATTAAGTTAAAGATTTTTGGGAAATTTGAAAAAAGACACATAGGCAGACGCACAGACGTATTATCCTATAAGATATCAATTTTTCTTTTCAACGTACGAAATTTATACATATAATAAAACTGTAAAGGTCGAATGTCTGTACATAGAAAAAAAATGCTAAAAACCGAGTCAGGGTGATGTAAGAAGAGAAATAGGACAAATCCGGTTTTTTTTTGGAATTTTTTGTTTCTCTGTCTGTTTGTCTGTTTGTACGGGCTAATCTCCGTAACTATTGGACTGATTTAAATGAAATTTTGCATGGTGGTACCTTACATCTCCGGTCAATATCTTAGATACTTTTTATCCTGGAAAACTAAAGTATTCCCTTGGGATAGTTAAAAAACTATAGTATATTATACAGCTTAGTACACAAAAACTATTGATTGGATTATAATCAAACTATACAATAATATAGTTCATACATCAGAATAACAAATAGGCTACTTTGTCTTCCGGAAAAATGTACGGTTCCCGTGGGATAAATTTATTTTTGTTTGTCTTAAATAAATGAGAACGCGGATGAGCGGTGCGAGAGAGCGTTGTTAGTAAAATATAACTTTGTTTATACTTAGTTGATGTATTTATGTTTCGTATGGCAGGCAGAAGCTTAATTTACTAAAATGGCCGATGACTTATAGGTAAAGTTCAATATTAAGTTAATTAATCAAAATAAATATTTGAACAGTAAATGGCTTTGTCATAAAAGGTAAACAAAAATGTCTAACTCAATACGTATATAATTTGATTTAATCCGTTTGATGTTCACTTTAAATTGACTTTTATAGTGGAGTAGATTCTTGGCTGCTTCTTTACTTATAATTTTTGAACAATTTATTTGCATTTTGATGGTTTATATGAATCAATTAATAAAATAAATTAAATGAAATCAATGTCTTTTATCATTATATATATATATATAACCTTCTATCTCTCTCTTCCTGGTTATGTAACCCACATGGTGGTGGGGTCAGCCTTCCTTATTCTTCTTCGCTGTGCTCTATCGGAGATATCATCTTTGGAAAGCCTGCACTTCTTCATGTCTTTTGACATTACATCTTTCCATATAGTTTTGGGTTTGAATCTGTAGTGTTTGTGTCTAATAGCGTATATATATTATTATTTATATGACTTCACGCTATAGCCCGAGGGCTGGTTAGAGTGCTAAAGTCTGTCAACTCTATATTATCGCTATGTCCAATGCAATCAATCCTTTTGACACTTATTCCGTGACTAAACTATCTAAACTACCGTTTTTGCATTTTTTACATGTAAGAATTTACTATTAAATTTGAACAAATCCTTTAATAGCCTAAAACATTTTATAAAGTGAAGTTAATTTAACAATCTATTAAATAAACATCACTTCCAATGAGAGTATTGGTTATTATGCTATACAATATACATATACCTACCAATAAATATATCGTATAATAAAAGCAGTGAAAATGTTGTTGCGGTTTAGCAAAATTACCTATATAGTGGAACAATAATAAAATATTACATATTTATTATATTTGTAATAATATTTTACATTTAATACAGTCAGCTGCAGTGGTTGTGTTCCGGATACAGCCGCATCGATCGAACACTGTGTCTATTATCGCGGGTTGTAGGGTAAGACTTTATAAACTCATAATTTTGATACGACATAGGCTTGTGTCGAAAACGACCAAACAGCGTCTCAATCCGTTTTGTTTACTCTATTTACACAAAAAAGTTTACAGGTTGATTTTGTATCCTACTAATATTATAAACGCGAAAGTTTGTAAGAATCTATGTATGGATGTATGTTTGTTACTCTTTCACGCCAGAACGGCTGAAGAGATCTGGATGAAATTTGGCACAGAGATAGATTATAGTCTGGAATAATACATAGGCTACTTTTTATCCCGGTGAAATATACGGTTCCCGAGGGATATATTTGTTTTTCTTTTTATGGAGGCGAACGCGAGTTAAGTGAGGTTGAGACGCTAGTTAATATTATTTCAATGCGAGTTATTACAATATATGTTATTTTCTATTTAAAAGTAGTCACTGAAAAACTTATCCACTTACATTTTTATTTATCAATATGAATACACTACGTGTATAGTAAATTATGTGAAAATTTTGTTTTTAAAGATTCCATGTATCATCAACTGCATGCATGGAAAATATTGGCTTATTTTGCAACTTTATGAGGCGTATTTTACTGAGAACATATATTTAAAACTTATTCAAGCATATCATTATTTATAGTCTGATTATATAAATATTTTTGTTCAATTCAATTTTAATATTTGCATGTAAATTATGCCATAGTAAATAAAACATAATTTACTCATTTATTTTGGTAACGTATAGCTGTTTCATGTAAAACTTAAATCATACTGACCTTATATCTATATTAATGCTTTTGCCGAGTACTAAAACGTAATAAACATCTAAAAAAAGTGTAACTGATCGCTGTCTGTACATCGAAGATATTTGATATAAAACTATTATTGAGGACCTTTATTAACGCAATGGAACCCAAAACAATAATTTTTAGAATTTTGTCCGTCTGTCTGTGCGTTTGTGTGCGCTAATCTCACTAACGACTTAACCGATTTGGGTGCGGTTTTCACTATTGTATTAAGGTAAGCTTCACTTAATATTTACTATTTGTTTTATTTCCAACGGTTCAAAAATACAAAAGTTATTTCAATTTAAAGAACCACCTAAGGACGAACCCGAGCAAAGCGAGGGTGAGTATAGTAGAGTATATAGGATGTGTATAGTATATATACGCATTTACAAGCCCTGCGGTGTTGCAGAAGTCCATGGGCGGCGCGGTGGAGATCACTTTCCATCAGTTGAGCCTCCTGCTCGTTTGCCCCCTTGGTCCTATAAAAACTGACTAAATTCTAATTAAAAAAAATCTAATTAAAATAAATTCTTTTATAAACAATATTAGACGTTACGTTTAAAAAAACATATTAGACGTTTATTTGTATTAGTCATTAATATTATGTCTTCTATTTCTCTGATGAAAAACATCTCTTGCTAAAAATTAGATATTATTTTTTTGTATTTGTAATTGATATCGTCAGCGGTTTGCCGAGTAATCGAGATGATGGATGTTTCAACGACGATGAAATTCTATTTTGTGTATTCCACTCTTTCATTTATTGGTGTGGATGAAAGATCGTTGTGTATTGACATGTCTGCTATGACGATAAACATTCTTTAGTAAGTATCAAAGAAAATTTACTATTCATATCGTTGCGTCGCATTCGAATATTGAATTTGTTTGAGCTTAGTGGATATTTGATGTTTAAAATCCAAAACTATAGGTGATGTTAGTCTTATAAAATACTAGCATTGCCCGCGACTCCGCCCGCGTTCAGATGACCAAAAATTAAATTCTTAGGTTTTACATATTAGTATACTCTTACTTTGCAATTTTTGTATTTTTTCTCAGAAATGAGATATTTTTCCGCGCTAAAAAGTATTCTATATGTTGATCCGGATAACCAGATATCACAATACCAAATTTAATCAAAATCCCTCCTGTGGTTTTTCTGTGATGCGGTAACAGATAGACAGACAGACAAAAAATCTAAAAACTATAGATTCGGCCTCTGTATCGATAATAATGTTAATTTCAATAAGATTTTCCAAAAAATATTTAATGTACAGATTCGGCTTAGTTACAATTTTATTATATGTATAGATAAGGAATACAAATGTTACCATTGAAATATAAATTCAAAACAACTATTATAAATGTACACACGAGTATTTCTACTGCTAAAATTCAGTTTTTGTATTTTTCTCAGAAATGAGACGTTTTCTTGCGGTAAAAAGTATCCTATATATTGACCCGGATAACCAGCTATCACCATACCAAATTTCATCAAAATCCCTCTAGTGGTTTTTCTGTGATGCGGGAACAGACAGACAGATAAAAATTCTAAAAACTATAGATTCGGCCTCTATATCGATAATAAATAATAATGTCTATTTCAATAAGATTTTCCAAAGAATATCTAATGTACAGATTTGGCTTAGTTACAATTTTATTATGTTCTATACATATATAGATTATAGACATATAGTCTACATTGTCGATGAAGTCTTCAATTACCAATAGAGCAATTGAACAATCCGTACTTATAACTTATATTGAAATTTTATAAATAAAAAGAACTATTCCTTTAGTTTTCTATAATTTTTCTTCTTCATTTGTATAGTATTCACATGCTATGTAGGTACAAATAAACATTCAAAGAATATTAAATATAAACAAAAACGTAAGTTATAGCTTTAATTAAAACTTATATTTAAAAAAAAATGGATTTTACACAAGCTTTTTGATTTGTAAACTTCTTGTAATAGTACATATGTGGTCACAGGTCACGAATGCAGAATTCGAAAAACCGATAAATAAAAAAAAAAAACAAAAAATATATCAGTTATTCAAAAGTTAAATGCATTCAACATATGATAAAAAATATCAATGTTATCGAGGTAGAGATTCGTTGAAATTCTTGCAGCATGTCTCTCTAGGCGACACAAAAACACTCATATTTTTTATAGAAATATAGTAAAGATAATTGAAAATAGAATCAAAACAATGAAAAATCCTATTTTTCGTTATATGCAGTGTATAAAGTCGCCATTTAAATACAATTTATAAGCAGTAATATCCAGAAAACAATGAATACCTGTCCTTTTGAAAGAAAAGTATGTAGTTATCTGTGCAGCAATTTCAACATAATAATAAACCTTTAGAGATATCAATCGGTCCTTTGCTGTTCATCAAAATTAACAACAAAGCATATTTCCAATTTAACGCTGCTTATTAACGTTTAACTCTGACGTACATAAATATCTAGTTATAATTTAAAATTCATTATCGTCCGTCTGCTAGACTCGGACCTCAGAAGGACTTATCCTTAGCCAGTCTTACAGTCGACTATTCTGATCAAATTTGAATTGGGGGCATATTTATGTATACCCGAGTGTATGTATTCAGCCCTTTTTAACGTCCCACTGCTGGGGGTGGGCCTCCCTTCAATACGAGGGGGATCAGGCCATAGTCCACCATGCTGGCCAAGTGCGGGTTGGCGGACTTCGCATGTCTTTCAAAACTTCCTAGGTTCTCTCAGATATGTAGATTGTTTTCCTTCACCGAAAGGCAAGTGGTAATCATGTTAGAAATGATTAGCACATGAAAATATCAGCGTTGCGAGACCCGGGATTTAAACCCGCTTCACTTGGGTTTCCAAGCGAGCGCACTACCACTGGGCTACCACTGCCTTACCCCACCCAAGTACTATATAGTAATTAGTCATTCTTATTTGGTGAAGTAGAAGCTGCTGATTGACTACTGCAGTGCGCCAAATATCGTCATTTATCTATTAATTATCTTACAAAAATAGAAAAAACCTTTCAATGCTATATCCATTCGGTCTACAGACTATATAATTTATTTTAGTCTGTATTCTGAAACGAGCTAAATAGGTTTGGTTTGCGGTATTGATCCACTCTATTCGTAGCTTTGAGGCGGAGTATTTAAAAAGTTACATTTGCTTTTGTACTGGATTGGGTGTATCGAGATTAATAGATCTTTCCTTTGGTGAATACCAGACCACTATATATAATTTGTATTTAAATTAATTTGTGGTACCATATGTGCCTTACAGATTAATCGAAATGGCATATGTACTTGTATATTTTATTTATTTTAAGAAATTATTGCTGGGGCTAAGAATAAAGGATAAAGTTTAATGTTTAAGACATCATTAATACCCCATATATTTTACCCCCTTATGGGATGAATTTCGAAAAATGCTAAAATACATATATATCTAATTGTATTGAAGAGCATTAATACCAAGTTTCAAGTAATTCTGATGATAAATTTATTTTTTTGGCTGTATAATAACGTGTTTTTCCGCAGGAATGAGATTGTCTCTCACGGTAAAAAGAAGCCTATGTCACTCTCCAGCTCTCCATCTATCTCCACACAAAAAACACGCCAAGCCGTCTCTACGTGAAAGTAAGACAATCAAACAAACAACAATTTCACATTTATAATATTAGTATGGATATGGATTTAGTTTTGCTTCAATAAGCTTAGGTGAAATACGAAATTCTTACACTAATTTGTAATCATTCCCACCTTGGCAGTCACCACGTTAATTAAAACTCATCAACAGTCGCTACACGTCTACTCCCTTATATATTGCTTTGCGTATTTTGTAAATGAAGTTCAGGGAATTTTCTTTGTACGTGAAAACGAGATAAGGCCGTAATCCACATATGTGATTTAATAAACGAGTAGTGATAAAAATATGCTATAAGAATCTCCGTTTTCATTTAACGCCCGTACATTAACGTAGCTAGTTTGCTACTGGCCATGGCTTCTATTGAACATATTTATTTACTGAACTTTACACTGAATGTGGATCTTGGATTTATATGAGATGTTTGTGATACAGGAGCACATATTTCTTTTATACTATAGTTACAATCAAACATAAAAACAACACCTGGAACGGAACCCTCAGTGTGCGAGTCAGATTAACACTTGTCCGATATTTTTGATGTGACGTGTAATCAAATGTTTAATCTATACTAATATTATAAAGCTGAAGAGTTTGTTTGTTTGTTTGTTTGTTTGTTTGTTTGTTTGTTTGTTTGTTTGTTTGTTTGTTTGTTTGTTTGTTTGTTTGTTTGTTTGTTTGTTTGTTTGTTTGTTTGTTTGTTTGTTTGTTTGTTTGTTTGTTTGTTTGTTTGTTTGTTTGTTTGTTTGTTTGTTTGTTTGTTTGTTTGTTTGTTTGTTTGTTTGTTTGTTTGTTTGTTTTGTTTGTTTGTTTGTTTGTTTGTTTGTTTGTTTGTTTGTTGTTTGTTTGTTTGTTTGTTTGTTTGTTTGTTTGTTTGTTTGTTTGTTTGTTTGTTTGTTTGTTTGTTTGTTTGTTTGTTTGTTTGTTTGTTTGTTTGTTTGTTTGTTTGTTTGTTTGTTTGTTTGTTTGTTTGTTTGTTTGTTTGTTTGTTTGTTTGTTTGTTTGTTTGTTTGTTTGTTTGTTTGTTTGTTTGTTTGTTTGTTTGTTTGTTTGTTTGTTTGTTTGTTTGTTTGTTTGTTTGTTTGTTTGTTTGTTTGTTTGTTTGGTTGAACGCGCTAATCTCAGGAACTACTAATTCAATTTGACAAAATCTTCTTGCATTAGATAGCCTGTTAACTGAGGAAGGCTATAGGCTATATATATATATATATATCATCCCGGAAAAATGAACGATTTCCGTGGGATAGATTTGTTTTTGTCTAGGGACGAAACCGAAGCGAAGCGAGGGTGAGCCGCTAGTTGTCGATAAAACCAGGCCGTGAGCCGAATTGTTATGCTAGTGTTACTTTTTGGTATGTTTAATATATTTTTTAATAATATTAGTAATAACTACCTACGGGAATTGACCTTGAGTCTACCACTAATTCGGAACACAAAAGCCTCAGTTCTGAGAAGAGAAGAAAAACTATCTTCACCACAACCAACCTCAGCATTTTTGTGAAAAACTTTTGAAGCGATCTTAAACTCCAAAACTGAACATTTAGAAATTGTCACAAAAATTGTATTTTATCGATGAAATTGAAACGTTTTAATTTTGCATATTATGTTTTTAATCAGCTATTTCATAAAGCAAATCTATAATTACATGAACTTACAAATACTGTAAATGTAAAAGTAGTGACATATAAATTAAAGCAAATTCAAAGATGTTCAACCATAAACTGTGCCCGTGTAGAAAGTGAGGCGCCAGGTGACGACCGCCCAAACACGAGAAAAGCTTCTATAACACTGCATCTTACTACTGCAGTATGAACTCTTTGTCAGTGGATTAAAGGAAGGTTAAAATTGTGTTAGAAATTCAACGACCTATATCTTCGAGTCGTATTTTAAGTGAATGAACAATGAAACTGGTGCAAGCTTAACTCTATTGAATGGCTATTTTATGCGACGTATATTAAATCATTTATTTTAATGTTTTCCTAGATATACATTTTAGTACCGAGGCCCAATTAAAATGAATTTTGGCCTCGTATGCTTCATTACCGTACTATCATCTCTATATTAAATAATTGTTATTTGACTAAACGTGTAAAATTAATTGAATGTACTTAATAAATCTGATAAATCATATTGCCAATAGAATAAATTAATATTAATAAAAAGACATTTTTTTTAGAATTAACATAGTTATAAGCTGATATTTTACGAAAAAAAAATTTTGCTACATAAATATAATAAAATATTTTAGTATTCTAATTGGTTTGTATTGGTAATTACAGATTTCATAATACCGCATTATTAAATATTCTACATTTTTCCAACTCATAAAGCAAAAATGAAAAGAACGCTAGGGATTAAATGTCGATGCTATTAAACATTTACGATGAAACACTTACATGAAAAGCTGATGAAATTCCCGTTATTTATTTTCACGAGAGTATTAATAATATATTTAATAAAATGAATAAAAAGTGAAATATGAATCACTCTGTCATTTTATAAAGGGGACGTCATTTTAACCTCTTTTATTTTATCGCTGCGGCAGTTTCGTACACACGGAAATTAAGTTTATGGTTATATGGGAATATAATATTATTATTTTCATTTATACAATAATTATCGTTAAAATCATTGCAATATATTTGTTTATACTGTACTTTATTATTTTCATTGTAGCATGGCGCGGGTGACGTTAGACAAACCGTTCCTTTTCACTAATGAATAATTTTCTATGATTAACAAACATGGCGTAATATTTCTAATCTGACCTAAATAATAAAGAATTTTAATTATATAATAATTTTAAAGTCAAAGATTTTTAATGTACAAAATATAACTATTATTAGATACATTGAAAATAAAAAAAAAACAATTTGCTATGCATGTTACGTAACGTCTTATGATGGAACAGTTAGGATAAATGGTTCTTTAAATAAGAATTTAAGGCCAAAAAAAAAATTAAAGTGTTCGTGTAGGTATCAATATGTACACGCGCAATAGCTGAATTTTCTGTATGTTATCGGTACTTTTTATAAAATTCAATTTATGTTTTAAATAATTAGGATAAAAGAGATACAAAAAAAAATACGATTTAAAAAGAAAACAATATTTTATTATTTATTATTATGGTACAGATGGTGTTAATATAACATTTAATTTTCAATCAAATATTGTATTGATTCAATAAATTATATACTCCAATTAAATAAATAATAATTCAGGGATACAATTTTTTTTTGTGAGAAAACAATTAATATATTTTTATTTTATAAAAAATATTTCAAGTAGATATTTTTTTAACAATATTCATTTGATATGATTCCATCGCTCATTTACAAATAAATGACAGAAGTATTTTTTTATTAATATCAATTTTTATTTAATTTATTCTTTAAAATATTCATATAATAGTTTAAAAAGTTTTTAATTGACTATTCATTCACTTCCGTAACGTAACGGCTCAGCGTAATCGTTTCCGTTACAAAAATCGTAACGCCAATCCTTTTTTTTTCTCTCATGGCGCGTCTTAAGAAGTTTCACTTGAAAAATTAAGTTATTTTGTTACTAACATATTTTGTTTGTTTTTTTGTCACATAGTGGATCTCGAGAAAGTTATGTATACCTTTAAAAAAATTGACTTGATAGAAAACATGACTTTGGTATTAATGATATTTTAAAATATTTTTTTCTTTGAAATATTAGTCTGATAAAATCTTAATCGATGAAAATGATTGAATGTTGTCACTTCCACTATCATTAGTTGATGCGTAGTAGTGATAGAGTGTCACTCGCACCCGCACCATGCTAATGAAAACTTTATAGTACCGCCCTCGATCGTTTTAGATCCTATGATATATATTAGAAGCACAAATTATTATGCTTATCTTACTTTGATTATATTTCGCTTTAATTTTACTTTTTAACTATTTAGACTCCTCATTCGTCTTACTTCGAAATTGGATCTATTCACAAACCTAGGAATGAAATCTTAATTATTTTCGTAACAATGATTTATTATTTGTTTCATTGCTAACATATATTTTAATATTTTTTGTAATATAGTTAGTGGGTCTTGATTTCAAGGAGATTAGCGTAGTTAGCGTAGCGTAGGGTAGGGGTTCTTAGGTTGAAATAAAAAAAGACCTAACGCCAGAGCGAAGCGTAGCGTGGCTATGTTATAAAATTCGGACCTGTTACCTAATCGGAAATCAAAAATGACTAAAATCTACAATCTCACGTTTCATTTCTCGCTATTTTACATAACCAATAATCGTTGACCCGCTATTTTGATATAGGCAAACCGTTCACACAATTCTGCGTATTAAAGTTCGGAAGTGACCAGTTACTGTACGACTAATATATAATTATTTGTCCATAGACGGCTTTAGGTGCTCTCCGAGGCATGGGGGTAAAACACCGCCAACTTCCCAACTCCTATTACCCGGGCTATTACTGAGATTACCAGAGAGAGAGATTAACAGAAACACTCAATAACTAAACTTGGCCCGACCCGGGGCTCGAACCCATGACCTCCGGATCTGCAGCCGTACATGCTAGCCATCAAGCCACAATCGAGTCAGTTAAATTATAATAATACAATAATAATTATTGTTATTTACTAGCCCGGCGCAGTAAAATAAACTACATTTCAAAACGATATGAGGTTGAAAGAGATTTGTATATTGTTAACTAACTTTAAAAACAGCTATATGAATTACTTGTTCAGTGTTCGCTTTAGCTCAAGGGAAATTAAAAGCCTTAATTTTAAATTACCACACGAGCGCATATCAAGTATAAAAGATATTTAAGTATATTAGAACTTTTTAAAACACACAAAGCATAAAATTGGGAATATTTTTGATACAGTTTTAAATTATAGTTAAGAAAATAATCTTTTATCATAAAAGTAAATGGACATATGTAATATTTATTGTCCTGTAATATCCTTTTATTATACATAAATATTACATATATTATACAAAAATATGTTAATATTTTATCTTTTTTTTTTTAATTATAAGTGCGGCCAAAGCCAAAAAAGGGATCAGCCTCAGATCGAGAGCCATTATTATTGTAATCATTTGGTTATTGTTTTAGATTATGTATTTTTGTAAGTTCAAATAAATTACGTTCATTCAGTTTTTTCCATGAGAATACAATCGCAATAAAATTTTACACTATATATTGTGAATACGTAAATAAAAAATATTTTTGTTTTTAATAACAAATGCATCATTTTTGTTCCAAAAAGTCAATTATTATTTATTTAATTAAACATACTAGCGGGCACATTTTAATACGCACCCCGGTCAAACCATATTGTCCCTTTTATCATTGTATATAAAAAAATTGATTTTGATTAAATACGCTATGAACGTAGCAATCTTGCAGTGGGATCTAAGTCTATCATTGTAATGTTGACAACAGAACTTAAGAGTTGCTTAGCGTGATATTAATTATATGGATGGTATTCATTACGTAATATTTGTTTAGCGATCTCCAAAATTTAATTTCTATCTCTAACATTTATATAGTCGGCCTTTAGTCTATTTCGAGGTCTTGTAACTATTTTATGATTATCGATCGCACCCTGGCTGAGCACTTACAGGCGTAGCGTAAAGAAGAGAGCTATTTTCCGCTACGTCGATTCAAGGATAGCTTCTGACGGAATATGATATCGTAAACCACAATTACCCCGGGCGAAGATAACGGATTTCTAATTTGAAAGTGATATGGAGTGAATATAGAAACAATAAAATTGAAATTTTGTATTTGTGAGTATCGTGCTATTTCAGAAAACATTGATTTTATTTTTCTTATTTTTAACCGACTTCCAAAAAGGAGGAGGTTCTCAATTCGTTGGATTCTTTTTTTTTAATGTATGTTCACCGATTACTCGAAGACGTCTGAACCGATTTGGATTTTTTTTTGTTTCAAAGGGTATACTTCCCAAGTGGTTTAATTTGAGTTAAATTTTATCGAAATTAGTTGAGCGTTTTTTTAGAAACTCAACAATATTTTTTTTATAATTTGTAAATGGTTATTTTGCGATAAAATAAAAAATGTTGAGAAATAGACAAATGGCACCAAAGCCATTTACAATATTTCTTAATTTTAATATTTTAATAAGTATAATTGAATACTAAATATTGGATTTTAATTTTGGTTGCTAATATTTTAATTGTTATAAATTTAAAAAAAAAACTTTTATTAACATTTCCAGGTAAATTTCTAAGAAATTAATTATATTTCTATGAAATCTATTTTTAACTGTAACGCCAGCGTGTCCGCTGTCGTTGAGGGACTAATTAATCTCATTTAGTGTTGCTATTATTAAAGTTATAAAAAAGTTCAAAATAGGTATTAAGCCATATTTATAAATTTAATCTATTAGGAATTGAAATATTAATTTGGATTGTTATTATTATGATTTACGCAGTACAGCTTGCAACATCTAACAGTCTATTTTTAGGTATTTTATCATGCACAGAAAAAATAGCTTTAATTTGATATATAAATGATGAATATACGCCATGAACGTATAAACATAACAAAATATGACCTGCTTATACCTGGCTGCGAAGAGGTTTTTTCACTTTTCAAGATCTCTATGTATACATTTTTCTATGAAGTGGAGTATAATTCATTTTAATAACAAATACATCATTTTTGTTATAAAAAATCAATTATTATTTATTTAATTAAACATACTAGCGAGTACATTTTAATACGCACCCCGGTCAAAACATATTGTTCCTTTTATTATTGTATATAAAAAAATGATTTTGATTAAATACGCTATGAACGTAGCAATCTTGCAGCGGGATCTTAGTCTATTATTTTATTTTGAAAATTTTTACGTATCTAGGGATTGCTTTGGTGTAAATATACATAATAATATTATCTTATTTTAAGAAGTAATTATGACGATACAATAAATAATAAAAAAATTATAACAAAAAAGTATTTTATTGCTTAGAAAAAAATCTTGAAGTAAAATTTACCATTATAGTCATTCTGATTAGTACCAGTTCCATTCTGCTTTGCTGCGGCCCAAGGGAAATCACGGCTTTGAATTTAGAAGTATATCTATACTAATATTATAAAGAGTTAAGATTTGTGAGTTTGTGAATTGTGAGTTTGTGACGTTGTAGGGGGTAATCTCTGGATCTACTGAACCAATTTAGATGAAATTTGGTAAGAAGATAGTTTGAAACCCTGGGAAGGACATAGGATACTTTTTATCCCGGAAATCATCCCTTAAGGCTTAAGGGAGTGAAAATGGGGATGAAACTTTGCATGGGGAATCAACCAAAAAAGTAAAATAAATACTAATAAAATTAATAACATTACTTACATTTACATGTTCTGAAATATAGATTTTTATTTCAAGAAACAAAATGGAGAGATCGTATATTATTATCTTATACTTTATTGGAAGGTAAAATTTGTTCTTTGTGCATGAACTGCTGAAGCAATTTAATACCTATATTTTTTTAAATAAATCACTATAGCTAATATCCTAGTAATCTAGGCTATTTTTATCAACGTACCATGTAAATACGACGACGACGAATAAAGAATTTTAATATTATACACAAACGGCTTTAACGATTAGTATGAAATACAAATCTTTGAATTTCTCATAAGAACATATAAACCTTCCAACATATAAATCTTGAATCTTCTTCTATCTATTGCTGAAAACTGCATTAGAATCTGTTAAGTAATTTAGAAGATCTAAGCGAACAGACAGCGGAAGCGACTTCATTTTATACTATGTACAAACTAAATATGATTTTAGTAATAAAAATAATACTAAGCGTTTTTCTTTGTACATACTAACAATCAGACATTACCATACTATTAAATATAAAAATGTATTGAATATATAATAACCAACAAACACTCTACAAGAACTTATTGTCAAAGACATTTACAAATTTGAAGAAGAAATTCTTTTTTTTTATTCTTTTCTTAACGTGTAAACTTGTAACAAATAAAAGTAAGAAACAATAATAAAAATAAATGTTTGAAAAAAACCTTAGACTGGCGTTTCAATGGCTTGGTTGTTAGCAAGCAGATCCACTTAATTTAATGAATCGTTTGATTTTTTAACAATGACCACCCAGAGTTTTCTTTCTGGCTTTAAGCAATTAATTCTGTAGACGACATTTTGCTAACTTGTATCAGACAGTAAAATAGATAATGAATCAATATGGACTACGTAGTACGTATTATACAGGGTGTAACAAACGAACGGGATAAGAAAAAAAAAGCACGTTAAATATTGAAGATATTAAGTTTCGCGCATTCAGCAAGAACATTCTTTTAGTTCTGGCAAGCTCTTTTAAACAAATATTTAAATGCATTTATCAATATTTTTAAAAGTTAAGGAATGTTGCCTTTGCAGGAAACTTGATATGTTCAATGTTTTAGGTACTTTTCTTCCATGTCTCGTTCATTTGTGACATTCTGTATATAAATTTTCCATGGGTGGTTTGCAAGAGATAAGTCGACATTTTAGAGATCTGTAAGTCCATCTTTGCGCTAATTTGTTTGTTTTAATTACTGTATTATTTTTAAATGCAATAGTACACAAATAAAATGTATGTTATTAAAGCTCTTTTAATGGAAATGCTGCTACCGCTATTCTTAACGCCAGCTCTATAATATGCCAGATTGGGAAGAACTCAGATATTAGTACAGACTTATATAGAAAGATTATTTGGCCATTTTTTTAATTATGTAGGTACAAAATTGAATAACACGACACTTAGTAGTGTCACGTAGTGGAGAGTGTGTAACGTCATTACACCAAAAATAATAATTAAAAAGCTACGTCTGAAGCACCTTTATACATCCTAAGACAGTTGTCAATACATGCCAATTAACAGACAAGGACAGATAATAGTAAATTGCCGTGTGTAAGAGAGGAACAAAAGATTTTACAGAAAGGACTCGATATTTCTAGTAAAGTTTTGAATTTTCGAATATTAGAATGTTCTTAGTTTGTGCACATAAAAGGCTGGCAGTGTGTCGAAAGATCAGTTGAATTTCGGAGTTTAATTTTTAATTCTTCTCAATACTAGAAAGTGAAAAAGTGAAGAAAAGTGGAGTGAGGTCATAGTGAAAGGGTGAAAATTAGTGTGCAGTGACTGAATTTAGGCAGAGCAATAAGCATTAGCTAGTGCAAAAGACGTGCTTAAATTTTTGATCCTCGAACTCATCTATACATATAATAAAATTGTAACTAAGCCGAATCTGTACATTAAATATTTTTAGGAAAATCTTATTGAAATAGACATTATTATCGATACAGAGGCCGAATCTATAGTTTTTAGAATTTTTGTCTGTTTGTCTGTCTGTTACCGCATCACAGATAAACCACTGGAGGGAATTTTTTGATGAAATTTGGTATGGTGATAGCAGGTTATCCGGGTCAATATATACTATATAGGATACTTTTTACCGAGGGAAAATATCTCATTTCTGAGAAAAAATACAAAAATTGCAATGTAAGAGTATACTAATATGTAAAGCCTAAGAATTTCGTTTTTGGTCATCAGAAAGCGGGCGGAGCCGCGGGCAATGCTAGTAGAACTATAAAATTCTATAAAAGATTATACAATAAAAAGGAATTATGTAAATAATTTCTTAGTAGCAGTTTGATAATACTTTTCAATATTAAACACATTTTGCGTATTCTATTTCAAATGTCACAAAGACTTCAAAAAATGTACGAAGTGAATTTCAATAACTTTCAATTAAAATTTATAGTAAACAACTATAATTTACAATTATTTTATTATTGCTTAAAATATTTCAAGTAACAAAGTATCAAATATTGTTAAATGAACATAATATAAAAAATATTTCTTCGGATATGAATAAATAAATGGCTTTCGCAAATGAAACAAGATTACAGGCTTCTATCACATGGTTAACACTAATATGTCTGTTGCTATGAAATGCCCGCTGTCGGCTGAACCAATGTGAAATAGTAATTACTGTGTTGAATATTCACAGCTAGCATGTACACACGAGCACGAGTCGAGTATCTCTCTGCCTTGATGAAATACTTCATTAATGAAGGTCAAATAGGTATTAAGTGAGGGAGAATTTCGAGTCGTTGTCTCTATGACATGATATAAAATGTTTATATACATATAGCTGCTCCTTGCTACGTCTGCTTTTGACTTTAATTATATTTTTGGCTTTTGTGGCGAATATCTTATTAGCATCCTGATATGACCTATCTAATATCTATCTTTTTTTTAGTTTTGGGTTTCTAGGCTAAGACGGTGTATAGTGTAGTTAAAGCTTACAATTACTTTAATGTATTTAAAATTGATGTATTACAATTTATTAAGATTCAGTAATATATCAATAGTAAAGTAATGCGATATTTTGTAAAATTAATTTATGATAATCAAGGTACTAGATAGTACTTACATAATATGTTGTGTCTTGCAGGCCAGAAGTAAGGAAGGAACTACGAGTAGTTTATTCTTATAAATAAAACTAACTTTACGGATTATTTCGCGGGTTTATTTTGATTTTTGGTTCCCGGCGTTTCGAATGCTTTACAGCAATCATGGTCACGGGACAGACTAAAGTTATAGACGTCTCAAACACATACTTGGTACAGACAGTGCCTACCCACTAATTAACAAAAATTCAAAAATAGCAATAAAGTACCTTACAAATTTTTGTTGATTTTTATTTCTAAACATTTTAAATTTTTTAATAAATATTATAATTAAATATAGCAATATTATTTATTTAATTTTTGCTGTTATTATTATAAATATTTCAATTTTTTAAATCTTTATTAATTACTAATATTTATTATTATTAAGTGTTGCTATTATTATAATATTATGTCTAACCATAAAGAATATTAAAAATTAATAAAATAATTTTTAATTTTTATTTTTTTTATTTTTGAGTAGATTGAGCCAAGAGGAGGAGGACAGTGGAAGTCTTTAATCGCTGCTAGCAAAATTCTCAATTTTGGGATCATTCGATTCATTTCTTCGAATCTCATATTGTTGTTACAGTAGGCTTAATGATGTTTATATACATTCTGTTTTTAATAAATTACACCTCCAGGTAAATTTCTAAGAAATCAATAAAAATTCTAAGAAATCTATTGTTAACTGATACGCCGGCGTGTCCGCGGTCGTGCGGGGCATAAATAAGTAGCAAGATATATCGCCTGAGGCGTAACGTTACCACCATGAAGTTCGTTAATATTTCCGAGTGCTTTGTCTACAAAGTTATTGTCCTTTGCTAATGAATACTTTTATTATATTTATTTTACATTTAAGACAGTGATAGCAAAATCCTGGGTCTCGCACCGCTGTTATTTCATGTGTGAATAATTTCCTGATTATCACTTGGACGTACACTTAACGGTAAAGTAAAACATCGTGAGGAAACAAACCTGCATGTCTAAGAAACCTAGCAAGTTTTAAAAAAGATTTATGTGAAGTCCGCCAACCCGCACTTAGACAGCGTGGTGGACTATGGCCTAATCCCCCTCGTACTAAAGAGAGGTCAGTGCCCAGCAGTGGGACGTTAAAGGGGCTGAATATACCTACATGTTATTTAAAAGAAAATTTGGCTTACTGACTTAAAAATTAAAAAGAAAAGAAAACACCTCAATAATTTTATCTTGAGTGCTGCATAAATCATTACAAAAGAAGGATTTTTGTCCCTCAGCACTTTTGGAAAAACTTTTCAGTTTCAATTGACTTTTGTTCTGGGGAAGTTTTAGAGGTACGGCTCATTTAGTACACGCCTGACCTATTTCGATATATAGAAATGGGGACAAGCACATTTGAATTATTACTTCAGGTTAAAATTGAAAAATTAAATATTGCTTTACCATTTTTAAATGGTATATTGATTTAAATTGTTTTATAAGTAGTATATTTTAAACGCTATAATATACGGGGCTATGACGCCACCAATTCCTCAACTCTGGGTTGCTAATAAAAATATTGATACATCCAAATAGCTCTTTTAAGATTTGAACTTAGGACCTCATGGTTTGTATTAATTTAATCTAACTACTAGTAAACGAGGCAGTCAACGAAGTTTAAATTTTAAGAGCATTATTACAAACGGAAAAGTTCCAATGTCTTCACAATTGGGGAAAAGCCTCCCCTCATTGCAAGGAGGGTCGGGCCTTATTAACCCCCGACGCAAAAGAGGGGTGTCATAAGTTTAACGTATGTATCTGTATATCTGTTTGTCTGTCTATGGCACTGTAGTGCCCAAATGGATAAACTGATTTTAATTTAGTTATTTTTTGTTTGAAAGGTGACTTTATCAAGAGTTTTCTTAGCTATAAATCAAGAAAATCCGTTTAGCTGTTTGCAGGTCATCAGCTCTTTTTTCGATGGTAAAAATATATGAACAAGTTCCACAGACCTATATTCAAAACTTAGTATCTCGTTATCAATGACATTGCAACTATTACATATTACCTACATATGGCAATTTTGGCCTGATGCTGTAGTGTCACCTGGAATCTGTTACATACTTAACTCTTCACAAAATTACTGCAGAGATATTTTGTGTAGGCTCAATGACTAGGTTATTGTGTTGGAAGTTTTTAATTTTTTTAATTTAAGAATTGTAATGACACTTTATTTTAATGCACATGAAATAAATCTATATTTATATCTATAAAACATTTTCACTGAGTAACTGTCTTTCTAAATTTTAAAAATCGGAAATAATCTTGTTCGTAAGAAATGAAGAGAGACGCCTGTCTGCCAAGTTTATAAACATGTTAAATTATTGATCAGAAGGCGTCAGACAAATTCAATTTCGAAAGAGATTGTCGTCGTTCGTTTATAGATAGGCATAGAATTATTTATATGAAATTCGAAGACATTTACACAATTCTATGTTCTTATTGTATTTTATATCCTTATTTACTAAGTTAGTAAATAAAATGAATGATGTATCGTAAAATATAGACTTAATTTATCATGCAAGCCATCTTTATTTTTTGTGTTTAAGCTGTTTGACATGGGTCACTTGAAAATAGCATACATACTCGTAATTGATACTTAATTAGAATTATTGTTTTGGTGCTAAAAAGTGGGGTAAGGAAAAGAAAATGTTCGCCCCCAAGACGCAATATTAATACGCATACGTGGGGGTTGAAATCGCTCGCGTCCGTAGGTGTAATCATATGTGACCCAGTGGGTCATATGGGTGTGATCATATGTGACCCAGTGTTAACAGGGAAGAGATTCGAAAAAAAACCAAGCCTGCCCATAGCCTTCAAGGCGGCAGCCCCACCAATGGGATAAGGTATAGTTGGCTAATCACCTGTTCTTCTACAATAAAAAATAATGAAACCTGTGGCTGGCATTGCCGACTGCTCTCAACATGCCGTTGATAATGGTAATGTTAGGGCGATTTAGGTAAAAGGCGACAAAGGTCTTCGCTAGGAACCGTAAAAAGAAGAAGAAAACGGAAAAAGCCTCTAAAAGACAAGGAAGGCCGCTTTCTTGTAACATCAGAGGGATACCTTAGACGCTGGTGAGAGCAGTTTAAATAGATCGTCCGCGGCCCAAAAAAATGCTAACGTCCGGTTCCAGAAAAATGCTAACACTACTTTTACAGAGCATCTAGTGAGGATTACCAGAGCTAGAACAACCTGCGCACAGCTTCGGCTCAAATGGCAATTATGGAAACTAACTCGGAGAATAAAGCTTAAAATATTCCGGTCCAATATCAAAATCGTGTAAATGAGAATCGTTATCGCCCCAGGATTATTCGCGAAGCTATTGAAATTAAAAAATATCCAAACTTCAATAGGGAAGATGGCTGGGTACTACCATCATCTTGGGATCCTATAATAAACATAATAAATCTAACAACAAAAACAAATATAACAGACCAGTAGATATAGTTAGTTCATACTGTGTGGATCGCAATAATAACAGTAATTCTGATTAATATTTTTTGTCTATAAAGGTAGCAATAGTGTTGCTTAATATTTTAACTTTAAATAATAGCAATCTAAATTAATATTTTACTACTTTTAAATTACATATAAAACAATAATATTATTTAAATAAATAATTAATATTTTTAATTTTTTAATATTCTTTGTGGTTATATAAAAAATAATATAGCAACACTAAATAATATTAGTAATTAATAATACTTTGGTGCCATTTTTGAATTTTTGAAATCATTTTTGTAAAATAGTGGGTAGGCACTGTCTGTAACAAGTGTAAAACGCCTTTGAGACGTCTATAACCTTAGTCTTTCCCTTGACAATTATTGCTGTAAAGCATTCGAAACGTCGCGTCGGCAACCAAAAATCAAAATAAATCCGCGAAATAATCTGAAAAGATAGTTTTATTTAAAATGTCAAATATTCGCTAAATCTAAGAAAGTATTAATTGTTGTTAAGGCAGTGGTAGCCCAGTGGTGACGCGCTCGCATGGGTAACCGAGTGAAGCGGGTTCAAATCCCGGGTCTCGCACCTCTGATATTTTCATGTGCGAATCATTTTCAACATGATTACCACTTGTCTTACGGTGAAGAAAAACATCGTGAGGAAACCTGCATGTCTGAGAGAACTTAGTAAGTTTTCGAAAAACATGTGAAGTCCGCCAACCCGCACTTGGCCAGCGTGGTGGACTATGGCCTGATCCCCCTCGTACTGAAGGGAGGCCCGTGCTCAGCAGTGGGACGTTCATAAGGGCTGAATACATTAATTGTAAATAATTAAGTTGAAGTTTTTTTTAATTTCTTTATTGTTAAAGTTATTATGTCCCTAACTTATTACTTAGTTATTATAACATCACGAATAGTTTTTATTATACCTATACTGAATTTTCTCCTTGTTCACTGCGGTACCTTTATTATCATATCTCTATAGGTTATTTGTTACTGGTAAAAAGAAAAATGAACATTAGCCGATATTGAATTTAGAACGATAAGAATTTTTAGAATTCTTCGTTATAATTAATTTTTCTTGCGCAATTTCAAACAAAGTTTTGGAGGACTATTAATCATAAATTTATCAGTGAAACTTTTTAGCGAGTCATATATTTTATAACGTTTATCATTTACCAAACAATGTTTATATTCTTAAGTGTACTCTGTACATATATTTAACCTACATGTTTATTTACATAGTATAATACATTTTAAACGAGCTTATCTATACATATAATAAAATTCTAACTAAGCCGAATCTGTACATTAAATATTTTTTGGAAAATCTTATTGAAATAGATATTTTTATCGATATAGAGGCCGAATCTATAGTTTTTAGAACTTTTGTCTGTCTGCCTGTCTGTTACCGCATCACGGAAAAACCACTGGAGGGATTTTGATGAAATTTGGTATGATGATAACTGGTTATCCGGGTCAACATGTAGGATACTTTTTACTGCGGGAAAATATCTCATTTCTGAGAAAAAATTCAAAAACTGCATTGTAAGAAAGAGTATACTAATACCTATGTAAAACCTAAGAATTTGGTTCTTGGTCATCTGAATGCGGGCGGAGCCGCGGGCAATGCTAGTCTTTTTATATATCTATACTACTATTATAAATAGGAAAGATTTGATTGTCGGTTTGTACTGAATAGGCTCCGAAACTATTGAACTGATTTAAATGAAATTTGGTATGAAGATAGTTTGAGACCCTGGGAAAGACATAGGATAGTTTTTACCCGGAAATCATCCCTTAAAGGGTGAAAATGGAGATAAAAATTTGTATGGAGAAGCGACCTTGCGACGAACCCGAGCGAAGCGAGGATAAGTTGCTAGTAAAAAATAAATGTGTGTTTGTTTGTAATATATGTATATTTCTAAACTATACATCCGATTGCAATGAAACTTTGTAAATTGTTGTGGGTGCGTCCGCAAACATTCGTAACATACCACCGTGTATACTATACCATCAATATACGGTAGTTGGTCACGAGTAGTACTGGGTAGATAGTGATTTATTAGTTTGAATGAAACATGTTCGACTACTAAATAATTTATTTGTATTTTTTATATACGTATGTATAATTTTAAATACAAACATATTATAAATATATGCATATACATACGTATTTTCATATATTTATAATATGTATGTATTTAAAATTATATATGTGTAGTGTATTAACTATCTGGTATCCATAGCACAGGCCTCGTAGCTTACCATGGAACTAGATGGTGCTGTGTGTTAATGTCCTAACATATATTTTATTATGCAATTATGCATCTTATTATATTAAATCAATTGTTGTATATAAAATTTCGTGTATCTTTGAAACGGCTCTAACGATTTGGATCAAATTTTATATTTAGGTAAAGTTTTGCTTTTTAAGTTTACCTTTATAAGTGTATTTTCCGAAAAAAAAACCATTTTTATATCTGTTCCGAAAAAAGCACCGGTCACACACGGTCATCCAGATCCTGTCACTTTATATATGAGTTGAGACTTTATGGTTACTGCTAGTTTTATTATTAAGCCATAAACTTGTATAAAATGTATCAAGAAAACCATCGACATAAAAATGAGAATAAGCTCTAAAACAAAACCTCGGACTATTAAAAATAGAAGAAAAGGAAATATAATAAAGGTAGCCTTGGACCGGAAGCCATTTCTCCGTACGTCGTTCCGATGCGACGATATCCGGTTCTGCTCAATTTCCTGAAGCGTAGAAACTTTATTGACTATTTTATCTTTGATTTTACTATTGTCAGCATTATTATCTCGTAACTGTCATTGATATGTTAACATTTTAGCCTCGTAAAATTCTTTGCTTAGATTTTTTCATTAAATTTACTATTTATAGGTTTTTATTGTACTTATAATATAAGTTTTCTATTATTTCTAACAATATTAAAAAAAAGTTGTTTGGGTTTATTTCATCTAAATATCAAAATGGGTCAATGGGCTTCACCTTTTTATTTTACTATGCTAGTGCAACTTCTGACTTTCTTGCTGATAAAGTTTCATATTTTATCTTTTGATATCTAAAACTATTCTATCTTTTTAGAATGCATTTTCACAAAGCGTAATGTTCCTTTACTTAATGTAAACAGACTTTAAAAAGAATTTCTCTATATTTGTCTTATTTTAATAAAAATGTATTCGATGGAAAGATATTCTGGATTTGTTGCCAGGTACAGTCAAATTCATATTTTCCATGGAGTATTATAGTAGTACTAGCATTGCCCGCGGCTCCGCCCGCGTTCAGATGACCAAAAACCAAATTCTTAGGTTTTACATATTAGTATACTCATATATTGCAGTTTTTGTATTTTTTCTCAGAAATGAGATATTTTCCCGCCGTAAAAAGTACCCCATATGTTGACCCAGATAACCAGCTATCACCATCCTAAATTTCATCAAAATCCCTCCAGTGGTTTTTCTGTGATGCGGTAACAGACAGACAGACAAACAAAATTCAAAAAACTATAGATTCGGCCTCTATATCGATATTAATGTCTATTTCAATAAGATTTTCCAAAAAATATTTAATATACAGATTCGGCTTAGTTAGAATTTTATTATTTGTATAGATCATATCTAATTGATATTGTCATAGAAAAGTTTAGTGAATAATTTTCAATAGACCTTTTTTAAAATGTGGTCTTGTTTTTGACAATTATATCTGCCAATTATAACGTTCGACTATGAAACGATTTTTTGAATAATTTATTTATTTAATCATATAAATAATATTTTATTAATGCCGTGGGGTTGGGAATGTAGGGCGAAGCTGGTAAAACAGCTACCAGCGAAGCCGACAGAGAAACGTGGCCAATTATCCAGTGCTGTTCAAAATCCTGGACCACATCACTATGAAATGCCTGAACTGTATTGTAAGTGAAGTCATGTATTATATATCATTCGGGATACAAAGAATATAGTGGAATATTAGACTCTTATCATTTTTACAGAATGTGTGTTTTTATGGTTCATTTTGTAGTTAATGATTAAATGAAATATTTGTGGAAGCCCTGTGTTAAGCTCAATAACATTATAGTGCAGTCACTAAAGTAAATCAACAAACAATTGCTACTTAAGAATATTTAATTAAATAATTTAATAACTATTGATGTGATCTCCTTGTTAAGTATGAAGGTCACATGTTATTTAATTACCTTCTTTATAATATTAGATAATGTTATGACATTGTCAACAGTGTTATACTATCAAATTGTCAATACCTAATTATTTACTATGTCTTATTTTATTGTTGAATAAAGCCAATATTCTATTTTGGTTCTATCATTATCTATATCAATTTATTCAACAATAATTTTGTGTATCGCTGATACCAACTATGCCTGACGAAAAGGAAAAGTCTTTCTCAATATCTCGGTATCTGCGTCCTGAACGTTTTGACGTGGAACCCGCAATGGCCGGCTCAGACTTGAAATGGATTCATTGGAAGTACTCATTTGAAAATTTTATCGCACAGGAAGCCGCTTCGGCTGACGATGCCCTTAAGTACAAACTCCTTGTAAACCATATCTCGCCATCAATATTTAACTTCATTCAAGCTTGCACCACGTACGTCGATGCCATGACCACTCTCAGTACCACCTATGAAAAACAAAAAAATATTATCTTGGCTCGGCATCGCCTCGCTACTAGAAAGCAACAGCCTGGCGAAACGTTAGCAGAGTATTCGAGATCTCTTGCCATACTTGCTCGTGAATGTCACTTTAAAGCTGTTTACTGCTAATGAACACCAAAACGAAACCGTACGTAGTACGTTCATTGCCGGAATATTGTCTCAGAAAATAAGAGAAAGATTGCTAGAAAAATCTACTATGTCTCTGGAAGAAACATTGAATCTGGCTACATCTTTAGAAACTGCTGAAAATACTTCACGACTACTAACAGTATCATCTCCATCAACGTCTGCTGTTCCTGTTAACACGATCTCTGAAACTCAAGCATCGCAATCACAGCTCAACTTGGCAGCATCAAAACCTCAAAATTTTCATCACAGTCGCCCTACGCAAAGTGACCGCCGATGCTTTTTCTGCGGTGGCAATGTTCATAAAAGAATCAAATGCCCCGCTAATAATGCCCAATGTCAACTTTGCTCCAAAAAAGGACATTTTGCAACTGTTTGCCGTAGTTCAAGACCAGGTCAACGTACCGTAAATGTTATTACCATGGACGATGACGACGTTACTCAACCTCAAGTTACTGATTCTCATTTGTCAATGATATCCGCTGCTGCGCCATCAAGCCTACGTAAAGCTACCATTCCAATTACCTTGAACAACTATCAAGCAGATGCGCTACTTGACACCGGAAGTTCAATCAGCTTTATCGATAAGAATACTGCTCTAACCATGAACCTTAAACGAAAGCCCTGTCGACAAGCGATAACTTTTGCATCTCTTAACAATATATCATATGTTGAGGGACTATGCTACGCTACAATTCAGATTGGTGAACATATATACCAGCATCAACCTCTGCTCATTGTTGGCGATCTGTGTGCTGACGTTATCATTGGGCATGATATATTAGGAAAACACTCATCATTTGAACTTAAGTTCGGGGGAAACAAAGGGCCCTTGAAAGTTTGCAATGTACTGGAGGCATCTGTCCCACCGGCTTCAATTTTTACTAATCTTTCACCAAATATAAAACCTATAGCTATTCGCTCCAGACAGCATTCTCAGGAAGACCAAGAATTTATATCTAACGAAATAAGCAACTTACTTAAAGACAAGGTTATCGAACCCAGTATCTCGCCTTGGAGGGCACAAGTACTCGTTACTGGTGATGACTATCATCGGAAACGTCTTGTCATTGACTACTCTCAAACTATAAATAGATTCACGGAACTAGATGTATATCCTTTACCTACCATCGATTCTATTATAACTCAAGTCGCTAAATACAATATTTATAGCCAAATCGACCTCAAAAGTGCTTATCACCAAGTTCCCATTCTTCCAAAGGAGAAGGTATACACAGCCTTCGAAGCATGCGGGAATCTCTACCAATTCACACGAATACCATTTGGAGTCACAAATGGTGTGGCGGCTTTCCAGCGAACTTTACAGTATATCATTGATTCGGAAAAACTGAAAGGTACATATGCTTACTTAGACGATGTGACTGTATGCGGAAAAGATAAGCAGGATCATGATGATAACCTTCGCAAATTCATGAAAGCTACTGAGAAATATAAACTCACTCTAAATATGAGTAAATGCACTTTTGAATCAGAATCCATAAATCTTCTCGGCTATACCATCAGTCATAACGTAATCAAACCTGACAAGTCTCGATTGGAACCACTAACAAATCTTCCTATCCCATCTGATACAGCTACTTTGAAAAGAGCCCTTGGACTATTTGCTCATTATTCAAAGTGGGTCAACAACTTTTCTGCCAAAATCAGACCTCTGATCGAAGCTACATTTCCTTTATCTGAAGAGGCTATTAACTCTTTTAACAATCTAAAGATTGACATTTCTAAATCGGCCTTAGCTGGAATAGACGACAAAGAGATATTTTCTGTTGAAACTGACGCCTCTGACTTCGCAATCGCAGCAACGCTGTCACAAAAAGGACGTCCCGTAGCGTTCTTCTCACGATCACTTAACGATTCTGAGAAAAGACAACCTTCCATTGAGAAGGAGGCTTGCGCTATAGTTGAAGCTTTACGCAAATGGAGACACTTCTTGATTGGAAGACATTTTCTACTCGTAACTGATCAACGGTCTGTTGCATTTATGTTCAACCAAACACACTCTAATAAGATCAAGAACGAAAAGATCGAGAGATGGCGCCTAGAATTGTCTTGTTTTAAATACGACATTGTTTATCGACCCGGAAAACAGAACTTTGCTGCCGATGCGCTCTCTCGAGTCTGCATGCACATAGATAGTTTGTCTAATAACTCCAAACTTGTCGAACTACACCGATCTCTTTGCCATCCTGGAATTGCACGTATGGTTCATTGGGTCAGATCGAAGAACTTACCATACTCCATCGAAGAAGTGAAACGAATGACGGCAGCATGTCCTATCTGTGCTGAAATCAAACCTCGTTATATAAAACACCAAGGGCATCTCATAAAGGCAACTGCACCTTTCGAAAGACTAAACTTAGATTTTAAAGGGCCGATTCCATCTAACACTCAAAACCGATACATTTTAACAATAATCGATGAATATAGCCGTTTTCCGTTTGCGTATGCCTGTAAAGATATGACCTCAGGAACAGTCATAAGTTGCCTTAAAGATTTATTCTCCACATTTGGTACTCCGGCTTATATCCATTCCGATAGAGGAAGTTCATTTTTATTAGATGAAATAAGACATTTCTTAACCTCACTCGGAACATCTTGCAGTCGCACCACCCCTTACAATCCCCAAGGAAACGGTTTGGTAGAGAAGTTTAATGGTACGCTGTGGCGAACAATTCAATTACATCTCAGATCGAACAACGAAGACGTTGCTAACTGGGAGAAAGCTTTGCTGCCAGCGTTACATTCTATAAGATCCCTTTTATGTACGGGAACGAATGCAACGCCTCATGAGCGTATGTTCAACCATCCTCGTCGCTCGATAAACGGCCAATCTTTACCAACTTGGCTTCATTCACCTGGACCTGTTTATATAAAGAAGAACGTAAGGAGTTCAAAATATGACCCGGCTGTAGAAGAGGTACAGCTGTTACAAAGCAATCCTGAATATTCTTACGTTCGATTAGCAGATGGGCGAGAAACTACAGTCTCTAATAGATCCTTAGCGCCACTGCCACAGGTCGTTGACGACGACTCGTCGGACGATGAAGAGCAATTAGAAATGGAGGAGGTCCCTTCCAACGAAGCTCCACCTGCTAGCCCAGAAGTGGAGAGTACACAAGTTCGTCGCTCTGTTCGAGAACGCAAACCTCCGGCCCACTTTCAAGATTACGTCTCTTCATAAAAAGGGGGGGGGGGAGGGGGGTGAATGATGTGATCTCCTTGTTAAGTATGAAGGTCACATGTTATTTAATTACCTTCTTTATAATATTAGATAATGTTATGACATTGTCAACAGTGTTATACTATCAAATTGTCAATACCTAATTATTTACTATGTCTTATTTTATTGTTGAATAAAGCCAATATTCTATTTTGGTTCTATCATTATCTATATCAACTATGTCATCAGTACATTCTGTATATAGTTAAACTTTTAATACTTAAGAAAGTTCGTATTTCTTTTAATCCCAAATTTAACAGTATATTGAATCTGAGAGTATTTAAACTAATTCAATAAGTCAGAAACACACTGAGATATGTAATCATATCCCTTTTTCTTTGATATTTCTTTTTTGCTAAATAAAATACAACACGACACGTTTTTTTTTGAGCTATTATCAGAAAAAGTTTTAGAAAACATCTCTATATTTCTAAGTTGAATATTTCTATTTACACATACGAACAACTTGAAGTGGTTTTCCTTGATAAAGGATAAAGGTGATTTTCGATTATAAATAAAAAGTAAATATCTTAAATATGCAAAAAAGGTAACTATTCAGTTACGTAAAACAATTAATTAAATTCAAATATTTTTTGACTTATGAATAAAGCAACTTTATTTAGTCCAATCAACTAAAAAGGCTTTCATCTCCTTCTATATATAAAGTGCCGAAAAAACCTGTGAGTAGATAAGGTAAAAACAAAATCAAAAGAATATTTTATAAAAATATTTATATATATTTATTCATAGAGGTTAAAAATATTTATTTTAGTATTTTAAAGAACAATTTTTATTTATTAATATTGTAATATTTAAAAATATTTATTTTATTTTATCCTTTTTTATTTTTAAGGTGGCAAAGGTTATTCAGGCATAAAGAGAGCTCCCGCTTATACTTTTGGACAGCAGACACCTGTTACTTTTAACAAACCAGTAATTTTGGGATGTGCACCAATGTTGGATACAAGTGGGATGGGACCTAAAGGTGTTCTTTAATCTTCTGTTACAATGATAAATATTATAAGTAATCGTTATTAATAATTAATATATAAATGAATAATAATAATTTACTAAATAATTAATGGACTATACATCTAGGTCAATATAAAATCAAACATGGCACAATCTCTTCGCGAATCGACCCGCAAGAAAAAGGCAAAAATCCTGCTCCTGGAACTTACGTTCCTCGAAGTGAAGTCAAATATAAACGACCACCAGCATATAGTATGCGCCCAGCGGCACGCCCAGACTACCAGCCCAGTGACCAATGGAGTCCTTCACCAAATATGTATTTACCGTATTTATCTGGGAAAAAGTAAGTCAAGTGAGATAATTGAGATGACTGGCATTCGAATGTGTCACGTTCTTTAAAGTGGCATCTATAGCGTTAGTAGTCGCGAGTTCTATTACTGTTCAAGGAAAATATTTGTAAAAATATATTTTCATTTAACACTAATATCAAATCGCGGCATTAGAAACCAATTGCAGATAAGGCCTTTATCGGATATGGTGAAATCGAGGGTCTGATCGTTATTCACCATATTGTACTACCATTGAACTTAAAATTTGTAACGGGTTGAGTTTAATTTATAAGGTATAGTAGTAAACTAAAATGAAAAAAAAAATATCTATCCAATATTTATTTTCCTGAAAAAAGTTTGTGTTGCATAATATTACCCAAACAAATGTAGTTCAACTAACAAAGTTAATTTGGTAACTTATAAATTAACAAAGCCAAACAAAAACTAAAAATATTCCATATCAATTGAACATAACTTTTTCAAAATAATTTTAGCTCAAAGTATTTAAGTAAAGCTGTTACTTCAGTTTTTACTATCAATTAAAAAAACACTTGAATATAACTTAAGACCGAACGGGATGGCGATGCACTGTGTACGCCCTTTGCCTCACCTAGGAGACATAGGAACATAAGTCAAATATAATTCTCTCGAGATCCATTATGTGACAAAAACTACGGCTAAACAACAACAACATGACTGCATTATTCGACATATGATCGATGTCATTGTCATTTTTTTTCTCAAATTGTAATTTTTTTTAAATAAAAAATAATTAAGTAACGTACAAAAAGTACTGCCTATATAATGTATATTGAATATCCATCTTACCGATAATGCCCCGTCACTAAGACGTTAACAAATCGCATCTTTTTAATATAATAAATATTTTTTCTTTTAGGAAATCTCCAGCATATAGTTTTGGCAGTATGTCTAAAGAATTGAGTGGACCAGCTGTTCCGAGTCCTGGAACGTATGAACCTAATTTTAAATATATTGAAAAAAGTAAGCCGGCATATTCATTTGGAGCTCCTTGGAGATCTTTGAAGCCTCCAAAAATTCCACCTCCAAACACATATTGTGAGAAGAAAGTGAGTCATTATTTTAATGAGAATTTCCAAAATGTATATTTTAAATTATTTTTTTATAATATGTATGTATAATATATTAAATATATTATTTATTGCTTGTTAAATAAACATAAATGTACATTAATTCCTTTAGTTATTTACAAAAGAGGAATATTTTTCCTCCTTAGATTCTTATTCCTTAAGGGGTAAGTATACTATCAAACTTACCTTAGATCTAACGTTATTTTTATTTGTCGGTTATCGCACTTATTGTTCAGATTTATTTGTAACGATTTATTTTATCTATTACTGTTTTCAGTTCATGTACACGAAACGTACGATACCAGCACCATCATTTGGTATTCGTCATACTCCTTACCTTGGCAAGCGGCACGAATATCTTAAGTCATCTAAACTTGATCTTGTTATTAGTGAATTATAATTTTATCTTCGTAGATATTCTATGTATTATTTGATATTCTACTTAATCTTAATTTATATTGTACTATTATATAGCAATAAAATTTTCTGATTTTTTTAAAGTCTTTTTCATAATTAGACTAGGATTTTTTCTGTTTAAGCCAATCGAGAGACGAGAATTTTTTTTGTAACAAAATTATAAACGGATCGAAACATTATTTAGAAAAGTGTTTTTTTTTAAGCTCATTGATCTTTAAAATATACATTCAAAATGTCGTAATCAATTGATAAAAGCTTTTACCATCACAAACAGTAAATACGAACTGTGAAACTCAAATATAACTTCAAGACTTTAAATGGTTTTCACTCTTGATTCCACATATATTTGATTTTGTATGATTGGGTTTATGCTTACTTCGTGATAGCTCTTACTAAATCTTGTTTGAAGAAGCAATTCAAATATCGCTTTCGTGTTTACATTTTGATTTCAGTTGTGTTCATATACGTTCGCTTACAATAACAGGTTGCTTGGTAAATACATGAAGCAATGTTGTTATAGTGATCGCGCATAAATGTTTTGACGCAAAGGAACTGTTCTTATTGCGAGTCTACGAAATTTGAAATTAAATAAATATTTGTGGCCTAAACTAAACTGGCGTTTGCAATGGCTTGTAAGAACTAACGTAACGCACGAGGAGAATTTTTACATATAAAAGATGTCATTGTCCAAGATATTGATAACATGTTAATTTAAGTTGTAAGTTATAAATCGGGTATTTTTTCACAGGCAAGACAAGATGATGGGTAATCGTTGAAGTATAAAAGTTTCTAAAATTGTATTGAAATGACAAATTTAACCGTTAGACCATAGAATCATAATATGTTTTTCCCATATTTTATTATTTCTGCTCTGCAAAGATTGTAGAATGGCATCTTGTCTAAAGCTTAGAAGTCAAAGCGTCGAGGACTACTTCACAGTATGAAAATAAAACCACAAATTAACGTAAAAAAACCTTATTATCACAAATGAAAAGTGACTACAAAGTAATAAAATAATAGTTTATCACTTCACTACATATTATAAAACAAAGCCCCTACCGCGTCTGTTTGTCTGTCTGTCTGAATGCGATAAACTCAAAAACTACCGAACAGATTTTCGTACGGTTTTCACCAATGGACGGAGTTCATGAGGAAGGTTTAGGTTTATTATTCTAATTAATATTCAAAACCTTAATAGGTTTTGTTTAAATTGGCTGAAATATGTCTATGGTAACTGTTGAAGATTTCGGAAAAAATCATGTCGACTGGGAGCTTTACAGGCGTGTGCCGCCACGAAATGTTTTAATAAAATGGAAAACACATATTACTACAAAAAAGTCCGTGATAGTATATGTCTATATTTTAAGGTGGACTCACAATAGCTATTTTTATGGTTCTCAAATTGGGTCTTAAATATTGCTTTATTTGCGAATTTGACATAGTATAAATCCTTATCTACATAATATATTAGACAACTTAAGCACTTAATTTAGATCAAAACTGACCCTTAGACCATTTAAATTAACTCGCAATTAATATAACTTAATAATAAACGTAATAATATATTAAGGACGACGACGACAGCGGGGGCAGTAGAAGATGGGGGCGAGGAGGACCTAGGGTCTTGTTTGTTTAACGTAGTCAATCATTTTAAAGTTAAAAGTAGCATTTTTGTATCATGTTTGCTTTAGGTAGATAGTTATTGTAGGGCTACATATAGAGTATGTTTTATTTTTGAAATATTTAGGGTAGGGGAAAACTCTTAAAAATTACTCAACATTCAAATTTATTTTTCATTAAAATTTCCAATTGAAAGAAAGAAAGAGTTATTACGAAAACAATATATTATGGAATTATTCGCACCTAGAGAAGACCCGAGCTAAGCGCGTATAAGTCGCTCGTTTATACTATTTTGAAGTTAGCCGCCAAGAATGGTACTCATCACCAAAAAAGACTCGATATTTGTATGACGTACGTACGTAAAAAGTTTATAAAAATCAAATAAAAAGTGAATACTAAAGAATCACAATGTAAGTGATTTATTTCTACTAATCTATTTGTTCAGTTCACAGTTCCGTTAAATGACAGGGTTTTTTTCCAAATATTTAGATGAAATAAATTCTAAGTATAAAATACTTTCATATTTTTTGGTAGCGAGTATATTCTTTTTTCGATAAAAATGATTGATCTAAATGTTCGAATTTTATTTTTAGACGTTAATTCTATTTATTTCACCAAATGAAAATGAAATATGTAGAAAGCTGAAACACTGGAAAAGGTTAAATGCAATATACGATAATATTTTTTAAATAAAATTAACTGGAGTGAAAGATGCGCATTGAGTTTCTCAAAAAAAGTTTAGTATATAGATTCATGCATATGGTCATTTTTTTATTATCTACTGAGGTTTACGTATTTTTTATATAATCTATACTAATATTGTATATATGACAGTATGTTTGTTTGTTTGTTTGTCTTTCTTTCACGTTGACACGGAGTGACGGATTGGCGTGATTTTTAGTGTAGAGATAGTTGAAGAGCTGGAGAATGACATAGGCTACTTTTATCACGGGAGATCATCTCATTCCTACGGAGAAACACTTTATAATACGACCCAAAAAAATATTTATGATCAGAATTACTTAAAACTTGGTATTAATGTTCTTCAATAAAATTAAATAAATACGTCTTTAAGCATTTTTCGGAATTCATCCCCTAAAGGGGTAAAGTAGGGGATGAAATTTAGTATGAAACTACCTTTTTAAAGATTTTTCGTAGTTTTAGCGCGAGCGAAGCCACGGGTTCTGCTAGTACTTTATATATTTATTCAGTTACACGTTACCATTGACTTCGACAACACTCACATGAAACTCATGAACACTGATAATATGTTTTCCTTGGAGAATTGCTTTATGTGGGCGCTACCTCGAATCCCATACGTCGTGTTATATTGAAATGAAACAAACTTCCCCTTATCTATACATATAATAAAATTGTAACTAAGCCGAATCTGTACATTAAATATTTTTTGGAAAATCTTATTGAAATAGACATTATTATCGATATAGAGACCGAATCAACAGTTTTTAGAATTTTTGTCTGTCTGTCTGTGTGTCTGTTCCCGCATCACGAAAAAACAAATGGTCAGATTTTGATGAAATTTGGTAAGATGATAGCTGGATATCCGGGTCAACATATAGAATACTTTTTACTGCGGGAAAATATCTCATTTCTGAGAAAAAAAAAACAAAAACTGCAATGTAAGAGTACACTAATATGTAAAACCTAAGAATTTCGTTTTTGGTCATCTGAACGCGGGCGAAGCCGCGGGCAATGCTAGTAAATTATATTATTAACAGTAGGTACTATAAAATGTTGTTATCGCTAACTCGGGCTTAGGATAGTAGTTCTTTGTATTTCTTTGAATGGGTGAAGTAATAATTTTTTTTAATGAAATTATGTGAAATCTTGTATCACTAACGTAAAGATGTAATCTTCTCATCTACAGCATCTGTGAAAGTGTTATATGTTTGCCTGCTCCTGGTATTTGACAAAAACAGTATTAAGTACGTTAACTTAACTAACTAGCTACACTAGCTCGCCTGAAACTATTTAAGGTGCGTGTTAACAGGCTTCTCCTGGGCAAACTCGCTAGATCATAGACCTTATCTATGCCTTCGAGCTAAGATGTAGGTCAAGAGTAAGCCCACTTTTAATTAAAAAAAACACTATACAGCTGAATCAAAAGCCAACAGAGTTATTGAATTTGTATTTTGAGAGATTCTTGGAGGTCTCAATAAGCATCTATGCTCTGTCTCTCTCTTTTGCCTATCTCGTTAGACTGTCGTACTTTCAAAATGACCTTGATGGAATAAAAATTGCTCTTACATTAGCGCATGTACTTGTGTACTGTTTCTATTTAGGGATAATCTCAGTGAGATTAACTGTTGTGTGTGAAATTTGGGCAGAAAACCATATACCGCTTGCTACGAGGAGGAGCTACGAGGGTTGGGAAAACGTAATTATGCAAGGGCACAAGAAGATTTATTATTAAAAAGCTCAGTTAAGCTTTCCATGTGATGCTTTGATGTTACTACGGAGAGGAGAAAGATCTGTATTGTAAACTAAGAATAATATAAATTACTAGCATCACCCGTGGCTCCGCCAGCGTTCACATGACCAAAATTCAAATTCTTAGGTTTTACATATTAGTATACTCTTTCTTACAATGCAGTTTTTGCATTTTTTCCCAGAAATGAGATATGTTCCCGCGGTAAAAAGTATCCTATATGTTGACCCGGATAACCAGCTGTCATCATACCAAATTTTATCAAAATCTGTCCAGTGGTTTTCTCGTGATACGGTAACAGACAGACAGACAGACAGACAAAAATTCTAAAAACTGTAGATTCGGCCTCTGTATCGATAATAATGTCTATTTCAATTAGATTTTCCAAAAAATATTTAATGTACAGATTCAGCTTGGTTACAATTTTATTATATGTATAGATTAATTATATAAAATAGGATTTATATGTACCTATTATTGTAGATTCATTATTTTATTTTTTATGTTGTCATTCTGACATAAAAAACTTATTTCAGTTTTCTGACGTTGTCATCTTGAGTGGAAAAAGGGCGGGAGCAGCGTTGTATTTTGTTTCATGACTTTTAAATAATACGTAATTCTTTTTGGTAATGTTGTTTGAGGCGTTACTCTGACTCGGTATAATAATAAAAAACTGTGTGTTGTTAAACCGAATTTTACTTGGCCACCTCATCTACTTCTGAGATAGACTCGTATTAGTATATTTAACACTAGGAAATCATTTAGAAATTGGTTTAAACTAGAAATCTTGTTTTGTACAGGTAGAAATTCAATGTGTGGAGCTAATGTGTACACTGTACAGTTTAAAACTCGCAATGTTTAGGTTTATAATAACAGGCGTATTATTACACTTCATTACGCTAGAAAATTTTTATTTTTCTAGTGTACAAATTATCTAAATTAATATAAAATCTTTGTTATTATATTATAATGTTTGCTTGCTGTTAATATTTTCATTAGACCTCAGTTCTATATCCCACTAAATTTTCTTTCTCCTTGTGTCATGCTTAATATCTGTTGATATTCAAGTCTATAGTTTTCCCAAAGCAGCTATTTATTGATCCATTCTATTCAATTTTAACTGTGCGTTCTGATATTTTATGATATTTGACAAGGTTTTAATGTCTCATTTGCTATTAAAAAAGAATAAACTAAGTACAAAATGGAACATTTAAAACGAAATCCGTACTTAATATTATAAATGTGAAAGTGTGCTTATTTGTCCTTCTTTCACGTCGAAATGGAGTGACGAATTGGCGTGTTTTTTTGTATGGAGATAGTTGGAAAGTTCGAGAGTGACATAGGCTACTTTACTACTACTACTTTACCGAGAGATTATATCATTCCCACGGGAAAATACCTTATAATACAAACTAAAAAAAAATTACGGTCAGAATTACTTGAAACTCGGTGATAATGCTTTTCAATATAATTAAATAAATACGTGTTTTAGAATTTTTCGAAATTCATCCCATATGTGGGTAAAATAGGGGATGAAAGTGTGTATGAAATCTACCTTTTTAGAGATTTTTTTGTAGTTTTAGCCCGAGCGAAGCTGCGGGTTCTGCTAGTGTGGTATATATCTATAATTTACTATTAACTATTTTAATTATCATGTACTAAACTTTGTGCAAACTAATTTTATAGAAATAATATTGTTTCAGCTACATTAAAACATGATCACAAAACGAGCGACAATGTGTAGGCATAAATATGATTTGCATAATTTTAAACACATACATTGATATGTATTGTTCATTAGTAAAATTAACCGATTTGTGGTAATCTAAACAATTTATATTTTGGTTATTATATTAAAGTTTTTTATATTTTTAATTGTATCTATAACTATGTATGTTTGTAGGAACGTATGTATATAAATTAGTATGTATGTGTATTACGTTTATATATTTGTATTGTGTGTTTAAGTATGTATGTATATTTGTATGTATGTATATATGTATGTATGTACGTTTGTATGTATATGTGTATTATGTTTATCTATTTATATTGTATGTATAATTATATCGTATAGCAAGTACACCGCCTACCATTTCTCTCACACTCTCCTTTACCTGGTAGTTGGTTGCCTGGAAGAGATCGCTTTAAGCGATAAGGCCGCCTACTGTGCATCTTTGTTAATTTTTAATTACTGTCTGTATGTATTTTCTTTGGTGTACAATAAAGAGTATTATTATTATTATTATTAAAGTAAGTCAGGGAAAGTTGCCTATAGTTTAAAAAAATATCAATATTAATTATATGTGTAAGATACTATATAAAATACGCAAAGTTTATTTGAATCAATGTTTATTTATACCATTCAGATTAAATTTGGAACTATTGTGCAATATAGTTTAGATTAAAAAAATGTTTTTTTTTTTTAAATAATAAAAAATTGACATCTCATCCAGACATGTGGGCTAGTTGCCTATAGATATCAGGAATAGTTAGTTGTACACAGTAGTGTTGTGTTAGTGTTACACTTTAAGCATTCCGCTGAATCTTCACTGCAGTCTTCATGAAATCACAATGAACACACTGTAATCAGTCGCATTTCTTCTTAGTGACGTTATAATACTCTCCACAAGTGGGAGAGTAACATTATATTCTAACGTATATTGAACTTTTCTTATTTTACAAATTAACATCAAAATAATAATTAAAAGTAATATAATATATTTGTAAAAAATAATATATTTGTGTAAAAACTTCCACACTGACCTTAACTTTCGACTGACGTATTATAGATGCGTTCCGAATCACACAAAAATTTCGTTTTATTTTTTAAATGTAGTAGGCATCTATTTGACGACGCGTGTGGCTCAGTTTGTAGTAATCCTACTTGCTGTGCTAGCGGTCGCGGGTTCAAGTCCCGCTGGGGGCATTCATTTGTGTGATAATCACGAATGTTTGTACTTCAGTCATGGGTATTTATATTTATAATATGTATATATTTAAAGTTGTGTAAGATGTATAATGTATCAACTATCTGGTATCCATAATAAAGGCCTTGTAGGGGACGCGACCTACCACTAAATGCTTGATAAATTAAATACAGTTTGAGATTGTTGAACAGTTTATTGATTTAATTATATGCAATACTAATGATTGATGCTAATTAATGATGCTAATAAATGATATTGAATGAAGCCGGTTTGATTGCTGTCCGAACACGCACCGCCTTTTTAGGCGTGTTTCGATGTATTTATAACACACCTACTAAGCATTATTGCTTAGGTGTTCGGTACAAACCTTTGGACCGAACAGGCCTCGTAGCTTACCATGGAACTATGTGGTGCTGTGTGTTAATGTCCCAACATATTTATTTTATTTTTATTTTATTTTATCCTTTTAAAGCGTCTGTCCATGACTTACCCTATACATTTACTCTCATATTCTCATAATACGCTTCTTAGATACTAAATTTCAAGTGATTGATCTTTACGGACGTTAGGCTTTGTTTAGAAATCGACGAGGGTCAGAGATATTTTGAAAATCATCTTCGATATTAAAGATGCATAATTAATCACCCTTAATTTCTATCAAGATTATCTTAGCGTATTTTCAACCGACTTCAAAAAGGAGGAGGTTCTCAATTCGACTGTATGTTTTTTTTTATGTTTGTTACCTCAGAACTCCGTCATTTATTAACCGATTTGGACAATTTTTGTTTCGTTTGAAAGGGTATACTTCCAGATTGGTCCCATTTAAATTTCAAAAAAAAAATACCACCCCTAAGGGTGGAAAAACAACTAATGATGAATTTAACCTACTTCTACTTGTCATATTGACTTGAAACTTTGCAAGTATTTCTATTTCCGTTGATAGTACAGTGGTTCGTTGTTGTTGACCTGATCTGATGGCAAGGCCAGAAGGTGAATAGGTGGAACTCTTCAACGGCTAATAGTAGATACTTTGAGTTTGGGCTTATTTTGTTTGATTTGACAAGCCTAATACGTTAGAATCCTTACTTTGCTACTACTGTCTACACTAAAAAGGGAAAAATAAAAACTTTTTAACAAAAAAATAAAAACCGACTTCAAACAAAAGCACTAAAAAGTAACAAATAACTGATTGGTAGTTTTCATTTACTATACATACCTAATCAAATATTTTCGAAGTCGGTGTGCTTTGGCTAAGTAATTAAAGCCTACCTATTAAATACATACCTAATCAAATATTTTCGAAATCGGTGCCAGCCCATACAAAGCAAAGCACACCGACTTCGAAAATATTTGATTAGGTATGTATAGTAAATGAAAACTACCAATCAGTTATTTGTAACTTTTTAGTGCTTTTGTTTGAAGTCGGTTTTTATATTACGAAATAATACTACTAAAAAGATTATTTTAATTTTTTTCATTTCCATGTTTATATTTTTAACACCTCTCATTAAACAGTAAATTGTCTTAATCTGACTGAAAAGTTTCATCTCCTTTCTATTCTCCGTCATCATTCTCTAATTCCTTCTTTTCTCCTTTTTCTTCATTTTTGTTTGAGGATAACTCATATCCTGTCGGCTCACCTTTTGAAATCGTGATACAGGTTTCTCCAGGCATATTTTCATAATTGTACACTAGTCTTAACCAAACTCTTTACGCAATGCACGCCGATAAAAAAAACTCAACGGCTATTTTTTCTGACTTGAGCTAAAGTGATTATAATTTTTGACAGTAAACACATTTTTATCGGAATAAAATGGACTATAGCACTAGGCGGAAATATTAGTAAATGTCTTAGGCTTCTTATTAGAGAAAAAAAATCAAAATCGAATCAGTAATTTTAGGGATTACCCCCTACATCTTATCCTTCAAACTGATTTTTTTATGTATGAAGCATTTAACACGAACATTGAATTATGAATAAAGAAAATCACATTTAACTTAACTTATTTAAAAAAATAAACTTATTTATACTTAAACGTAAGGTGTTACATACTTAGGTATTTTATATTTACATTCTTAGGTATTTTATATTTCACTAAACGCAATCACACCATAATATTATTTGTCATGGGCTTTTAGGGTTGTTCTCGGAAAGCTCGACGACTTATTTGCATTTCTCATTTTCATCCCCCATCTTACGTCTCTCGAGTGAAATTTTCACTTTACGCCACACAACCTCAATCTATACGATATAAGCTAGATTTTTAGCATAATGCAAGTTTTCGCTAAGAATGGGTTTTGTCAAAATCAAGAGGAGTTGTGAGAGAGAAGTAGAAAAAAATATGTTTTTGAACTTGAAAAATAGCTGTTTTGCGTTACTTATACAATCACTAAAACCATCTTGCTTTTATAGGTCATGTAATTATAATTGAATAACCTGTACACAAACTTGCCAGAGCTGCCAGCTCTTAAAAAGTAAAAACAGTTAAAAGGTGTTTTTTTTTTATTATTTATTTATAATTTTCTCTAAACTAATTACATAATATCATAGTAACATATTTCACAATAGATCTAAGAAGATATATGGAAGATATATTTCATAAGATAATTACTACTCAAAGAAAAGTTATCAAGTCTTTAATAATACTTAAAGTTATATATCTTAAAGTTATCATCTCCAATTTGGACCGTTTTACGAAGTGATAGATAATTAAGAAGTTTTCTTTCACTTAGTTTTCGATTAAGTAAATGATAATAAATGATAATGTCGTAAATAGGCATTTTATATAGTTTTTTTCTGTAATATATATATTTTTAATGCACATCACTTCTAGTACAGTAAGTGCGACAGACACAAGCTTACAATTAGTCGTCTGAATTCCCTCTAGCCCTCTCAGAGAGCAATGCACCGTACTGTAAACATCGTGTACGCGTATCCACTGGTTATTTGTAAGAGAAGTGTCTGATAAGAGTATGTGAGAGAACATTTTTTTGTTTATTATAAACTTAAACTTATGAATAATTTTAGTATTTTACGTAATTTATTTATGGAATTTGATATCTACTACCTTTTAATAATATAAAGCTTTTAAATTAATTTCAATGCTTACAAATATATTTAATACACTAGCGACTCACCCTCGCTATGCTCGAGTTCGTCTCTACTAACGTTTTAACGTTTAGTATAGATTTCTCAGAAATTAGATATTTTCCCGCAGTAAAAAGTATCCTATATGTTGACCCGGATAACCAGCTGTCATCATACCAAATTTCATCAAAATCCGTCGTGGTTTTTCCGTGATGCGGTAACAGATAGACAGACAGACAAAAATTCTAAAAACTATAGTTTTGGCCTCTGTATCGATAATAATGTCTATTGCAATAAGATTTTCCAAAAAATATTTAATGTAAAGATTCGGGTCAGTTAGAATTTTATTACATGTATAGATTAGTTGTGCCTTAACAGTTTTTTTTAACTTAAAGCCTAGGTGTTCCTCCAGGTCAGAGTCTATCTGAGTAATAAGTTTCATTTCAAATCCGTCCAGCTGCAGACGTTTGGGCGTGGAAGAACAACAAATATGCACACGCGCTCATAGACCCGTATACGTACAAACTTTATTATCTATAATATTAGTCCGATTATAGTTCGTCACTTTATTCTTTGATATAATTATTAACGAGGTAGTTTCTTTATCCTACTAGCAAAACCCACTTTCTTTAGAGAAGTTTATTTTATTTCCACCTACCTCTATCTCTCATGCGTACTCGTCTCTACCGACTTGTTCATTTTTAGGTATGTGTCTAAACAAAACTCAAGTTATGGGTAACAGACACTTTCTAAATATATTATTTAATTAGTGTACTAGTACTTGTGGTACTTTATAAGAGTAGGGAGGGCAGTTATGTCCTCGAATGAAGCGACTCATCACATCTAGCGGTTCGTCCCTAGTTTTAACGGTTAGTATGAAATATAAATCTTTGAATTTGTCGACTTTTGTGTACTATAATATGCATATATATATATATATATATATATATATATATATATTATATATATATATATATATATATATATAAACTTTCCTCTTGAATCACTCTAACTATTGCTGAAAACTGCATTAAAATCCGCTGAGTAGTTTAAAAGATCTAAGCGAACAGACAGCGAAATCGACTTCATTTTATACTATACTAGCATTGCCCGCGGCTCCGCCCGCGTTCAGATGACCAAAAACTAAATTCTTAGGTGTTACATATTAGTATACTCTTACATTGCAGTTTTTGTATTTTTCCTCAGAAATAAGATATTTTCCCGCGGTAAAAAGTATCCTAGGATCGCGCGCTACATCGCCCGGTTTATATAGCTTGAGCAGGCGGTCGAGCGATGCGGGGCAGAGGGGATGGACTCGCCGTAGGCATCTCAATGCTCGCCAAGCATTAAAAATGTTTCGCTACTAATTACTTCTAACAACGATATCTCAAAAACTATTCATCTGATTGATTTAGTGTAAAGAGCAATTTTAATCTGCATTAAATGACTAAGCTAACTAAAATATTCATTTGGATAAGGATTAATACCGAACTAAAGAAAATAACTTTGAAAATAACGTAATGTTTTTAATTAAAAATGTTAACATAAAAGTGGTTATTGTAAGTCAACCGTAAGAGATAGAGATATGCTATCGCGGACTTTTTTGTAGCATTTTTATAGATTTTGAATTCTCTAGTACATTACTTAACTGTATCTTTGCTAGTTTACGCGGCGTTCGCGTGGAAAGTTCCCATTTGGCGAGATTTTTTGCGACCTCTTCAACATTTGTCGCCGTATTTCAGCTAATTTACATAAAAGCATAATAAATTATATACCTAAACCTTCCTCAAGAATTACTCTTTCTATTGTTGAAAACCGTATAAAAATCCGTTCAGTAGTTTTCGAGTTTATCGCGTTCAGACAGACAGGAGGACAGACAGGAGGACAGACAGGAGGACAGAAAGACGCGGCCGGGGGACTTATTTTTATAATAAGTATAGATAAAGATCATTTATTTAATTTCCGACGGGAATACTGAACGTACGTTTTTGGGCCTGTGTTTGAATGTTAGCGGAAATAGAAAACTAAATCACATTTGACACGTTTGACAGCTCGATTTTATTTCTAGGAAAGCTGAAAGAGATTTTCGTCTTAAAAGTTACCAACTATGTACAATTTTTCGAATATATCAATTTGCTTACTCATATTGTTTACGGGAATAATAACATAATAACAGTAAACTGATGTTAGCTTAATCATAATATTATGTGACACAAATAATAGTGTAATAATGCTTAGTCATTAGTAGGTACATATTTTTAGTTTCGTATAGAATAATAAGTAATCTATAAAGATAACAAAATATTTAACAGTAAGTAGTATACTAAAATTAATATTGATTAATAAGTTTTTTATTTAAAAAGTAAATATGTAATGGATGACGATATCGTAGAGAATATTTTTTTAGATCAGCGGAGCAGGACAGTGCACTTAGGGCCCTTCTTCACATTATGAGTTCGTTAACACATAAATATTATAAGGTACTAGCCAAACCCGCGGCGTCGCTCGCGCTAAAACTACAAAAACGTAAATTTTATACAATCTTTTATCCCCTACTTATGGGATGGGATGAATTTCAAAAAATGCTAAAACACGTATTTATTTAATTATATTGAAGAGCAATAATACTAAGTTTCAAGTACGAGATATTTTTTTTGTGTTAAAAAGTGTTTTCTCTTGGGAATAAGATAATCTCCCGCGGTGAAGAATAGCCTATGTCACTCTCCAGCCCTTCAACTATCTCCACACAAAAAATCACACTAATCCGTCACTCTGTTTCCACGTGCAAGTAGGACAAACAAACAAATAAACACACTTTCACATTAATAATATAAAAAAATGGATTTTGAAGGCATCCAAGGCATTCATGGTATTATACCACAATAAACTTAAAAATGTTTATATTTATAATATGTATGTATTTAAAGTTATATATGTGTAGTGTATCAATTATCTGGTATCCATAACACAAGCCTCGTAGCTTACCATGGAACTAGATGGTGCTGTGTTAATGTCCCAACATATAAAAAAAAAATAATAATGATAAAGTCACTATAGCCAAAGTCTGATATAGAAGGTAGATTCATAGGAAATTAAAGTTTACACAAACTTTTAACTACTATGCGTAAAATGTCGAACGTTCTAAAGAAGAAAGGCAATAAAACGCCTATTTATTTGAAAGCCAACAATGCTGGCAGTAATGAAATTCCTCGCAAAATATTAACGCATATTTTTCCAACAAAGAGGTAATGTATTATCGAGACAAACAACAGACGGCCGGCTATGGAGTATTCCAATATACTTTATAATATGTAATATGTACATATGTGTCTATTGTTGTTTCTTGGTTCTTTATATTAATTACTACATGAAATAGTTCAAGATATATACTAAAATAAAAAGATTTGTCAACTGCAATTCGGATTTGTGTGAAGGAAGGCTTTGTAGATTATGGGAATTAGAAGACTTAAAAATCAGCGAGATTCTTTATTGTACATTTATTAACAAATATATTATAATTAATTTTTCATGTAAAATAACTTTAAAATTAATATTTTTTTTTAGTTTATATTCTCTAGTATACACATTTGATGCAAATCTAGTTGATTAAAAATGACGTAGTCTCCTATTCGTGTATAGGTACATTAGAATCAATGCAGTATCCGTACTGTACGTTGAGGATCCAAACCATCACAATTCATTCAAACCAGAAAGTAATCACAATTTGACTATTGAATCGACTTTCTAAAAGCTCCGCATATATTTTTCTTTTGTAGAAATAACCAAAATAGAAGCTTTTACGGTGACTATGAAAGCTATAAGAACTAGATACATGACAATACCTCATGTGAACTCAATCAGTTGTTTTACTTGGTTTCAATTTTTTGAAATTCATTGCAAGATATAAAATCGTTCTGAGGTAGCTTATAACACAAAATCATAAATTTGTTTCTTTTAATTTGGATTGGTAAAGAGTTTATACTATAGAGTATACCTATAGTAGATAAATTATTATTACAAATCCATATGCTGTAGAAAAACTAGGTGTTAAAATTGTCTGAAGCAGCTCTTGAGACACAATACACATGTATACATTATGTTCACACTATGTACCTACACTCTTGGTTTTTGTAAGAATGACAAGCACTCATTGTGGCATGACGCTGCTGAAAACCCCTTTACTTCGCCCTATTATTGTCTTGGTAGTTCTATTTCATGCTAGTTTAATATCCTTGTTATGTTTACATGATTTTACTTATTAAATATCATAGCTATCGAAAATTTCAGATTATGAGATCCGGAGTTTGGACTTCCTATTACACGACTACAAAAAAATTGTTGAATTAGACCACCATAACCAAAAATTTGTTAAAACAAAAAATTACACTGAGAGATAAAAAAAGGTGTCTAATAAGTATTTAAAACACTTAGCAAACCTGTTATACGTACTTATTTATTTACTTTAGAATAGGTTGAGATTTAACACTTGTGTCGTTCCTTTAAAATAAAAATCTCAATCGAGGGTAAATAAAAGTTAACTAAAATGAAAACCGTCAATGTAATTGCTAAACTTAAGCAAGTTGAGGTAATCAGTCATATTTTTTATGTATTCGTAAAGAAATACAGCTACAACTTCTTATTTTACAAACAAGCGTTACGACATTTTCGAAGTAACGAAACTCATTTATTATGTCATACATTAATCAAACTAACTTTCCACAATATCACTATATTCTATCGTTACCAATCTCTTCTCCAAAAAAATTCGCTTGGAAAAGAAATCGTCTGAAGTATGATAATTTTTGTCACTGAAGAATGTGACTACCATAAAACAAATCGGCCACAAAAATATTATATCGAGTACTATGGGAAAATGTAAAAATTATTATAACAATTTTTATATCTTCATCCATTCTTTCAGCTATTTCGCGGTTTACGGAGCGTGCGTATTTCCACAGGCTGGAGCGGTGCCAGACGTAATGCACGCCTCGTAGCTACAGTACTGTACTCTTTGCTTTCATTAAAACCAACGCTTAAACAACGAAGGTTTTCACGTTTTTTGATTGTTAAATTGAAATTGTAATTGAATTTTAATATTTATCATTGTCAAAAATACTACATATATGTACCTCCGATATACAGGGTCATTTTTAATTTACTGAAAACCTTTTGAGAATATACTATTTACATCATAACAACAACATCTGTAAGAAGAAAAAAATAATATTTCTTAAATTTTACAAAAATAAAAATATTTTTATTGCACCTTCTAAACGGTAATAGTCCAGCATTAGCAAAAGAAAGCGCGTGACCGGTGGAGGGGGAGGGGTGGAGGGGTGTAGGAAGCGGCGCTTAATCATTTAAACTTGGCCAGATGCTAGAACTTTAAAGTTTAGAAGGTGAAAAAAAAAAAATATTTTTGTATGAAAATAAAAATTTAAAAATATTATTTTTTCTTGTTACAGATGCTGTCGTTATGATGTAAATAGTATATTCGCAAAAGGTTTTCAGTAAATTAAAAATGACCCTGTATATAAAAAAAATATTACACGTATTTAATATCTTAGCACTATGTCTTGTCTTGGTCCTATACCTAATAGGAAATGTCGCGCCAAAAGCCACGATTCAAGCATACATCTTCGGTTTTTGTTTCTTTTTCTTTTCTTTCCGATAAGAAAAGTCTAAGTTTTATTTTGGAAATGTGCCTAATGCAGCAACAAAATTATTGTTCTGTGCCACAGCTCTTATAGTCTTAGGCAATAATTATAAATAATGTATGTTATCAGTTTCGAGTATATTTTGAAATATGAGTGCACTCAGTTTCCAATATCGATTCTACAATACCATCTCACAAAGACCATTACGTATATGGAGTATAATCTATATACGTACCATTTCATTTTCAGGTATTAGGAAAATGATCAGAGCATTTATGTGATTTAGTTTCAGTGTTCGTTAATTAACTAAATACCATTCAAATTTACTTAATTCAAATATCTAAAATTGCACACGATTTGCATAACAAAGTGGACTTAACAGAATTCTCATTTTTATGATCGCCATATATACATTCTTTGAGGATCAAATTCGCGACCTGCTATATAGTAGATACTTACAGTTTTTCAAATTTCAACACTACTTCTCCACTTTGTCAGACAGTTGTCGAGTTTAAATTCGTCTTTAGTACCTCTCAACAAACAATGCACATGTGAACACTAATGTAAGACTATGTACATACTTATGATTTTTGTGAGTGACGAGTACTCATTGTAGTCTTCCGCCGCTCGCAGTCCTTGCTTCCCTTTGTTGACTTCATGCAAAGTTATAGACATATTCATACCTAAGTTATTAGTGTAGTTTATCTGTACAAAATATACAAGATTGTACATGCTGTGTATATGTAATTTTAAAACATTGAATAAAAAAAGTTGGTTTGTTTGTACCCCCTAATCTCTGAAACAGTATGACCAATTTTAATAAGACTCTTAATGATTACTATGTGGTTAGACAAGGTTTAGTTATTACTCTCTATATACGTGCTCTTTTATTATTTGTACAGGCTTGTCAACTTCCTATATTAAATGAAAGCTTTTTTTCCTCTTCTTATTTATTTTTCAAACTTTTTTACGATAAGCTTTAAGTGGATTACATAATTTTTTTATAAATAAAGCATTGGGGGCCGACGATCTGATGACAGTTGGTAAGCTTAGAAAACTTTACAAGAGACCTATGTTCAACAGTCTCTCGGCTAAGACGGAGCGTCATCTGCCAAAAAAAATGTCGAGTAACATGTCTTCCCAATTCGGGAGCTTAAAAGGTGCGCGCTTCTAGATTATATGATACAACTATATCTACTATTCGGCTTAATATTCTTTTGAAATATAGAACTTTGTTTCCAATAAAAACCCAATTTTACTCCAAGAAAGGTCGTATTTTCATCTAATTTTAACTTACCCCAGAATAGTTAAGACATCCGCACGTAGTCTGAGTAGCGAACTTGGCCAGGTATTATGATACTGTAAGCCTTTTGTATAAACTAGCGAGTAGTAGTAAGCTCTGAAGTATTGGTAGGAATAAGTTATAACTTCACTTATTGTTCACGATTATGGCGAAGATTGTTTTTATCTTAAACTCGAGTAAGCTACCTGGAGAGCAACTTTATGTTAGAAGCACCATCTGAACTTATTATATTGGTTTGTAATCTGTTTGTAATTCGGGAATTTTATTTACGATAAGGCCAAATTTTTATATTATTTTGAAATTATGTATAACACAAAACATAAAATATATTAGAAAAAATATATCAAAAAGTTAAAAAAGATAAAAACGAAGCTTTTTTTAAATAAAAGCTTTGCCCAAGTAATGCTTAAGTAGAAAATAAATGGCAGTGAGGTATCTACAATATTGTAGAACAAATTAAATGCAGCTCGTTATAAAGTTCTATAGAAGTAATTAAACTGTATTCCTCACCGACTCTTTTTAGTACTGCCAGCTGAGCCAGTGGTAGTTTTTCGATATCACCATCTTATAGTTTAAGAAAATATTCGTATATTGTGAATTTCAGTAAACGTATAAACGTCTAAAAATATATAGACCATGATTTTGAATCTATACACACAATAAAATTGTAATTAAGCCGAATCTGTACATTAAATATTTTTTGGAAAATTTTATTGAAATAAACATTATTATTTATACAGAGGCCGAATTTATAATTTTTAGAATTTTTGTCTGTCTGGCTGTTACCGTATTACGGAAAAACCTCTAGAGGGTTTTCAATGAAATTTGGTATGGTGATAGCTGGTTATCCGGGTCAACATATAGGATACTTTTTACCGCGGGAAAAAATCTCATTTCAAACAAAAACTGCTATGTAAGAGTATACTAATACGTAAAACCTAAGAATTTCAATAAAATCAGTTTTTTTAGTTTAGTATATTATAATAGAGTAAAGTAAAAAAGTAAGCATAAGGAATATAAGATAAAAATACTTTCATGAGTTTTTAAACAATAATCTTATATTTATTTAAAAGCAATTGAGGAAAATATTGGTAAAAAAAAATTGAAAAATTCATAAAAAATATATTTCGTATATAAATATTCTTGGCTCGTAAAATTGAATGCGATGTTATTATTTGGATACTCTTTACAGAACATTTACTCTGTTCGATAGGATATACTAAAGGATATTACGTCAGCGTCATTACCTCCTACAGCTTTCACAACACTTCGGAGTTTTATTTTATTACATTTTAGAGATGTTAGTATAAAATCTTTTCCCCAAGATAGGTTGTTCTCAGCATGTTAAAAAGTTTTTTCACAGAACCTCAATATAAAATTTTCAGGCGAGAATTTTTGTTTAATCTATAGGTACATGTTTTTGCGGTAATTTAAAATTAATTCATCATTTTTAAGTATGGTTACATTGGAGTCTTTTTAGTGGAAATCCCCATAAGCACTATTAAACTTTTGTTCGAGCTTATCATCGCAATAGTTAAACTAGTTTTAGTAAAATTCTCTAAGAGATAAAAAAGACAGATTGATAAACACAAAAATTCTATTATTATGTAAAACTATTTTTTTTTTATTATTTGACCTTCATAATGTTGGGAAATGCTTGCAATGCAAACCACATGCATAAGTCCAGGTGGGTATGTAGGACTCACCGGCTGGAAAGCCATTACTACTCACTTAAATCCAACAGAATTTCCCTTGTCTTAACAGAGCGCAGCGACGGCTAGCCTGCCGAGACAGACCACAACAACCAAAGGGTCACACACACAAGGGTCCACTCTGCTATCAAAGAAGTACTGCAACTGTTTACGTTTGGCTCAGTTTGTAGTGACCGTACTTGCTGTGCCAGCGGTCGTGGGTTCGAGTCCTGCTAGGGGCATTCATTTGTGTGATGAGCATGAATGTTTATATTCCAGTCATGGGTGTTTATATTTATAATATGTATATATTTAGAGTTATATATGTGTAGTGTATCAACTATCTGGTATCCATAACACAAGCCTCGTAGCTTACCATGGAACTAGGTGCTGCTGTGTGTTAATGTCCTAACATATTAACCCCCATGTACACTGACCACCGAGGTGGGCCGCCTCTTGTTTCCTCCTCGTTTCTTGGCTTTCCATCCAGCTGGTTTGCCGGACGCTAATGAGATCACCAACCACGACAAGGTGAACATATATCGGAGAAGTTATTTATTTAACGTATTTTTATATAAATTACATTATATAGATAAAAAAATTGTGTTCATATATAAAAAGTGGATGTATTTGCTACAGGATTATTATGTTGCACTATACATATACGATAAAATATGTATAGCTCTATTTTTATCGATGTTCGAAGCTTAAAGCGACCTGGCGTTTGATTTATTTAAAAAAATTCGCGTTAGAATATTACTAGGACCTGAAAAAAATGAGTAGCATGTCGTTAAAATTCTTATGGAAGAATTTAAAATACTTATAGGATTACGAGAGACTTTGTCTCTTAAAATAAAAATGGAACTATGCCACCTGTAAAAAATTTAAATTACTTCCTGATGGTGGATTTAAAAAATGTAATATATTGTATAAATAATAAAACTAGGTAAAATATATATTTTTTTTAAATATTTTATGCCCGTTGCTTGGAGTTCTCATAAAAAATTTGTTACATACGTGTTATTGCTAACGACGTTTGTAGATAGAAAAAACCTACTAAAGGCAGTCTAACAGTCAGTCCTTTTATAGTCATCATTTTCTTTATACTTGAGAGTGAAAAACATGCTTTACATTTATATCAATTTAAACGAAAAGTAAGCTCGACCTTTTTCTGTAGTACATCAAATCAAATCAAAATATTTTAATTATTACAATTTTTTTACTGAACGTCATGAGTCTGCTACCAGTTCGGTAAGAAGAAGCCTCAGACCTGAGAAGAACTGGCGAAAGAAACTCAGCGGGACCAAAATTTTTTCTTAAAGTATTATCTTTAATATTAAAGAAACGGAAGGAAACAGCAATTACAGTAACCTTAAAAATAAACAACGTGCTTAGAAACTTTAGAGTTAGCTCTTCACTTATAGCTTAATTTAAGAAAATATTAGTTAACATTTATAAGCAAAATACAAAGTTGTAATAATTAATTATATAAAAATAACAATTATAAAGCATTTATATATTTTGTAAAATCTATATGTACTTCAAAAAATATATAATATTTTAGTTGATTTATGTCATAGTGATGAGTAAAATTATTTAATGAATATCCTTACCTTATAAATAAAAATTATTATATTACTAGTAGCTCACCGCGAGGGTGAGTCTTTAGGTTTTATCGGTATTATGGAAAAGATAGTACCATATACGTAGTATATATTATATTTAAATAAACTTAGGCACGAGGAGTTGTTGTGAATTATATATATTACAACGTGTTTTCCCTTCGGAATAAGATAATCTCCCGCGCCAAAAAGAACCATATGTCACACAAACAAAAAAACAAACAAACAAACAAAGTCAAACTGCATATCGTAAAAAGAGACAATGTCAAATCTACAAATGCATTCAAGTTGCGTTCAAAATTATAAAGTGTAAAATGAATAAGATAAATATGATTTTTACATTTTTTCGTGAAATTTTTCCTATTTTTCTCTTTTTAAGGACCTTACTAGGATTTCAAAGAATATATGAAAAAAAAATTGCCGAATCGGTCCAGATTTTCTCGAGTTTTGCGCTTAGCAACACATTTATTTAAGTATTCAATTTTTTATTATAAGTAGATTTAAGATTATGAATAACTTTTATCTAGACTGTAAGAAACTAATATAAGAGTCTATCATCATCATCGTTTATCAAATATAAAAGAACAGTAATATAAGAGTCTGGTCCACCTGAGCCAAACATATTACTCCCCTGGGTTCCACTGCATTACTTAATTTTTCATTTACGTGAAGTGAAACTACGAAGAATAGCTTTTAAAAATACAAACTCTTATTATTTACTAGCAGAACCCGCGACTTCGCTCGTGCTAAAACTACAAAAAAAACTCTAAAAAGTGGGTTTTATAAAAACTTTCATCCCCTATTTCACCCTTTTAGTGGTTGAATTTTAGAAAACGCTGAAATACGTAACTCATTATTTTTGCCGTACTCAATGCATACGAAATTTCATGCAAATATGTCCAAGGAATAAAAAGTTTCATACAAACTTTTATCGTCTATTTCACCCCATTAAGGGTTGAATTTTGAAAAATCCTCCTTCAGTGGATGCCTTCATCATATGAGGAATACGTGTGCGAAATTTCAATTGTCTAGCCTTAAGGGTTTGGCCTGTGCGTTGATACATCAGTCAATCACTATTGCCTATATATATATATATATATATATATATATATATATATATATATATATATATATATAAGATGAAAAATTAAATTAAATAGTTAATTAATATTCTTTTATATATGACTATTTTAAAGCTTTCGGTATTTTTTACGGTCCTTATATTATAAATGCGAAAATTTGTGTGTATGCTTGTTACTCTTTTATAGTGAAATTGTTGTATAGATTTGGATGCTTAGTACACAGATAGAGACCTAGAGTAGTATAAAGATCATGGTCATTTGTTAGGCACCTAAGGAAACACTCGAGCGAGGTGAGAGCACAGGATCATATAATACTATAGGTGTAGGTAAGTTTAGTAAGCAATATTAATTTCCAAAAACAAAAGCGTAGTACAAAGTTATCGACAAAATATATACAAATATGCTATTTAATTTTAATTCAATACGATTATTATTGTTTGATTTTTTTTAACAAATTATATTTTAAATAAAATCGGATACACCCACTAAATCTATCAAAATGACATAAGAACATTACAATTGTCAACGGCGAGTCGCATTTAATTACAGGTGCGCCATGATGACAGTCTCGGCATGAGTTATGGTAGTCGCGGTAAGTTGCAGACGCTCTTTACCGCCGGTGACACTTCACGGGGATAAACTAGACACTTGTTGTCTTGGAAGTTATACCTGTCTTATGGAATGTAACGTATTTGAAACTACGAGTATGTTCATCAATATATACCTATATATACTATTAGCAGAACCCGCGGCTTCGCTCGCACTAAAACTCATCCCCTATTTTACCCCGTTATAGGATGAATTTTGAAAAAATGCTAAAACACGTATTTATTTAATTTTATTGAAGAGCATTAATACCAAGTTTCAAGTAATTTCGATCATAAATATTTTTTTGGTTTGTATTATGTGTTTTCCCGGGGGAAAAGAGACAATCTCCCGCGATAAAGAGTTTTTAACTTTGCCTATTTGCACACAGATTATTAAAAATTACTGTTTATTATATTAATATAACTTCCCAATATTACCATTATACCTAGCTCGAAAAACAATAAGTCTTTTGTACGTCTATTTGATGTTGAGAGCGTTTCACGTGACGATTAAAAAATAACACGTGGGTCATTGTCTGAGGATTTTTGGGGTGCTGAATTATCGAATTAACATGTTATATTTACAAAGAACACAAAAAGTACAAATATGTAGCAATATTCTACCAAAAATTAATTTATATTCTTTCGTTGTCTTTTGATTTAGATAGATATTTTAGTGACAGGTATAAATTATTATTGGACTCTAATACTGTGACGTGACAGTCCTTAATATAGTTGCAACATGTTCTGCTTATTAAGGATATCGATTTTTGATATAATAATAATAATAAGTTCTTTATTTCCAAAAGGTAGTAAGTACATCCAGATATTTGTTTAACACTTACTAAATCTAATATGGTACATACAAATATTTAAAACATGGCATCTGCAGCCGAACTAGGATATAAAACTGTAGTAAAACTATCAGTATGAACTTCAGCAAACAATTGAGAGGAGCATCACAATTGCAGCCATAACAACGCCCTAAAGGCATTATTATATTGCACACGCAGGGCATTTACAGCCCTTTGGGTACAATTATACTACCAGGAAATTGAATATAAAAATACTCTTTGTAAAGCGTACACCTGTACGTATTTGTATGTATTTTTTATTATTTTAATGCCGCATCCAACATATTATTAGCTGTAACTGTTAATACAAAAATACCGTCTTTTATCATCGGTTAAGTATTAAAAATATTTGTTGTTTGCTTTATGTATTTGTGGCATTAATTGTAAGTGGAAATACTATGTATAATAGGTACTAGGGCTTTTTCTACCGAGCCCCTAAAATCTTCCGCGTTATCTACCCATACGTAAAGGCGGACCGTGGGAGAACCTTAAACAACGGCCAACCGTTTTCTTCAATGTCTGGGTATATCATTGGAACAGATAAAATTGTTAATTCTGGCAACATCCTCCATGCGTACTTTTTGATTCCATGGACCCACCTAAGTGGATCTTCACAATTTTCTAATATTCATATTAATGCATATTAGAAAAGCCTTTTGAACACTTGCTAGGTTCTCTCAGACTTGCAGGTTTCCTCAAAATTTTTCCTTCACCGATAAGATAAGTGTCGGGAAATATTCGCATATGAAAATATCAAAGTTGCGAAACTCGAAACTTGAATCCGATTGACTCGGTTTCCCAAGCGAGCACGTTACCACTGGGCTAATACTGCCAATGTGTTTATTAATTTAAATAATATCGTGCACATAGTGAATAAGGATTTAAGGTTTAATTTGTTGAAAATAAATGCATAAAAAACTATTTAGTTAGTCAAAAGTTAGTAAGAACGGATGGGAGAAAAATAATGTTTATTAAAATTACTACTCGTCAACAATTTTGTAATTCATAATTAACTAGCTGGTTCTTTAAATTGACTTATTTTTTATTTATGAACCGATTGAAATAAAACAAATATATATATATATATATATATATATATATATATATATATATATATATATATATATATATATATATTAAATATATATATTAAGTGAAACTGACCACAATACATTAGTGAAAACTGCATCCAAATAGGTTCAGCCGTTTCTGAGATTAACGCATACAAGCGCACAGACAAACTGACAAAAATTCAAAAAATCATAATAAATACCCCCAATAATAGTTTTCCTCAAAGATCTTCCATGTACAGACAGCGATCAATTACACTTTTATTATACGTATAGGTTTATAGACGCATTGACATACAATAATATTTACACAATAATGATTCGGTCTAGACATTATCGACAAACACACGGATATGTAAATAAATTCTGTATTAAATTACTGCAAATGATTCTGAACAACAAAGACCACATTTGTAACTTGATTGTCTGTACAAATGACTATTTATCCAATATATTAAACAAAATAAACATTTATCCTATTAAATTTTTAATAATAACAAAAAATTTCATATTTAAATAACTATGTACTCAACTACTATCCGTAGGTGGGATATGTGATGAAATGAAACGCTAAGCTAAAGCCAAACTGCAATAAATCTTTTGCTAATATTGAAAAGTGGCTCGCAAGACACGCTGTAAAATATGCTTTAGGTTCCACTCCATAGTAGAAGGAATACTTAAGTAGATTTCAATGAAGTTTAAGTGTTTTATTAAACAAGTATTGTACTAGATGTTCGTATTTTTTATGCGAATAGATATATTTATAAATGTATATTTTACTGTAGCTCTCCGAAATTCATTTACAGTTAATAATTTAGTTCTTCTCACACCTGGGCTTGGGCTTCATTTCAATGTTTGGGTGAAAAAGCCAAATTTACAATGCTAGCTAAATTTGGTTTGGCGATCTTCACATGTCTTTCGAAAATGAATAATTTGTTTCCCTTTCATGCTTTCTTACAAGGTTTTCCTACACCGTATAAGCAAATGGTAATCATGTTGAAAATGCGATTTGCACTTGAACAACTCAGAGGAGCGAGACTTGGGCTTGAACCCGCTTCAGTTAGTTTTCCAAACGAGCGCCTTACCAATGGGCTACCACAATAATATTACAAAAACCCTGATTGTCATGTAAGTAATATACATACATTCATATACATATGTACATAATTATTAGAAAATCAACCCAATACAAGACAGACTCCAAATACGCAATATATATTATTATTATCCGACTGCATAACATTTACATCTAGCCACACTGCGAGGGAAACATCAATGGATGCTTCTTTGCACTAACATCTCATAACAAGAATTATAATTCTAACACAGGATTGGCTTATTGTTTATAAACAGATTGCCATGAAACAGAATTCAAAATTAAAAAAAAAAAAAAAAACATTTATTATGTTCTATTGCCAACTTGTTTTCATTTTTTTTAGTTAGTTTATTACGCAGTCGGTTTATTATATTTTTATAATAGTTTTTTTATTTACAGCTTTTTAGTTTTGACCAGTTTTCAGACATCCGACATTCCGAGTTTCATTTAACAATTTCTTATCCTACAGTACTTTTTAACATACCGTAACCGTTATCGTTAAATATTTATAGTATGAAACAAGAAAAAGTTCTCTATTTAGTCCGCATTATTGTGATGGGCAACTACGGAACCCTACATTGCACGCATTTGGTTTATTTATTAATAATATCCATATACCACGGGTATATATACGTTATAAAGACAAATCAAACGACGTAGGAATCGTCTCAATCGATTTAGCCGTTTAGTAATTACGAGGGAACATAGGATCGGACATACAAACACGCAACCTTCCTTTGTGCTTCGCCGCGATCGGGTAAGAACATTTAAAAAAACTTATCTTACTACTCTTGTATTTTTTTAGTTCAACTGCCTCGGTGGTGTAGTGGCTAGCATGTACGGCTGCACACTCCGAGGTCCGGGGTTCGAGTCCCGGGTCGGGCCAAGTTTAGTTATTGAGTCTTTCTGTATAGTAAGTCTCAGTAGCAGCCCAGAGTTGGGAAGTTGTCGGTGTTTCACCCCCGTGCCTCGGAGAGCACGTAAAGCCGTCGGTCCTGCGCCTTAACTCTCACTGGTCGTGTCGAGCAGTCGTCCTACCGGAGTATGAGAGTCACAGGAATAGAGAGTGCACTAGTGTTTGCGCGTACATTTGTGCACTATAATATCTCCTGCGCAGATGGCTAGTCTCAATGAGATTGGCCGCCGTGGCCGGAATTTTTTTAGTAATCATTATTTATTTTTGTCTATATATATATATATTAGGAATCTCTATGAAAGTTACAATCGACTAAATGTAACGCAGTATAAAAGACAAAGATTTTCAAAAATGAGAACAATGTAGACTTAAGAAAAAAAAACATGTGGGTTAGACCATTTGAGTACAGAACCCTAGAATTGAATCGAATTGAGATATATTTTTATAGCAAACAATTAAACAAACATAATAAACGTAAAATAGTTAATTACCAAAGCAAATAATTTACTTTCAATATAATAATATTATGTATTTCATAAATTTGTATGCGCATTTTATTTGTATATTTATATGTAGTTTAAAATATCAAAATAAAGCATATATTGCAAATACGAGCGTATTGTCACATCACCGTATACTTTGGTCACTTTTATTTTACGGTTATAGTTGTACCGCGAATACCTACCTACTGACGCATATTTTTTAATAAATAAAAAAATCGTACGTGCGTTGAATTTGACAGAAACAGTTACGTACATAATATATTGGCACTATTGTACAGTTAGTCTTTTTAGATTTTTGACATATAAAAACAATAAAATCAGGCTACCATTATATATGTGTATGTTTGTATGTATGAGGCAGTGGTAGCCCTTTGGTAACGCGCTTGGGAAACCGAGTGAAGCGGGTTCTAATCCCGGGTTCGCACCTCTGATATTTTCATGTGCGAATCATTTCTAACATGATTACCACTTGCCTTACGGTGGAGGAAAACAGCGTGAGGAAACCTGCATGTCTGAGAGAACTTAGCAAGTTTTCGTAAGACATGTGAAGTCCGCCAACCCGCACTTGTCCAGCGTGGTGGGCTATGGCCTGATTTCCCTCGTATTGACGGGAGGTCCTTGCCCAGCAGTGGGACGTTAAAAAGGGCTGAATACATACATACATACATGTTTGTATGTGTATAATATTGATATTCGTTCACGCTAAAACGGCTGGACGGAATTGGATGGAATTAAGTATATAGATAGAGTACAACCTGGAGTACCAAATAGGCTGACTGACTGGCAGACTGTTAACCGAGCAAAGTGAAGGGCTGGTAAAATAATAAATGAATTATACAAATGGAAAAATTGTACTGGTAGAGAATAAATCAGTAATTCTGTTTTTAAATAAAACTATCTTTTCGGATTATTTCGCGGATTTATTTTGATTTTTGGTTCCCGACGTTTCGAATGCTTTACAGCAATCATGGTCACGGGAGAGACTGATACCATGGATGCTGTAAAGCATTCGAAACGTCGGGAACCAAAAATCAAAATAAATCCGCGAAATAATCCGAAAAGTTAGTTTTATTTAAAAATGTCAAACATTCGCGTAAATCTAAGAAAGTATTATCAGTAATTCTGTTTCTAGACGAGTCGGATAATGAGTCGCGACGAGGCAAATTGCTGGCGCGGCCTACCCTACGGCTCAGAGGAAATTAAAGCTGTTTACTTTGACAAACCACGATGTATTTGCTATAAGATTAAGATTGATATATTATTCTAAAGTAAATGTTCCATGTTACTATGTATAAGATATGTAGTCATACAACGAGATAGGTGGGTGTATAATAAATATTTTGATTTATTAAATATATAATATATACTAATATTATAAAGAGGTAAAGTTTTTGAGTTGTGACGTTGTAAGGGGTAGTCTCTGGATCTACTGAACCGATTTAGGTGAAATTTAGTAAAGAGATAGTTTGAGACACTGGAATGGACATAGGATACTTTTTACCCCGGAAATCATCCTTTAAGAGGGTGAAAATGGGGTTCATCCCCATTGTTTGTATGAGGAATCAAGCTAGTATAAAATAATAATAACCATCGAGTAATTAAAACATATTTGTGCTTCACAAAGCCTATATGTATAAATAAAAAAAATATTCTAAATAGCCATAGATAACAAAAAGTTTAAAACTTTTTAACATATACATACTCTCATTTTAAGAAATGTAAATTTCCCGTGGTCGTGTTTAATTAAATTTAAGAATTGTTATAATAGCTCATTACTTAACGAATTATTCAATTAACTACCATAACAAATTTTAATAAAATTACTTTTTTATTTGCAATTAAATTTAGCTGTTTTAAATAGGTAGTTGAAAGTTTCTATACCAATGAATTAAACATTGTGTAAATAAGTGCGTCTTTTATATATTTTTAACAAATATTTAAGCCCTGCTGACTGACTCCCGAATTTCGTTGGCAAACAAAAACGAAAATTTGAAAGACCGTCGAGAGATCGAGAATCCAGGACTTCCAGATTTGCATCCGTCCATACTGATGGCTCGCCACTTGAACAATGAAGCAGGCAAATCAAAAACTAAAAATTAGTTGCTCTATTAGATTTCTTCTACATATTCAATATAAAATGATATTAAAACTATATATTTAAAACCTAATGGAAAGGCAGGATATCTTTGAATCAAAACATAGATTTGTTAAAATATCGAATGTCCTAAACAAAGAAAAATAATATACTCACAAATAACTATTTTTTTACTATACGAGCAATAGACCTAATGGGATTTCCCATCGGCAATATAAACAGAAGTTTTAACTAATAACATAATAACTAATAACATATTTGTGACTTTGAAAATGTCAAACATTCATTGAAAATGTTATCCCCTATAAACCTTTAGAGGATGAATTTTGAGTACAAACTTTCATCCCTTATTTGCTTTGCTTCACTTTAAAAGATGATTTTCCAAAAATATTTCCTTAGGAACCATTCAAAGGCACGTTATTCTACACCCAACAGATTAAGCTTTAACTGACTGACTGACTCTTTATATTTCAGAGTTTTATTAAGACGATATGAATTTATAATTCTAATTTAGTAGGTTTACTCACTAAAAGTAAAAAATACTCATTTAAATAAAATAGATATCAAAATATCTCTCACAATAATCTATACATATAAAAAAACTCTAATTGAGTCGAATCTGTACATTAAATATTTTTTGGAAAATCTTATTGAAATAGTCATTATTATCGATATAGAGGCCGAATCTATAGTTTTTAGAATTTTTCTGTCTGTCTGTCCATCTGTCTGTCTATCTGTGACCGCATCACGAGAAAACCACTGGACAGATTTTGATGAAATTTGGTATGATGATAGCTGGTTATCCGAAAATATCTCATCTTTGAGAAATCTATGCTAAATGGTAAATCGTAGCCACGGACGAACCCGAGCGAAGCGAGGGTGAGTCGCTAGTGTATTTATAAAATATGTTAGCACGAACTAAAAATCTGCCAAAAGCATATGGCAATTTCGATACAACGTTATGGAAATAAAATGTCTAAAATATTTCACTTACCACCCACTGTTAACATAATCCAATATCCGATTCAATTTACATAGAGGGCGATAAATTGTATACAGAAAATGGTAGGGCAGAATATTCATGAGGTTTTCACACCTACTCTCAATACCTGCCTTTGGTCATGACAGTGATTTACGGTAAATATTAGTTTAATTGAAGAGATTTTATTATTTGCGGAAGTTTAAAATTGACGTTTTTAATGTGCATAACCATATTTTTATATGGCCATAATATAATATAGTATACTAGCATTGCTCGCGGCGTTGCCCGCGTTCAGATGATCAAAAACCAAATTCGTAGGTTTTACATATTAGTATATTCTTACATTGCAGTTTTTGTATTTTTTCTCAGAAATGAGATATTTTCTTGCGGTAAAAAGTATCCTGTATGTTGACCCGGATAACCAGCTATTACCATACCAAATTTCATGAAAATCCCTTCAATAGTTTTTCCGTGATGCGGTAACAGACAGACAGACAGACAGACAAAAATTCTAAAAACTATAGATTCGGCCTCTGTATCGATAATAATGACTATTTCAATAAGATTTTCTAAAAAATATTTAATGTACAGATTCGACTCAGAATTTTATTATATGTATAGATATAGAGCTAGAAAATAAAATTTAATTGTAAAATATATAGCTGAGTAGAGTTGTTTATAGTACCTGTTCAATAAATAATAAATCTACAAAAGAGAGCTTTTAGTTTAGTTTTTGTCAGTTACATAGATAACTAGCTGAACCTGCGGCTTTGCCCGCGTTAAAGTTGCAAAAAACAACTCATTGGCTTTAGGCTATTAGTAATACTGTGTGTAAATCTGCCCGATTTGTTGACATTTATGGCAACTGCTTCGCTCTCTTGAGTAGCATGATGATATATATGCTGCAAACGAGTTGAAATTCAGCAGAAAGAGTTATTGTGTTTTCCCATGAGAATGAAAGGCTTCCCTGTAGTACCTAAAACGTATCTTAAATGTTGACCCGAGTAATAAATTATCACTTGGTACCTATACAAAATTTAATTAAAATCCGTTCAGTACTTTTTGCTTTAAATGTTAACAGATAAACAGACAAAAATTTCAACAATTATTGTTTTTCTGTTGCCTGTCAGAGAATAGTCATTGCTTCTAAGAAATATTTCATATACAAATTTCGCTTTGTTACTATTTTATTATACGAGATAGATTACTTATGTTAAAAAAATAATAAGTTGCAATGTTTTATATATACATATAATAAAATTGTAGCTAAGCCGAATCTTTACATAAAATATTTTTTGGAAAATCTTATTTAATATATTTAATAAACATTATTATCGATAAAGAGGCCGAATCCATCGTTTTTAGAATTTTTGCCTGTCTGTCTGTCTGTTACCGCATCACAGAAAAACCACTGGAGGGATTTCGAGGAAATTTGGTATAGTGATAGCTGGTTATCCGGGTCAACATATAGGATACTTTTTATCACGGGAAAATATCTCATTTCTGAGAAAAAATACAAAAACTGCAATGTAAGCGTATACTAATATGTAAAACCAAAGAATTTGGTTTTTGATCATCTGAACGCGGGCGGAGCCGCGGGGAATGCTAGTTTTAACTAAATCTGTTAACTGCTACTTTGAAATTCTGCACTGTTATGGTTTGTTCTTCCACTAACATAATAAATTTTAACCACATAAAACTAATATTGACATAGTTGAGATTCCGATCGTAGTTCGTTTCTACACAGCCCCTTCTGAAATTCTAACGATGTGGATACTTTACGCTATTTCAATAAAAGCTATATCTATATAGTAACTAGTCAAATAGTAAATTTTTATGTATAAAGTCTTGATATATTTAAACGAGCAATTCTTGTATATTTATTTATACCGGCCATCTCGGAAACGGCTCTAAAGATTTTTGAAATTTGGTATGTGGGGTTTTTGCAGGCGAAAAATCGATCTAGATAAGTCTTGTCTGGGAAAACGTGGGTTTTCGAGTATTCATGCGGTTTTCGTTCGTATTATTCCACGCAAAATATGGTCGCTAATTTCGCTCGATCATAAGCATCGTGGTCAAGCGGTCGAGACGCAAGATTCACAATCACAGGTATCCGGGTTCGAATCCCGGTCGGACACAAAGTTTTTATTTTTATTTATTTTTTGTATTTATCCAAATTTTTGTTTTTTTTTTTGGTTTTAAGCTAAATTAAAAAGAAAATTGTACTTTTGGTCAAGAACTCCTTGGAAAGCTGACCCCGTGTGACGGGATAAGGCGAGGACAAAGAGGGAGGAAGTGTAACATTGCCAACTTCCCAATTCCGGCCGTATACTAAATTTTTTTTTAACAAAATATCTCAACAACTTATTTGCCGACGCGGGACTCGAACCGAGGACTTCCGTATCTGCAGCCGTACTTGCTAGCCACTAGATCACTGAAGTAATCTAGTTATACCTATATCACTAAGCCCACTAAATACATCATGTTATTCATAAGGATATGTTATTCATCATACTAATATTACCATGAGAATGAAAGTCGGCCCATCCATCATTATTGCGAGCTCCATTCACGCTTAGAGGTTCGAAACCCTATACTTAAATATAAGAGCAATAAAGAATAAACGTACACGGGAAATTGTCGGGAAGTCCTTAGATGAAAAAGGTATGTTATATGTACAAGTATGTATCATATTATACTTTTTTGCATTATAAGACTTATAGTGATCACTATGCTTATTTATTTAAATATAGCGATAAAACCTTATTGAATGTATTCTACAATTTGCTTTAAATATAGGGTGTTTTTTTTTTGAGTTTTACATAGTGATTATAATCCAATATATTAATATATATTGTATGTCAGGTAGGATACGGTGCTATAACTATATAGGTAATACTAGCACTAACCGCGGCTCCGCCTGCGTTCAGATGACGAAAAGCCAAATTCTTAGGTTTTACATATTAGTAGGTATACTCTTACAATGCAGTATTTGTGTTTTTTCTCAGAAATGAGATGTTTACCCGCGATAAAAAGTATTCTATATGTTGACCTGGATCATCATACCAAATTTCATCAAAATCTGTCCAGTGGTTTTCTCGTGATGCCGTAACAGGCAGACAGACAAAAATTATAAAAACTATAGGTTCGAACTCTGTATCGATAAAAATGTCTATTTCAATTAGATTTTCCAAAAAATATTTAATGTACAGATTCGACTTAGTTACAATTTTATTATATATACCGTAAAAGCTGTAAAGCTATGGAATATGCTCCCCCATGATGTTCGCCATTCGAAGTCACTAAATATTTTTAAACGTCGTCTAACTATTATCTGTCTTGTTAGTTATTGAGTATATATGTATATACTATGTATTCATATGTAGTTATGTATCTATATGTATATGTGTAGGTATGTATGTATGTATTTATGTATCTGTTTACGTATATATTATACGTGTATGTATATATTTTTGTCTTATGTATTTATTCATATTTGTAAACGTAGTTCATCATGTCTGTATTTAGTGTTAATTGTACCGTCCCGTCTTCGATTCTTCTAATCCTTTCACCAAAGGTTGTCTGTAAGAGATTGCTCGTAGCAATAAGACCGCCTTTGCATGCCTATTTGTTATTTATTTTTTTATTTTTATCTTCTGTAGTCTTTTTTTTTGTGTGTGCAATAAAGAATTTATCTATCTATCTATATGTATAGATTAATTTACAAGTATAAAGAGGTGATCATAACCCAGAACTATTATGGAAATATATTCTTATTGATATTGTAGTCTAGAGGGTGATCTGTGTTAATGGCTATGAATAAAAATTTACATCCAGCAATAACGTTTTCCTATTCTGTTAAGCTTCATCTCAATTAAACCTCTATTAGCTACTCGATTCGTGGGCGCCATGTGGTCCCAAGTACTTTCATAAATATACCATTTATAGTTGAGGTGCCAATTTAATATATATGCTAAAAATAGCAGTAGAACCACTCTATATAGCATATAATAAAATTGTAACTAAGCCGAATGTGTATTACATTAAATATTTTTTGGAAAATCTTATTGAGATATACATTATTATCGAATACAGAGGCCGAATCTATAGTTTTTAAAAAATTTATCTGTCTGTCTGTTACCGCATCACAGAAAAACCACTGTAGGGATTTTGATGAAATTTGGTATGACGATAGCTGGTTATCCGGGTCAACATATAGTATACTTTTTACCGCGGGGAAATATCTCATTTCTGAGAAAAAAAATACAAAAACTGCATTGTAAGAGTATAGACTAATATGTAAAACCTAAGAATTTCGTTTTTGGTCATCTAAACGCGGGCGGAGCCGCGGGCAATGCTAGTTACTTTATATATGCGAGTTCAATTCTTGTTTTACAAGAAGAGTTTTTGAAGTTAATATGTCACGTACTTGTTTCGCATCACCCTAGTGTAAAGGGCCCATTCACATGATTTTCTAACGCGCTGTTTACGTGCATTTGTCGTGCACGATATACGCTGTCAACGCGTGCCTGTCGCGCGTTTGAATCGATACAAATGCAAGCAATTTGAATTTTTCAACTTTAATGCCGAAAATGCGCAGATATGGTATATTTTTAATTCATTTGTAGCCGGTGCTTTTATAAAACAAAGACCAAAGTGATGGGAGTGCAATAAGCCCTTAGTGTAATATCAATTTCTTTCATGTAGGGAAAAGGTATACTGTAATATTATGAGCTTAAATATTATGCGTATATAATATGTTTAGTGAGAGTTCTATGTTTAGTATAACTATTTTTCATTTAGAAAGCAAATGGTTGAAGAACAACTTTACTTCGGATTTTGCACTATTACGTGATTTAGTATGAAATTATTTCTATGCGTGTTTTATAGCTTGTAAATTTTGTTAACAAGCCGATTTTTTTTATGATCTTCTTCACTCGGGTTCGTCGCTAGGTACGTTTTAAATAGATATAAATAGTTATTAGCCAGCGTTAGTCATATACATTTCTTTTTTGTTAATAATATTGACAAATATTGACATTAATATTTATACGATACTAACGTCACTCAATTGTTTTGCCTTCCCTGAACCTCTCCACTGACACTTAAAGTTTATGGTATGGTATTAAAGTTCAAATTGACTTTTAGGTATTATTACGAATTTTTTGTATGGAAGTATAGAAAAGTGTTGTTTTTAGACATTTTCAGGCGATTTTTTAAATTTTTCTCTCCATAAGAACCATCCTCGTACTTCAAGAAATATTCTTAAAAAAGAATTAGCAAAATCGGTTCAGCTGCTCTCGAGATTTGCGCTTACCAACACATTCAGCGATTCATTTTTATATTATAGACAATTCATATTGTGGAACCATTTACCATACCGTGTTGTAATTATTTTTTACATTCAACAAAAACTGTAAGAAAGAAGTAATATTAAGTACAAAACAAATATTTAATATTAATTTTGTCACAGGAAAATTATTTTAATGTTCAATTATCTTTCCAATTACGTTTTAAGTAGGTAATTTGTTTTCTTTTGTTTTACATTTATGTAGATCGGTCCAGTCATTAAAATGAATTAACTGAATACAGCTATTTTATTAATCTTTTTAATTAATCAAGAAACCGATAAAGTGTTTCTGTTATCTACTGATTTATAATCGCGTTAGTTTTATAAATGCGAAAGTACAACTGTTTCTTACGCTGTCGTGGCTTCGATTTTAATTTGTAGCTATAATTGGCTAGCTTTTGATCAATATTATAATAATGCGAGTAATACAAAGTATAAAATTATACTTATATGATCTCATGTAATCTAATACTTTCTTAAATTTACGCGAATATTTAATATTTTCAATAAAACTATCTTTTGATTTATTTAGATTTCTGGTTCCCGACGTTTCGAATGCTTTACAGCATTCATGGTCACGGGAGAGACTCGTGTAATCAGTTGAAACGCGCTAATGTAAAAAATTTTTACTAAGATCTTTTATTTAAAATCCTTTAAAAAAACCCTATGAAACCTTCGATTTCTATTAAAACAGAGTATGCCAATTAGAAAGAACCTCACAAAGCTCTAATTTTCGTTATTTATTTTACTAGAGGTTTTATATCTTATGCCTTATAATTTATGTTCATGCGGCGGACATAATCACGTTTTTAATTACATTTATTTTTCCATCCTCGAGCGTTTTCTCGCTTGCGTGCAAACTATGCATTAGCATGCCCTCTAAAGCGATGTAACTCTACAATAATTGCTATTATTAACTTAGTAACCTACAATCAAAACTAACTCGTGCAGTTATCAAAATAAAGGACATATTTCCTTGAATAAATACCATTTTTATTTCTTTTTACGCACCTTTATGGCACTTCCATTACGTATTTTCCGTCTTTACATTTACTATGGTCTTTAATATTTTTAATCTAATTAAGTGGCTTAAGTGAACATTTGTAATGAGTTGACTTGGAATTATGACCCAATAGAAAAAAAAAATACACTAACTTACATATAACACCTAATTTCAAAATAAATAACGTAAACGTGAGACTGTAACAATAAATAATAAACAGTGGTAGACATTCGTCCATCATCATAATTGAAAATTTGAGGAAAATATATATTAATAGAATTTACCTATCTATAGACATTTTATTTTGATTTTTTGTATCCATAACACACACAATTAATCTCATCAATAGCTACTAAGCAAAAAAAAAGGAAATCGGCTGACAAAGAAAATGGTATTCAATTGTTTGTCTTTGCCTATCTATAGATAGATCTAGTCTAACTGATTTCTTTGCTTTCTTTTCATATGTGATGATAGCGCTTTACTGGGTCAACTCAACGTCTATTACTTTATACCACCTTTGTACAGTATAAATTACGTCTAAGTTATTTTTACGACACGTATGGCTCAGTTTGTAGTGATCCTACTTGCTGTGCCAGCGGTCGCGGGTTCCAGTCCTGCTGGGGGCATTCATTTGTGTGATGAGTGTTTGTACTCCAGTCAGGAGTGTTTATATTTATAATATGTTTGTATTTAAAGTTAAATATGTGTAGTGTATCAACTACGAGTATCTGTTATCTATAACACAAGCCTCGTAGCTTACCATAGAACTAGATGCTATGGATACTAGATGGTGCTGTGTGTTAATATCCACCACATGGTTCCTATTAGTGGGTAAATAGAACACCCAGACTAAAAGAATAAAATTTCATAGAACAAAATATGAAGCACGAAACCCTCAGTGTCTACTCGATAAGACTATCGAGTTTCTGTGTCTGTACACAGTCAAAGGTGCGCCAGTATGTTGTGATAGATCCTTTGATTTTTTATGTATAATTTTATTACTTACTGAGTACTTATTTTTTACAACTAGTAAACATAATATGTAATTCCAAATTATGAAAATTAATTTAAAAAAAAAACATTATTTAAAAAAAATATACAAATATTAATAAAATAATAATTCAATATATTTATTTACTATCTGTGATATGTTTATCGTAATAAAACATAGTAAAAAAATAAATAAAAAAAATAAAACCTACGCTGTAAGAAGATTTACAAATAGAAATATTAATTACTAGCAGGACCTGCAGATTCGATAAAATTCATCCCCTATTTTACCCCCTTAAAATTAAGTATATATTTTATTGTATTGAAGAGCATTAAGTAAAGTAAGTATTTAATTAAAGTAAAATTAAAAATAAAATATTAAAAAAAATTAAGTAAGTATTTAATTCTGATCATAAATAATTTTTGGGCTGTATTATAACGTGTTTTCCCATGGGAATGAGATAATTTCCCGTCATAAAAAGTAGCCTATGTCACTCTTCAGCTTTCTAACAATCTCCACACAAAAAATTACGCCAATCCGTCAATCCGTTTTAACGTCAAAGAAGGACAAACACACTTTCACATTTATAATATTAGTATGCATTATTAATCATGTTTCATTTAAAAATATGTTAATGAACGATTTAGAATACTTAAATAACTTATATCTAAATTATCCTTATTTTAAAAAATGAAATAGTCTAATAGACTTATTTATAATGTTCGCAGACAAGTTTTTACATGTTCTTACACACGACACTTTACGACACGACAATTAATATCTTTATTTTTCTTCTTATTGCATAAATTATAAGTACATACACTTCCAATATAATGCACGCACCGACATCGAAAATGGTGGAAAAATAGTTAAAATTATAATATCATTTCTGACTGACACTATTACATTATTATTATTTATATTATTTTAGTTTTTCTCAATATATATATATATATATATATATATATATATATATATATATATATATATATATATTAGTTTTTTTTTATATATATTATTTTAGTTTTTCTCAATATATGTATGTTGGTTCGACATAGCTATATTATGTCAGCAGAAAAGGTTACGTAGGGTACCTACACTTAGGATATTTTCGATTATAAGTGAAGTCATGCTGGTACTCAACATCACAATGTTATTGCCTACTCTTCAAATTATCTGCCTTATAAGTTAATTAGATCATCTTCAAGTTACAAGTTAATTAAATAGAATAAAAACTTGAGTATTTCATTTTCGCTTCTCCCTTTCGTTTGTTAGGAATAGATAACATGGTTTATTGCTACTTGTTTTATTTCTAAAAATATAAAGTACTAGCATTGGCCGTGGCTCCGCCCGCGTTCAGATGACCAAAAACCAAATTCTTAGGTTCTACATATTAGTACTCTTCTTCTTTCGGTAAAAAGTATCCTATATGTTGACCCGGATAACCAGCTATCATCATACCAAATTTCATCAAAACCTCTCCAGTGGTTTTTCCGTGATGCGCTAACAGACAGACAGACAGATAGACAGACAGACAAAAATTCTAAAAACTATAGATTCGGACTCTGTATCGATAATAATGTCTATTTCAATAAGATTTTCCAAAAAATATTTAGTGTCCAGATTCGGCTTAGTTACAATTTTATTATATGTATAGATAATAATAAATTCCTGTAATTCTCTCTGAATTGGATACATATTGGGTAGAGTGAACGGTTGAAAATACATCCACACGTTATGTGTTTGCCCGAACGCCCGATTAAAGGCAATAGGCGTGGGTTAAACCCTGGCTTTTCGGCGTTTACAACGGCTGAGTCTGGCATAGATGTATGTCAGTTGGAGCAGGAACGCATAAATTGGGCCTGTGTCCGCTTACTGCACTGCGAGCTGTGACAGCACAATGTTCGCTTATCTTAATTGCTTTCCGAGATACGATCAGCCTCAAATTTATCTGCGGTTCCAAATTGCACACTTTTTAGCGCACTCGCTACAAAAACTAAACTAACAACTATATAAAGTTGGGGGTTTTTGGAGTGGCAATGTAACCCCAGCTTCTATAGCTTGTAATTCACCCCTTATAGATAGACTGTACAGTGTACATGAAACACAAATAATATTCACATAAATTTAATGTTAAATGTCGTTAGCCACAAACATGACATATCTGTTAGCCATAATTAAAATATCTTGTACCAACATAAAAAATAATAGGATTAAATAGTAATACTTTATATATTACTAGTGACTCATCCTCGCTTCGCTCGGGTTCGTCCCTAGGTACGTTTTAATTTTTTTGAGCGGAACCCTAATTCTTTTTCTAAAATAAAAGTAGCCTATGTCACTCCCTATAATATCACCTATCTTCCAGTGAAAATCCCGTCAATATTTCGTCGTATCCCGTAATTATCCGGAACAAACAAACAGACAGACAGACAAAAATTAAAAAAAAATGTATTTTTCTTATAAGTACCGTATATAATTTCATATGCATTTAGTAAAACGCTGTTATTTTGACATTACAAACAGACGCTTCAATTTTATTTATCTTTATACATTTATAATATAATAAGTGAATAGAGTTGTAAGTTTGGTATATGGTGATTCATCCCGGCTATACTGTACAACCGCACTGGTTAATGTTTCATGTTAATGACTCACACTTAAAATATCGCACGTTTCGTTTTACGCTCCGCTAGTTTACCAGCATTAAAAATTCTTGCTTAACTTTAGGTCCTATATTCACTATGCAAATTGGACTATTTTACTGAGCTCACAAAGAGTATTAAATATGAGCACTAACCTTAGTCTTTACTATAGTTTACGGGCACTATAGTCAAATAAATTATTTTATAACAAAAAAATTCATTCGATTGTAAAATTGTACTATTTTCTTTACAAAATAGATTTAGAAAATGAGACATATCACACCAGCTTTAGCTTTCTACAGGTGTTTTGAGTAAATGCGTGATAGGTGGCGATTACGTATTTCAAACAAAAACTAGTAAGATAAATGTATGGTCTCAAAATTTGAAAATGTATTTTTAAATATTTATTAATTTATTTTACTATATTTTACCCTCTATCAGCTGTCATTTTAGCACACATGTAACCTCTTTCAAAAAATCCATTCATACTTTCCTTGGCATATCACTTTTCCATCCACATTCATACTTAGCTACCCTATACATATGGCCTTACCATTTTTTTAATGCTAGGAAATGCATTTACGCTTACCACCTGTAGACAAACAGGTTATGTGGGACTCACCGGCTAGAAAAGCCAGTACTACCCACTAAAACGCAACAAAACCTCCTCCATCTTAATGGAACGTAGCAGGATCGCTTACGCACTCAACTACGACGCTCCGATGACAGGTCTACTGAAGCAGACAACAACAACCATGGGGTTTACCATACTAACCTATTGCTCCTCAGCTTTTCTATCATCAACTTCAAACTTCCTCTAATATATTGATTTCTAATCATCTCTCTCCAAGTAATTCTACATAATATCTAACTCAACATTCGTAACTCTGCCATTTGAACCCTTCATTACCAGTACCAAGCTGAATATGTTTTGAAGTTATACTTCTTTTGGTACCTTTGGACAAAGATAGAGTAAAATTTTTATGATGCGCACGCACACCGACAGCCAAAAAGCGACGTGATGAAGTTAGTTGAAAGCGACATGATTAAATTAGCGTCATTCCCTTTACAAACAGAGAGTTGACATACGGGATGAAATCTTTAGCTATTTTTGTTCTGTTACGCCAAAGAAGTATAACTTCTTACGTGCGTACATAAGTACACGCCCACTATTTTTTTAGAATTTTAACATCTATATCAGATTTATAGACATTATTTTAATTACAAATAGGGAATTAAATATTTTTCGTCAAATGAAATTAAAAATGAATATCAATTATAATCATTTAAGTATCGGTTTAATATTATAATTAAAATTATAGTATAATATCGGATTCAAAGTATTTGATAATATTAGACTAATAAGCAATTGGATTTAATATATTTACCGTTCTTCGAAAAAGTAATTTCGTTTAATGAAATAATAAAAGGCCCTAAATAATTAATTAACGTGACTAAAAAGGGCCTAGACTTAACGTTACTAAAGCGTTAACAAAATTTAATTAAAACTGATATTTTCATTGAAACATGTTGTGATTATAAAAAAAAATACATAATATGCCCGTAAACAAATTTAGATTTTCTTATATATGTTAAGGTACACAATGCAGAATATCACAATATTACTTTTTAACGTTTAGTACAGATTTCTGAGGGATGAGATATTTTCCCGCAGTGAAAAGTATCCTATACGTTGACCCGGATAATCAGCTATTACCACACCAAATTTCATCAAAACCTGTCCAGTGGTTTTCTCATGATGCGGTCAAAGACAGACAGACAAAAATTCTTGAAAATTATAGATTCGGCCTCTGTATCAATAATAATGTTTATTTCAATAAGATTTTCAAAAAAATATTTAATGTACAGATTCGACTCATTTACAATTTTATTATATCTATAGATGTATTTAGTATTATAGATAAAGTTTTCACCTAAACCTTTCATCACGAAGGGATCAGTCTATGAGTAAAATATTTATATATGTACATAAATAAATACATGGGAAAACGCTAAACATTTGCGGTAACATTCTCTACTCATTTATAATGAGAGTTATCTTTTATCAGTAAAAAATTGTGAGAATCTTATAATATTAAATGAGCAATTCTTGTATTTATTTCGTGTATCTCGGCATCGGCACTGAGGATTTGAATCAAATCTGGTATTTAGATAATATATGTATGTTCGTTTTTTAAGTTTATCCTGTATAGGTCTAATATGAAAAATTTTTTTAACATTTTAATACCCGTTCAAAAAACGCCAAGCGAAGCTCGGTGGTCCAGATGCTTTAATTTAAACAAAGATCTATGGCACCTAAATAAATTATTCGACATAATATGTCATCTAGTCTGCTTTACAAATTGGCAAACCACACCGCGTTTGTTCAATTTGTTACGTATTAATATAAAATGTAACGGTGTGGAGAGGGAAGGAAATAATGCATTATTATGTTACTTTTCCAGCAAATATGTTCAATTTACTTCTAACGCCAAAATTTTTCTGTTATTAAAACCGTGTATAACATTGTTATAGTGAAAAATATAAAATAGTGACCCGACCTATATTATAATGAATTATATGTATACTCGTATTATCCATCTTTTTTTTTTAAATTTTAGGCATGTGACTGAAATACAACTGCGATATTATAGAGTGCCTGATAAAGGAGGTTATATATTAAGTATTTTTCCAGGTTTAATTGGATGAAAATGGTTCTATGAAATTAGAAACATGGCATGAGTCTTCCCACACTATTTGGTGCCAGCCAGCCATAAAGTAGGGGTCATGTATGGATTAGGAACTAAATGAAAACATAGACATATACGAAATAATATTAATTTGAAAGTTTGTATTATATTGTAATATGTATATAATCCACTAAATTCGCGAACGCCATGTGGCTGAAACTGACCGTAAATATAATTTTATTATCTGCTACCGATAACTTTAATGATACATTTAGGTTCGTAATTTCCATAATGCTAAGGACGCTTTAAGTACGGCTTGGACAATATTCTCGTAATACAATTAAATTAATCATTTTGAGTCGCCTTTATAGTTAACAAAATTTGGCTGAATTGAATATTTTAATTTTAAAGATTCCACGTTGGATAATAATACCCTATTGGGTTTTCCTCACTTATGTATGTAGTGTACACATATTTTTGTTGGTTTGATGACTTATGAAAAAAGAACGATCTTTTCAAAAAGGATGCAACAGATTATCGTAATTTTTTTTAAAATATAGCTAAATTACTTTTTTAATTTTGATAAAGTCCCTAGAGTTGTGCTAGTGTACCGCGGCGTGTCGACGACGTCTGAGGCAGAGCTATGCGTTACGATATATGATATCGATATTCCATATATAGGAAAATAGTTATTAAAGGGTATTCAAATTCTTGAAAGAGTTTAACTACTGTATAAAAAAGTACAGTGCTACTATCAGGAATGATTTTTTCCTAGAAATTTTATTAGGGCTACTCTATGAATAATAATATCTATTCAATACAAAAATAATCATGAAAATTAGTTAACATTTCACAAAGATATTATATTAGTACAATATTATACATGCATGGTTATTTATTCTATTATTATGAGCTTTAGCTGGACCAAAAAAAACCTACATATTTCGTTAGAAGTTTATTTTGGTCAATTAAAGCAATTCAATTAAAGCAAAGCGAGATTAAAAAAATTGCTATTGAATCGTATCATCAGAAGTCATAAATGATGGATATTATACTGGAGCAAATTTTTTTTTACCATATTTGAAGTTGGAAATTAGTTTTCTAAAAATTTTTGTCATAAGTTAGCCGCTGTTGCAATGAATAATAAGGAGTTTGCCAGCCAGTGGAGTCAGGCCAATATTCTACTAGATTCTTAAATAAAATATAAATAACACGAAACCAAAACGACCTCAGCGCTTTGAACATTTTACTACCCTTCTCTACATTTACATTTTCTTCAGTGCAGTTAATAATATACAAAACCATTTGTAAGATGAAACATTTCTAGTGGATAACCCTTAAGATATTATGGAAAATATCTGACCAGTGGTTGGTTAATAAAAACATAGGAAGAATATTATGGTATAAAAGACTAACGAATTTTTGTGTATACATAGATTATGTGGCCCGTATATATATATATATATATATATATATATATATATATATATATATATATATATATATATATATATATATATAGATTATGTGTGTGGTAACTAGATAGTTATGATCATAGTTCCAATATGGAACAAATTCAAAAGAAGCGTTGTTTTGAGCTAGATTGAAATTAAGATTAAATTTATAGACTAAAATTATCTATTTTTATTATGTAAAATCATTTCAATGCCTTTTATTGCCTAAATTATACAAAAAATATCTATTCATACAATAAAATTGTAGAGGTCGAATGTCTGTACATAGCAAAAAAATGCTAAAAATTGAGTCAGGGGGGTGTAAGAAGAGAAATAGAACAAATCCCGTTTTGTTTCACATTTTTTTTTCTCTATCTGCTTGTTTGTACCCGTACATATCTAATCACCTAATCGCCGAAACTTTTGGACCGATTTAAATAAAATTTTGCATGAGACCTTATACCCCCGGTCAACATTTAAGATACTTTTCATCCCGGAAATTTAAAGAGTTCCTGTGGGATAGTTAATAAACTATAGTTACTTATACAGCTTAGTACACAAAAACTACTGATTGTATTTTAATAAAACTTTACAATAATATAGTTCATACATCAGAATAACAAATAAGCTACTTCTTATCCCGGGAATAAATCACGATTCACGTGGGATAGATTTATTTTCGTTTATCGCTAGTTAAAACTAAAATAACAGTGAAATGGTTCAAGATAATTACAATTAAGAAGTGTGCTTAAATCGACATTCGCACGGAAAAACATTGTAAGACGGTTTCGTAGCAATTTTGAATTTGGTTTTTAAGTATATGAGAAAGAATTTTCTATTTTCAAATTATCTCAGTACCGAGATACAACGTTGTCATTTGCAAGGGTCGAAATTTTCACTTTTATTCCAGAATATTATGTCTAAAATAACAATTCAACACAAATAAACAATAGTAATAATCATTAGCTAAATTGTTACATTTCATTATTATATTTTCATTCTAAAAAAGGTAAGATGTTTTTTGAAATGATTTTGGGTTAAGAATCATATACTTAATACCTATTTTTCTTCAATATGTCCCTTGCTATTTTATTGATAAAATTATAATTAAGTTTGTTTTTAATATTTAGAGAGTAAACAACACTAGATTCAATTTATACTTTAAAATTATTTTTAATTTTTGCTACTGATTAAAACAATAGTTGTCAGATATTTGGGTTGGCTGATTGTGATATCTCCGCGTACAGTTTACCCCATTTAAAGAAAACATATCGCAACGAGTACGTTTATTTACGGTGCATTTACACAGTTAGTTATAAATAGTTGGAGAGAAAATGAAAAAGAGCGCGATCTATACAGCATATGTCAGGGACAGCGAAAAGGTTTTATGGCCAGATTAATCTGCCCCCAGAGTTCGCCTCCATTAATTAGGCCGACCGCTGCTGCCTTGGCGGTTTTTGCTGTGACAATTGACGTATGTGCAAAATCTAGATAATTTTTTATCAGTCATTTATTACGATTTTTTTTATTGACATTAATAAAAAAAATAAGGTAATCTAGTTATCTGTGCCCACATTTGGCGTAAACTAACGTAAGTAAGGAAAATATTTAAAATAGAATAATACGTTGCAGATACCTCTTAACATACTCGTCTGTACCGGAACGATAATGTGACCTATATCATTGCCCAGCGTACTTCTGGAAATTCAATATAAACATTTCTAGACTATTTACCATTCTTAAAGAACAAAGTATTAAATCTTTCCTTAGAGCTTGCTTGTCTTCGTTGTATAAACAATACCCATGCTATATTTAATGCTTAACCACCAATCCACCAGATTAAGGCATCCGTCCGTCCGTGTTCAAGTTTTATGAAGTAGAAATATAAATAAAAATTAATCAATAAATTATAAGTTTAACTCCAAATAGATATTATCAATTATCCAATTCACTTAGGTGGGAATGAGACTGAATAATCTAGAATAAGCTGGCTATTATTGATTACCTTCGTCTATTTTAAGAATCTAGTACATCTAAAATGGCTGTGTACAGACACTAAGTGTACAGAATAAAATATGAGTTCAATTATTATATAATAATTGGATCCCAAGAATAGCCTATCATTATAATCATTAAATAACGACTCACCCTCGCTTCGTTTGAGTTCGTCCTTAAGCGATTGTTTGAATTGACATAAGTTTTTTTATTTATGAACCGGTTGAAATAAGTCAAATACTTAACGGTAAGTGAAGCTTACCATAATAAATTAGTGAAAATCGCACCCAAATCGGTTAAGCCGTTTCTGAGATTAGCGCTCACAAACTCACAAACAAACAGACAAAAAGACAAAAATTTTAATGTTAAATACTCTTTGACCTCTATAATAAAAATTGCTATAAAAGATTTTTTAATTAGCCTGGAAATACTGAGATTCTAAGGCTTAGGTACAAGTTTAATTTAGAGAGATTGTTCAGTTCAAACAAAACAAAAAACAAACTCTTCAAACTCAAATATGAGTATAGATCAGAATATTCTTAACATATTTTTTGATAACCATCAATTGATGTGTTAAATCTTATTACCTTGTAAATTTTTACTCGCGGCTTTGCTTGAGGGGCAAGGGGGATGCGGTATCGAACGTAGTCTAAGTCCGTCCACAGGATGCTGAAATTTATGTCCTTATCAGTATCGAAATCAGTTCAGCGGTTTAAGTGAGGAATACAAACAGTCTACTAAAGGTACTAGTATAGTATTATATGATCTGTGGTATAGGTATACCGTGATATTTAAATAAAATCATAATCCAATCTTAGTAAAACTTTTTATTGTTCTTTTGTTGTAATACGTACATACATATGTGTATAAAACCTGGAACTGATTCTTCATTTTCATTTGACTTTCCGATATGGACGATCTATCCTGGGAGCTTTAGACAACATGACTTCTACAACCGTTTAGGCACCTATTATGGTACCTATTATGATTCTATGACATAACGATGAAATTTGTTATTTCAGTACAATTTTTATTTTTTCATGACGTCATGTCCATCATGTCATTTTTATTTTTTCATGACATCATCGCCGATCTTTTTGATTGTTAGTCATAATAAAAACTTATTCCTCAAAATAATCAAAAAAGATAGTTTTTAAAATATATGTAGAAGCAATCTAATAATACTTTTTATTGTATATTTGCAAAATTAAATCGGTTTGTTGATATTGCCACGTAACGGTCTATCCCTGATTGTATCTAAAAATCAATTTTCCTTAACAGACTTTTTAAATTTCCTTTTGTTGTCCATTTCAAGAAAGCAACAGTACAAAGATTATAAAAGTTTTGTTGACATGCTTACATGAACATTGGGTTCGCTCGTGACATCATTTATGTGCAAAACGGCCGAGTGTCGCAGTAGAATTTATTCTTATCACGTATATCCCGACTTGGTGTAGCATACGCATAATCGCAGAATGTAATCCATTGATTAAATTTTTATCCAATCTCAGAATACACTTTGTTTAAATCATTTTTGAATTGCTTTGTTGTCCATTTTTCTTGCGGGAAAAATAGAGTATTTAAAGATTAGTCGATTCTTACTTCACTTTTCACTTCACGTACCATAAGTAACAAGGTTGAGATACAAATAAAATAATATTCTATAATATCTATTTATATAAATCAAAATGAATGTTCGTATGTTTGTCTTGTATGCGTTCATAAACCATTAATCCTATTGCGATGAAACTCTAGTGGGTGGTTCTGTAGACGCCTGCAAGATTTCCAACTCGTGCGCGTTTCACGCGAAAAGTACTGAGTCGATTTTGACTAAATTTTGTGTAGTGATAGCTTATTCTCGGCGAACACGATAAAACACAATAACTGGTTCTATCGAGACGTCCCGAAAAAAATATTTAGCTAACGTAGGCTAACCTTTAAAGGTACATATATCAAAACAATCTACTAAAAAACTGTAGGTCTTAAAAAGGCCTACAAAAAAGTCTGCAATAGCATAATATGTCTATCTCTCCTAAGGTACACTCGCAATAACTATTCATATCTATTTGAAATAAAGTTCGCCAGTAACTATACTTAATACCAATATTCACTACGCAAGAATTAAACTTACTACCTCGGCTATATATGCAAATAACCATTGATAGCGTCAAAAATAGACATAGCAAATTCATACTAATATTATAAATGTGTAAATGTGAAAGTGTGTTTGTTTGTTTGTTTGTTTGTTTGTTTGTTTGTTTGTTTGTTTGTTTGTTTGTTTGTTTGTCTGTCTTTCTTTCAGGTCGAAACGGAGTGATGGATTGTTGCGTGTTTTTGTGTGGATATAGTTAGAGAACTGGAGAGTGACATAGGCTACTTTTTACCGCGGGAGATCATCTAATTCCCACGGGGAAACACGTTATAATACCATACAAAAAATATTTTTGATCAGAGTTATTTGAAACTTTGTATTAATGCTCTTCAATAAAATTAAATAAATACGTGTTTTAGCAATTTTCGAAGTTCATCCTATAGGGGATGAAAGTTTGTATGAAACTAGCATTTTAGAGATTTTTTTGTAGTTTTAGAGCGAGGCCGCGGGTTCTGCTAGTAAATTATAAAGTAATGTCTTTTTGAGTTAGCAATGCAATCATGGTTATGTAAGACTTAATGTTCTACATGACTTAAATTATAGATCTTAAACCGTTTTACGAACTTTATCTTTGACGGCTATACGACGAAGATATAATTTTATATTCTTGCCATTCACTAATATAATGTATTACTGGTAATATTTTCTGAATATACTAAAACTACATCAAGTGTAAACATAAGTCTTTAAACTCAATAATATTTAACTATAGTAAAAATAAATAATCATATTTCTGCTCTTTTACATAGTAAAAATAAATAATCATATTACTCTCTCTTTCACTCTCACTCTTTTTCACAATTTTACTCTATTATTAGTCGAAGACAGATCGAGAATTATTTAAACAATACTTACTACTAATTCTTGCATACGGCGAAGAAAAACAAATATAGTAAGTACATAAACAACCTAAATAAAGGCAGCAATTTCTTTTAATTAGGGAAATACAAGTCAATCGCTTAAGGCTGTAAAAATGCAGGTGTAGAAAATAACTCAAAGGTGAGATCGGCTTAGTATTCGGCTTACAAGTAAAAAATATTGGAACAATGCCCGAAGTAATTTACGGTTCGCAGGAAACGCTGAAAAATATTTGCGAAACAAGTACAGTTCAAAACATCGTGAATTCACTCGTTGAAACAATGGTCGCACGTAAGGAAAAATAAGTTATACGGTTCGCGCGTGCCGTAGAGCTGTCGGTGTGAGTTAGAGCATGATGGCTCACGGAGACATGCGCGCTGCGTGTCGCTGAACGCTGCTCGGCACAGTGACGGCCGGCGTCACTCCAGACGCCCGCTCAGGGTGCACTCGCCAAGTGTCTCCCCAACACGTTCCAACTTACGTAAGTTGATGATAACGCGAAAATAATATAACACATATTTTACTTATTATATATCACGTCAATAAACTTTTTTAATAAATCGATTTAAAAAAAAAAACGCGCGTTATTAATTAATATCTTTGTGGAGTGAGCAATCATAAGTGGGTGATAGATCTGTGTACGTTTGACATTAGAGTGTTTTTTTTTTAAATCTGGGACTTACCTACGAGTGATTTCATGTAAGTTATATTTTTCATGTAATTCCGATATGTATCACTTGTAAAATACCTTTTAAACTAAATACCTCCGTTTATTATATTAGCTATATTATAATTTGGTTTCTAAATAAAATATTATATTCACATACTTAAATGTATGTAATATCTAAAAATATATCAATTTAAAATATATTTTTTTAAATTGATATTCTACATCAGATTGTTCATTTTGATTACTTAAATTATATTTTCTATTGATAAATAAATATTTTTTCTAATAACTATTAACCTAAAAGCTCCGAATAATGTATACAAAAAGTTGAAAACAACGCATCTTGAAATCACATGTTGACACGAACGAACTTTTAAGATTTTTCATTATAAAGCTTATTTATACTCATGATATTTTCATTTTATAGCAAAGTTAATATATGAATTATTAGATATATTTTAAATTCTACAATTTTATCTTAAAACATTTTATTTCTATTTCATATAAATTATAAGTTTATATTTTAATTTTAAAATGTTTCCTAGAGAGCATGTTTCTGATTGTTTCCAACAAATTTACTGCGCAACTTGGTCCATTAGTGCTTCAAGAACGTACGTTTTTAAACTCGCCCTTGGAAAGTTGGATAATGGCTGCGGCAAAATGTTTTTGGATTAAAATTTATACTTCATTGTCGTGAAAGTTTAATGATATCTCGTAAGATGTGCTGCAAAAATGTAAGCCAAGTTAATAATTATTATACTTTACTAAGCTTAGAAAGCTCTTTTAGTGGATAACTTACTTGCGTATATTTTATAAGATAACGTGATAATTTTTTACATATATTTATACTTACTTTAAACGCGATTAAAACGTGATTTCTAAGACGTAGAAAATAAATACAGATCTAAAAGCAATCTGAATAAATTATTCTGTAAGTACGAAATAATAAAAAAAAATTAGATTATTTTTATAAAGTCAATATTTTATAAAATATGTTTCTCACATTTGTCGTTATAAAAAGGAATATTTATTTTTAAAGCCATTAACAAGAAAATTGAATGTAACATTTTAATATTAAATTTATGGACGATCTATTTTTCTCTTCTCGCCGAAAAAACTCTTTCAGTGAAAGCTGAAAAACCGATAAAGACAAATTATCGCTAACATGTAGATGTCGTCTGTCAATGTCATAACTGACATCTACGTTTCGATTAGCAACAAATAATCATTTTAATCGTGTGTACCTACTCCATTTTGTTTTACCTTAGGTATCGATAAGTTCGATAAATCATTTAAAAATTAAGCACCTATGGTAGTGTTTTGTTTTGCCCATCAAAGATTTGAAATAAAGTATTTTCGCATACTTTATTTTTATGCAAAAGTATAAAGTGTATTTATCTTAAATAAAGAAGGATACGTTATTATAGATTAAAATATTTATGACCAATTCATATTAAGAGCATAATATAGAACGGGGCTATGAATCCTGCAGTCATGGTTCCTGGTCCGACTTTCGGATCTGGAGCAATAGTTACAGAACTAAAACATCTATACATGAAGTCGATGTGTACCTTATAGAGTTTACCTTAGAGAGTAGCATTGCCCGCGGCTCCACCCGAGTTCAGATAGCCAAAAACCAAATTGTTAGGTTTACAAATTAGTATACTCTTATAATGCAGTTTTTGTATTATTTCTCAGAAATGAAATATTTTCTCGCGGTTAAAAGTATCATATATGTTGACCCGGATAACCAGCTATCATCATACCAAATTTCATCAAAATCTGTCCTGTGGTTTTCTCGTGATGCGGTAACAGACGGACAAAAATTCTAAAAACTATAGATATGGACTCTGTATCGATAATAATGTCTATTTCAATTAGATTTTCCAAAAAATATTTAATGTACAGATTCGACTTAGTTACAATTTTATTATATGTAGAGTATATACAGTGCATAATCGCGTTAAAAACATATTAAAGAAGCAAAAGAGATTTGCTACTTTCATTGTCATCATTATCTTCATACATTTTCGTCGAGAGTATTCTCACTCAGACTTTTAACTTAGCCAATATGGTGTAGTTAAAAGTTTATTAACTTACACTATATAAAATACTTTAAAATAGTGAAAAAAGTAGTAATTGTGTAAAATGACAATAAAAACGTAATTTAAAAATTTAAGTATAATTTTAAATTCACACTAAAGTGATCCAACTGTCTAAAACTGTCTAGGTCAATAAAGGGGCGATCGTCAGCGGCTTCTAAAAATACTTACGAACACAATTACTTACTCAACTAAAAATATGCTATTTTCTTGACAAAATTGTAAACTAATCGAGCCACCTCCTTTTTGAAGTCGGCCAATTAAAATAAAATATAATTACCTAGCTTAAAGTATTGAAAGGGTGTTTTTGACTATAAATTTTTTTTACGGTTTCATAGCTAGAAAGCAAAAGCAGAATCCTTAGATAATTAAAATTTTATGTGGTCAACGTGGTAAGTTAATTTTTTTTTTAATTTTAACCGACTGACTGATCTATCAACGCCTATCTTAAACCACTGAACGGATTGGGTTAAAATTTGGCACACCGATAGTTTTATTTTTATTTTGGTACACAGATAATGACATAAGTATATAATTTAACCCCTAAAGGAGTGAAACGGGCGTTCGAAATTTGTAAAGAGAAATAAAAGAGATGTATTAATTCGAGAATTCGCATGATTACTCATGTCAACAGATAGATAAACACGTGTTAATTCGAGGTTTTTCAAAAACAACCCCTTTAAGGGTGAAAAGAAGTAGATAGTAATAAAAATCAACATAGCTGTCGTTTTGAAGGTTTTTCGGGACATTGCTAACTTAAAAAAAATATTACACTTAACTACAAAATCAAACTTGGCACCCAAAATTAAATTTCACCAGCATATTTACATTACTTCTTTACATTTTCATTACAAGATAAACATTTGAAATTTAAATAAATAACAAATAACTAATATTATTTTTGTGTATATTAAATTGGAAAAGTTGTATATATTGTGTTGTACTTTGTTGATTCATTTCTTTTTAACCTCCGACGCAAAACGAGAGGTGTTATAAAGTTTACGTCGATGTCTCTCTGTCTGTCTGTGCGTGTGTCTGTCTGTGGCATCGTAGCTCTTAAACGGATGGACCGATTTCGATGCGGTTTTTTTCATTTGAAAGCCAGTTTCCTTGCGGTGGTTCTTAGCTATGTTTGGTTAATATCGGTCCAGCAGTGTAAGAGTATCAGCTCTTTTCGAAAATGATGTAAGGCATTTTGGCGTGTGCTTACTCGATTAAGTGCTTCACGCGTGCCAGTAATCGTTAAATGACAATTAATTTGCGTAGGAGGGGTTTTTTAAATTTTAAATTTATTATTTATTTTTATTTTTCGGGCATATTAAGTGCTACTAAAGAAAATAATACATTTATTAGCTAAAATTGAGTATTATTTTTGATCCCCCTAGTATTGTCAACATGAATAGATTTGGTTTTCAAAATCAATACTAGCACGACATACAAAATCACAACCTAACCTCAAATGCGTATAACATTCACTGTGGTAATTTTGTGGGCTACATACGCTATCAATATAATAGAGATATTTGCCGTCAAGAGATTTGAACATTATGTAACAATCAAACTAATATATTCTAACAACTAAAACAGATCTGTAGTTTTACCTCACGGACTTGCAAGTCCATATATAATTTAAAATAGATTATTATTATAATATATTCACTTTAAAATATAAACTTAAAAAAACAGCGCAAACCTAAACAAATAATTTTGTCAACCGACTTCAAAAAGGAGGAGGTTCTCAATTCGACTGTATGTTTTTTTTTTTTTTATGTTTGTTACCTCAGAACTCCGTCATTTATTAACCGATTTGGACAATTTTTGTTTTGTTTGAAAGGGTATACTTCCAGATTGGTCCCATTTAAATTTCAAAAAAAAATACCACCCCTAAGGGTGGAAAAACAACTAATGATGAATTTAACCTACTTCTAATTGTCATATTGACTTGAAACTTTGCAAGTATTTCGATTTCCGTTGATAGTACAGTGGTTCGGTGTTGTTGACCTGATCTGATGGCAAGGCCAGAAGGTGGATAGGTGGAACTCTTCAACGGCTAATAGTAGATACTTTGAGTTTGGGCTTATTTTGTTTGATTTGACAAGCCTAACACGTTAGAATCCTTACTTTGCTACTACTGTCTACACTAAAAAGGGAAAAATAAAAACTTTTTAACAAAAAAATAAAAACCGACTTCAAACAAAAGCACTAAAAATTAAAAAATAACTGATTGGTAGTTTTCATTTACTATACATACCTAATCAAATATTTTCGAAGTCGGTGTGCTTTGGCTAAGTAATTAAAGCCTACCTATTAAATACATACCTAATTAAATATTTTCGAAATCTGTGCCAGCCCATACAAATCGAAGCACACCGACTTCGAAAATATTTGATTAGGTATGTATAGTAAATGAAAACTACCAATCAGTTATTTTTTAATTTTTAGTGCTTTTGTTTGAAGTCGGTTTTTATTTTTTGTTTATATTGCCTATTGATAGAATGATGAAAGCTAAAATTTTTGCACTTATTAAAAATATGAGTAGATAACAAAGAACTAAAAATTTCTTTATTACTAACTATTCGATTTATTTAATTGTAATTACGATTCGATTAAATTAATTGTTAGCATAATCTATATATTAATACGTGAAGCAAAAACTTTGTACTCCGTTTTACGAAAATGCGCTGACGGAGGAGTATGAAATTTCCCACACTCATAGTTTATATAGAGAAGGAGTGCAGAATGCTAATATTTTTTCAAAATTATGCATAAAAAATACATAAATCAATAAAAAAAACATTACACACACTACCAGTATTTTACACACACACGAATATATACTCCTTTGTTTATTATTAAAGTCTATGGTCAAATTGAGAATTATGTATAGTTTAATAGCTATTGACGAGCTTTAGTTTTATAATTTAAAATAAAAAAACAATAAAATTAAAAAAAAAAACAGTAATAATCATGGTCGAAATTCGACCACACGGCGAATTCTAGTTATTATTTAATAGTCAAACCAGGCACTATAATACATGCATTTTGCGCTGGGAAATAAAGAGTTTGGGCAATAAAGTGGATAGAAAGTTGTACTAAAATTCAACAACAATTGCTGTATGTGAAAACTTCTGCACTATATATTATTGGGTTTAAAGAAAGTCTCCGCAGAATAAGAATTTTATAGGAAAACAAGCATTGCCCGCGGCTCCGCCCGCTTTCAGATAAGATTTCAGAGAAGCTTTCAGAGAAGACCAAAAAACCAAATTCTTAGGTTTTATATATTTTACATACCATACCAAATTTCATCAAAATCCCTCCAGTGGGTTTTCTATCTGGTGTGTCTAGTTTCGTGCCACACTTTGATGACGACGTTCCAATATTTTGTCTTTGATAATTTTCGGATATTTGTTGTTTAGGGGTAATTTTTCTTGCACTTTTGTGGAACTACTGGCTGCTTCATGTATGATTTTATTAAGGTTCTCAATAGCCTCTTTTATATCTTCCACTGTTTTTAATAGATTTATGACCTTAATGCACTTCGTGATTATGCCCTTGTACATCTCCCAGTTAGTATTTATGTTATAGAGTCTTTCTGCGGGCACTAATAGCACTGATGAGTTTACATTTAATATGACTGGCGTATGATCAGATGATAGATCCGTACAGGTTTCAGTAGTTATGTAGTTTGAACCTATATGTTTAGTTTAGTAGAAGTCTAGCAAGTCAGGAATTTTAATTCGATCCGATTAGTTATATATACATATATATATATATATATATATATATATATATATATATATATATCCGATTAGTTAAATAGAAGTCTAGCAAGTCAGGGATTTTACTAATACAATTTTATTTAACTTTTTCTATATATGTATTTTCCTTCATGGTGTGGGTCTGCAAGTGCACCCCCATGCACCCTCCTCCCGGTGCCCATGATCACACTGGTACTATACATAAACGATAATATGATTTACGATCAAAACTAGTTTATAATATTAAGTATATTATAAACTAGCTTTTTAACTTAGACTGTGAGAGAAATATGAGAGAGTAATTTAATATTAATAAAATTTGTATCTGTAACCTCTAAATGTAAGCAATGAGAGCCCAGTGGTAGCGAGCTCGCTTGGAAAACCGAGTGAGTCGATTTCAAATACCGGGTCTCACACCTCTGAATTTTTTTTATGCGAAACGTTTTAATATACGCACAGGATTATGGAACGTCTGCTGACACTACATGCACTTGTCCTACATTAACTAAATCATAGTATATTAAATATCTAGGTATTACCCTTGACTAAAATCTGAATTTTCGACATCATATTGAATTATTATGCAATAGAGTCAGTAAATTAATCTATATTTTTAGTTTTTACGTAATATCGCAGAGTATAAATTAATCAAACAAGTTTATCGAACTTTGTGTGAATGCATTCTTCCCTATTGCTTAACTGTCTGGGGTAATGTTGCGAAAACTATTTTACTACCACTTGAACGTGCTCAAAGGGCATTCCTAAAAGTAGCCACCTATCCTTATTCCTTTCCCACAAACAGGCTTTACTAGGTATACAAGGTACTAACGGTTCGACGATTATTTATACTGCACGTCTCATTAAAACAGCGTACTGAACTCCATTTTTACCCACTTCTTTCAGACAAAAAAAGAAAAGATTTGGTCTGTACTAAGCGACGAGCCAAACAAGACTTTGTTAATAGGTTATATATATTTTTAGGAGCTTTTTGTTCAACAAACTCAATAGAGATTTGGATTTATATAGTTATAAAAAATATAATGTAATAATATGAGAATTTTTCTTCAAAATTTGAACTACACGGACACAGAAAATTTGCTAGAAATATCAAAATAACGTTTTTAAAACTTTTATACATATACGTAGATGTAAGTCTTTTAGTTATATAAGTTTCATACTTGTCGTTTTATATTTAGGTTTATATATTTATGTAAGTTTCAAAATTTGTTTTGTTCTAAATCTTTGTCACAGTGAGAAATGCATGGTAAAACTATAACCTGAACCACAGGTTGTTAACCTAGTCCAGGTAGGTTCCAAATTTTCAGTCCTACTGGACTACACTCTAGCCTGATCCCTATCGTGTCCACTAAGTGTCCGTGCCGAGCAATGATGCAATAAAAAGGACAAAATTATTTGTAAACTTTATTGAGAAGACTTTATGCTATATAATGCATTTATCGTATGGTTTAAGTATAATATAACAACCTATTATTATTATGAATCAGATAATAATTAAGTATATACTTTTATTTGACTTTAGCGACTCACCCTCGCTCCGCTCGGGTTGGTCTCTACTTACGTTTAAAGTTTAGAATAGATTTCTCAGAAATGAGATATATGTTGATCAGGATAACCAGCCATCAATATACCAAATTTCATCAAAATCCCTCTAGTGGTTTTTCTGTGATGCGGTAACAGACAGACAGACAGACATTCTAAAAACTGTAGATTCGGCCTCTATATCGATAATAATATTTATTTCAATAAGATTTTTCAAAGACCTTTGTCTTTAAGCTTTGTGGTATTGGCGACGAAAAGACCCGACGAAATTTATTGAATGCTGCCCATCCCAGCTGTATTCTTCTTTGAGCTTCTTTCTCGAAGTAGTTTTTACTGACTTGCAGTAATTGCCCAAGGTAGATGTAGTCTTGTACTACTTCGAGAGTTGTTCCATTGAGAGCAATCGGTCCCGGTGTTACATGTGTATTGAACATGACCTTGGTTTTGTCCAAATTCATCCGGAGACCGATGTGTTTTGAAGAATCAGCTAGGACCACCTGGGGGATCAGGTGGTATGCGTAAATGCATTTCCCGACAATAAAAAAAAAAAAAAAAAAGGTGGAGCGACGACATTCGTAAACTGGCTGGCAGCGGTTGGATGCGTAGAGCTGAAGATCGAGCTCAGTGGCGTGCCATAGGAGAGGCCTATGTCCAGCAGTGGACGAAGACAGGCTGAACATGATGATGATGATGATGATGATGATGAAGATTTTTCAAAAAATATTCGATGTACAGATTTGGCTCCGTTACAATTTTATTATATGTATAGATTAACATTGTATAGTACTGCACATGACAGATACCAAAAGCAGGTTATGTTAGATTAATTTCAATAACCCCTCAAAAATAGAAACGTTCTATACAAATTGCTATATGTCTCAGCTCCATAAGTGTGATTGTCAGATCATTTCGAGTTGTAAACTTTGTGAAGACAGACGTGCCCTACATATTTTGGAGTAAATACTTAGGATTTAGCGCAAATTAACGTTTAATAATATTAGTATAATATATGTTAGGCATGGATTAATTAGAAATTATTACTATTTCAAATACATTATATTTGTTTTCTTGCTAAATAATTTGGTTTTGTGCTATCTGAATTCATGTTATTTAATATAGTCGTTGACTGCTGCTTCGCAAGTGTTTCTAGTTAATTACTTATGTTATTAAAAATTTAAGTTTTCAACCTTAACAGCTACTCAGTTTTCATAATAATTTTTTACTCTTACTCTGTTAGACCCGTATTCCTTAGAATTATTCTTAAGAGAAAGTCGCAAGTATCGACAACAAGCATACTTATATAACGTATATATATATATATATATATATATATATATATATATATATATATATATATATATATATATATATATATATATATATATATATTTGGATTATATATATATATATAATAAATATTAGAGGAATGGACACTTCGTATGTCTTATTTAACCCTTCATTTCATCTCGCTTAAAGTTTAAAATATTAAAAAATATCCAACCCAAACCATAATAAATTGTTTTCAACTTTCTCATTCCTAACAGATATACCTACATATAAAAAGAATTAAGCATGTGTTATCTTGTTTCATTTAAAAGCCTTATTTACCTACAAGATAATATCATTATCACTAGGGGAAAATGTTTTTGCACATAAATCATTCTTTTAACCAATTTCATGAATGTTAGAAATTCCTCAGTACACCTGGGGTGCGAAGAAATAATTTGTCAGATATTTTGAATCTTTTTACTTACCTGTTTAGGCAATACGTTGTCTCTCATATATTTTTCAGCTTATAAAGCACATTAAGCATTATAGCTGCTTAATAAGTACATATATAATCGATAACTTAAAACGATTAGCGAAACCGCCAACTTTGCAATTCTGGGCTGTAACTGAGACTATTTTTAATAGAAAGACTCGATAACTAAAATTGACCTAATCCGGAAGTAAGTAGACCTTCGCATCTCCATCCTTACGTGTTAAGCACTAGAATACTATAGTACTAAAATCGGTTGGTTAGGTAAGATAGTTGAATAAAACCTATCAAATGTTTCATTTTTTAGCTAAAGATGCAGATTTCCTAAGAAATTTCCAGGATGATAGAAGGAAACTCTCATATTATGTATATGCATTAAAATATTCTCGACTCGCGTAACATGAGCGGAGAGAAACAATATGAACTCGTAAGGATAAGGTATTTGCATAATATGTAGGTCAAGTTAAAAATCGGCAAGAGCAATGCGCCATTTCATCCGTCGCGAGCCACTTTCATTTTTTGTATGCAAGCGAGAGTGCCAAAAGTTTTGCGCAGTGCGTCGCTTCCTCAAAACTGAATATGTATGGTGAACTTGCCAATTCAAATTCGCGTAGGTACTTCACTATACCACGGGATTATTGGATATTTGACGAGGAGGAGAGAGAAAAATACATGCGCAATTTAAAAATATTAGGATAAAAATACTTTGTATTCACTTTTAATATAGATAATATTAAATCTTTCCTTTTTGTGTACCCGAATATTACATATTAACTTTTTTATATACCTACACTAGCATTGCCTTTTTACATTACTTATACCTTCACTAGCATTTTTTACACATTTTTTTACTCCATCTTTCCAAAGTTAGGAAGATACCTACACTTAATATAATTATAGAACTCGCATATAATAATGTTTACGACTTCAGAATAATGTAACTCGGATAATATGAGTTTTATATAAACACTAGCATGGCCCGCGGCTCCGCCCGCGTTCACAAGAACAAAATCCAAATCTTAGGTTTTACATATTAGTATACTCTTACATTGCAGTTTTTGTATTTTTTTCTCAGAAATGAGATATTTTCTCGCGGTGAAAAGTTTCCTATATGTTGACCCGGATAACCAGCTATCACTATATCAAATTTCATCAAAATCCCTCTAGTGGTTTTTCTGTAGATGCGGTAACAGACAGACAGACAAAAAATCTAAAAACTATAGATTTGGCCTCTGTATCGTTAATAATGTTTATTTCAATAAGATTTTCCAAAAAATATTTAATGTACAGATTCGGCTTAGTTACAGTTTTATTATATGTATAGATAATATTTTGAAATGGCCTAATAATATAATAATATGTTCAGATTTCGCTTCTGTCTTACCCTTGTTATTAACATGCCATCAAATAAATATGTGTAGATCGGAATCTATTTTTTTAAAAGTAACATATTATCAAGTGCGGTATAGTAACAGTACTCATAACATAATTAGAACTATAGGTACCCTATACTTTAATGATTTTTCAGAACAATTATTTTTCTTTGACTTAATTATGTATGTCTATTTACTATGTAAATACATAATATCAATAGCGTACATAATATCAATTATTTTTAATTTTCATCATAGTGATTGATCTCTCTCATATTCAAACGGAGTTTTTACTAAAATTCTAACTGCGTTGTCTCAAGATTAACACTTATTATATTTACAAACAATAATAAGAGGACTCACAGTGCGCCCGAACCCAGGGTCGGTATTTTCAATTCGTAAGGCCATAACAAACGGCCGAAATTGGTACGGTCAAACATCGAATTTAGTAGGAAGGGCAAATCCATAGTTCGCTACACACGACCGGACCTGGCCACAAAGTATTTTATTTGAAAGGAGTATAGAGTTCCTTTTGTGACCCATCTTCTCGTTTATAAATGGATACCTAACGTCTACATTACGACTTTCCATATACATTTTATATTTATATTAATACTAGCATTGCCCGCGGCTCCGCCCGCGTTCAGATGACCAAAAAGCAAATTCTTAGGTTTTACATATTAGTATACTCTTACACTGCAGTTTTTGTATTTTTTCTCAGAAATGAGATATTTTCCCGTGGTAAAAAGTCCAAGAATCCTATATGTTGACCCGGATAACCAGCTATCACCATACCGAATTTCATCAAAATCCCTCCAGTGGCTTTTCTGTGATGCGGTAACAGACAGACAAAAATTCTAAAAACTATAGATTCGGTATCTGTATCGATATTAATGTCTATTTCAATAAGATTTTCCAAAAAATATTTATTGTACAGATTCGGCTTAGTTACAATTTTATTATATGTATCTATAGATACATTTATTGCCGTATAATCAATTCTATGCGCTTTGCGAATGCCTGTCATTATGTCACCTAAATCTCTTCATATTCTAGAAATTTATACCAACTAGTACATTCAGTAAATAAATAAATATTATGTTGGGACATTAACACACAGCACCATCTAGTTTCATGGTAAGCTATAAGGCTCGTGTTATGGATACCAGATCCACCAGTGTATCAACACTACACATAACTTTAAATACATACATATTATAAATAATACAGCCTGTGATATTATTATTTATTATTATTGTAATGGGTGTGGTGCCGAGGTCGGCCCTAGTTACGTCGACCAGTTTTGGTCAATTGTAGCTCCCTTTAGAATGAATTTAAAGTTCTCCGCTTAGTCCTCGTGACTCCAGGAACTTCCAGATTTTCTGAGCGGGGAGCATCTGTATCTCTTCCGGTTGCATAATATGCTGTCCTAGATAGATACTTCTGCGGTGCATGAGTGGACCGCACGAGCAGAGGATGTGCATAGCAGTTTCCTCTGTGATATTTAGAGACAATTTATCTATTGTTGTCTGGTGTTTACATCGATATAACTGGATATGGACGGCAATGCTTAGTAAGGAAAGTACCAGATTAGATGTACATCCGGACCAGTGTGTGGGGCGCATATAAGAACCATTACTTTGATTTAGGTGAAAATACTTTTAATATAAACTGTTTTTTGTCAGCGAGTCTGCTCGTGTAGTTTATAATAGCTTCAGTATTAACTCCTAGAGGTTGTAGCGTGAATAAATAAAATAGAAAAATATTTTTTTCAAATCGGACTGGCACTTCCAAACATTAGCGTATCGAAACAAACATACAAACACATATAAACACACATATTATAAACACACATATTATAAAGTCTTATAATTATAAGGAAGGGAGTATAATGTAAAGAGCAGTTCTCACATGAAACTTCATGTTTCAAATATTAGTTGTAGTAAAAGTTTAAATTTCAAATCAACGCTCATAAATGCAGCTGCTTTATGCTTCGTAGTGTACAAGCAACTAAAAATTATAATTAAATAATTATAATTTATGTCAATCATAAAAATTTATTTTAGTACACTTTTTTAAATACGAATGAGTTTTGAAATTATAGTCTCTTGTATGTTATATAGAAGCTATTTTTGATTTTTTCGTATGTTGGCCAACTTCTTATGTAAATAATAACATTTTTTTTAATTATAAAGACTGAGTATGTTATATTATAATTTTATGTTGTCGAGATTACAAATGTACAAAACAAAAGGTAAAACAATTTTCGGCTTTCTTCATACATGTATGTATGTACAAGTCGTTAATAAGCCCCTTTTACCTTTTGTTATATGTAAAGGAAGTACAATTAAAAATATATTACCATGAGTATACTTCATGCAAAGTTAGTTACAGAAAGAACAATTCCTGAGCAAGTTGTATTATAAGAGTATATAAAAGATTATATGCAGATAAAGAATATTCTAAGACATTTTTAATAATGTCTTAAGGTACAAAGGCTGATTATATCGTAGAATATAGAATTTCATTTGTTAGCTTTTCAGTTTATGCAAAGAATAAACTATAGGAATGGAATCATTTTTCTTCAACAAACCAAACTTATTTAACTTAAAGTAACTTTGGTTTTATGTTACATTTTATAAACAATACTACCCTGCCCGCGGCTCCGCCCGCGTTCAGATGATCAAAAACCAAATTGTTAGGTTTTACATAGTAGTATACTCTTACATTGCAGTTTTTGTATTTTTTTACAGAAATGAGACATTTTCACGCGGTAAAAAGTATTCTATATGTTGACCCGGATAACCAGCTATCACCATACTAAATTTCATCAAAATCCCTCGGGTGATTTTTCTGTGATGCGGTAACAGACAGACAGACAGACAAAAAATCAAAAAAACTACAGATTTGGCCTCTGTATCGATAATATTGTTTATTTCAATAAGACTTTCCAAAAAATATTTAATGTACAGATCGGTTTAGTTACAATTTTATTTTGTGTATAGATAATTAAATTGTTTTTTTCGAAGGCCAAGGTTATATTGTAGGTTTTAGTATATTTTTCTATTATGTAACAAGAGAATAAGGCAAATGTGTTATTTTAGACTAATTGATTTGGCTATTTCCAGTCCGGCATAATTCATGTTATACTTCGGGGTCTGTTAGTAGTTACTAGTCAGCCACATCTAAGTGAACTTCTTATTTTATTAAAAATACTAGCGGCTCACCCTCGCTTCGCTCGGGTTCGTCGCTAGGTACGTTTTAAATAGATATAAATAGTTATTAGCCACCGTTAGCCATATATATATATATATATATATATATATATATATATATATATATATATATATATATATATATATATATATATATTGTTAATAATATTGACAAATATTGACATTAATATTCATACGATTCTAAGGTCACTGAATTGCCATCAATGTTTTGCCTTCCCGGAACCTCTCCACTAACACTTAAACTTTATGTTATGGCATTAAAGTTCAAATTGACTTTTAAGTATTATTACGAATCTTTTGTATGGGAGTATATAAAAGTGTTGTTTTTAGACTTTTTCAGGCAATTTTTTAAATTTTTCTCTCCGTAAGAACCATCCTCGTACTTCAAGGAATATTCTAAAAAAAGAATTAGCGAAATCGGTTCAGCTGCTGTCGAGATTTGCGCTTACCAACACATTCAGCGATTCATTTTTATATTATAGATTTAAAAATATTGAAAAATGCTAAAATAATTTAAATTTGGGAAAAAATTTGGTTAAAATAGCTAAATAACAACTCTCAAAATACAAAAAGTAACATCTATAAATATACAATGTGAATTAATTAACTAAGTACTGATTTAACAATCATCATTTTTTTCAGTTTAATAAAAAAAAAGATTAAGTAATCCATTATTACCTTTTTATTTACTCAATTAATTTATTTAAAATTTCAAGAACTATTTTTTTGTTGTTCATTTAACTTAATATACCTTATTTTATTAAAATGAAATATAATTATATTAAAAAAAATATATTTTTCTGTAATTTTTAGCAGTGGTAATCTTCTAAAAATATAAAACTTTTAAAATATTTTCTCCTGACAACCCCTGAGGTGAATGTAGGCTTCCTCCAGAGAATTTCAGCTTTCTCTGTCTTTCGCTACGTATATCCAGCATTGTCCAACTGTACGTACGATCTCGTCCTGTCATTGAGTGTATGGTATTCCTCGTTTACGCTTGCCAAACGGTCCCATCGAATATGTCAACTTTTTAGCCATTTCAACTTAAGTTTTCAATTTTGATTATTTTTGAAGTTGACAGACAACAAAATTTACTCTATTAAACAAGCTCTTTTAAAGTGTCAACTTAATTTAAAAATAGTTAGTAGGAAATATACGTCCGTGAGAAAACTACATCCGGCTCGAATTGCAGTTTTGCTGAGAAAAGCTCGCGAAAACCTCAACAGTTCCTCCTTAAAACGTCGAGTTACATTGTTATTTATGTAACATACAATAGATATCGCGTATAAAAGTCAATTTATCTTAATTCAACACAATTTCATCTACAAGAAAATCTTAACAGTGTAACATGCTTTTACATTTGTAAAGTAAAAATGTAAGCTTTAAAATGTTGCAAACCTAATCATAAGACAGTTTCTGGGATTTTATTATGTATATTTATTATTTAGTATTAATTATTGTAATAACTAATTTGACTTCCTTCATGACAAAGCTCCTTATTTACACTTAACATTATTACATAAACTAAGATGTAAATTTTAATTGAAAAAAAAAAATCTATTTCGCATAGCAAAAAAATTATTTATTAGATAGTTTTCATAACAAAAATTCAATATATAACGTTGCTATAAATACTATGGGATATTTGCAATTTATTTTTGCAAATGTTAATTATGTTTTTTGAACCTCGCAAGCCTGTGTTAGTCTATGGAGGAATGTCTAAAGCCCTGAGACATCCTTGCCTTAGACTAATCGCGGCATTGATCAGTGTAACCACATGCTACATCTCACTACTGCCAGAGAGATAATGAAGTCATTATGCTTTATATTTTTCTTGTCAGAAAATGAAGGAAACCCTAAGTCTAATCTATACATATAATAAAATTGTAACTAAGCCGAATCTGTACATTAAATATTTTTCGGAAAATCTTATTGAAATAGACATTATTATCGATACAGAGGCCGAATCTATAGTTTTTAGAATTTTTGTCTGTCTGTTACCGCGTCACGAAAAAACCACTGGAGGGATTTTGATGGAATTCGGTATGATGGTAGCTGGTTATCCAGGTCAACATATAGAAAACTTTTTATCGCGGGAATATATCTCATTTCTGAGAAAAAATACAAAAACTACATTGTAAGAGTATACTATATGTAAAACCTAAGAATTTGGTTTTTGGTCATCTGAACGCGATCGGAGCCGCGGGCAATTCTAGTATATATATATATATATATATATATATATATATATATATATATATATATATATATATATATATATATATATATATATATATATATATATATATATATATATATATATATATATATATATATAGATGTATTGCAACATTCACTTCTGTTTATAGTTTAGGTTACTACGTATATTTGGATAATTTATCAAGCTAAGGCTACGTAACGGCTAGACGCCGCCTCCGTAACAGGCGGAACTGAAAGCTGCTGTATATATTCGTATTGTTTAATCAAACTTAAAATTAGGGAATAAATATATGAAACGATGTTCTCTTTTAGTTTTTCTTTCTTTAGTCTAGTTTTTCTAACGAGTACTATCTTAAGTAAGTTTGTTGTAAAGCATTCGAAACGTTAGTATCAAAAAAGGAAAATAAAACTGCGAAACAATGCGAAAAAAATTGTAAGTCCTTCTACGTAGCTCCTTATAATATTTTACTTTTTTTGTCGATATACAATTAAATTAATTTATTTCTAAAGTATTACTCAGCATGAATGCTCATGCATTCATAGTTTTTATACGACTTTGTTTTGAACACACATAGCAATTCATATATAGCCTGTTTTGAAAATCGAAAACTTTAAACTTTAGGGTTTAAGCTGATATTGATTGTTCAAAAATCTAGCGATACTGTGAATAGTCACCGCGGCACGTGCACTGTAAAAATAAATTGGATGCAAACTAACATCCAAAGGGATGAAAGCGTCATTGTTAGGATAACAATACGTATATTTAGCATAGTAAAAAATATGCGTTTCATATGCATAATAAAATATAAAATTGTAATTGAATAAAAGTCATACTGTTATTTTACTACAGCAAAAATATGTAATTTTATTAAATTCTTATGTTAAAATAAACTAAAGTATTTTTCTTTATGTAAAACTAGCTTAAAACAAAAACAAACCTATTCCACGGGATCCGTACATTTTTCCGGGATAAAAAGTAGCGTATGTGTTATTCTAGACTATAATCTATTTCTGCCAAATTTCATTCAGATCCGTTCAGCCGTTCTGGCGTGAAGAAGTAACAAACATCCATACTCACAAACTTTCACATTTATAATATGACTAGAAATTTATGAATAATTTAAACCATAAATTACAATAATGGGGTCTTATTTAGGCTGAACCTTTGCATTAAATTTCCGAAAACTATATATCAGCTCTAAGTGAAAGGAGAATACCTGCAAATTACGCAATAAAATGTTTCGTGAAAATAACTTTAAAGAGTTTATGCTCGTTGTTCTATGAACAAAATGTCAGTAAGATAAATTTAAGATACAGGCTACCACAAGTTTACCCAAGCCACAATTACGAGGTAGTGCTTTCATTAGAGTTTATGAAGTTAGGATTTATGCCGGCGAAGTTATAAAGAGTTTGGCACCCAGTTCCCCGTGTGAGATCTCATTACTCGATGTCTGTGTTGGAACTTTCTTAGCTACGAGGCACTGTTACAAAGCTTTTCATAATAAACATTGGCTTATTATATTTAAATTATTATAATCTATGCAAAGAAAGTATTATTTTAAATTAAAGAGTAGGTACCAAATTTTACTTATCTTACAGTATCATTTACGCGATCCATTTGTTAATTATATTTGTACAACTGCCAAAAACTTTCCTAAAAGAACTTAAAAGCTCAAAATGAATTAGCAGATTCAACTATTCACAGCATTTTGGAAACAGGAAGCAAAAACGCAATTAGAGAAAAACTTTTAGAAAATATAAACAACATACATTTTAGACATGCACATAAATCTTCTCGAACTTTGTTTTCCGACGTCAGAGGGTCAGCCTGCCAATAAAAAAGCTTTACCTTCAGCGTTTACTCTTTCTCACCTAATAACGTTATAATCATTCTTTTTACTGTAGTCACTCTGGAATAAACAACTTTTATTATTATTTTACCCTCTTCCATGTAGCCATCTTCTAGCAAAATGGCGAGAAATTTTCTTAAACTAGCATTGCCCGCGGCTCCGTCCGCGTTCAGATGACCAAAAACTAAATTCTTAGGTTTTACATATTAGTATACTCTTACATTGCAGTTTTTGTATTTTTTCTAGGAACTGAGACATTTTCCCGCGGTAAAAAGCGGTAACAGTCAGACAGACAAAAAATTCTAAAAACTATAGATTCGGTATCGATAATAATGTTTGTTTCAATAAGATTTTCCCAAAAAAATTTTAATGTACAGATTCGGGTCAGTTATAATTTTATTATATACATGGATAACGTCATTTTTATTTTATTGCATAATAACGTCATTTTTATTACATTGTATAGCCTAATAATAAAATATTGTTACGAAATATGATAATTAAATACAAATGAACTTAAACTGTATTATTTTTGAACATATACATTTTTTGCCGCGTTAAGAAAAAAATAATATTAGAGTAAATTTTTTACGATGCGACAGATTTAGACTACAGTATGAAGTTAGTCGTCAAATCTCCCTTTAGTATAGTGTGAAGTGATGTCTATATTAAAGATATTTTTTCCGGTATTTCTATATACACACCACGAGTTTTATATCGATAAAAATAGAAATGATTACAAGGTTTTATTTAGTTTTACCTGTCCCGATATCTGTCTGTAATCAAATCTTGCAAGTTCAATTTAACTCACTTCCCAGTGTCCGATTGAGCTGAAATTTGATACATACGTTTGGTTCTCGTGTCTGCACGATTACCTAAATGCCGCCATTTTTAATTCAATATGGCGGATGTTACAAATTGGCGATTCATCATTTCCATAGTGCCCTTACGATATGGGTATCAAATGAAAGAGCTTGATGAGCGAAACAAATTAAGCAATGTGACGGCATTGTAAATCTAATAATGCGGACTTCCAAAGATGGCGGACTATGAATTTTTTATGCTCCACCATAACATGGATATCAAAAGAAAGGGTTTGCTGAGAACAATACGAATAAAAAAAAGCTTTTATTTAAATGCTCAAATAAACAAAGAAGTGTAACTTCTTATGTGCGTACATAAGTACATACACACTTTTATCTTTTGACGCTTTTACATTGTTAATTTAAAGCAAAATAGCAGAGTTCTAACTTTATATTTTCTAAAACTACCTAAATTAATATTACCATAATAATTACGTATGTACATTAAAATAATAAATTTCTTTCCAAGAAACAGTCTCAAATATTATTTAAACTCACTTTTGTGCCCGTTAATGTAGTCAAAATACATTGGATTTTGTTTTTCTTTTAAAACGTAAAAAGTTATTTTGCTGTGGCCAAATGTATTTACAAAACTTACATAACACAAAATATTTCATATCTCAAAAACTACTCAATGATTACAACTTTAGATACGTGTAACGATAGTCGTCCCCGAGTAGAAGACGTTTCAGAAGTATGGCTGTTACGTAAGGAAATGATGAAAATATCAAGGTTACCAATTTTCGTCTTCTTTTGGCTGTGTCCCTAAAAGACAGTATTTCCCATAATAAGATCGTATTTCTTACGCTTACGCCCAAATGATTATATGTATATAAAGGTAATGTATATTAAAATAAATTATAAAAATATACTTTTTTAAACGTGTAACATTAATTGTTATTAGAAATAAAGAGCACACGTTTGTAAAACCGCCTGAATGGAAGAAAGCTTTCGCCATGATTGCTTCCGCGATTACAAACAATTCACAACAAACCAATAAGAAAAACCCTCTTGCATTTTTGCTTTGCTGAACGTTTAGCATCGCTGCAATTTAAAAACAATTTCGAGCAAATTCTGTGCCAACCCGGTACACGGTTATTGATTTTTTTTAATACACATATTCTGTTTTTAAAATATTTCAATAATTCTATTTGGATATTCGTTACTTGCTATATTTTTTGTTATCTATATATACTTATTATAGATTTTTTGAAATTCATCCCTTAAAGAGGTAAAATGGGGGAAGGGGGAAGGGGGTAATCTATACATATAATAAAATTGTAACTAAGCCGAATCTGTACATTAAATATTTTTCGGTAAATTTTATTGAAGTAGACATTTTTATCGATACAGAGTTCGAATCTATAGTTTTTAGAATTTTTGTCTGTCTGTCTGTCTGTCTGTCTGTCTGTCTGTCTGTCTGTCTGTTACCGCATCACAGAAAAACCACTAGAGGGATTTTGATGAAATTTAGTATGGAGATAGCTGGTTATCCGGGTCAACATATAGGGTACTTTTTACCGCGGGAAAATATCTCATTTCTGAGAAAAAATACAAAAACTGCAATGTAAGAGTATAGTAATATGTAAAACCTAAGAATTTGGATTTTGTTCTTGTGAACGCGGACTCATATTAGCCGAGTTGTATTATTCTGAAGTCGTAAACATTATTATATGCGAGTTCTATAATTATATTAAGTGTAGGTATCTTCCTAACTTTGGAAAGATGGAGTAAAAAAATGTGTAAAAAATAGCATTAATGGAGCGTGCTAAATAGTTTTATAGAAAATTAATTTACAGAAATATACATAAAATATTTCTGTAAATTAATTTTCTATATATAATTATTATTTTCTATATATAATTTTATATATATAATATGTACATAAAATATCTTTTAAGTTAGTGGATAATTTGAGTTAAGATCGCTAAAATTTAATCTGTTAAAATGATTACAGCCATAAAATTATTAGTTATAACATAAAACTAAGATATTTGACTTTTTGTAGTTTGAACACTGGTGAAGCCGCGATTTCTGCTATTAAAATATCCGTTTTTAAGCTTTTGGAAAAATATTTAAGAAGAAATCTCTAAATACATTTTTACTGCTTAAAAAACGAAGGTAACTTTTATTTATGTTTGACTTTACGAGCTTGCCTTTGTATCCATTATTTATGTTATCTATTCGACCATTACACTTTACACCCGCTGAAACTCCTTCGAAAACTTTACGGAAACGACTTTAAAGCCGGAACTTGGCTGGCGGAAATGCAATTATGTAAATAATATATTTATACATTTTGCCGTCCCGTTTTTACATAATTCTGAATACTAAATGGAATACTGAGAAATTGTTAACTTTTGTAACAAAGAAAGAGTCGTTATTCATCTACATCTATGGGCATGTAATAAACATGCGACGGTGAGTCGTAGTCATAGATAAGTTACGTTCATAATGACTAGTACTTGAGCCGCGGATTATATCATACTAGCGACTCACCCTCGCTTCGCTCGGGTTCGTTCCTAGGTTAATTCCCTATACAAACTTTCATCCTCATTTTCACCCCCTTAAAGGATGATTTCCGGGATAAAAAGTATCCTATGTCCTTCCCAGGGTCTTAAGCTATCTTCTTACCAAACATCTAAATCGGTTCAGTAGTTTCGGAACCTATTCGGTACAAACAAACAAAAAAATCTTTCCTCTTTATAATATTAGTACCTATAGATATTATGTATGTATGTACATAAGTACTTTTGAACAGAATGTCAGTTTTCAAAAATCCTAGTAAGTAATATTGGTTGAGCCGGTCAGTACTATAAAGGATGCACCTAAAGAAATTTTTTTTTTGCATTATCTATTTTTTAAATTTGTACTGTTCTAGAAAGTGATTTTGTGTGTAATATCTTAACACGCAAATTCTATAGTACCTTAAAACGTATGAGCATTTCGCAATATTACGTCATTTTTATAAAATTTTACTTGTTCATTCAAATATAACTTACATGGGTATTTCCATCAGATGCCAAAAACATTTTCGTAACGACTCTTAGCACAAGCAAATCCCATGAAATCCCTATACATTAAGCAAATTTCCACGCAAATTCGAATATTTGCATGCACTTAACGTTAGTGAAATAACACGACGAACAAAAATGGCTCCTTTATACGCGATCCCTAAAAGCATACTAAATCTTGCTGCTATTGACAAATGACTCTTCTTATTATAATATCGTCTCGTTCCTAGAGCTCATCTCATTTTGTATTTCCCATTTTGAGCTATTCGATACCAAATGTCCTTCATTGCATGGGTACAATATGAATTTAACTGCCTCGGTGGTGTAGTGGCTAGCAAGTACGGCTGCACACTCGGAGGTCCTGGGTTCGAGTCCCGGGTCGGGCCAAGTTTAGTTATTGAGTCTTTCTGTATAGTAAGTCTCAGTAACCGCCCGGAGTTGGGAAGTTGACGGTGTTTCACCCCCGTGCCTCGGAGAGCACGTAAAGCCGTCGGTCCTGCGCCTTAACTCTCACTGGTCGTGTCGAGTAGTCGTCCCACCGGAGTATGAGAGTGACAGGAATAGAGAGTGCACTTGTGTCTGCGCGTACACTTGTGCACTATAATATCTCCTGCGCAGTTGGCTAGTCTCAATGAGATTGGCCGCCGTGGCCGGAATCGGCTAGGAGAACATCACAATATGAGATATAAAATATTTACCATAATATGAGTACTATATAAAAATAATACATAAAATGACATAAATATACTTTTACTTTATTAATTCTAAGTAAGGCAGCGGTGGAACTGTGGTAGCGCGCTCACTTATGAAACCAAGTGAAGCGGATTCTAATCCCGAGTCTCGCAACTCTAATATTCTCTTGTTCGAATCACTTTCAACATGATTATGGCTCTGAAGGAAAACATCGTGAGAGAACCTAACAAGTTTTCAATAGAAGATATATGAACTCACTTGACTAGTGTGGTGGACTTTGGCCTGTTTTCCCTAGTATGGGTGGGGGACTAATTCCCAATAGTGGGACGTTAAAAAGGTCTGAATACAATTTTAAAATAATGCTGTTAATTAAATAATTGTGCATAAAATATTAGATATACATACATTGGAGTTATCGAATTGTCTATATTATTGAGTTTCTGAAATAATGGACTTATTTCTATAAACTATAGATTTTCTTTTGTCTAATGTGGGTTATATATATATATATATATATATATATATATATATATATATATATATATATATATATATATATATATATATATATTGAACAATAAATTAAACTGTAAAAGCACATCCAGGTTAGCTTACAAAATTTCAAACTAATAAGCATTCAAACTTAATTTCTGTAAGCTGCTGTTTTCTAGTAATATCTATTGTACGTATCGTAATCCATTCAGTCACCTCGTATATTAAGGAAATTTTAATACAACTTTCATCTTTCTTCACAGAAATATTCACTTTTCTGGAATATAAGGTTTTCTTAATGTTGATTTGAGTATTATGTAATAACGTTGCCGTCACATCAAAATTTATGGGTCACTTTTAGCATATCATTAAGATTTTCTTAATATTTGCTGTCTATTTTATTATACTATTTTTTTCTTCCATCTATAAAATGGAAATGTATTACTAGATCTTTTAAATAAAACGGTTAAGTAAATTCTAGTCTTTGGTACATTTCTTTTTTATGAACGAATGGGTTAAAATGGTATTTTGTTTTATAATGGGTCAAAAAAGGTAGAGGTTTTAAATAAAACTATTTTTTCGGATTTTTTCGCGACTTTATTTTGATTTTTGGCTCCCGACGTTTCGAATGCTTTACAGCAATCATGGTCACGGGAGAGACTGAAGTGTTAGATGTCTAAAAGATATTATATAATTGTTACAGACAGCCTACCCACAAATAAAAAAATGAATTCAAAAAATTAAAAAATGGCACTAAAGTACCTTACAATATTTTTTTACTTTAAACAATTTGTATAATTTTAATTAGTTTTATAATTGAATATGGAATATTATTTATTTAATTTTTACTGTTATTATTATAATTATTACAATTCTAAAAATATTAATTAGTAATCTATATTTTTAGTGTTGCCATTATTATATTTATACCATAAAGAAAAAATCATTACATAATAATTATTTAAGCCACATAATTGATCCATGTTTAATTTGAAAAAGTTAAAATTAATTAAAAATAATAATTTAAATTTAAATTTGCTGTTATTTAAAAAACAAATTATTTAACTAATACTGTCATTTTTATTTGATTACTAGCGACTCAACCTTGCTTCGCTCGTCCCTGGGTCACGTAACCAGTTAACGGTTAGTATGGAATAGATAGACTATATTATATTATATACTAGCGACCCACCATGCTTCGTTTCGAATTCGTCCCGAGACAAAAACAAACCTATCCCACGGGAACCGTACATTTTTACGGGATAAAAAGTAACCTATGTGCTATTCCAGACTATATGTCTGTGCTAAATTTCATCCAGATCTGTTAAACCGTTCTGGCGTGAAAGAGAAAAAAACATCCATCCCATGAACGAATAAGTCACTGGACCAGACATATAAGCGGACGTACCTTTATCTGTCTTATTAGTAGCCAGGAAATTTCAGCCTTTGTCGTTTGTTTTTTGCGTCAGTCTCAAGCATTTACTTGTCAACAAACAATCTGCCAAAAATGAATAAATGTTCTGTTAAATGGTGTAAAAACTATAGCGGCGGAAGCAGCACTGTTTCTTTTCACTTGTAAATACATTATTTTATTACATTTATTGTTATTTATCACACAATTTAATAAAATTGTAAAATAAAATGTCACATTATCCAACTATGTTAAATATAGTCGATATTTCTATGTATTGTTGACATCTGACAACCATCATAAAATCCCTGGATTATACCATTCAGAACAAATGACTAAACTGTCGAGTGAGTCCATTTGACATCGACTAGTGCTTGACAATGTCGAAAAATATATCGATATTTGACGAAATAACTGAACGAATTGTGTTATTTGTACAGTACAATAACATAAAATACTTTTATCTCAGTATCCTACAATCTGATGACAATAAATTTATAAAAATATTTTCTAAGTCACATAAAAATATAAATGCAAAATTATAATTAGTATGTGTACTTAATTTTTTATTTTATTTTATACCACATTTATATACTTTGGAATATTATTCCATTGTAATAATAATAAAGATCATTTTATTTCAACACATAAATTACACAAAATCAAACAATAATGTTTTAGCACTAAACTTCTGGGTTGGCGATTTGTAATAAAACACTTTACTTTCACGATCTATTTTACTTTCACGATCCAACACTCACTTTAATTTGCAATCACTTTTTCTTTTTCCTAATTTCACAAATGTTTATTAAGAACTGAGCAATATTAGGACAGTGTCACATTTTTATAAGCTACCCGAGACAATCAATTGCCAATTAAAATAATTCAATAACAGAATCAACAAAATCACTTTATTTAATTAAATTAGCTTAATATTTTTTTAATCTTTAAAAAATAATTTTTATTATATATTAATGGAATATACACCCGATATTCATTTGTTCATTAACATTATTATAGGCCAACAGAATGCTGCCATCAATGCCATCGTATTTATATAAATCAAATTAAAAAATAATTATTATTTGACACATTATTATTGCCTCTTTAATTCATTTATTTTAATTTATTATAATAAATACAGATATTTTAAATTAAAAGATGTTAAATATGATGACTATGCTAACCAATGTCTAAAATGTCATTAATTGGTTCATCGATATATGTATTTTATCGATTACATTCAAGCACTAGAAATATTGTATTGTGTACCTGTGTGTATAATAATGTAATAAAATCTTTGTGTGCGTTATGCGTCTTTTGGTTGAACGAGTTTTCATACATTTGTATTTTATGTCTCGTCCAGTGGTTTATTCGTTCATGATCCATCCATACATCCTCACAAACATTCAGGTTTATAATATTAATATGTATAAACATGAGTGTGATGAGTTGTTGTATTATAACTTGTTTTCTCGTGGAAATAAGATAATCTCCCGCGATAAAAAGTAGCCTATGTCACTCTCCAGTCCTCCAACTGTCTCCACACAAAAAAAACACACCCACCGTCTCTCTATTTCGACGTGAAAGAAGGACAAACAAACAAACACACTTTCACAACATTAGTATGGACGTTATATTTAAAGAATAACTTTTATCTATAGCTAATATTTATAATCCAGCCGTTTAACATCTCCCTGTTATCCATAGTGCACTCCGACCAATGCAGATTGCTTTACATGTCCTTCAAAAACTAACACAGAAAATAACACTGTGTCAGTTCCTCACAATGATTTCCTTTTACTAGCCCTAAGTGAAACAATAAAACACATATGACGTACTTACGAAACGAAGTACAACAAACATCTTGGGCTTAATCTATATGGCTAAACCAAATAAGGAAAACTCATTCATTCTCAGTATTCCCTGTTACAAATTATAAGAAAAATAATTATATTGAGCATTCGCAAAGCTTACCCACCACTTGTTAGACTCAAGACTCTCCTCCCCAACGTGATTTTTCTTAGAAATAAAAATATGTTTTTAATTCTAACTCGCATTTATAGCAAGGGATATCTTAAGAGAAAATTGCACCTGTGCTTGCTCACACATACTTGTTACTATTTATTATGTAGGAAACTAATCTTAATCGTATTGAACATCTTTCATATTATGTATGTGTATCAATTTATAGATTACTAGCGACTCGCCCTCGCTTCGCTCGGGTTCGTCCCTACTTGCGTTTTAACGTTTAGTATAGATTTCTCAGTAAAAAGTATCCTATATGTTGACCCGGATAATCAACTACCATCATACCAAATTTCATCTAAATCCCTCCAGTAGTTTTTCCGTGATGCGGTCTCAGACAGATAGACAGACAGAAGTGTCTGTTTGTAATGTTAAAATAACAGCATTTTACTAAATGCATATGAAATTATATACGGTACTTATAAGAAATACACAATTTTTAAAAATTTTGTCTGTCTGTCTATTTGTTCCGGATAATTTCCGAACCGGCTGGACTGATTTTGACGAGACTTTCACTGGAAGATAGCTAATGTTATAGGGAGTAACATAGGCTACTTTTATTTTAGAAAAAGAATTAGGGTTCCGCTCAAAAAAATTAAAACGTACCTAAGGACGAACCCGAGCGAAGCGAAGGTGAGTCGATAATAATTTTATCTCAATCTATCTAAGTTAATAAGTTTATTTCAATAAGATTTTCCAAAAAATATTTAATGTACAAATTCAACCTAATCACAATTTTATTATATGTATAGATTACCACTTTAAAGTTAAAATCGAGGGAAATAGTTAATTTTATCTATAAATTCATCAAAGTCTAGACGCTAAGATAACTCTCCGAATTTCCTCCTTCTCCCACAAACGTGGCTATCTTGAATTCTCTCCGGAAATGATGAGCAGAAACGACAAGTAAAAGGCATTAAATCTGTCTGAGGCGTTCGATTTGCATTGAGAAAATTGCATTTTCGACGCGGCAGCGACAAGGAGGCGCCGCCTGCAAATGTTTGCAAATGCTTCCTAAAGCTTTACTTTGGAATTTTGTAACGCTCTCTAAGATCCCGGGCCAACGGTAGTTAACTTATTAGTTTATGTGCTTATTTCTTTGATTCCAACATTATTTTCACTGAATTAAAAAAAAAAAGTCAATTTAACTACGATAATGCGAAGCAATGATAGTCTGTGCAGAAAGAGAACCGTTGTGGCATAAAATGGAACTAACATTATGATTTTTAAATGGCTACCCAATCTAGCCATCTGTCAAACTTTATTTCGTGTTTATTGTGTTGTTTTATTGTGATTTTTATTTCTTAAATCATGGCGAAAAGGGGTAAAACTTTACACAATTCGACAAGGGAAATAATATTTAATATTATACAATTCTGCTAAGGAGAAAACAGCATCAAACACACGCCATAATTTACCTAAATAAAGTCAAGGAACGTGTGGCAGATATGCCCGGTATGTAACAGTTTTATTTGAATGTTTATAGATTTCCTAAGTAACCTGCGGTCCTTGACATTTCAAAATATGTATAAATTAAAAGATTTAGAAATATGGTAATATTTGTTTATTTTGTTTCAATCAATATTTTTGATAGCAGTTATAAAGAGTGTTGATACTTTTAATTTATAATACGCATGTCTAAGCGAGTTAGTAAAGTTAGTCTTAACTTAAAATATTTTTTCTACTTTTTCAGGATTGAGTAGAGATACAGTATCTAAAATAAAAAAAAGAAAGTTCCATAAATAACTGCATGTAGTAAACGCCAGGGAAAAAACGTAAAGGAAGACGTGCGTGTATTTGTGAATGGTCATAAATCACTATTTTTAAGCGAAAGCATCAAAACAACTGTAGTGCAGAATACCTCCTTTATTTCCAATCCCCAAACTCATTGAACGTAACACTACTTAGAAAATTGATTTAAAATGCACATGACATCCATTCAGAAATGTCTTTAACAGTAATCATTAAAATCATTCCTTAAAACAATTACTAAGACGGAATCTGAAAACATTATATTCTGACATAGTTTCAAAGTATCAACATGTTACAGTCGCACTATAGTGTTGTCAACATAACAAATACGGTAATTAAACAAAGCTGCGCCCTCAAATCTTATGACGATTCTCTTTCCGCGCAGACTCTATTATAGACCTCCTCAATCATTTCCATGGCAAAACTAAAGTACAAAATATAGTATAGTAAAAATACATTTATCAAAATAACAAATTACTCATAGTACTTGCATGTAGTTATTATTTATTAATAAATATGTATAAATTTATTCATTCAGAAGCAATATTAAAATAAAATCAATATACAATTTGTAAACACTGCATACATTAACTATATAGAATTTACATTTTAACGGTTAATATGGAATAGATAGACTATATCCTACTAATAAATGTGAAAGTTTGTGAGGATGTATGAATATCTGGATGTTCGTTACTCTTTCACGCAAAAACGACTGAATAGATTTTAATGAAACTGTATTATAATAACATATAGGTATATATATACAATAAACATAGGTTATATGTATGTATGTATGTATATGGTATGTATGTATATATATGTTTATATATGTATGTATTAATTGTATCTCTCTTTAAGATTGTTTGCACCCCTTCCTTCTCTCTTCTTTCTCTCTACCCAAAGGTTGCCTAGAATAGATCGCTCTCTAGAGAGTTTCAACTATATAGAGAGTTTCAACTATATAATGTAAAATAATGGTGTGCAATAAAGAATATTTCATTTCATTTCATAGGTTTTATTTCGAAAAATGTACGGTTCCCATTGGATGAATTTGTTTTTTGTTTTCTTAGAGGCTAACCCGAGCAAAGCGAGAGTTAGTATATATATATATATATATATATATATATATATATATATATAATATATATATATATATATATATATATATATATATGTACATAGGTATGATGATTCTTTCCCCATGCAAACTTTCATCCCCCTTTCACGCCGTCCTTTCCAGGGTCTCAAACTATATAATACTTTAGTATATCCATTACAAACAAAATACATTTATTTTCTCCTTATAATACTATACCTATATATAATATAGATGAATAAACTCCGTTTTATATTTTTATTTTACAATACTGGCTGTATTATTATATTTTTATATTTAGTTTACTTAAAAATAAGTTTAGAATGAATTTAAATAAATGACATAACTTTCGTAATAAAACAATAAAATATTTAAGCTACAAAATTTTAGTGAATATACTTTAATAAAATAAAATTTAAATAAGAAAAATTGAAAAGTAAAAATAAAAAAAAAATTATGGCGTGTTGTTTTGATGAAATAGGGGAATACGCCGTGACACCGATACTTATTTCTCCAAGCGAGCCTGATCCATGTTATTTTGGAACAGCCACCTACTGCCCATATTTACCTCGATGCTCTAAAAAGCAAACGGATTGTTGTGAAACCAAACCTCAAAGCAAATATCCAAAAATATCGACATCTACACATAATAGTTGCAGTGAACGTTTCGAACGACCTCAGTCCCCAACGAGTCCCAAATATCAAACTGCTCATTTACCAAAGGAATATTGTCCAACATGTAAAAGTCCTTGCAAACCAGTCAAGACGAAGTACGTTATACCATGCTATCGGTATGAAGATGGTCGAATTGTAAGTTTTAATTGTTGAACTTAAGTGTAATTTGTTATATCTATATAGATTAGATATTTTAAACTTCCTGAAACCAACATTATCTTTTTATTTTAGATTTCAGTATTACAGATGTATTATTTAACGTTGGTTTCAGGAACGATATGTTCCCACTCGCCATAGCAGACTTCCTAAATCAGTATATAGTAGGAATGGGATACAAGATCAAATCCACGGCTACAGAGGTGCAATAAGATACATATGCGCTGGGGTCGATAGAGATAGATGTTGTGTTTACACGGCAGTTGAACCTATACACAGATTGTATCCAAAAGTTACACAGGAAATGTTGCCTGTCAAAAAGAAATTGAAAAAGTAAAAAATAATAATCTGTTTCTGCGCATTTCACAATTTTAAAGTGAAGTATTAAATAATGCAAATTCTTCAGATAAATACTTTGCCATCCAGTGCATTAAAACGAAATGGACTACAAGATCAACAATTTTTGGAATGTAGTGTTATATCTTACATACGTAAATGTTGGAAAAATGCTATTTGGAGCAACACTCCCTTTGCTATACCCGTCAAGCCTACGAAGAAGCTCCCTGCTATTGTTTCAAAGAAGCGATGACCCAGTTTGTGCTTAATTAATCAATTTTGTCTATAAAAGACATCTTATGGCAGTGAGTAATGAATGTACGAAAGGGTTGTCTTTAGTTAGAGATTTATGATGAAATAATATACTATCGAGCACCTAAAATATATTTAATAAATGAACAAAACGTTGCGAATGGAATATTGATAGTTAATGGATCAAAAAATTTAGACGTTACTATAGCAAGGCGTTATTTGCAGGTTGGAAAATTACCAGTCTCGGCATTCAAACGGAATGGTATGCAAGACCAAGAGCATTCTAAGTTATTAGGTGCAGCAAATTTCCTTACGCGCTGCCCTCGCGATGTATCCATTGAATGTGAAATAAGACCTTACGAAATAAAAGTTAACGACCCCGTAAAAGTGCCGCTATATGACAATCGCGGATTCAATTCTTGCTTATTGAAAAAGAAGCCTATTGATGTGGCATTAGAAGATATTCTAGACGACTGAAATTAAATTAAATATATATAAATTATTGAATAAAAAATGCTCGTGTTACGGCAGTGAGTTTATTATTTGTTAAAATTATTACTTTCCTTAATAATATACTTATAACGTATTATATAACGAGAATATTGTAATTGTTATATTCGTTTAAAAAGCAGTGGTAGCCCAGTGGTAACGCGTTCGCTTGGAAAACCAAGTGAAGCGGGTTCAAATCCCAAATCCCCAATTCAAATCATCGCACCTCTGATATTTTCATGTGCGAATCATTTCTAACATGATTAATACTTGTCTTATGGTGAAGAAAAACATCGTAAGGAAACCTGCATATCTGAGAGAACCCAGCAAGTTTTTGAAAGACATGTGAAGTCCACCACCGCGCACTTGGCCAGCGTGGTGGACTTTGGCCTGATCCTCCCTCGTATTGAAGGGAGGCCCGTGCCCAGCAATGGAACGTTGAAAAGGGCTGAATACCTATTAGTTTAATAAAGAAAATAAATATTGAAAATGTTTTTTAAAAGATAAATAATATGTATTATAAAATAAAATTATGAATTGTATTTATTTTGTTACAGGTAAATCAACCAACAACTCTGATGCGCCGAGCATGTGAAGTGGCTGTTGGGGCTAGGCCTAGGCGAAAGCCGTTTGTCGTGTCCTCGTTTAGTGCAGATCCTGATCAAGAAGTCCATCGATACGTCTCTGAAGATGAACGGGTACCTTATAGTTAGTTTATTTAAAAATATGTATAAAACATTTTATATTTTATTGATATTTATGTTAATAATATTTCATCATTCTCTAAGTATTGACCGAATACCAATAGAAACCATTTTCTGAGAGATTAATATTCAACGAAGGGTATATCAGGCTGGCACCTGAATTGATTCTCACGTAATATCCTCTGACGAAGTCAAAGCAAAAAGCCGAATAAACGCCACGCCATCGGTGACGCCGAAGAGAATTTCAATTTTATTACAAAATCACTTCACCTTTGAAAAAAGAACTAAAAATGGAACTACCAACTGCGAAATTAATATCAATATCTTTGTTAATATTTCTTTAAGTATAAAATGAATTCTAGATAGATGAGTGAGATCATAAAATACAAATAAATTGTACCACATTTGAATATAAAGCAATAATTAACATATAATAAGCATAATCTGATTTATATGTATATTCTATTTAATTGCTATCAACAATTTAAAGAAACAAATCAGCTTATATCATAACAATCTTAAGAATTAATTTTAAAACTCAATTACATATTTAATTGTTAAAATAGGTGTTTGCAAATAGAAATTCTTTTAAATTAGATTTTTAATTGGATCTTTATCGTTGTATTAATGCTATTCCATGAAATTACTCGTCGTTATAAGTTTCGGAGGGCCTCGTTGCTTAGTGTTTTTGACATCGATCGGTTCGCCTGTCAGGCCGCAATGTTTATTTCCCGAATTCAACGAGGGTTGAGATGGATTTATTTTCTGCTGGAGCCAAAATACGACCCTCATGATTGAGTAAATCATTGTTTTCTATCCTAGTTGATATCATATCCCACCCATAACCCATACCTAGCAACATTTTATTTTAGATGATTCTAACATTGGTCAATTAAACCAAGTTAGTGTTTTATTGAAAAAATAACATAATAACAATAATAAATTATATGATTAACACAGTAGTACCAAAAAGAGATTTACATTTCATTTTAGTAATATAATTAAAGGAAAGCGCAGTGACTGAAAAACGGAGAGACAAGAATTTCGTCTTCGGATTTTTAATTACAAAGTTAATTAATTTACGTGATTCGAGTTGGAAAACGTTGCATCTTATGCAAATATATTGTTAATTTACTTTAAATAAAACGGTACTTTGTTAGGGATCGTTTTATCAGTCTGCATGCTAATCTATACATATAATAAAATTGTAACTAAGTCGAATCTGTACATTAAATATTTTTTGGAAAATCTTATTGAAATAGGCATTATTATCGATACAGAGTCCGAATCTATAGTTTTTAGAATTTCTGTCTGTCTGTCTGTTACCGCATCACGAGACAACCACTGGATTGATTTTGATGAAATTTGGTATGATGATAGCTGGTTATCCGGGTCAACATATAGGATACTTTTTACCGCGGGAAAATATCTCATTTCTGAGAAAAAAATACAAAAACTGCATTGTAAGAGTATACTAATATGTAAAACCTAAGAATTTGGTTTTTGGTCATCTAAACGCGGGCGGAGCCGCAGGCAATGCTAGTAAAAAATAATGTTGAAGTAATCTCCGTTAAGTATATGCAGCAGCAAAATAAAAAGAAAACTGCTTTAAACGAGACCCCTACTCTAGTTAGTTCTATTTCTAAGTTCAAGAAATACAAAAAACCACACACTGCCCTCGTAATGTACCTACTTGTGTAATAGAAATATTTACCTGAGTGAAAATCGAAACTGCTACCTTTACTTTGACGCTTGCTTGTAATCCTTTGATAACGTTATAAATGAGACCGTAAAAAGGTTGATTTGTTTATTTGTATCTATAGAGCCATGAATATTTCGTAATAAAATTATCATGTACAAAGCCCGTGGAGTGGGATAGAACATAAAATACAAATTATTATATATAATAGAATAGTACTAATTATTATTTGAATCTCTTTAGAATTCACGGTCTCGAAGGAGCCCGGTCCTTTGAAAGACTTGCGTGGGAGACATATGCAACATGTAAAGGCCCCTTATATTATTACTAAGGATGGCGCTTCTGAAGTCATGGCCTTAAGAGTTATTCCGAACTAAAAATATTACTCACTATATTTTTTCGTTCTTCTTTATCAGGGTAATTGTTGCTACCATTTTGAGAAAAAAAGGCATGAGTTGTGCTCGGAAGGCTGTCATTCGTGTCATTCTTATCCCCAGTGTGGGGACTGCATTCGAGCTGCTTCGACGCTTCCTGGAAATTGTTATTATTATTGTTGTTAATTTTTGAAGTTTTTTAAATTTTTGTTCCTAAACAATGTGGCGGTTAAAATTAAATTTTATATAATTTGTTTTAGGTTGTTTTTTTTTAATTTATTAAAAAAATATTGCTTAGTGTACAACTAAAACAAATATATTAAATAAAGATAATATACATATTATAGTTCATTAAGACCTTCAAAAGAATATTCTGTCTATTGGTATAATTTTACTTAGAATTTTAGAGAAATGTTACTAATTAAAGAAAAACTACTAGACTTTTCAATAATTCAAAAGTATAATTTAATAGATTGTTGTGTCTCTATATGATACATTTATGTATTAGAGCTTCGGCTATTTCAATTTTCATGCAATATCGGTTACACAGTTACACTAAGTTATTGCAGATACTCATATATACATATATACATATTACCTATATGCATTTACCGACGATCTGAAGTCTCCCTTAATTTATGGTTGGAAAATTCATTTAGGCATACATAGGCTGTATATATACAGGTGGTTATGTGTGACTTACCAGCTAGAAAAGTTAGTACTGCCCACTAAAATCCAACGGAACCTACCCCGTCTTAATGGGGCGTCGCAGGATAGCTTACGTACTCAACCACGACACCCCGACGGCAGGTCTGCCGAAGCAGACCACGACAACCATGGTATTACTCCTACAATTCACTCTGCTACCAGAAGCAACCCACATGGCACTCCGCCCACCGAGGAGGGCCGCCTCCCAGTGTGCTTCATGGGTTCGTGCAAGGCTTGATTGCCGGACGCTAATGAACCAGTAATAAGTGGTCGTAAGTGAAGTTGAGTCAAACCAAAGAATAAAACTCATAAATAGTAAGTTCTGGTAGTGTTAACACAAATTCGATTCACTTAAAGGTACATTGTTATAAAATGTATTATTTCCTAAAATTATTTTTTTGTCATATGCTATATCTCTCTCTTAATACTTTATCAAATTTAATGATTGAGATATCTCAAATTATTTTTAAGACTATGTTTCTCGTTAATGGCGAATATAATAAAGAATTTTGAATGTTAAATTATGTGAATGCTAAAAAAATGTATCGATTTTCATCCTGACGAGTTGACTATAATAAAAGTAAACAGTGAACAAAGGAACTACGAGGTTGATAAGCGTTTGATTGTATGCCGTCAGCTATCGTCGAACCCATTCTTTTAGAATTGCTTTGTTAAATTTAGCCAGTGTAAGTATTGATTTTGTTGAGAATACGATAAGTTCGTGCAGAATGCATGTGCATAACCATCTCTGTCCCTTAGAGCTTTATTTACAGTTTTAAAATGAATATTATTTTAAGATTACCTACTTATTTTGCTTATAACAAAAATACGGTTCTGAAAGTTTTAACAATTTTAATTATTGTAGAACATATTTGATTCAATCATTGCGTTTTGGAATAAAAACAACTACAAACTAAAACTTATGACTTGGTTATAATGACATTCTTGTACAGATGACATTTATAATATTATTAATAATAACCTCAGGACGGATTTGGACCACGGCGGCCAATTTCGCTAAGAATATCCACAAGGGATATTATAGTGTACAATAGTTTATGCGAGTAAACACGTGCACTCCTTATTCCTCTCACTCTTATACTTGGGTGGACGACAACCGCTTGACCGGTGAGATATTGACGGCTTTACGTGCTCTCCGAGATATGGGGGTGAAAAACCACCAAGTTCCAACTAAACTCCGGGCTAATATAAAACACAAACATCAATAACATATAACGCCATCTCTTGATATATACTCGTATTTAAAATTATTATGATGTAAACGGGATATTTACCATGTTTAGCACTTCTAAGAGTTCACGATATTTTGGCACTGTTTACACACGTCATGATCACGGGTATACTCATTTATTTGAAATGTTATTACTTTCTTACTGTTGCTAAAGCTAACTATAGTGAGCGTTAAAAAGCGTGTCTTGATATATGTAGTAACATGACCGCAACTGCAAGCAATTAAATATTATTAATTAAACAGTGAATGGATCTAAGAAATAAGTAACCTAAAGTTTAATTGACAATAACTACAGGCAACAATTTCTAATACAAAGTTTCTTCATTAAAAGCTTAGTTACTCAATTTGCTCTTTATATAAAGGTTTTAGAATGTATATAACTTATGTACTGTTTAAAGATAACAATTACAATTTGTTACAGACAATACTCTGTGCGGGATCTAAAAAGAAATTATCAGAGAAACAAAGGATCAAAGATATTCATTACAGAGCTTCGATAAATTAGAAACGTGTAGAATTGAATTTATTTTTTGTGTCATCATGAAAATCGAGATTTTGGAATTGTGTATATTTTATGGAGCTCCATAAGAAAGTAGGGTGGGAGCAAATGAGAAAGCGACGCAGTAGGGCGGCGCGTGCGCGGTGACTCTGCTCGCACCATGCAAGCCGTAGCAATACTGATCACCGCCGCGTGCGCCGCTGTTTCTGCACAAATTGCGTGGACGCCGATCTTCCTCGATGGAAGTAGTAAGTATTTACTTTTTTCTATATAAAAATATATAGGTGATAATTTTCAGAAATTGGAGATATGCAAAAGAAATGAAAGTTTTAAAGAAAGAAAATGTTTGAATTATATTCTCAAATAAGCTTAAAAAGCTTGTTGTAGACAATCTATTGCCTTAAATTTCTTTTTCGATTTATCGATTTCGTTATTTTTAGGCGATAACAGTATCAATATTGAGCAAGTCGAAATGCTTGAGTAATAATATTGTACACGTATAATGTTTTTCTGACCAATTTTGCCCTCAGCCAGTCTTAGTGAGATCAGCATAAATGTGTGCGCAAGCCAAAGAGCCAAGCTGTTACTGCGAATATCTTAATAAAAAACCCAAATAATTTGGCTTGATCCGGTACTTGAACTCTGAACCTCCAGATAAAGTAATACGTAAATCCTAGACAATAGATCAACGAGGTAGTTAAATATTGCTTACTTTGTGTAGGTCAGGTTGATTTATGGACGCAGTCGTCATCTGGTTGCGCCTGTCCAAGCGGGGAAGGCCAGGACTGTGCGTGCTGCGTCCGTGATGGAGCTTGTCCGTGTGAGGACATTGCACCTACACGCTGTGCACAATGCGGGCTAGAAAAATATTGTTCAAATAGTACGTTGAATTAGAATAATAATATATTAAAATTTAGTTTAACTAGAGGATTCGATATGCAGACATTATCCTGTCACAGTACTGGAAGGCTGAGAATTTGGGACATTTAACATATTAATAAAACGGTCGGAAAATTAAATAAGAATTTAGATCTCGGCAACAACATCACCTACCGGGTCAAACTATGGCTAGACTCAACAAGTATACAAAAAAATCATCAAAATCGGTCAAACCGCTTATAATGAGAAGAATTACGAACACGCACATAGGATTTGTATTTTTTGTTATATTTGTATATTTATTTGTATTTCTTGTTTACATATTTTCGTCATGATAATTAGGACACAGATAACATTACTGTGTAATGTCATGTTCAAGGAAATAAATGTTATTGCTTAATTAGGTAGCTTCAAGCTATTTACCCTACAAGGTAAAAGAAGGTTCATAGTAAAAAATCCCTCTTTTCCAACAATAATAACTTTCATCAATGTTAAATTGTATGTACTATTTAGAGATTTTCAAAAGCTATTTAGCCTAATAAAAGTATAGTGATTTTGTTTAGACAAATGATCCCAACATCTTTAGAGTTATAGAAAGTACGAGTATAGCTTCTATATTGAATCGTCAGTATATTATTGACAGATAAATGAAAACAAATTAAATTGTGTTTTAAACTTTTTTAATTTATTTATTATTATGACAGTGTGCAACATTACTATCGACTCGCGCGTGCTTAAGAATAAATCTGGCAAAACATTTGGTCAAATCAAGTCTCCATCTTTTGAGGGACCTGGCACCTGCTCATACATTTTACAACCAGATGCTGGACAACGAGTGGAAATACAACTCTACAGGCTGGTGTCAGTTGGCAGATTTAATGGAACAAGGTATTGCATGCTTCTTTTATTACCCTGACTCTATATTCATCTTTAAAATGCTTTAATTAGCTTAACTTCTTACTATGTGATCTAACCTAAGAAATATTTTTTAACCTATTTATAATTATTGTTGTGTTAATTTGAAGCCAGGTGTTTGATAGTGAAATCTTTAATGGCTACGAGTAAAACCTCAAATAAGCATTTAATTCGTTTAAAAAAAAATGATATATTTACAATTGATCAAAATATGTTTTTTAACTATATTATATATACACCTTAAAGCGTTAAATTATAATAAAGCAACAGTTCGAAATTCGTTACAATAAAATACGCAGGATTCTGGTTTTTTTTTAATGTTACGCCCTATGTTAAAAAATTGGTTTATTTTTACTTCTTTATTAGTACAATTATACAAGATATAGTGCAAACAATAATCTTTACAGTCTTAAGATTCTTAGCGTTCACTAGCGAGAGCGTTGCTATTCGAATACTTCTGACAGGCTTCTTTCAACGGCCTCTTTCAACCACACGTTCCGGTAAACGCTTTAACATGCCCCCGGCCTTGGAAGGTCCTACTTCCAACAGTCTCCACGGTCTGTTGCTGAATCGAGTGGTAAGGGGCAGATCTTGGAAAAAGCTCGTCTCGTGATGGCTCCAGAAGCTGTGCGGATTGATGCTACTCGAGAAATTCCATCTTTTCCGGGGAAGGTAGAAACAATGCGTCCCATACACCACTTGAGAGGAGGGCTGTTGTCATCCTTGATCAGCACAAGAGTTCCTTCCTTCAGTGTGTCACCAGATTTCATCCACTTGGTTCTCACTTGTAGCTCCGATACATATTCTTTTGACCATCGGGTCCAGAAGTGCTGCCGGACTTGCTCCACTCTTTGGTAATGTGTGAGTCGATGCGGTGCGATTTGCTCGTAATTTTCGCAAGCAGGTGAAGTCAATGGACGACCAACCAGAAAATGAGCTGGAGTGAGCGGGGAAAAATCATTTGGATCTGTAGACATGGGAGATAAGGGACGAGAGTTTAGAACGGCTTCCACCTGTGCCAATACCGTACTGAACTCCTCGAATGTAAAATTAGCGTTACCTAGAACCCGCCTAAGATGGTGTTTGCACGATTTCACCCCTGCTTCCCATAAGGCACCAAAATGTGGGGAGTATGGCGGAATGAAATTGAATTTAATATTATTGTTAATAGCATAATCCTTAATATTATCTGCGCAATTGTGTAAAAATTTTGAAAACTCTGCCATTAAACCAGTGAAGTTTCTTCCGTTGTCAGAAAATATTTCTGATGGTTTGCCGCGACGAGAGATAAACCGCTTTAACGCTAGTAAATATGCATCAGTAGATAAGTCACCCACTAACTCAAGATGAATAGCTCGAGTGGCAAAACATATGAATAAACTAACGTAAGCTTTAGTTAACCTAGCACCGCTGCCTTTCCGATTTAGTACAAACACTGGCCCGAAATAATCAACTCCACTAATGGCAAACGGAAAACTAACAGATAAACGTTTAGCTGGTAAGTTGCCCATTAATGGAGTTAGAGTTTTACCGCGAAACCGAGTGCAAGTGACACACTCATGTACAACTCTCTTTGCAAGATTCCTACCGCTGATAGGCCACCAAGACTCTCGAATAGTAAATAATAATAACTGCGGTGCTGCATGTAGTTGCCGTATATGTTCGTAACGAAATAATAGGTATGTGAAATGATGTTTAGATGATAAAAGGATAGGATGTTTTTTGTCAAAGTTAAATTCAGACACATTAGATAAACGCCCCCCTACTCTTATTAATTTATTATTATCTAAAAATACGTTTAAATTTCTAAAATTGCTCTTAGTTAACTGTTTATTTTTAGATAAAGCATCATATTCAAGGATCGATTCCCGTTGTGATAATAAAGCAAGTGTACTCACAGCCTCTCGCAGCTCATCCACACTCAAAGCACCCGATCGTTTTAAGTTTGTTTTATGGCTATTATGTAGAAAACGTTTAATATACGCCATGGTGCGTTGAAGGCGGTTAAACTGAGAGAACCTGGAAAATGGAAAAAGAGACTGACTAGTACAATCATTAGAATTGTCATTCCTTACATGTAAACTTTTAACCTCCGGGAGATTAATTATGTTATTTTCCGTATTAGTTGAATGTAATTTAAAATTAGGATCTTGTAAAAATTGTGGACCATCCCACCATAACTTTGAGTCTTTTAACGTTTGCAAATTAATACCCCTTGAAACTAAATCAGCTGGGTTATCGTGGCTTGTTACGTGCTTCTATAAATAATCCTGCGTCAATTCTTGTATATTAACTACCCTGTTCTGTACATACGTTTTAAGTTGATAAGGTGCCATACGCAACCATCCTAATACAATAGTTGAGTCGCTCCATAGACAAACATCATCAAATCGACAGCGAAGCGATTCATCTATTTTTACACACAGCCTAGCTCCTGTCAAAGCACCACACAGCTCAAGCCTAGGGACAGTTAATGTCTTTAAGGGAGCTACCTTACCTTTCGCACATAGTAATTTCACTACAACCTTATCTTGCGTAAAAGAACGAATGTATGCACATGCTCCGTAGGCCTTTTGAGAAGCGTCAGTAAAAATGTGAAGTTCTAAGCGTGTGTGATGCTTTGCAAAACTGTGACGTGGTATTCGCAAATTGCTAAGCTCATCAAGATCACCTATAAATTGAATAAATTCATTAATTACTTCTTGAGGTAATTTTGTATCCCAATCAATCTTTAATAGCCATAATTTTTGTAATAATACTTTAATTGATATTATAGTTGCGCTGAGCAAGCCAAGCGGGTCAAAAATCTGCGATATAATGGATAAAATTGCACGCTTTGTTATATTACTAGGGACTTGAACCTTAGTTTGAAAATTAAGTTGATCAAGTTGACTAAGCCAGCTCAGTCCTAGAGTTTTTGATTGCGTTTGTTCACCTAAAGAAAGATTTTTTAATGTGTGTGACCCCGACAATGCATGATCATGGTCAAAATTGAATATCCACTTTCGAAGTGGAAAGCAGCCTTTGGCTAAAACCCTGGCCGTTTTCTCACATAAATTTAATAATTCATTTTTATCATTCCCTCCTGTAATCATATCGTCAACATAAAAATCTTGCGTTATAACTCGCTTAACGTCAACGTCATCGCACTCTATAGCTAGTTGTTGTAAACACCTAACGCTCAAAAAGGGCGCAGACGCTGTTCCGTATGTCACCGTGTTTAACCTATAAATCTCGACAGGGGCTGCAGGATCATTGCGCCATAGAACAAGCTGGAGGTCGCGTTGATCTTCAGAAATTAAAACCTGCCTATACATCTTTTCGATGTCGGCGCATGCTATATACGTATTTTCGCGAAAACGTAATAAAATTGAAAACAAATCCCCTTGAATGGGTGGCCCGACCATCTGTAAATCATTTAAAGATTTATTTGTCGATGACAATGCACTTGCATCAAAAACAACCCGTAATTTAGTTGTCGAGCTATTTTCATTAAATACACAAAAGTGCGGCATAAAAAAATGTATATTGTTATAAGTGTAAACGCGACTCATATGTCCTAACTGTATATATTCATTTATAAATTCATTATATAACTTTTTACAAATAGGTAAATAAGATAGTCTCTTTTCAAGTGAAATTAAGCGTTTATATGCCTGTGTATATGATTCCCCAAGTAAAGTAGGTGAGTCCCGAAAAGGAATTGAAACAATAAAACGGCCTTGACTATCCCGTTTAGTAGTTTTAATGAAATTATCTTCACAAGTCTTTTCTGTATCGGATAATGCAGGATATTTAACCGTGACCTCTTCCAATTCCCAAAACCTACGTAATTGAGAGTCGATTGACTGTGAAAAATTGCAATAAACAATATTATTTAAACACGCAATTTCATTCACAGGACCCGAGACAATCCAACCTAGTTTAGTATTTTGTAAAAAGGGGCCACTCTCGAGAGGTATTTTTCCGTCACATAGTAACTCCCAAAAGTGATCAGCACCTATTAATATATCAATCGTATGAGCTTCCAGATAAGCGGGATCAGCTAGCGTAATAAAATCCGGAATTATTATTTTATCAATATTAATAGGTATAGATGGCATACTCGGTACTATCTGCGGCAGTACCAAACATTGTAAGCGCGTAGAATACTCGCCGTTTAACGAACGTATTTTTATTTTGCAAGACTGTAAACTTTGCGTAATAGAATTACCGATTCCTTGTATTTTTTTAATGGACTGTATTAATGGCGTGTTAATTTGATCGCATAGAGATTTTCGTATAAAACTGCATTGGCTACCACTATCTAGTAAAACGCGACAAGTAATTGTGTTCCCTGAATCATCTGTTATATTGACTAGCGCGGTCGATAACAAAACAGGCTTAGTGAGTGACGCTTGCGCGCAATGTACGTCTGCACCATTCACCTGCGATAAAGGGTGTTTTGCTTGTGTGCGTTGAGATAATTGATAAAAATCACTACTACATTCGCCTTGCGCGGGCGCTTGTAGCAGCGAAACTTGCTCTTCAGTCGGGCCGCTGTCGCGGTGAATGATAGTATTGTGCTTAGAATTGCATTTCCTACACGGTCCGAACTTACATGTATCTGCAGTATGAGCGGGACGCAAACAGTTTTTACATAATTTGTTATTAGTAACAAAATTTATTTTAGTGTCAATCGCCAAGTCTAGGAATTTTTGACACGAATACAAGTAATGATCTGCCTTACAATACGGGCATAACCTTTTAATAACTTTATTTGATTTTGACGTAGATAAATTACAATGAACTTTAGAATTATTATGTGACGTTCTTGTAATAGTTTTCGAATCATAACCTTGTTTATAATGTGAAACTTGCAACGTTTCTAACATATCAGCCCTAGCTTTTAAGAATTGTAATAAATCATTTACTTGTACTCGCGTCTTACAATCGTTTTGACGTTCATTCAACAAAAGATCACTCCTATATTTCTCCCACTCGCGTTCAGTAGTATTATCCAGCTTAGAAACAATCATATAAATAATTAAAGTGTCCCAGTGTTCCGTCGGTTCACCTAATAATTTAAGAGATCGCAGGTTTTTAAGTATAATGTCAATTAATTTGCGTAATAATATAGGTGACTCATTACTTAAATTTTTAATATTAAACAAAGCTTTCACATGATTGTGAATAAGAAGTCTGCTATTATTGTACCTATTCATAAGCAACTCCCAAGCAACATAATAATTATCCGGGGTAAATTCCAGGGAATCAATAACTAATACGGCAGGACCTTTCAAAGAGGATTTTAAATAGTGAAATTTTTGAATTGTACTTATATTATTTGACGTATGAACTAATGATAAATATGTATTTTTAAACTCGAGCCACTGTTCGTAGGAACCGTCAAATGTAGGTAAATTTATTGTAGGCAATTTTACCGACTGATGCATATTACCTACGTCGTTCCCACAACTATTTGCATTGGGTGAATTACTATCATTATCTAGTATGCAATTAGCTTGAGCTAAGATAGTATAGTACTTACTTTCAAAGGATTCTCTCTCGTCGAGCTGTTCATCGTCCTGTGACTCAGGAAGAACCCCGTCTAGTTTGTTTTGTACATTGTTAAATTCTGACAATATATTGGCTGCACCCTGCATCCTTAAATTTAACTCAGCCCTTTTAGCGCGGTCTAGAAATTGATTTTCAAAAGAATTAACATAAACGGACAATTTAGTTAACCGGCCTTTTAAAGTACCTCTTTGTTTAATCAATTCTTTTATAAATTGAGCTGTGGGATCTAAAACTGGAGATTTAGGCAATGTAAGCTCAGCTTTGGACATTTTGGTGCTTTACTAGAAGTGGAGTTACCGGTAAGTTATATGACGACAGCAGTTCTATGAAGTACAAGTACTCTTTTAAATACGACTCGATAATTAATAAATTTAACGACAATATTCACTGGTATTAGCACAAAATATTAGCACAAGGTTTTATGGAGTTTTGATGGAATAATCTGGTTGGAACGTCTCACCGAGTGATGTAGTTTATAGTTGTATAGCGAAGAATAAGTAGATCGTCTATTCAATTTCTTGATATTTCTGGTTCTTGTTAATTGTAAATCCTGGCTCGAAGCGCCAATGTTGAAAAATTGGTTTATTTTTACTTCTTTATTAGTACAATTATACAAGATATAGTGCAAACAATAATCTTTACAGTCTTAAGATTCTTAGCGTTCACTAGCGAGAGCGTTGCTATTCGAATACTTCTGACAGGCTTCTTTCAACGGCCTCTTTCAACCACACGTTCCGGTAAACGCTTTAACACCCTATTTATTTTTAATAATTATGAATGTTGTTATATTTGATCTACCACATTTTCAAAGTACCTGACGAAATTTAACTTATCTTTCCCATAAATTATTGGTATTCATTCGTATCATTATTATTTACATTATGCGCCCCATTTACATTTTGATTTGCGCGCAAAATTTTCCTCCCCTTTATGTAAAGAAATGATACATTCATTTAACTTTTTTACATGCCTCACTGTTAACGTACATACAAATTTATTATTTACGATGTGTCATAAATGAAAATTATCGTTGCATTTCTTATCATATCATCAGGCATATTGTCATTTTCTTTGACACCACTATACCTATAAATACGTGATTTTATATGTTTGTATATGTCACTCCTTCGCCCTAAACTACTAACTAGACGAACTAACTAGACTAACCTAACTAGACGAATTTGGATGACATTTAGTACACAGATACACTAGAGTATTATATATTCTAGTATTATTAGAGTGTATAGTGAGTATATATTCATGAACTACTGTTCAAATAAATGAATAATAAAAGTTTGTCAAAATATGGTGCTATCTGTACATACATAATATTAGAAATACAAAAAGTACCCCACACACATGAGCAAAATGGCGATAAGTCACTAGTTACAACTGAGTGCGACCTTAAATGTACAAAAATACTTCGTTTTAATAAAAATTTCCTAATTTAAAAAGTTTTCCTACCTTTACACTGTAAAATAATAAACAAATTGTAGTCATAATAGAAGCCAAAACCATTACGTACATAGGTTCTTATATTATACATCCTTACTGAAAAGCCGTCGTCACGCTTTGTAACAATGCCACCCTCAGCCACGTATTCAGGCAATTGCTTTGTTAAGTATACCTGAGATTTGAAACAACAATAAACACGTGTTCAGTTTGTGATGTTGAATAATTTTTACATAGACTCTGATCGCAATTTTAATTATTCATTAAACACATTTTTTTCACTTACTTTATTATAAACACATAATTTAACTTTTGCTTCTTTGTAAAAACACACATTGAATATTAGATTTATTTTCATATCTGTGGAAGCACAATGATTTTGTATTTTTTTTTTATTTAGCTGTGTAGGTGGGTGGTTACAATTGAGCGACGCGGGCGCAGTACCTGGTGCCAGTCGAGCTGCGGAGACGAGATTGTGTGGCGCGAACGAACGATATACACCTCCTGTCGTGCTTTTCGCTGATCATGGAGCTTCCGTGCTTGATTTTAGGTAGGTAAAACAATAATAAGAAAACACGGCCATAGTCGCTTGCAAAGATAAAGATTGCTGGTTCGATATCCGTAGTTCCAGAGAAAAGCTAGTCTATACTAATATTATAAAGAGGTAAAGTTTGTGACCTTGTGAGTTTGTGAGTTTGTGAGTTTGTGACGTTGTAGGGGGTAATCTCTGGATCTACTGAACCGATTATCAAAATTCTTTTACCAATAAAAAGCCACGTTCTTTCTGAGTGTCATAGGCTATATATTAACTAGAAAAATAAAAAGACTTTTTCATGGTAGTCGGATTTGCAAAGTAAGTCGGAGAAAAAACGGTCGAACGAAAACGTTTCTTACGAACGCTGCCTTAACCATGAGAGATATATGATTATGTTCTAGAGAAAAGTTGTAGAGCTTAATAATACCTACAAAAAAGTCAGCGACAGCATATATCTAACTTTTATATTTAAGTCACAAAAAGTAGTTTTTATATTAAAAAAATAATTTAAATCGGTAGGTCATGTTTATTGGTCATATTATCAACAATTATAAATTCTTATCAAAATAAGTAAATTTATCGTCTAAAATGTTTAAAACAAAAGAATTTTCCCTTTTACTGCATATAATTTGGACAAATGGTTAAAGAGATAATACAACATATTCGTAGGTACGGACGAACCCGAGCGAGCTGTTTGTCTGTTTTCCTGTTTGTACGGGCTAATCTCCGAATCTATCGGACCAATTTAAATGAAATTTTGCATGGTGGTACCTTATATCCCCGGGCAACATATTAGATACTTTTAATATCGGAAAATTAAAGAGTTCCCGTGGGATAGTTAACAAACTATACCAACTTATACAGCTTAGTACACAAAAACTACTGATTGGATGTTAATGAAACTTTAATATAGTTCATACATGACAAAAACAAATTAGCTACTTTTCACCCCGGAAAATTAAAGAGTTTCCGTGGGATAGTCAAAAAACTATAGTAACTTATACAGCTTAGTACACAACAACTTATGCACCTAATTTAGTAAAATTTGGCATATTGCCTGTCAAACAACAGGTTACTTTTCATCCCGGAAAAAAGAACGGTTCCGTGGGATAGATCTGTTTGTGGTTTTCTAGAGGTGAACCCGAGCGAAGCGAGGGTGAGCCGCTAGTTAGATAATAAAGTTAGACAATGAAACAGTATCACTCTGACAGCGTGATGTCAATATCAGTTGTTGATAAATACTTTTAGAATTTGGATTATACGTGATTTAACAAGAAAATTGAATTAAAACTTGATACCCTTATAGGATAAAAAAAATACTACATATATACATTAGCGACTCACCCTCGCTTCACTTGAGTTCGTACCTAGGTGACTCTTTGAATTGACATAACTTTTTTGTTTATAAACTGATTGAAATAAAACAAATATTAGATGTTACGTGAAGCTTACCACAATACCGTAGTGAAAACCACGCCCGAATTGATTTAGCCGTTTCTGAGATAAGCGCGCACAAACGCACAGTCAAACAAACAAACAAACAAACAAACAAACAAACAAACAAACAAACAAACAAACAAACAAACAAACAAACAAACAAACAAACAAACAAACAAACAAACAAACAAACAAACAAACAAACAAACAAACAAACAAACAAACAAACAAACAAACAAACAAACAAACAAACAAACAAACAGACAGACAGACAGATAAACAGACCAAAAATCTAAAAATCATTGTTTTGGGTTCTATTACGTTAATAAAGACTCCCAATAACAGTTTTTTTTCAAATATCTGCCATATACAGACAACGATCAGTTACAATTTTGTTATATGTATAGATATACCTCGATACAGTTTATAAGAAAAAAATAGTGTATAATAGAAAATGTTTCACTTAAACTGCGGTATAATATAGTACTGCACAAAGTCATTAGGAGAAAAGCACAAGCAAGTTATTTAGCATACATGCATTGGACATAATGGATGTTGCTAACGTTTAAAGCCGTTTTTGTGGTCACAAGCAAAGTAATTATTGTATCGCTAATGAGCAAACGGTCAAAGCCTAGGCACAGTAATGTTTCAAGAAAACACAGAACACTAATTAAAGTTTTTTTTCTTATTAATTAACTTCCTATTTACATATGAGTAAAAATTTACTTCGCATAATAGCTAGTGCTGTAATACGATACTTATTTTTTATAGATTCTCTAAGTAATTTTATCTTTAAATTGATATTATTATTGCGTAGGGAAGAATGTGTAACTTCATTACACCAAAAATAATAATTAAAAAGACACGTCTAAAGTATGCTTAATACATCCTAAGACAATTGACAACACGTGACATTGCCGTGTGTAAGAGAGAAACAAAACATTTCCAGAGAGGCATCGAAATTACTAGAAGTTTCGAAATTTAGACAAGAACAGTTATTTGTAAATTCCCGTGTGTAAGAGTAACAAAACATCAACAGCTGGGAAGAATTTTCCAATGGAAAGAGTGCGTGTTTCTATATTCTATATTGCAGCCAATGGAGACCACTTCGAATAAGCTTTATATATTTTTAATGTTTTTATATTAATATATTAAACTAACACATTAATAGTAATAAATGTTAAATGCAATAGAATTTTTTTTTTCTTTGAAACAATATTTAGGGCAAAACTGTGTATAACGCACAAAAAAAATGTGTTAGTGATTTATTCACAAAATAAGTACGAGTATAGATACAGAGCACACATCAAAATAATCGATGTTGTATTAATGTAAGTGTAACTATACATAATATTTATAAGGGACAGAGTTTGTTTGAAACTGCGTATTTTAGGAAATACTAATCTCATTTGAAAAATTCTTTTTGCACTGGATAGCCCGTTTATTAAGAAAGCTGTAGTCTACATATCATCATGCTACTACCCTATGGAGCGGAGCAATAATATAATATGTAATCTATCTATTCCATTGTAACCTTTACAACGCACCTAGGGACGAGCAAGAACGACGCGAGGGTGACCCGCTAATAGAATATAAAAATTAGTATTATAATTAGAAAATTAAAGCAACTTGCATCAAATTCAGCATCCAATCTATATTTTAAATGAAATTCATTTCATACTTACAAGTCCATTAATTTCTATATCCTACTACTATATATATATATATATATATATATATATATATATATATATATATATATATATATATATATATATATATATGTTAATTGCATTTTCGCTTATAAATTGAAGCGGGATATGCGCGGATGAGCATTACTGAAATGAATAATATTATATCTAGGTGAGGTACGTCAGTTTGATGAACAGCTATAATATCGTGTGTGACTGACGTGAAGCCAAGTTAGAAAGCGAACTTTGCTCGTGATTTTATAGCTCTAACATTTATCTCAACCTCAGGGATTTTCCTTATATATGTTAATATTATACAACGATTATAAATAAAAAGTTTATATATACATATGTATGTATATTTATTACTTATGCTTAGACAGCTGAACGAATTTAGTTGTAATTTAGTACACATTTACTATAAGGTGACGCTACATATATATAATGGTGGCCATACTTATTAATATTATAAATGTGAAAGTGTTTTGTTTGTTTGTCCTCCTTTCATGTCGAAACAGAGAGTAGGATTGCCGTGAATATTGCTGGAGAGTGACAAAAGCTACTTTTGACCCCGGGAAATTATCTCATTCCCACGGGGAAACACGTTATAATACAATCCATTATTGTCATATTGCCATATTTTTATATATTATAGTTTTCCTTAAACGACCATAGATGGCACTAAGATTTTAACCCGGAAATCATCCCTTAAGGGTACGAAAACGGGGGTAGCTTTTTTTTTTTTTTTTTTTAAGTACTTATCTACTTTTCTATACCCATGTATGTATGTATATACATATATAGTCTATTCCAAGTATGGTAAGAGATAGTAATCTATTAAAATGTACCTAAGCGATGCGAGGGTGAGTCGCTAGTATAAAATAAATATAAAAAGCATCCGAATGTATCCGAGCGTAGCTAGGATAAGTCCCTACTAAGTTCTAATTTTCAGATATTGTGTATTTTACCTTTTGGTTTAAATATTAGTCTCTCTCTACCCTATCAACTATTCCTATGTTAAGAAGTTAGTAATTTCGTTCCGCTATACCTTCGTAACTGGACGATAATCCAATAGACCAATATTTGTCTTAACTAAGGTTTTCATCAAGTAATTTATAATAATTCATTCAAGTTATTTTTATTGAATTTACTTTATCTCCTAATTTTTATACGACATTTGACGTGAACCAATTTCTCCATAACAAAACATAAGGTTTCTGTTGGACAATGTTTCAATTGCTTTCAAACTTCGAAGTTTAACAAACTTAAGTTAGTAAACATTTTCCACACACCGAAACAGGGATCTGACCGGCTCAGAATTGTGGCTTTCTAACAAAAGCGAAATTATATTTGTGACCTACGGCGCTCTGCGAAACTCTATCCTTTTGGGGATACTGATTGATTTGCACTATTGTTCAATCACGTTGTAACGTCCTAGAGGGCGAAGTGGAATTAGTTATATTTTTATAGTGCTGTTAAATCATAATTGTATGACTTTTGAATGAAAACACCACTAATTAAGTCGAGTGTGTCTTAATAAAATATGTCTAAATAAATAAATATGTTGGGATATTAACACACAGCACTGTCTAGTTCCATGGTAAGCACAAAGCTTGTGTTATGGATACCAGATGGTTGATACTCTACATATATATAACTTTAAATACATACACATTATAAATATAAACACCCATGACTATAGTACAAACATTCGTGCTCATCACATAAATGAATACCCCCAGCGGGATTCGAACCCGCGACCGCTGGCACAGCAAGTAGGGTCACTACAAACTGAGCCAAACGTGCCGTCAGCAAGCGTATGTTTTAAGGGTAAGCTACGTTTATAACGGAATATGTAACCTTTTGTTTCATTCGCAGGATAACGGAGAAAACCGTAAGGTCTCAGTTTCTCGCCTTCTTCAGCTTCACATCTTTAAGTAATACACAAGGTGTGGGTTTTCATCCAAGAGGAGGATCAAGAATTCCACAAACCGGTAAAAAAATTAAAAACACATTCAAATATTTTTATCAATCGCCTTACAGTTGGTGTACTCGTATTTTTTATTTCTTGTTGAAAGTTGAATAAGATTGTGTGGTGTTTGTTTAAATTTTGCATTTCTTTATATGATTTATGGCTTAATTTTAAATATGACGTTATTCATAAAAACATATTTTACAGGTTTGAATTCTTAAAAAAATATTTAATGTAATAATACGAGGTCGTATTTACCTGTTCTTTCAACAATGCAATAAGTACCACAGCTGGTATATAATATTTTTCAGAATTCTTTCTTTTGTTAGCGTACAAACAGAGTTTTGAAGGGCTATTTATCCGTCTCCTTTATACCAAGACGTTTAGATAAATAAAAGGACCCTCCATATAAGTATATTTATTTATTTTAATATATTTGACATCTTCTGTGAGCGAATATGGATCTGGAGGATTAATGCAATTATTCGTTTTTATCTATACATATATGTATAATAAAAGTGTAACTGGTCACTGTCTGTAGGTACATGGAATATATTTCAGAAAAACGATTATTGGGAGTTTTCATTAATGCAATAGAACCCAAAACAATAATTTTTAGAATTTATGGTCTGTTGGTCTGTGCATTTGTGCACGCTAATCTCAGAAACGATTGAACCGATTTGGGTGCGGTATTCACTGATGTGTTGTGGTAAGCTTCACTTAACATTAATATTATTTAATGTATGTTTTATTTCAATCGGTTATTAAATAAAAAAGTTATATCAATTTAAAGAATCACCTAGAGACGAACCTAAGCGAAGCGAGGGAGAGTCGCTAGTATTTAAATGTATTTCAAAATTAATTTATTACCAATCAAAAACAAAACTTTCAAGAAATAATTATACTCCTTATAGAAGTGTCATAAACGATGAACATAACTGAGTATATATAGCACAGCAAGTTTAAGCATGTCTCTTATAATGCTATGATGTCAATGAAAATGTAAAGGAAATTCTCATCAAAAAGATCAAACGTAAGCTATTACCTTACGTAATATGTTTGTAAAACGTACAAGTATCTTATATAGAAACGACGCGCTTATAACAAATTCCATTTATTATTTCTATAATGATGCTCTTAGATACTGCAGTTATACTTTATCCTCGACGTGAGCACTGAACACTGAAATTGCACATGATGATGTGACAGTCTCGCCAGCTCGAATACGGAAAATTGTTTTCACTAAGTTGAAAGCATGCATTTTTGCCACGTTCAGTGTTCAGATACTCCTTTAAAGTCTTTATACATTAGTTCGCGTTCTGTTAAAGTCTGGCTGTTTCGATTCGCTAACATATTTGATTTTGTCAATCGTACTTGTCTTGCTCTTTTATTTAGATGGTTTTGCTTTAAATGTTTTTTCATATTGTTGTAAAATATTATAAATTTAGTTAAGTAATTCGTCGAAGCTTATGTTGGATATATTACTTTGAAACCGTAAACTTATTAGTTAGTCTCGGACTATTCATGACCTTATTTGAATACGCCGCACCCTAGAATCTGTACCTCTGCATAAAATTTACATATATTATAAAGCAAAAGGGTTTACTACATATGTATGTAATTACAAGAATTTAAAGTGGAATATATGATTAGTTTATTTTACGTAATAATACTTAAGATATTGATCAATTTATTTAAATCCGTAGTTCGTAAATAAAATCTATCTTCTATCTATCTTATTCTTATCTTATCTTATATATAAATAAAAATGAATGTTGGTAAGCGCATAACTCAAGAATGGCTGGACCAATTCGGCAAAAATTTTTTCCTATGTTCCTTAAGGTCCACGGAAGGTTTTGATAAAGAGAAAAAATGAAAAAATAACGGAAAAAAATTAAACTTTATATGGCTAACGCTGGCTAATAACTATTTATATCTATTTAAAACGTACCTAGCGACGAACCCGAGTGAAGCGATGGTGAGCCGCTAGTCGGAAATAAATATAGGTAACTAATTTTTTTCATGTACTACACGACAGATCGATTTTTCAATCAAATTAAACTTCAATCAAAATTTCTATTATCATAAAAATAACTTTATAAATTAAAGATTATTTCTTAAAGTTATTATTTTTATGATGAGATTTTCTAAGGTCGACTGGCACAAGTCATATTTTTTTCACAAAATGAATAATACCTCCAGACCCTTATCAATCTCAAACTGATCGTGGCAATGACTTATCTAATATATATCCAGCAAACTGGGTTAGTGGCTTATTGAAACGATTAATTTTAATTATGTTTATTTCATTTAATTTGTTTGTAGAGTCGATGCGATGCGATATCGATGGATTTTATTTTACATGAATTAAAAATATTAATCACTTAAGCTATCTATTAACAACATTAAAAACGTTACCATCAATCCTGCTACTTTGTTCACCTATTTATTTATTTTGTTAGTTAAAAATATTTAGTACAAAAAATATGTAGTAGTATCAAGTAAAACAAAAATCTAACCCACGGGAACCGTACTTTTTTCGGGATAAAAAGTAACCTATGTGTTATTCTGATGTATGAGCAATATTATTGCAAAGTTTCATCAAAATCCATTTAGTAGTTTTTGCGTGAAAGAGTCAACAAACATACATCTATACATACATTCTTACAAACATTCGCGTTTATAATATTAGAAGGATTTGTCATAACACGCTATATGAAAGATATGAAAGCATAAAAGTTGAAGAGTTCCAACTACTGATGCAGTTAGATTAGTTAGATGAAATCGGTTTATTGAAATTAAACTCGATAATGTTTTCTTGTTGAAATAACATCTAAGTAAATAATAAAACCAAAATAAGTAAGTTTTTGGTAATATTTTCATTTCTAGAATAAAAGTTATATTATTTATTTGAGGCAACTCTAGTTGGTCAAATTTTTACATTTAAAAGTTTAACAGCAATCATACTAAAGCAAAAAAGCTTAGAGCTTATACGATAAAGGATAAAACAAATATAAAAATAAATCATAGTTTATTGAAACATAGTATTATTAAATAAAACTATCTTTTCGGATTATTTCGCGGATCCGAAAAGATAGTTTTATTTAATAATGTCAAACATTCGCGTAAATCTAAGAAAATATTATGAAACATAGTAGTTTTTAACATATTTTTTTTAGTTATTTTTTAGTTTACTTTAAAAACCTCTACAAATTATTATATTATATCATTATTTCTATCAGACTGTGACTGGCTTTATCAAGATGTATCTTGTCGTGGGGCTGGTTCTTGCGTGTTGGCGAGTCCTGGTTACCCTGGCCTGTATCCACCACATCGCCGCTGTCGGTACCTCTTCGCTACCAACTCTGTTCATACACGTGTCAAGATTATCTTCACATCTATATTATTACCTAAAGAGTAAGTATTGCTATAATATGTATATTACGAAGCATTTATACCGTTTTATTATTTTCTATCGTTTTGGAAGAAGATCTTAATTAGGCCTTCTATTTTATTTACTGGGCTATACAAAATTGTATTAGTTTCACAGATTTTCACGTAAATAAATGATAATATTTTTTGGCTACGCATATGTGTGTTATGAAAATTAAATTATTTTCTCTTTTAACTCTAGCTTAATAAAAAAAATTCTGAAATAATTTTGGAGAATGTTATAAAATTATTTAAAAAAAAAAAGAACTTTTTTTTTATTTTTTGCAACTTTACATATAAGCTTTGCTAACACCGTAAATCACGTGACGTGAGAATTATAATTGCTTAAATTTGTGTTTGTAAAATTACGAAACTTAACTTCAAATTATGAAAGATTCCATAAAATTGAATTACAAAAAGAATCTTCCGAAAGCCAACAAAAGCGTCCAATGCTTATTCTGCAGGTTGCATGAAAATCTGCTGTTGATTTTACACCCATAATTATATTCAGAGTGTTAATGAATAACGTTGGCTTTGTTATTCTCTTACTTGTTAGCTCGGTGTGGCTCCAATTGAAAATCCGACATTTTCCTCACTGACTGTTTCGCTAATCGCGCTTGAATATTTATGTTTTATTTTTTACTATAAAATCATTCTCAAATAATTTTATAACAACATAATAATATGAAATATTTTATTTTTCTTATTTTGTTTAATAAAATAATAAATTTATAAAAGTTCAACTTCAAAGGTTTTCTTGGTAATATAAAGGAAGCGTCGTTAAAAAGCCTCGAGAGGACCGTTCTATGTCGTTTCCGGCGGAAGTATTTTTATCAGCCGCCCGCATGAAATCCATTCGTATGTTGAAAAGCTGCTGAACAATGTCTGTGTAAATAAAGAACCTCGACATATCTCTCTTTCACCCTTATGGACACGCCTCACTAAAATTTATGTGGACAAAATCAACTTTCCGAATATTAAAATTTAACTTTTGTAAGCATAAGCTTAGGTAAAAAATATTTCAAAACCAATTGAATATTGCAGTAGTTATAAGTTAAAAATAATTTAGACGTAACGATGGTTATAAAATCTTCTAGGGTTCCGTACCTCAATAGGAAATGGGTCCCTGATAGGATCACTTGTGCATCTGTCAGTCCGTCTGTCCGTTGATCACGCTCTAGTTTTTTCAAATTAACTGAACAAAAAAATTAGAACATACATAGAGTTAGATGATCTAATGACAGAATTACATATAGCGTAAATAAACGAATGCATAATGTTGGGATTTTGGGATGGAGGTCGAAATGGGATACTAAAAAAATGTTTAATCAAGTGCAAAATGTAATATGTAAGATATGAAATGAAAGGGGGTATTTTTTTAATTTTTGAATGTAATACATTTCATAGATACATGAGAATATACGAATATTGGGTATCAAAATTGCAATCTTGTATAGTAGACTGGACAATGCCAGTTACAGACAATAATTATTGTATTTTACCACAACGTTCGTAAATGAATTTACAAATTAATACTCCACTACCAGAGCCTCTATTTACTAACAAACAGCTTCGCATTTTTGAATTGCAAGTACACTTAGCAAAAATTTAAATAAAATTTTATATCATATATTAAACAAACAATTCAATATCAGAATTCAGTTCAGATTTGAAGTTTCACTAAAAATATTGTTTGTAAGAGCTTTTTGTGTAAGCTTAAAATAATTCCTTTCTAATTTTTGTATTGACGTATGATGAACCAATACTCAGTTTTATTTGAATAGATGTTAAAAAACAAAAGGTTATAATATTTAAATATTTTTCATGTAAAAAACCATATTTCTATAGCCTTTAATTAATGTAAAACGTAAATATAAAACAGATCGTGCTTTTTTACTCAAGCCATATTATGTGACACTTTTTCAATGACAAACTGTGTCCTAGATATTTGTATGAAGACGCTTCACTCGTAAGCAAATATACAGCATTGAGGTGCGCTACCTAGAGAAACTTAAACATCATTATATACCACCAATTAGAAGAAAATGTGATTCTCACGTCGTATTCATTCTATATTAAAAGCTATGAATTATATGCTATGAATCAAATGCCGAGCTCTATTCATTGCGTTTGAAATAGCGTAGGGGTGTGGTTAAAGAGTACTCTCGACAATTGGTAATTATCACCTCTTTGCAGCAATTGCACCACGGACTATTTAACTTTGCGGGCTGGCAGCTCGCCCTCCGCTCCAGTGCTTGCAACGCTGTGTTCTGAGAGAAGCGCCACATTGGAACATCCCGGCCCAAATCTATTGTTAGAATTCAAGTAAGCTCGATTCAGCAGAATCTCATTGACGTCAATTCACTGTATCGTCAAAGGGTGGCGCTTTGTAAAGTTGTTCACGAAATGAGTCAAGTCGGTTAAACGTTTTACAGACAATGAGATAATTTTTGGTGAATTCACTAAAGTAGAATAGTATTGTTGAGCAACGATTCATTTTTTGCTCTCTGTTATAATTCTTAACGTAAATTTGTAAATCTTGGACACAAAATACAAACAAGATACAATAATTATGCGTTGGTATAGTAATTGGTTTGTAACAGTTATAACGGAACTTTATTTCGCATACATCTCATTTGGAATACAGTAGGTAAACTCATAAAACATCCATGATTCATCGTATTTGTAGATAAAATAGTGAATCAAAAACACTAAAAATATACATACCTATATAACCGTTTAATTTGCGTTGTTCTAAAGTATTTAATACTACTGTTTTATTATAATTATAGCCTTAGGACGTGATATTAAGTCTGTATTATTTCAGTTTAATCTCTTAAAATTACATTGTTTCCATGGTATTACATACAATCTCTTTCCAACTCCAATACTTTGACCCAATTTGTAGCGAGGTTTAACCACTTGTGCTGCAGAACTGCCACTATTTATTGCATGACGGAACTTTATTCGTACTTTCTTATTAAACAGTTTTAACTGGAACCAGTTCCTGTTATTGAGGCTTGTAAGTTTCAATTGAAAATGTCAAAAGCAATTTTTCCCAATTTATATTTTTATGTATGTTCTCTATTAAAGTGTTTTTTTTTGTTATCCAGTTCTGGACCACTCGTACCGCCATACGACTATAATGGTTTTATAGCAAAATTGGAATTTTTGGAGAAAATTGACACAAGTGGTCCACCACCAACAATGGCTGCATCCCCACCTCTTGCTGCCCTAACGCACTTCACACATGACAAGAAACTTTCTTTGTATTTGCCAGGTTAGTACAAGAATATTTTCATTTTCAGCTATTGAACGGCAAACATTTGAAAAAGGTTCAAATAATATGCAAGTGCCGATAGCGAGACTGAGTCTCTAAATCCGACACTCACGGCTGTGCTGTTGGTAGGTTTACATAAAACCTATGTATCTGTTCTCCATATTCTATTTGGAGACCCAACCGTTTCAAACCGTTTTATTTTAACGAAAAATCCAAATAAAATTTCCTTGTACACGTAGTGAATTACAATTTAAATTAATATTTTTATGTTATAAATAAATACTTAATATTCATGAACTGTGATGACAATAGATTCTTATAATAATATTCTTGAGCAAAATAAACAATTTTAACACTGTCCACTTGTATTAAATTAAATATTTTAAAAAGAATACCATCGATTTCTTTAGTCTAAATTGTGAAATTTGTATTCTCAAGGTAAATTGAGGGTTAACACGTCAGCAAAGCGTGACTAGAAAAAAAAACGGACAACATAATTTAAAATGTGTATATTTACGATTATTATACATTTAAACGACAAATGATTCGTTTTATCGATATTTTCTTTGTTAACTATTACAATATTTTATATGATAAACCTTTTACTTCTTAAGGTGATAGGACTTCAGGAACAGACGGCGACGCTGTATCCAATGAGATATTAAATAACAACGGTGGGCATATTGGTTGCGGGGCGACTGTGCGTGGCTATGGTGTCGGTGGGATCCGCTCAGGTCACTTCGACACGAGAGCTACGGCGTGGCGATCGCAGTGTGCTATACATTTGCTTGGAACACCTACAGATGTGGTCCAAGTGTCCCTTTTTAATTATAATTTAAGGTACAGATATTTTAATATTTTAAAATGATTAGTATTTTAAACTTAGGCTTAATGCTTATCTAACGTATGTCTTGTATACAATTTTAACCTTATATATTATGTAAATCACATTTACAAAAATATCCAATTTTTTCTTCTACAAATATCGTAAAGTACGTTAATACAAATAAAAATAGCATTTTTTATATTTTATCATCACCAGATTACAAAGTTGTAGATCTCATATTGAGATTTTAGAAGGACTTCATGAGTTCGGTGGGAGGGGTGAAAGGGGAGACAGATTCGAGAGGGGCGACAAAGCTCTTTTACGAGTTTGTGGCCAAACATTAAGAGAAGCACGAGACCCCGCTGGAAGATTTCTAGTAAGGCAAGCAGTTACTTCTAAGGGCTCTAATTTGACTATATTAGTAAGAAGAGCGACGTCACATAGCGTAGACGAAGAAGAATTCGTGGATGGAGCATTTGTATTTCATGACGGTAAGTATATAATTATAATGCTAATAATTAATCAAAGTTCTCACTAGTTTTAAATATTGTATCTCTTATCTTTCTTATTAGAACAACATGAAGGTACAGTGTCTCCGGATGCAACTTGTGCATCAACTCATTACGGGCTAGCTGCGCCTTCTCATGGTGGAGTGTCCGCGCCCTCAAATCATCATATATTTTGGAACATCGAAGAACGACTTATGTGCACACATCGTTTTATCCCCGCGTCGAACCAAAGCGTCACTATTGAAGTAAGGATTTACAATAGTATATTCAAGCTATTTTTCACTTACGAGTAACAAGAAGATTATCACAAATGATATACCTACATACATTTAGAGATTAGTATTCCTAAAGGTGGACTCATTTCTACAAGTCTTCTCCTATGGAAGTTAGAGAACTTAATAATTATTAACTAAACAAAATTATTAACATTTAATATATACATGAATATCTTTTAATATTAAATGAGCAATTCTTGTATATATCTATGTGTATATACAGTTATTTTTTGTATTTTAGAAATGGCTTAACAAATTTCGATCAAATTTTGTATTTAGATAAGCTTTTGATTTTTACATTTATCTATAGGTATAGATGTCTTTTCTGAAAAAAACTCCGAGCGAAGCTGGTCGCCCACGTACGCGTTATTAGTAAAATAACATATTTTTTACAAATCCTTATACTTTTTCAATGTATATATTTCAGTTAGAAATTGTTCTTTTTCTTTCGTTTTTACTCAGATTCAACGCTTAGAACGCATGTGGAGTGCAGAGCCAACAGGTAGCGTCGCCACCGGTCGAGGAGGATGTCGTACTGCTTGCGGTGATGCAGGCTGCGAGTGTCGGTCCGCTACGCCCCTACATTTTCACGACCATATAGCTCTTGTGGCGGGAGACGGAACACACTTGTCTTGTTTATGTGGTGATTTTCAGGTATTTTTCATTAATGATTATAATCATAACGCTAATTCGATACTTAATCGATTATACTTAAATTTTTAGGCTTACTTATTCTATATTATAGAATGAAATAATATTTTTGTCTTTTCTTTGTAGAGTTTTTGTATGATATATTTACCTATGTATATATATTATTTTAACACATTTACAATACAATGTATAATGCATATTTATAGTAAACGACATTTTTTCATAAATGAACAAAATCCTAAACATAATTACAAAGCAAAATGTTCTTTTGTTACTGTAAAAGAAGTAACATTCTATTTTTATAACAAAATCAGGCTTCAGGAAAATTAACGATAATTGCTCGACACAAAGAAAAATCGAAGCGATCGCTAAGCAAATCACAGCCCTCTTTATGTGACCTATAAATTACCATTCTTTTTTTAACGCGAACATTTCCTTATAGTAAATTTTGAGGTATTTTTCCTCAATTCAACAAGGCTTGTTATGTTTTTTACTAGAGGTAAAATTAAAGATCAATAGATATACGACACAAACCTTCTTAGATAAATTTATTTCTATTATACATGTGGATAATAGTAACTAAAATATACTATAAGAAAATGACATATTGCGATCTCGTGTCAGAGCGCTTATATATAAGAATCATATTATATTCTTTAGTTTTCTAGTAACAACATATTATAATTAAAACCTATATAATATCGTCTTGCCCAAGCCGCCATTTAGGTCAAAATATTTCTAATTATCTTATAACATATTTTTTAAATTATTGAGAAAAAATAACACTATTTCTCGGCTTAATTTGATTGTACTTCTTAAGATAAAGCCATAAACAGAATTGATTAAATTAAAAACATAAAACCTTAATTATACATCCCTGTACTACTAAGATTAGACTAGACTGTACCAACTCATTTTTTGAATTTGATACATCCCAAAACTATTATTATCTAACCCTTTGTCCTAAATGGGTTGAGTTTGGCAAACGCGGGAATATATGTGTTTCAAGTCAATTTGATCACGAAAATATCATTTTTCCAACAAACCTTATAACCCCAAGTCGTTCCGTTAGAAATTTATTTTCAATGAAAAACATTTGTATGTTTGTATGTGTGTATCTTTACATCTAGACAAAGCCGGGGCGGGTCGCTAGTTATTAATATTATATCCTAAATACTCATTGCTTTTATACCAACACAAATTTCGTCGTAAAGGCGCAACAAATAAATTAATCGTGTTACTCGGGTCTTGTGCTAACACGCCTACCGATGAACCAGCCGTTCCTTGACTGGCGTCCGGGATGTGGCGCGATCCGCATAATTAAGTAAGAGGGTTAGCATTAACTATGTAATAGCAATAAAACGCGGAGCAACCATCCGACCGTAAGGGCCTTCTGTATAAAAGCAAATTTACCACTAAATAATTTACCATGTTCTACATATTATGCATATTACATACGTTTTGTAAACATAAACTCAAACTGGCGGATTCAATGACTTGATGTCAGAATCATCAATCATGTTTGAACATCCTGCCCTTGTTCAAAGTTAGTCTTGATTTCTTTAACATTTCCAAGACGTGTTTCCGAATTTGAATAGCAATTAACTGATAACAAAGTTACTCGATCTACCTAATTGGAGAAGTTATTCGAAAGTATAAGAGTTACTTATAAAGTCATTCGCACATTAAATTTGTAATGAAATAACTAGACGTAAAACATGATGTTTATATTGTAAATTATTGCCTAAATTATATTAATTTTATTGCATTAATATTACTTAATTACAAGTATCTGTATGCATATATAAAAATCAATTGCCGTTCGTTAGATTCGCTAAAACTCAAAATGGTCTCGACCGGTTTGAATAATTATTTTTTTGTTTTGTTGGGGGTTTGTTAGAATTAGTTTAAGTAGAAGTAAGAACAACTAGAAAATAAATTCAGAACTGTTTATTTTGTACCTATGTATTTGTATGTATATATAATATTTAGTCTATCTATTCCATACTGTCCGTTAAATCATTCTTAGGGATGAACCCAAGCAAAACGAGGGTAAGTCGCTAGTTATTAATAAAATATTAATTAAAATGTTAAGTAATCAAAATAATTACATAATTTAATCGTAGATTCATTTCGAGCTCACTGGGAAACTGATAATCGGTGAATCACCTATCGTGCAGGTCGTCTCAGTTATTACAAGCGGGAAGGTGCTCCCGGTGACAACCCACATTTCCCTCTCCCTTGAAAATTCAATTACTTAGTTAGCGGCTATATAACGATAAATGCGTATAGACGGTAACAAATTTCACAGTAGATATCCTTCTTATTTCGTAAAGGAAGAGGAAGCTTTCTGAAAATGTAAAAAGATATTTTTTCATATAAATTGTAGCAAAAAAACCTTTACCTACAAAATTACACTGTTCTAAAAGCCAATATTCTCTATTTCCCAAAGGAAAAGGTTAGGGTCTGTCCCTTACTCTTTATTATAAGTATGCAAAAAATCAACTTATTAAGTTACCGGAGCGCGTTATTGATTCCCAAAAACCTCCGGATTAGACGATGTAATTTTCCTTAGTAAAGTTAGATGGGGAAAAAATGTTTTAATGTCATAATTATAAAATATTTTATTACCTCAGGCTGCTTGGTTACCAGTAGTAGTGCGAAGTTGGACGAGTCTGAGATTAGAGTACTCAGTGGCACACTATACATATGCTAGTAGAGGGTTTGATTATGCGGCCGCATATAGTTTTAACGACGACGCTATGTGTGGCCAACGCACGTACACGACGCACTCTGGTAAGTTAAAATGGTGTATTTTTTACAAATTATCACTACATAGTATAAAACAAAGTCGCTTTCTCTGTCCCTATATCCCTATGTATGCTTAAATCTTTAAAACTACGCATCGGATTTTGATGCGGTTTTTTTTTAATAGATAGAGTGATTCAAGAGGAAGGTTTTAGTATATAATTTGTTAAATTTTTGTATACATTGGCTAAAATATAACGATATTTGTTGGAGGTGTCGGAAAAAATAAGACTTCTGGGAGCTTTCAACGAAAACGCTGCCTAAACCCTTTGAGATATAACAAAATAATGTATGGTGGAATTGTGTATCTTATATAGGTCTACAGAAAAGTCCGCGATGGCATATGTCTATCTCTTAAGGATAACATACTATATCCATTTTAATTTAAAACGTACCTAGGGACGAATCCGAGCGAAGCAAGGGCGAGTCGCTAGTCCTTAATAAGTTTTTGTTATGATAAACTATTAGATGAAACACAAAGTTTGTATTCAAATTTGTCACGCGTCACGAACGTTTGCTACAACGCATTGGATATTGTTCCCGGTGGCGCGGGGCGTGTCCGAGAAAATAACGTGCCACCGACCCAGATTCACGCCGCTTGGGGTAACGTGGAAATGAAAAAAACCTTGAACGAGATCGTAATGTTCCAATTACGCGACTGCTATTGCGGTTTTGTGGATTCACTGTTCTTTTTATAACTCAGAAGCGTTTAACGCTAAGAGTTACGTGGTTTACAAATGAAATTTACTACATATATAATTATCTTACTTAGGTGAAATATCATCCAGAAATGTCTCCGTCACCGGCAGTTTAAATGAGTTTTTCTATCAACAATGTACTTGGGTGTTGGATTCGAACGTGGAAAGGCAGCTATACATAGACATCACGTCTGAACAGGTATATATATATGTACATTGTATAACAGTTTCATACAAAAAATATGTGTTTCTATTTCGAAATTTTTTTTAATAAACTCACCTCAAGCAAGCTCTCGCCTACTGGCTATGTTATAAAAAATTCAAATAAATTTAACCTTTAAAATGAATTTTAAAATTGCATTTCATTTATTCTGTAGGATAAGTCGTGCAGCTCTTGGAATATTACACTTCACGAATGGTCGGGTATGAGCGCTCAGAGCGACAGCCTGGCGGCGTCCGCTGGCGATTTACTTTACACCTTTTGCGCCAGACATAAGAATCACACCTTTATTCTACCTTGGCGACTTAACACCGTTGTTATTAGGTAATATGATACTACAATTTTTCTTTTCAACTTTATCAAGAATATATTTTTAGCGGTTCACATATTATACCTAGTGCTTGGCATTGAATAACAGTCTTACATTAACATAGATTATATTATAAAGTTACAATTTTCTTTATTAGAAGATGTAAATATTTGAATATAGCTTTAAATATTTTTGTCTCTGACATTTTACTTACGTAGTTAATTAATTATATTTATTGTTTCACTGATCCATCTGTACTAGCTTTGATACCTCTTTATAAATATTTTTGTAAAAGCTTGCAACACCCGCATTTGGAAGGGAAAGGCGAACTGCTTACATCACTTATTTACTTAATTATTTATGAATGCCCTTAGCCCTAATACGTCACCCGACCGTACCAAATCCGTAAAAGCGCATGCTTTTGTAGAGGTAAGTATTGCAAAGATCTATTTCCTTTGTACGTATTAGATGGACGCCTGAGTGAGCACGTGATGAGTTTCCAAAATGACATTTTCTCTACTAAATACCGAATAACGATGTTTACAAATATACTTTTTGTTAATGAACTTAGTTGTACTGGTCTTTCATCTCTTAAAACTTTTTACATCTAAGGTCGTAATAACAGTACCTAGTTTATTACATAATACCTATATAATAAAACCATATTATAATATTATTGATAAATTCGGTTTTTTATTATTACAGTGTAATAATAGACATATTTAATATAATCTTAAATTTTCTTATATATATTTATATTTTTATTTAAATTTTTAGACTTACTTTAAGAGATTTTTTATAAATTATAAAGTTTCGGATTTGCAAAAGCAAATCCGAAACTTTATAATAATAATAACATTATAATATTTAATAGAAAATTTTATTGTAACACTAGCGAACTCGGTAGGCAGACGTCGTTTCGCCACAGATTTCTTTTGTTCGAGAAATTAAAAAATAATCCAGATCTTAACAACAGCGTCATAAAAGGGTCACACTATAATAAGAATTATAAGTACCATAACAAAAAAATATCGAAATTAAAGACGTTAGGAGGGAGAAGAAATACGAGTGTTCACACACCGGAATTTTATGATTCGGGCTACCATAATATAATTACGAAAATTTGGCGTTTGCGAAGTAAGTACTTTACCGGTTTGAATGTACACACTACGAGTACATACGTAAACTACGACCTGGAGAAATATGTATATATATATAAGCTTCTGTTAAGCATCCGAGCGAGGGTAAGTCGCTAATATAAAAATACGTGCTGTTATGAATATTTAATAGATTAAAATTCTGTTATAATACTTTCTTAGATTTACGCGAATATTTGACATTTTAAATAAAACTATATTTTCGGATTTGTTTTTGGATTTGTTCACGGATGAATTTTAATTCTTGGTTCCCGGCATTTCGATTTACAGCAATCATGATCACGGGGGAGACTAATGTTTTAGACGTCTCAAAGATCATTATATAATTATTACAGACATCTATCTACATACAAAATTATACAATACTTTTCAAAATACAAAAATGGCACCAAAGTACCTACCTTATAATATTTATTAATTTTTAATTTATTATATTTAATTAAATAAAATTGTGCAGGTTAGTAGCACTGTCCCGCCAGCAACCTATCTACACCATACGCTGGCGGTCGCAAGTGGTGCGCGCCAACCGCCTGGCGCCGCCCACGCCCGCGCCCGCCGCCTCACACGCGCACCACCCCTCTTATCACTTTATTACTTCACTTATTTTAAGTGTCCTTTCAAGACTTTGTGTGGTGTAATAATCACTTTTTACACGTTATTTTTACTAACTTGAGATAGAATCATTTTTTTATATTATAAATAAATGGTGATGGAATTTTATGTGTGTGATAAACTAATGTAAGTGCTTAGTGACTAGTTCAAAACAATTTTTCACTGGAAGTGTTATATGAAGAAATCGTAGTGCGATTAAATGTGTGTGTACAGAATTGGTACACAGTAATGTGTATGGTTTGTACTAATATACTTCATACTATATTAAAAGAACGTGCATGTAATATTCTTTAGTGCAATTTCTCTTTCAACTACATTTTTATTTTATTTAAATTAATATTGTTAATTTTTTAATGAAGTGTAAAAAAACTTCAGATCTAATAATCGCATTGGACATTATTATTATGATCTAGAACTTTCTTAGCAAATTATAATTAATTGAAATAAATAAGACTAAATAAAAACAATCATACAATTTAAAAAAAATGAATAATTACACGAGAAATGTATTTTTATCACATCCGATTATAATTTTAACTGATTTACAGCTTATTTTTTAATTTTGTATTTTAACTCTAAACCTGTAAATTGTACGATAAATAACCACGTGTCAATTAGAAATAATTAACATAAAAGTAATTACAATTTGTATAAGTATATGTAATAGGTGCTCATATTATGTCACTGTATAAGTAAAATCTGTTTTCTAGAAATTTGTTAGAAGAACGTTTTGTATTGGAAGAGGTATCATGATAGAGAATATGAGCATACCAAGTCATAATAATAAAAAAATAGTTTCACAAAACCTCTAAAGATTTATGTAATAAAACAAACCTAAAGCTAATTCTTTCAAAATTGTCGAAATATATCATAACGTATGAGTATGTTATAGCAGAAACACATCTAATAAAAAGAATACACTCTTATTTGCAAATAGATTAAAAAAACTTATAATTAAAGTACTTTTTCTATATAAATTATTATTTATTTATTATCGACCATGAAATTGTTTTCACTTAAATATGTATATTAAACCCCATAAATATTAATTAATTGCCAAAATTATACACTACAAAAATCACTTAGTTTGTAACATAGAGTAAAACTCTATAGGAAAATTAAAATGCTTATTCTGTATATCGTTAGTAATCGAATTCAAAATTAACGCACTCATATATGCTACGCTTTACAAATAACTGATTATAATTTGTAAATTTCTGACACAATGGTAGTATTGGTTACGCAAATCATGCCGTCAGAGTAAGAGAGGCATAACTTATTATTCAAATTATTTATTTTTGTCTATAACTTAAATCAGTTTTTTTTTTTTATTTACTTATATCTGTCATAGATAATATTATATGACAAATATAACAATATAACGTAACAAACAGTTTCAATATATATGTATATAACCATACAAAATGTGTATGTAACATAAAGATATGAAGAGAATCGTATGTCAATTGATGTTATGCCACTTTTGAGCTGATACCTATTCTCCAATATCGATTGATCTATGGTATTTCATTCACCTTATAAATATATGATATACCTACATAACTAACACGACTTTGAACTGTACACCTCTTAGAGTTATGTATTCTGCTCGATTCACACTTGTCTGACGGAATTTTAGCTATGAAATAACAACAAAGTGTAAGTGGTTAGTTTAGATGACATTCAAAATTTAGTTGCTTCAGTGCTTTCAGTACTAGATATACGGGAAGATATGTTTGTTGAGTGTGACACGACATTAATACAGAGCACTAGTGGTATTAAAGATGCATCTTTAGTTTAGTCTTAGTTAATGTAAAGTACCTAATTGTAATAATATTGTAGATGTAAATAGTAACACTATAGATGTACTGAAGGAAATACTAAAACAGACTCTGTTAAAGTAATTCAGTGATGTTTGTTACACCGAAATAGAAAACCAAAATTATGTTGCGTTTTATTTAAAAGTGAAATAATTTGTGCGTAACATACAAAACTCATGCTTTCAAACTTCCAATAACAAAAATATATGTAAATAGGATGAGAAGCTATCTGAATACATTGTACGTGACAGATAATAGATGTAGTTTAGATGTACATTTTTTACATATTTTTTTTTTTAAAATGGAATGAAATAGAAATTTCACCTATTAAAAAATAAGGCTATTAAAATATTATCAATAAAACTTCGTATTAAAAAGTATGTATAGGAATTCATTAGGCCATAAAATTACCTTACAAAGTCAAATCAACAAGTCATACTTACTACACAATTACTTTAACTGCCTCGGCGGTGTATTGGCTAGCATGTACGGCTGCACACCTGGAGGTTCTGGGTTCGAGTCCCGGGTCGGGCCAAGTTTAGTTATTGAGTCTTTCTTTATAGTAAGTCTCAGTAACAGCCCGGAGTTGGGAAGTTGGCGGTGTTCCACCGCCGTGTCTCGGAGAGCACGTAAAGCCGTCGGTCCTGCGCCTTAACTCTCACCGGTCGTGTCAAGTGGTTATCCCACCGGAGTATGAGAGTGATAGGAATAGAGAGTGCACTTGTGTCTGCGCGTACACTTGTGCACTATAATATCTCCTGCGCAGTTGGCTAGTCTCAATGAGATTGGCCGCCGTGGCCGGAATCGACTAGGAATCATCACAATAGGTACTCGTAGTTACAATAAAAAGTTCGTGAGAGTGAGAGTTTTTTTTGCTTACTAAAATTTACGTATTGATTTTAATAGCCTAATCTATTCTTACATGTTTTATTTCTGGAAAAAATAAAAAGGTCCTAAAGGATTGAGAAAAATAAAAAAAGAAAAATATCACAAAATATCTCTTAATAAAGCGTAAGTTGTTCCTCTTTTTTTTTTTAATTTATTAAGAACACCAGCAACATATCACGCAAATGCATTTTAAATTCATTCTTAATACACAAGTTCTAGTATGTTAGTCTCTTACAGGTGTCCATAGCACTGACCAACAAATTACATACATGCACTGCTAATATAAAAAGAACATAAACTGACTACAAAATAAGGGCAAAAAATTGTAAAACATTAAAATTTATAAATAGGGCTTAAGTTATGTTATACATAATACATGTACTTTGTACAAGGCTTAAAGATAACTGCATCAAGCCATAAGTTCTATCGACCGTTAAACTTTCATTTGAAACGTTCTTTAAGCTTTTAACTTTTATCCTTTGTGGATTCTAAGAACAGAATTTCTTTTACGATTGGAATAGAACTAAAAGTTAAGTTTTATTTCTCATCTACTATTATTTTGTAAGAATTTTATCTAGGTCACGAAACTAAAATGTAATATACTTAAACTACACAAGCCCTTACTTACAATGTTATTTTACCGACATCGAAAAAAATAGGTATTCTAATCGGCCGTGTGTTTTTTTGTGTATATGATGAAATATATTCAATAAATTAAACACATTTTGAAGTCCTTTACCTTTTATTAAATCAACCATTTTAACATATTAAAACAACTTTAAATCAATGATTTAGTATTAACTCAGCCCCAAGGTTGATTCATTTAGATTTTAGATGTAATCCGACACCCTTCCGCCCTTCACTATCTCATTAGCTGGCCAATTTGTTCAGGGATCACTCGGAGACTTTAATCTTGCGGGTTGCCGATAATTATAGATATCCACAGTTTAGTTTATGTAGAGCTAAGGCTTTACGAGGGAGTTTGATTCATAACGAACCATCTTTACCTATGTACATATATGTATATACAAAAAAGGCAGCACTGCCTATATTACAAGGAGGTTAAAATTCAATTATCGATTGACTAACATAAAATATAAACTAGTGGACTTTAATGGTTATGATCTTATCGTATTGTCGTTGAATGGTTAACTATACGGCCTTACCTTAATCAGACGCGTCCCTAAATAAACTCCAAGAGACGTAGGTATCTTATATCATGGAAAATACTTGATATGCCTGAATCAAAAACACTGTAATTTTTTTACTGATGTAATTTTCGTTTTCGAGAAAGATAGGTACAATTCAACAAGCACATATGTACATATTTATAATGCTAGTAGGAGTTATCAACAGGACCAATCTAAATTTTTTAGCCTTACAATTTGGGCCTTTGGTCTAATAATTTTTAATCCAAAGTGAAATTTCTTTAGTGAAATGCTAATAATGGGTGCCTATAGTTTAAATTCGTTTACTGTTTTTAGTTGTATTAAAATTATTGTTACCCAATACATTATCTATTTACGTTAAGACTGTTAAATCGACAACGTGTCTTTATATATTGTACTAGCATTGCCCGCGGCTCCGCCCGCGTCCAGATGACCAAAAACAAATTCTTAGGTTTTACAGATTAGATTTTGTGTTTTTTCTCATAAATGAGACATTTTCCCGCGGTAAAAAGTATACCATACCAAATTTCTTAAAAATCCCTCCAGAGGTTTTTCTGTGATGCGGTAACAGACAGACAAAAATTCTAAAAACTATATATTTGGCCTCTGTATCGATAATAATGTTTATTTCAATAAGATTTTCCAAAAAATATTTAATGTACAGATTCGGCTTAGTTACAATTTTATTATATGTATAGACTAGCGGCTTACCAAGCGAAGCGAGTGTTTGCCTCTACAAAAACAAATATATCCTCACAAATTTTCGTATTTATAATATTAGTAGGATAATAAATTCATAATACTCCGGATAAACTTGAGGATAAAGTGAAAAACCTATCTTTCAAAATTCAAAAATCACAAACCAAATTGAAATAAATTTGAGATAGGGCAATAATCTTATTTATAATTTAAAAAGTTAAATTGTGGCGTAAACCTGCATAAGTATATATAAGCAAGTAATAAGATCGTTGGGAGCTACACTAGCACTACGTTGCGCGCCATTTGATTTTCAATGTTTTATGATAAAAGCTGTATACTCTTAAACCTTTGCTAACTTTGTAAGGCTATTTTGGTTGGTAAAGACGGTTATATGTAAACGGCATCACTACCGTTTATCTGATAAACAAGGCATCTACAGTTTATGAGAAGAAAATAGGAAACTTAACACATAGGTATACTCTTAGATTTGCATATGATTATTTTAATCTATACTAATATTATAAAGAGGTAAAGTTTAGGAGTTTGTGAGTTGTGAGTTTGTGATGTTGTAGGGGGTAATCTCTGGATCTACAGAACCGATTTAGATGAAATTTGGTAAGATAGTATGAGATCCTAGGAAGGGTACAGGATACTTTTTATCCCGGAAATCAACCCTTAAGGGAGTGAAAATGGGGATGAAAGTTTGTACGCGGAAACAAGCTAGGTACAACCCGAGCGAAGCAAGGGTGAGTCGCTAGTTTTTATATATATTAGAGATTTTGCTCTTATAGACCAAAAGACCAAATTAAAAATATACCATAACATTTTATAACAATTTCTCGAATATTAAATTTTAAAACTTCTGAAATTAAGTAAAACAAATCTTTAGTTTTAGACAACAAATGTTAGATGTAATTTGTTTCCAAAACAAACTAGGTCCGGATTATTTTCCGCCCGCCGTGCCGCTTCGCTGTCGGAGCGTCGTGTGGCGAAGAGCAGACGGTGGACGACGCAGCTATTAATTAAAACTGTAATTTATCTCACTTAGACACCGTGTTACTCACCCTAACGATACTTGTTCCTCTGTTGTTTCGCTCCTGTCGTAAGAAATCATAAAGTTTCCACGACTTTTCTTCCTTAAATATTTATGATTCATATTTTAAAGTATACCTTAGTCACAGTATAAAAATAAGTACTTTTTTAATAATTAACTAACCATCTCTGTTGAATTTATTCGTTAACGGCTCCAAGTGTTAACGAACTTCAATTAAAATTTGTTTTTTTTTTTTTATTTGAATAAATTGCTGACCATCGATTTACGAGTATGTTTATTTGTTACGAGTATGTCTGTTTCTTTTTTGTTAAATAAAAATATGTTTTCTATTATTTGTTTACATACAAGCAATAACTATTTTAGTCAGACTTACAGTCAAGTGTAATGTAATATTGAAAGCATTTTTTATATTAGTTATTATATATGACAATCCAAGAAGGACTCGCGTGAAGTAGTTGAACATATTATGTATGTAAGTATATTAGAAATTCATTTATTTTTGCTTTACGAATACCTGTCATTATGTCACCTAAATCTCTTCATATTTTATCAATTTCTGCCTGCTAGAACATTCAGTAAATAAATAAATATGTTTGGACATTAACACTCAGCACCATCTAGTTCCATGGTAAGCTACGAAGCTTGTGTTATGGATACCAGATAGTTGATACACTACACATATATGACTTTATATACATACATATTATTAATATAAACACCCATGTCTAGAGTGTAAGTATCTGTGCTTATCACACAAATGAATGCCCTCAACAGGACTCGAACCCACGACCGCTGGCGCGGCAAGTAGGGTCACTACAAAGTACAAACTGATCTAAATGGCAAACATATCGTCAGTAGTATTTTACTGACGAATACACAAACAGATACACGATTGATCTTATAGATATACTATTGGCTCACCCTCGCTTCGCTCGGGTTTGCCTCTAGAAAAACAAAAACAAATCCCTCGGGAACCGTATATTTTTCCGGGATAAAAAGTAGCCCATGTGTTATTCCAGACTGTAATCTATCTCTGTGCCAAATTTCATCCAGATCCATTCAGCCGTTCTGGCGTGAAAGAATAACAAACATGCATCCATCCATACATACATTCTTACAAACTTTCACGTTTATAATATTAGTAGGATTTAGAAATATATTTAACCCTGCAAAAAATATACTCAACAAAATAATTTGCACCAAAACAAACTATAAATAACGTTGTACAATGTACATAATTTATAAAACAGTTTCTAACATTAAGAAACCTTACCCATAATTCAGTGTCAAGTTAGTTTGGACTGAGAGAGGGGACGGTCATAATTAAGTTTTCAATGGAGCTGAAATGTGGTTTCAGTGCAAACAGCGTACGACAAACTTGCAGTCACGACTCCAGAGCACTCCGCTGTACGCGGCTGACTACCGTCGAGCTGCGGTCCGCTTGATTTAATATACTTCCGGTTAGTTCACGTGTAACAAATTAAATCTCTATAGATTTGTATTTATTGATTTTAACACTTTCCAACACTAGTTGTTATTATATAATAAATTTGACCCGATTTAAAGAACAAAAAATATCGCGAATATATGTCAATCCAATCAGAGTTTACACTGAAACAAATACGATGAATTTACACAAAGATAAAGCTTGAATAAAAAATCAATTCAGATATTGCGGATATACCGATAACAAACATCGTCGATGCGTCGTATCTAGGATATCGATAGTAACATAATTTCACACATCACTTACAGTAACAATTTACACAAATCTAAAACCAATAATGATTCATCTATCATATTATAAAATTAAACAAAAAAACTCCTTAATACTAGGTGTGTACATTGTACTATATCTATACTAAAACTATAAGAAGGTAAAGTTTGTGAATTGTAAGTTTGTGAGTTTGTGACGTTGTAGTGGGTAATCTCTGGATCTACAGAACCGATTTAGATGAAATTTAGTAAGAAGATAGTGTGGGACCCTAGAAATGACATAGAATACCTTATATCCCGGAAATAATTCCCTAAGGGGGTGAAAATGGGGATGTAAGTTTGTGTGGGGAATCAGCCTAGGGACGAACACGAGCGAAGCGAGGGTGAGTCGCTTATGTATATATATGTATTATACATTAACACTAAGTAAAACCTATGTAAAATTTTGATTAAAATATACTACTACTACACGTGTTTCCAAATTCCTACTAACCCAGTATCCGCAACAAGAAACAATGTAACTTAGTGTGTAGTTAAAACAGAATTAATTAAGGGACAGCTCGTATATTTTATTCAGTAGCACGTACAGTTTGTTGGCCCGAATTTACTGTGGGTAGCGGTAACAATAACATTCAGAGGTATTGTTTCCTCTAGGTAACATTTCTTGTTTAATGTCTTAAGACAACTCTAAAACGCACCTGTGAGGTACTCCTCACCAGCTATTGTTCGAGAAATACGCCATTAGAGTGTTCCCTCTCTTGAGTGTCAGAGGGCACAACAACAAAGCTATATCAGCGCGCCTTGAATAGTGAGCGCGTGCAATATTTTTACAGCACTGCGATACAAAAATATCTTTAAGATTCCGGATAACATTTTCACTCACATTTCTTTCTTTAAAAGTAGTTTTTATAAAATAAAAGTATTTCTCATTTTGTACTTTCTTATTTCTAATATTATTACCATTTTATATCTCAATTCCATAAAAACATAATTATTTTGCGAAACAACGCACTATACGAACTATATTAACTAAATCTATACATATAATAAACGTGTAACTAAGCCGAATCTGTACATTAAATATTTTTTGGAAAATCTGATTGAAATAAACATTATTATCGATACAGCCGAATCTATAGTTTTTAGAATCTTTGTCTGTCTGTCTGTCTGTCTGTCTGTCTGTCTATTTGTTACCGCATCACAGAAAAACCACTGGAGGGATTTTAATGAAATTTGGTATAGTGATAGCTGGTTATCCGGGCCAACATATAGGATACTTTTTACCACGGGAAAATATCTCATTTCTGAGAAAAAATACAAAAACTGCAATGTAAGAGTATACTAATATGTAAAATTTAACAATTTGGTTTTTGGTCATCTGCAGGCGGGCGGAGCCGCGGGCAATGCTAGTAATTTATATAGAATAGAAACGTAGCTAAGAAAGACGATACAAGTTCAGAGGCAGTACTGCTACCGCTTCTATCTCCAGACATTCCCAGACCGCAGTAAGTGTACATATGTATATAATCGCTACATTTGCATTTTGCTAAGCAAGCACGAACCTGCCATATATTATAGTTTTGTACATATAACATTGAGAGAATATTATGATATGGAATATGTTATGGTTTCATTTAATATTCAAGAGAAAGTTAAATTTATTTTAACAATAGTTTTAGTTAGAAAAGTTTCAAACAAATATTTCACTTAAAGATATAATATGAATGATAGGTACCTACTTGGCAAAATTGTAAGTAGTTTTTGTTTTATAAAATATTATACTAGCATTGCTCGCGGCTCCGCCCTCGTTTAGATGACCAAAAACCAAATTTTTAGGTTTTACAGTTTTCGCATTTTTTCTCAGAAATGAGATATTTTCCCGCGATAAAAAGTATCCTATATGTTGACTCGGATAACCAGCTATCACCATATCAAATTTCATCAAAATCCCTTCAGTGGTTTTTCTGTGATGCGGTAACAGACAGACAGACAAAAATTCTAAAAACTTAGATTCGGGCTCTGTATCGATAATGATGTCTGATTCAATAAGATTTTCAAAAAAAATATTTAATGTACAGATACGGCTTAGTTACGATTTTATTATATGTACTAGCATTGCCCGCGGCTCCGCCCGCGTTCTGATGACCAAAAACCAAATTCTTAGGTTTTATATATTAGTATACTCTTACATTGCAGTATTTGTATTTTTTCTTAGAAATGAGATATTTTCCCGCGGTAAAAAGTATCCTATAATATGTCGATCCGGATAACCAGCTATCACCACACCAAATTTCATCGAAATCCCTCCAGCGGTTTTTCTGTGATGCGGTAACAAATAGACAGACAGACAGACAAACACACAGACAAAAATTCTAATAACTATAGATTCGGTCTCTGTATCGATAATAATGTTTATATCAATAAGATTTTTCTAAAAATATTTAATGGACAGATTCGGCTTAGTTATAATTTTATTATATGTATAGATAGATTAGAAATGTTTTTGTGTATATACCACCCATCGAACCTCATCGTAACTTAATATAAGTTTAATTATTGTTATAGTTACTTCGCGTTTTAACTAGTTTCGGTAACTTGTGGAACTGAAGACTTTAGTAATTTAACTTCGTAATATCGAAGCAATTATTACTATTTTTATCTAACTTTTTAAAATCCAAGATATTTTTTAATTTTTTCTTAATAGATAGATTTTATTTTTTATTTAGAGGTCGGAGAGAGGGATAGTGTCTTCAGTAATTCTTACTATAATTACAAACAGTTATTTTAAAAAACTGATACAATGGTTATGGTCAAAATAAGTAAATCCATAGTCAATATTATAAATGCGAAAGTGTGTTTGTTTGTTTGTTTGTTTGTTTGTTTGTTTGTTTGTTTGTTTGTTTGTTTGTCCTTCTTTCACGTCGAAACGGAGCGACCGATTGGCGTGATTTTTTGTGTGGAGATAGATTTTTATCGCCGAAGATTATCTCATTCGCACGGGATAGCACGTTATAATACAACCCAAAAAATATTTATGATCAGAATTACTTGAAACTTTGTATTAATGCTTTTCAATAAAATTAAACATATATGTGTTTTAGCATTTTTCGAATTCATCCTATAAGGAAGTAAAATAGGGGATGAAAGTTTGTATGAAACCTACCTTTTTAGAGATTAATGTAGTCTAAGTGCGAGCGGATCTGCGGGTTCTGCTAGTATATGTAATCTATACTATAATAAAACAGAAGAGGTCGAATGTCTGTACATAGAAAAACATGCTAAAAACCGAGTCAGGGGGATGTAAGAAGACAAATAGAATTAATCCAGATTTTTTTCAAATTTCTTGTTTCTATGTCTGTTTGTCTGTTTGTACGGGCTAATCTCCAAAACTGTCGGACCGATTTAAATGAAATTTTGCATGGTGGTACCTTATATCCCCGGTCAACATCTTAGATTCTTTTCATTCCAGAAAATTAAAGGGTTCCTGTGGGATAATTAAAAAACTATAGTATCTTATACAGCTTAGTACACAACAACTTATGCACCTAAATTAGTAAAATTTAACATTCTGATACCGATTATATTGCCGATCAAACAACAGGTTTTCATCCCGGAAAAATGAACAGTTCCCGTGGGTACTAATAGATCTCTATTAGTGTTTTTCTAGAGGTGAACCCGAGCGAAGCGAGGGTGAGCCGCTAGTAAGTAAATAAATTGAATAGTGCAGGCTCAATCAAAAACTGAATGATTTCGACTTATAATTTTTAATGTAATAAATAGTAGTATGCGTTTCAAGCAAAAAGTACTGAACTGGTTTTAACTAAATATTGTGTAGTGATAACTTATTACTCGGATCAACATTTGGGATACCTTTTACCACAGGTTTTCTTCACACGGGAAACTACAATAACTAGTTCTAGAAGTCCTAAGAAAATGCGGCTAACTCTGGCTAAACCTACATAGATACATCAAGACAATGTACTACAAAATTGTAAGTCTTAAAAAAGCCTAAAAAATATCTGTAATTGCATAAGTCTCTCCTAAGGTATACTCGCAATAACTATTCATATCTATTTCAAACGTACCCAGATTACCTAGAGAGAGTATAAAATATTGCAGCTACCTAATAGCTAATATGAAGAGAAAAGTTCAATAAATAGGAGTATTAAAAGTGTTAACAGTCTGTTTCTAACGTTCAAAAGTGAAAACACTCTCGTTTGACCGCTCGCGGAACTCTCTGAAATTAAGCAAGTATTTTTAGTTTCTAGCCCATACGTCATTTAATCATATTTTATAATATCAAGCACGTATCCATCATCACATCTACACTGTCCTCTTGCTGTTTGATAGAGTAGTAACCATGAAACATGCGAAAGTTTGTATTTGTGCGTATGTTTGATATCCCTTAACGCTGAAACGGCTGGACTAATTTGGATGAATTTTAGTACTTAGATAGACTATGACTTGAAATAGTATGTAGGCTACTGTTCGGGTTCTAGACACAAGCGAAGCGAGAGTAAGTCACTTGTTCATAATATTTAACAAATGAATTATAAACCACTGCTCTTAATTCTTTTTTAATTAATTTAATTTATTTTATCGGGTCTCGACCTCTGATATTTTCATGTGCGAATCATTTTTGATTTCTATAGAAAAAATGAAGGAACAAATCGCGAGGAAACCTGCATGTCTGAGAGAACCTACCAAGTTTTCGAAAAACATATGAAGTCTGCCAGCTCTCACTTGACCAGCGTGGTCGACTCGTATTAAAGGCCCGTGCCCAGTAGTGGGTCGTTAAAAAAGGCTGAGTTCATACAAATTATCTACTTTACCTTAGATATTAATAATTCTTATTAATACTTACTGATGTTATTTGTTAAAAAAATAATTAAGTTGTGATTTGTTATTATTTGTTTTGTTGTGACGACACGTTTGGCTCAGTTTGTAGTAACCCTGCTTGCTGTGCCAGCAGTCGCGGGTTCGAGTCCCGCTGGGGGCATTCATTTGTGTGATGAGCACGAATGTTTGTACTTCAGTCATGGGTGTTTATATTTATAATATGTATGTATTTAAAATTATATATATGTATGTATTTAAAATTATATATATGTAGTGTATCAACTATCTGGTATCCATAACACAGGCCCCGTAGCTTACCATGGAACTAGATCGTGGTGTGTGTTAATGTCCCAACATATTTATTTATTTATTATATTTGAAACTACTATATAAGAAACTGGAGTTAAGTTATATTACTTAACTGAAATTGAAGAACACAATTATTTGTTGATGAGATGTAAAGTGCACTTAAAATATTTGTACAGCAAACGACACTGTAATGTAGAGCTGTACGTTTGGCTACTAGCGGTCTTCTCACGTTAATTAAGTTTCAAAACGTTTAAAGCAAATATTTATTTTTAGTCACTGACCATTTAAATTAGATTCCTCAATGTTCCAAAAATATTTATACAGAGATTACTTTTTAATATAAAAGTTTTAGTAGGTACTTATATTAATATAAACTAATCGAACTACTATGATAGATGAGAAACTTTTATGTATGTATAATGTACATATATTATTACTCCTTCACGTTGAAATTTCTGGGTTGATTTGGATAAAATTTAAAACACAGATATATTATATATAGATATTGATCTATGATTTGGAGCTATATATATAAAAGTATATGTATATACAATATTATAAATAAAAAATATCACTACGGACGCACCAAAACGAAGCCAGGGTGAGGCGCTAGTTGTATGTAAATAAAATATAATAGTTTATAATACTTTTTAACGTCGAAAAATACATTGGCTAGAAAAACCACTAAAACCCAACGGAACCTTCACTGTGTTAAAGGAACGTCGCAGGATCGCTTACGCATTCAACCACCATGCCCCGACTGGACTGCCGAGGCAGGCACAAAACCATAAAGTTTCTCTTAATCTCATGCTCCCATGGCCCAATCCCATGGACCAAAGGAGTGCCAGAAGCAACCGCATGTTACACCGCCCATCGATGTGCGTTTCTTGGCTTCACGCCTGGATGGTTTGCCAAACGCTAATGAGCCCACCACGGCAATATAATACTTAATATAATACTACTCCTACTGATAATACTTTCTTAGATTTACGCGAATACTTGACATTTTAAATAAAACTATTTTTATATATAAAAATGTTTTAAAGTTAAAAAATATTGTAATGTAATTGGTGCAATTTTCATTTTGTTAACTGTGGGTAGGCTGTCTGTAACAACTATACCTTCAAGACATGTAACACCTCAGTCTCTCCCGTGACCATGGATGCTGTAAAGCATTCGAAACGTCGGGAACCAAAAATCAAAATAAATTCGCGAAAAAATCCGAAAAGATAGTTTTATTTAAAATACTCCTACTGAATTAATTGCTTGAGTTCTTATTATTGTTATGTATAATTAATGTACATATTCTGTCTATTTTTAAGCCAAATGAGAAACAGTTTTTGGGCTTCCTTGTCAGCCTGTTATACTTTCAACGACCTCAAAAATAGAAATTCTCATTTTTGCCTCATGAAAATTAATTAATCTTTTTTTTCATAAATATATCAAAGCTTGGCTTTAATCAAATTCACAAAATATTTTTTAATATAAATTATAAAAAAAATACCATTTTTCTTTATATTAAGTATATTGATTGAATACTTTTTATAACCATAGAGGTCGTTGATATTAGAAACAAAATTTTACACGAATTCCTTTCAGAAACCGAAGCATAAAATCATGAACGAATTAGCCACAAAATATACAGGTTTTATATATTTTTTTTATTAGAAGCTATTTATTAAATACTAGCGGATCACCTTCGCTTCGCTCGGGTTCACCTCTATGAAAACAAAAACCAACCTATCCCACGGGAACTGTTCATTTTACCGGGATAAAAGTAGCCTATGTGTTATTCCAAATTATAATATATCTTTGTGCCAAATATCATCTAAATCCGTTCAGCCGTTCTGGCGTGAAAGAATAACATACATACATACTCAAGCACTGGTAGCCCAGTGGTAACGCGCTCGCTTGGGAAACCGAGTGAAGCGAGTTCAAATCCCGGGTCTTGCACCTCTGATATTTTCATGTGCGAAACATTTCCAACATAATTACCACTTATCTTACGGTGAAGGAAAACATCCTAAGGAAACCTGCATGTCTGAGAGAACTTAGCAAGTTTTCGAAAGCCATGTGAAGTCCGCCAACCTGCACTTGGCTACCGTGGTGGACTATGGCCTGATCCCCCTCGTATTGAAGGGAGGCCCGTGCCTAACAGTGGGACGTTAAAAAGGACTGAATACGATATGATACATACTCACAAACTTTCACCTTTGTAATATTAAAGTTATACGGATAAAAATATATATTTTTTTTAAATAAAATTATTTGGTAAGACTGATTTAACGACAGCTCTGATATCGGATCAAACATTAAAACAAATGTATGAAATACAGCATACTAACTAAAGCTAGGTGACGTATTTGTAGAGCAGTAATCTATATAGTGATTTCGCTTTTCACACGTTGATTCATGTGCAAGTTAGATAGTTGCATACGGATTTCAGTACAGATCAACTTCAACGCGTCCTCTCTCACTTTACTTACTGAGGCGAGAGAAGATACGAACTGAATGGAATGTTCATCAACAATAGATTTGATTGCTTTGAGTAAGCTCAAAGTGTCTAAAAACCGTTTATTGTTATCTGTTTTTGAAATGATACAATAAAATAAGTTTTACTACTATTTTTTTAGATTTTTGCGGATTTTATTAAAACGATGTATCTGAATGTTTATTTATTTGATTTTTTACAGTATAAGTTAGGCGTGAGCGTGACTGAGGGGTAAGTCAATACATTGGAAAAATGGTAAAAGGGTGTAGTGAAAGTGTATCGCGGAAGTGAGAGTCAAATTTATTATTAATATTTTTATTTTAAATACTATATGTATATTTTTGTAATAATTGTTATTTTTAAAAATTATTATATATTTATCATTAACAATTTTAAATTTTATCATAATTTTTACTTGTCATGTCGAATGAGAAAGTTTTAGTTTTAAAGAAGGATGCAAACTGCAAAGACAACATAATAAACTATTGAAAAATTAATGAACGTATTAAGATGATTACAGTGTGGTAGTTTTATTGTAGGTATCTTTAATTCCACTAATAGGTATATAATAATTTTATAAAAAAAAATGTATTTATATTTTGATTTTTTTTAATTTAATTGCGGTATCCGCCACAGGCCACAGCGCTAAAAAAGTTTTACTTCAACCGCGCGTAAGGGTTAGACGCACTCAATTTTAATACATAGTTTCTAGATTATAGTAAATTTTTGAAGTTCTTTAATTAAATTTAATTAGTTACAGTTAAATTGTTTTTTTACTTAAAGACAGTTAAGTTTCGCATATACTTAAAATTTAAAAACAATTCAATATTTAGAACTTCCAAACTGTCACGTGCACCTGTTTCAACTTTAACATAAAATACATAGAATAACATAAGTAATTTAAAGTTAAAACATTGAAAATAATTTGGTTTTCCCAAATGGAGTTCCTTTGTGAACGGAAGGAAGCGAGCCACGCGAATGTTTGTCGAGGACAAGCAATGAGCTCGCAATTTGCGGAGACTTCGCAGTATTGACGCGAATCAAAATACTAACATATACTCTTCTATAAAAAGTTATTCCTAATCCTAAAGGCTGGTGATATAGATAAATCTTAGTTAATAGCTTTCAATCTAGTTTTTAGCTTTCCTTATTATTGAGGTAAACTCACACAGCCACAGAAATTGTACACTGAGCTAAGTATTGTCTGGTGAACTCTATTTGTGTAATCTATAATAATGTTATGAAGAGAATTATGTTTGGAGGCAGCCAGGGGATGCAAAGAAATTCAAATTAAATTATAATTAATTTATTAACTAAAATTCTTACAATTACTATGGTCTAAGTGACTAATGATCAATGTTAGATCAATGAGTGAAGATGCAGCCGAGTAATGCCTTTTATACTACATTATTCTAGAGAGTTGAGACATTGGCATTGATGTGATTCGAGGTCCGTAACGCCTCCCCCCGTAGAACAGCGATTATTGCAGGACTTGTCCAAGATGGTGGCTGTCGGTGCTGTTGGTCGGTGAGCGGCCCTCTTATTTGTAGTTTCAGGGCCTTTGCTGCCATTTTCGGATTACTGTAATTTTGGTTTCATCTCTTTAGCGTAGCTGGCAGTACAACGGTTGATGGTATATGTAAGTGGTGACATTTCAGTGGGATAACTGCTGTAGAGAGAGATATTGTTCGTATCCTGGGTCTATAAATCCGTACAGTTTTCGACTCACAGAGGGATAATCAATTTCTTCGGACATTCTGTCTCTATATACCTTTAATATTAGCTAGAGAGTGCTAAAGGGTAAGGTAAGGGTGAAATGTAGGTGCATGGATTCTTTAAAATTAGGGGATTTAGAAGTCAAAGGGTATATATATATATAACCATAGCTAGAACATATTTAAATAACCATTACTAACTGCTAGTCTAATTTCAAAATGACAAAATTTTATATAAGGGATTTCATTAGCTATTTATCTACTTATGATATGAAAGATTTTTGAAAGATATGTAATAAATTAGACTAACATTATTATTGATTACTAATTCAAATATCGCATCATATCGCTTTTGCTTAGTAAGGAAATTTTAAATGTGGATTTTTAATGTAATGTAGGATACCGGTTTTTATATATATATATATATATATATATATATATATATATATATATAGGATCTAGACCGTCTATGAGACCTCTTTTACTACGTGCAGAATTATTATATACTAAAGAGATGTTCTATGTGATGTGATTATCTTTTATAATTTAATAAGGGTGGAGTCATAGGACTAGGATTAAGTTGAGGTTTAACTACTGGACCGCGTTTTTTTTACATATATGTGTATAGGAAGCTTCGCGAGTATATCGTTCTGAGAATGTCGGGGGGCTAACTTTTGTAGGGACGCTATAGGATTTCGAATAAGAACATGCTGATCGGGGGTATAGTCTGTCTCGGGTTTCTTATACATAATATGTAGACTTGTCAGTTTGGTTCGGTAATTAAAGTAATTCTCTAGAATAGGCACCTCTAAGATTAGAATTTCATTTCTAGTAGGAATAGTTGCACTATCTGAATTGAACTGATCACGTAAATGCACAAACCGCGTAAGTACGTTCGGGCTTCCATCGAAATAGCAACAGGCGTAAGGTCTCATAAACTTGATCTACTAAATCTACGCTCATTTTACTAGCTAATAAATGACTAAGTTCTGTACTTGCGTTATTTTATAAAATATTATCTGTACTTCTGTTAGCATTAATTTGCGAGATTCTATTAAGTGACCTAGAGGTCCGCGATTTCCGTGGGTAGAAAATTTTGAAAAATAAAAAGAACACACAAAAAAAATCAATACTTTCTATTTTCTAAAATATTTCCTAATTCCCTATTCGCATCGATTTGCGATATTCTAATAATAGGAAAAAGGGTAAAGTAAAGGTAAAATAAAATTATAGATAGGAGAGGTAAGCAACTCTAGTAACATCTAGGTACTCACCAAATAATTTGTATATCTCTGCTGTATCAATTTTTGGATACTCCTCCAGCCGCAACTCCCGTAGGTTCCAAGATAGCCGCTATCGGTGAACGATTCACTGATCCTAAGTTACCTATCTAATCGACTGCGCCAGTTATGTTTGGAGGCAGCCAGGGGATGCAAAGAAATTCAAATTAAATTATAATTAATTTATTAACTAAAATTCTTACAATTAATATGGTCTATCTAAGTTACTAATGATCGATGTTAGATCAATGAGTGAAGGTGCAGCCAAGTAATGCCTTTTATACTACATTATTGTAGCAAGTTGAGATATTGGCATTGTTGAAATGTATGTGGCTGCTGCGCTTGCACTTGTGCCTGACCTAGTCTTGTCGTCGCCGCGCGAGAATTGTAGATGCTGATGCGACGATTCGAATTCCGTAACAAGAGGCAGAGTTTGTTTGTTTGTGTTTGTATTTGTTTGTTTAAACGCGCTAATCTTAGGAACTAACAATTTAAAAAAATATTTTTGGATTAGATAGCCCTTTATAAAGGAAGGCTATAGGCTATATATCATATAATATATAGTCCATATATTTAATATTAACCGTTAAAACGTAGCTAGGGACGAATTCGAGCGAAGCGAGGGTGAATAGCTAGTGTCGAATAAAATGATTTTGTTACGTGATGAAATTCATACATTATATAGTATTTATATATCTAATTATGACATAAGTATAAGTTAGTGATTTTTATTATATTACCATGTTTAAATCTATACATATAATAAAATTGTAACTAAGCCGAATCTGTACATTAAATATTTTTTGGAAAATCTTATTGAAATAAACATCATTATCGATACAGAGGCCAAATCTATAATTTTTAGAATTTTTGTCTGTCTGTCTATCTGTTACCGCATCCCAAAAAAACCACTAGAGGGATTTTTATGAAATTTGGTATGGTAATACCGCGGGAAAATATCTCATTTCTGAGAAATAATACAAAAAATGCAATGTAAGAGTATACTAATATGTAAAATCTAAGAATTTGGTTTTTGGTCATCTGAACGCGGGTGGAGCCGCGGGCAATGCTAGTTCTTAATAATATAATAACAAAATAAATAATAAGTCAAAGTACAGAAGGCTTACAATAACATTGTAATATCAGCTAATTTAACAGTAGGTTCTCTTATTTCTATTGTTTATAAATTATGATATAGGTATCAGCAAAAATAACTTTTTTTTTTTCAATAATCGGTATCAATATCAAAATAAGTTTACCTATATTAAAAATACAGATTTTTTAACATTTTATTTCATTGATTCTTTCGTGGTTTAATCTTTATGAATCTATTAAGAAGTTCAAACATTTTTCTAAACAGGCTGGCGTTTGATATTTTTAGGCCTTTGATCTTAAAAATTAAATATGCGGCCATTTTGCCTATCATTTTCGTTATCATCGAGTCCAAAATATATAAGAGTTTCGAATTTCAGATAAATGGGAGGTATATATAGGCCTTTTGGAAGTACATCCAAGGTTCTTAACCCAAAAAAAAATTGTATGTTTTTCCTCTATGTATTTCTAAACTATTCATTCTAAGAATTAAAAAAAAATAGGCGTCACCCGGGCAAGAGCAGTATGTATGTTGCTAGTCAATACTAATATTATAAATGTAAAAGTGTGTTTATTTGTTTGTTTGTTTTTTGTCCTTTTTCACGTTGAAACGGAGTGACGGATTGTTTTTCTTGTGTGGAAATAGTTGGAGGGCTGGAGAGTAACATAAGCTACTTTTTTACCGCAGGAGATTATCTCATTCCCACGGGAAAACATATAATACAACGCAAAAAAATATTTATGTTCAGAATTACTTGAAACTTGGTATTAATGCTCTTCGATACTATTAAATAAATACGTGTTTTATCATTTTTTGAAATTCATCCCATGAAGGGGTATAATAGGGGATGAAAGTGTGTATGAAATCTACCTTTTTAGAGTTTTTTTGTAATTTGAGCGCGAGCGAAGCCGCGGGTTTTACTAGTTTATTATAATTTAAAGTAAGTATCAGGATGAGTTTGTGAATAATTCAATCAAGTTGTACAACCGATCAAGCACGATATAAAGTTGTTTACTATCTCAACCACATCTATAAACCTTGTTAATGTAGGTGTACACTGTACAGTAAACTCTCTAACGAAACGCTCTCTCGCTAACGATAACTTACAGAAAATTCATAACGCAAAATTATGTCATAGTACATATAAATATTATGGCTTTGTTATATTTATAAATTAAAAAATTATATTATATAGAAAAAATTTGCTTTTACGGGAAACATTTTATAAGCCATTCTTCTTTTCATTTACAATAGCTTATTTAAATAAAATCTTTTCTTTGTATCTCGTAACCCATATTTTACTTATAAATATTATAGTATTTATGCAAAATGTACGTAAATGAACTATCCAAGTGGAGCTGTGGACAAAAGCGAATTAAAATATAATATACTAGCATTGCCCGCGGCTCCGCCCGCGTTCAGGTGACAAAAAACCAAATTCTTAGGTTTTACATATTAGTATATTCTTACAATGCAGTTTTTGTATTTTTTCTCAGAAATGAGATATTTTCCCGCAGTAAAAAGTATCCTATATGTTGACCCGGATAACCAGCTATCATCATACCAAATTTCATCAAAATCTGTCCAGTGGTTTTCTCGTGATGCGGTAACAGACAGACAGATAGACAAAAATTCTAAAAACTATAGATTCGGACTCTGTATAGATAATAATGTCTATTTCAATTAAATATTCCAAAAAATATTTAATGTACAAATTCTACTTAGTTACAATTTTATTATATGTATAGATATATATACATAGGTACCTAGATTAAGTTTTACCTTCCACGGTTCCTTATAAGTCGGAAATCATATTTAGCGACAAAGGCTAAAAAAACTGCAGACTACCAAAAACAATAAATGTTTGTATAACATCATATTTATTTTTTATTAAAAATATATTTTAGAATTGTACAGGCTGTAAATATACTGTGGCTGAGGTAGGAAGTTTACCGCCAACTAAATATTGTAATTCGATTGGCAATTAAGCGGCCATACGGTACTGTCGATTGCAGAGCTTCTCGACTTGGTTAAACGGGCACTAGTTTATTCAAAATTCTATTTTACTTATGTAGCACATATTGTTTAGTGTAATTTTTTTATAGATCGTCATCTTATGAGGTAGAACGTAGCCAAAAATATTGTTCATCTCACTTTATTTCCTGTCGTTTAAATCTATATTTAAAGTTATTAATAATATTATGCACTAATTATTTTACTTTTTCTATTCCCAGGCTTGCTTTTGATTTACTATTTATGCTAATAATAATTGCTATGAAATACTGCTGGTATTGCAAAAGTAGTCTTATATTATATTAGCGAGTAGCGACTCGACTCAACTTTGTCTTTAGATTGCTTCCCCATACAAAGTTTCACCCCCATTTTCACCCTCGTAAGGCATAATTTCCGGGATATAAACTATTCTATGTCCTTCCCAGAGCCTCAACCTATCTTCTTACCAAATTTTATCTAAATCAGTTCAGTAATTTCGGAGCCTATTCGATACAAATAAACAAACAAACAAAAACCTTTTTTTTCCTCTTTATAATATAAGAATAGATTAGTACTAATAAGATATAAAAAGTTACTTTCTTGTTTATTACAGTATTAGTATAGATTAATGTGCTTACGCACTATATTCCTTTGTTTTCTTTTTTTAATACGAGAATCTACTTTTTTTGTATAAATATTTATAAGTTTTATCTTACTAAGTGGTATTGTAGTCTATCTAAAAAAATAATATAATTAGACCATTTATGCCCGTATTCACACACTAGACACATCCTTGTAGTCCAAAAGCTGATATAGTAAGAGAAAACGTATCAATGCTTAGTGGAATACCAGATAATGAGTAGGATCTTACTAGTGTCTCCTTTATCTATACATATAATAAAATTGTAACTAAGTCGAATCCGTACATTAAATATTTTTTGGAAAATCTTATTGAAATAGACATTATTATCGTTACTGAGTCCGAATCTGTAGTTTTTAGAATTTTTGTCTGTCTGTATGTCTGTTACCGCATCACGAGAAAACCAATGGACAGATTTTGATGAAATTTGGTATGATGATAGCTGGCTATCCGGATAAACATATAGGATACTTTTTACCGCGGGAAAATATCTCATTTCTGAGAAAAAATACAAAAACTGCACTGTAAGAGTATACTAATATGTAAATTTCCTAAGAATGTGGTTTTTGGTCATCAGAACGCGGGTGAAGCCGCGGGAAATGTTAGTTATAAAATAAATATAGAAGTCGTCGTTCATAAATGTCTTTGTGTCGACCTGTCGGATATAGTTTAACCAATTATTCTAACAGTCTGTAGTTGTCAGGGGCTGCGTCGTATTAGTCAACTTCATACAATTTCCGCAGCAGGAAACCCAATTAGCAATATCATCCGGTCGCGCTGTAACACGCTGAGCAATAAGCTCGCTACAGTTAACATACTCTAAATTGATGTTAAATTTTGTGCCACTAATGAAAATTTTGTAAAATACTTTTAATTTTTTTTTTTAAATGCTTTTAAGACTTAATCGTTTTTTAAGTTTTAGTTCTAACTACACATGATCGTTAACTAAATTATGATTTTCAATGATTAAAAATTTTACATACCTACTTATATTTTTTCTAAATAATAACTTTTGAGCTTCCATTTCTAACTTACGAGACTGAATAACAATGTTCTTAGCGCGAGAATTAATCTCCTATAATAATTGAGCCACCGCCACTTTCTCAGTAAAACTTAAACGTAAAAGCTCTAAAAATCTAAAAATCCAATCATGTTAATATTAAACAATATTAAATAATAGAAAATCCGAAGTATTATACGAAAGAACTCAGGCTACGAAGTATAACACGAAATCCTTTTATAAGCTAGTCACGTCGGTCTTTTGCTGTAAATATCTTTCGTTTAATTTCATCGCGCCACGCTTCAGCATGACTGCCCATTACGAGATAATTAAAGTGCGCTTTATCTGTTCTCATTTGAAACTAGTATCATCTTTCTCTTAAAACCTGCTGCTTTGTAAAATAATTTCCAGGCATCAACGAGAATAACATAAATTGAAAAGAAATGCGTTGAAATAATAAATATAATACATATAATTTAAATATACAATAGTATTAAATGCCCGGATAACGCTTGGTACTGCTTTTTTTTAATTTGACATCCAAAAAATATATGAGAAAACCCATACAAACTAGCAAATGTTAAATTTTTAACAAACTTGCGATTGACAAACTAAAAAACATGTATCCGAAACTATCCATATATCAATAAAAAATAATTTCAAAAACTAAAACCCAACTACGGGAAAATTAAACGCTCGAAAAAGTATGAAACAAGAAAATATTTTCATCTGAAATTCTTATGTAAAACTATGTCAATATTTATTTTCTATTAAATAAACAACTTACACTTAATATATTTTAATGTATTTAATACATATTACGAGTATAGTGATGTTCAGAGGATAGCCGTGGTCGTACGCCACTTTGCCCTAAAGCTTATCATCGCTTACTTACTGTTAAGAATGTATCGTTTTGTTAGGGCAGGTGGCGTACGGCCACGGCTACATAAAAGGTACTTCCTTAGATTTACGCGAATATTTGACATTGTAAATTAGTATTTTAAATAAAACATTTTTTTCGGATTTTTTACGGATTTATTGTTGGTTCCCGACGATTGAATGCTTCACATCAATTATTATGGTCACGGGAGATTCAAAACGTCGATTACAAAAAAAAAATCAACGAAAAAATATTTTTATTTAAAACATTCATTCCTGTATAGAGCTTTTACCATAGCGGTTCACATAAGACCTACTTACCTTTAATCTTTGGGTAATTTTGTGGCACTTCTTAATCGTTATTTATTGTTTTTGATATCCTTTCATTGTATATACTAAAATTGTTTGCATCGAAAGTTATTTTTGAGAAAATACGAGTGGCTAGCATTGGCATTATCTTAATGAAGAAAAGAAATCAAAAGCAGCGAGCAACACGCAAAAGCCCAGACAGTAGCTATTTTAATAATTATTCTAAAGTTATAGAAATGCATAAAATGGAGAGCCGGAAGTATATTTTTGATTAAACTAAGCCATCTGAAAAAGAACTCACTAAGCTAAGGTTTTAACTGAATACATTATTTATTTACTAACGAAAAAACCAACAGAATAAAAATTATTACATCATAAGTATTCTGTACAAAAAATATAAATGCTATTCCAATAACATGAAGAAAAAATATGTACATAAATAGTACAACTACAATTTTCTTCGCTAAATAAGAAATATAAAACACTAAAGAATAAGGTACCAAAAATATTAAAATATAAGCAATAAACAATAAAATGTAAAACACTAAATTAAATGTAAAACACTAAATTAAAAACGAATTAAGATAATATGAAGGAAAGTAAAAAAAACTAATCAATAATAATAATAAATACAAACGTGTGTATCATATTCAACTTTCAAATCATACATTTCTTGTAAAATTAAAAAATCATTAACGACCATCCGATAGCTCTCGAGTGATGCACGTTTATAAAAAAAAAAAAAAAACAAAAAAAAAAGTAAAAGAATACCTCTATTTAAACTTCTATTCAAAATCAAACTTCTTCTTCTTCTTCTCCCTGCCCATTTCCCAATTACTTGGGGTCGGCGCAGTACATCCTCTGTACTGCTGAAAGGATTTGGCACAAGTTTTACGACCGGCCGCTTGCCTGACGTCAACCCTCCTTGGGAATGCTATTGTTTATCGCGGAATATGTCTCATGATATGTCTCTTATATATATATATATATATATATATATATATATATATATATATATATATATATATATATATATATATATATATATATATATATATAAGATTTATATAGAGATTATGTCTTGTAATATGATACGCTTTCGATATTTTTGTCTTTTAAAACATTTTTTATACTATTAATTAAAGTTTAATGTTATTTTCGTATATATTTTAAAATTAATTTTAATCACACTATTAATTTTATTCAAAATCAAGCAATAATTAAAAAAAAGAATTCAAGTGCTACAATCATATTATGTGTAGATAATATAAGCGCAGAATCCAAAGTAAATAACATAATATAGCAGTACGCCTTCCTTATATGCGGGGCACAAAGGTTACACTGCAAATAATGAAGATTTGTTGCCGGTAATAAAATAGACACTATGGTGTGCCGTCTCGTTGGGCTTCCATTTCGAACCGCGATTTTGGTCTTGCTTCAACTTTAAGCTAACAATTTCAAATTACCTATTTATCAATTATTTTATGGCTTAAAATACCAATATATATATATATATATATATATAATGATCAATCATTATCATATCATTATATATATATATATATATATATATATATATATATATATATATATATATATATATATATATAATGATTTGGATATTAAACCTGGCTTTCAAGATTTAGGTATCGGTTGATAAAACACAGCAAAAAAAAGGTATACTCTCACGTTCGTATTTAACTTTCATCTTTTGTTTTCTACCGGCAATGAAAGTCCCATTTAGTTAAACCCTTCCATACTATCCCGCGTAAATATTCTTATTTCGTACTTAACATAATAAAATGCCTAATAATTTAGGTTTAGGTTTTGGCAATCTACCAATAAATATATTACCTCAAGAGTGTGGCTATTTCAAAGTCATAGAGATTTCTTTTTATTTTTTTATAAGTAGGTATAGAGTAAGAATAATAAAAATTCTAATATTTTAAAAAAATATACTATTTTAATGCGCTGGTGGTTGTAAATGAATAAACAAAAAAAAAACAATAAGAGAATATGGACTTTCGTTATAGATAGACGAAAAAATATACTCTCTATAATGATAATGTGAATTTATAATCTATACCTACATATAATAAAATTATAACTAAGTCGAATCTGTACGTTAAATATTTTTTGGAAAATCTAATTAAAATAGAAATTATTACCGATACAGAGGCCGAATCTATAGTTTTTACAATTTTTGTCTGTCTGTCTGTCTGTCTGTTACCGCATCACAGAAAAACCACTAGAGAGATTTTCATGAAATTTGGTATGATGATAGCTGGTTATTCGGGTCAACATAAAGGATACTTTTTACCGCGGAAAAATATCTCATTTCTGAGAAAAAATGCAAACACTGCAGTGTAAGAGTATATACTAACTGTAAAACCTAAGAATTTGGTGTTTGGTCATCTGAACGCGGGCGGAGCCGCGGACAAAGCTAGTAGTATAATAAAATTCAAACTAAGCCGAATCTGTACATAAAATATTTTTTGGAAAATCTTATTAAAATAGACATTATTATCGATACAGAGGCCGAATCTATAGTTTTTTGAATTTTGGTCTGTCTGTCTGTAACCGCATCACGAGAAAACCACTGGACAGATTTTGATAAAATTTGGTTCGATAATAGCTATTTATTCGGGTCAATATATAAGATAATTTTTATTGTGGAAAAATATCTCATCTCTTAGAAATCTATACTAAAAGTTATAACGTAACTAGGGGATGTAGAACCCGAGCGGAGCGAGAGTGAGTCACTAGTATATTATATTATTTAAAAAAATTATAATCTCAACAATAAATCTATTATAAAATAAATACAATTAAATTTGTAGAATACATGCACCCAGTTACAATATATTCATTAACCTACTTTACAATAACTGTTTATGTCACTCGAGCGGACCGCACTATTAGTGAGGATGCGGAAAGCCTTCATTCTGAGTTTTAATTGTACGCGATGTCACAAGCAAATAGGGGTTCATAAAATGCTTTTGCATTTAAAATTGAAATATCAAAGAGGCTATATTGCAATGAGCGAGTCGACAAATGAATCGCTGATGTCTAGTGTGTTCCTGCAATAGCGTGACTGTTGTGTGAACAGCAACCTTCATCACTGGGATGATATCAGATTTACAACATGGCTGCATTTATTACCTACACCCTTAACCCGACCCTGTTGTTGTTCATTTAATAATTCAAACTGCTAGTAAAACTTCGCAATATAACAGAAATTAGAATTTATTGTTCAATTTTATTGTGTAATAAATGTTTAAAGTTTATTGCTGCCATAAATTAATTGGAAGTGTTATGCTACGTATATATATGTAATACTTATATATTAGTTTAAATTTAGTCTGTTATAATGGACACAAGTATATACAAACTAGCCTCGCTTCGTTCGGTTGCGTCACAAGTCATGGTCTATCTGTGTACTAAATTTAATCTAAATCTGTTCAGCCGTTTTAGCGTAAAGAAGTAATAAACATACACATACAAATTTTCACATATATAATTATAGTAGTACTAATTGGTATTACATAACCTTAAAGGGTTTTGTTTTAATAAAATAAACTTATGTTTTAATTAAAGCGCGCGAGTCAACTTATAATAGATACCTCGTCGGGCATTTTGTACATAAAGTATTAGTTTGAATACAACAGGTACAATAAGGAAGTACATATTATATCTTTTGTTTTACTACAGGCAGGGCCGGATTTAACCTGGGTACTGTAAAAAGTGACCTATTATCGAAATTTTGAATAAAGTGTTGAAAGTTTAAATCTTTTAATTATTAATTCTTCGAAATATGCAAAAAAACAATTATTTCTAAATGATATCAATTTTTTGAAAAATGTTCCTACAAGTCGATCTTTTTTTTTTATTTTTCATCTTTTGGTAAATAAAAAAAAGCATTTTCGATAACGCGAAAAAAATTTTTCCCATTCTCCGAATTTTGCCGCCTCTAAAAATTTGCCGCCCGAGTAGTAGGCAGGCAGTAATAGGCACTAGCCCCGAGTGCCCTTAATATAAATCCAGGGCTGACTACAGGTTAAGCCAGAAATGGTTACTAGTTACTTATTGTTAACTTTTAATTCAAATATGAACAGTACATATTCGCGTTTAATCATAAATTTCCATACTTTTAAATTTTAAGCCCTCCAATTAACATGAGGAGCTGATAGCACTAATTACTTGTAAATATTGATATTTACCATTTGGTATTTAAATAATTAAGAAAATATAAGTTATTATGGTTTATTTTTTATACTTTTGAAGTATGATGGCTATCACGACGTTACATTCTGCGTACGAGAATGTCTGTTCGATTACCGCTTGAGGTATTTGTACTAATAATGGAGTATCATCATAGCACTGCATTAGAACTCTCGCTAATCGCACATTGCCTTTATAACGTCTTAGAAACTGAATAACGGACTCCGTTTATACTATATTTCATATAACTCTGGACGAAAATATATGTGCGATTATATATATAATGCGATATTCTATATAGGTACCTAGATGTTTTTCTACAATACTTTACTTACACGAATTAAAATTTCCCTACTTTTAATAATGTTTGTGTACCCAGGGTAGTAATTTAATTTTTAATATGATTACGTCCAGTTTCCATTATCTTATAAACTTTTCATACAAATTTGTATTGACTTGCAAGTTAATAATAATACGAGTAGTTTTGTATGCTTATTGGTTTGGTTTAGTGTAATGGTTTAGTTTAGTATAAATTTCTCAGAGATGAGATTTTTTTCCGCAGTAAAAAGTTCTTCTCTTATCTTATATGTTAACCCGGATAACCAGCTGTCATCATACCAAATTCCATCAAAATCTGTCCAGTGTTTTTCTCGTGATGCGTTTCCAGACAGACAAAAATTTTAAAACTATAGATTCTGCCTCTGTATCGCTCGATAATAAAGACTTTTTCAATAAGATTTTCCAAAAAATATTTAATTTACAGATTCGACTTAGTATTTTAAGGCCTAAAAGAGTTATTGATAAATGAAAATGATTCACCCAATTTTTTAAGTAGCAGACCTAGATTGAACGTGCCTTAAAAAGGCCTGTGCCAAATCTTGTCTGTTTATTTAATTATTATATATTCCTTTTTATTATTATATATTCCTTTGAATATGAAGATATAGAGAGTATCTATATTACCACATACTTTGTAAGACTGGACACTAAAATTTGCCGCGCTCTTACGTAGACTCAGTGAGAGTTGGTGTTGCAACCGAAAATCGGTTAGGAAAACCGTATTACTATTCACTTGCTTTGAATTTGAATGAGCAAATGTAAGCAACACTTTTAATTACAATACTGATATTGTTCCTCCGTCCGTTATCAGTCCAAAATTTGGACTCAATTACATGGGCTGCGGTCACGGCGAGAAACTTCGAAGAAGCAATTCACAATTATAATATATAGGTATCTGGCAATTGTATATTTTATAGTACATAGGATAGAATGTAATTAAATAGAAGCCACTGGATCCCAAGTTCCTCAATTAAGTAGCGTAATTGCGTACGTTGTTCATTGCTTTGACAGCTTCAAAATGAACGTCGAAGGTGCTACAATAAGCATCGCTTCTACGAGTGTTTCGCTGACTCTGTAATAGAGTTGATTGACAAAATGCGTATACTAATAACTAGTTTTATTGGTTTACGCAGTACGCACAATTATATTTAAATCTCTCTCTCCTCTATATATATATATATATATATATATATATATATATATATATATATATATATATATATATAATAAAATTGTAACTAATCCAAATATGTACATTAAATATTTTTTTTGGAAAATCTTATTGAAATAGACATTATTATCGATACAGAGATCGAATCTATAGTTTTTAGTATTTTTGTCTGTATGTCTGTCTGTTACCGCATCACGGAAAAACCACTGGAGAGATTTTGATGAAATTTGGTATGACAGTAGCTGTTTATCCGAGTCAACATATAGGATACTTTTTATCGCAGGAAAATATCTCATTTCTGAGAAAAAATACAAAAACTGCATTGTAAGAGTATACTTATTTGTAAAACCTAAGAATTTGGTTTTTGGTTATCTGAACGCGTGTGGAGCCGCGGGCAATGCTAGTTGTTATTATAAATTATATATTAAATTATATGTGAAGTGCGTATATATTCATAATTCCTTCCGCTTTATAACAAGGCCGTGGGCAGTTGACTTTCGAAGTATAGGGTGAAATGTTCTCAAGCGTGCTTAAGGGCTCTCAAAAGAAAAAAAGAAATGCCACTAAGGATGAGCGTAGAAATTAAGCAGAATAAGAAAAATATAACAATATAATATAAGCATAACGACAAAATGTATCTTGTAAAATTTATAAAAAGCAATCCATAAAAAGTTCCATCATTCTTTTGATGCCTAATTTTTTAAATACAATTAAATGTAATTAAATATAATGTACTTCAGCATATTTTATTTTTTAACGTGTAAATAAGATTTGATCGATAAACAAAATACGTATACAAATATTGAAGTTAATTCAGATTCGACTTCCGTAAATGACATTAAAAAGAAAGATTACTATAGCCCTAATAAGACATTCAAGCTCACTTATCTATACAGATAAATTAAATTGAAGTGTCTGTTTGTAATGTCAAAATAACAAGTTTTTACTAAATGCATATGGAATTATATAAGATACTTATAAGAAAAACACAATTTTTTAAAATTTTGTCTGTCTGTCTCTATGTTTGTTCCGGCTAATCTCCGAAACGGCTGGGCCAATTTTGACGGGACTTACACTAGCAGGTAGTTGATGTTATAAGAAGTAACTTAGGCTACTTTTATTTCAGTAAAAGAATTAGGGTTCCACTCAAAAAAATTACAATGTACTTAGGGACGAACCCGAGCGGAGCGAGGGTGAGTCGCTAGTCTGATAATATTTATGTCAAATGTCAAAATAGTTGTCCATCCAACAAAGACAGTCATGGCCGTGCATAGAAAAGCACTTTCCAAATTTTATATACGAAGATGTATACCTAAGTGATAGCAATGAAATTATATATGTTGCAAGTATTTCAAAATTATAATCAAAACTCGTAAAAATTCAACATACATAAATAATAATATTCGCTTCCGTTTTTCAGCCTAACCTTACGCACTTGACTTTATAACCCTAACACATAACACGAGGGGAGAAATTTCCTATGTTTGTACACTTTTTCTAGTACAGAGAATACTAATACGGTTCAAAAACATAAATGTTATTATTTAAATAAGTATACATGTAGTGTTAGTATCCATACCTAGATAAAATATACAATTATTCTGAAAATAAATAGTTAAAATATTTCAATATTTCAGTTGTATTGTACTGATATAAAGCTATTGTTAGTACATTTTAATTAGAAATATTTGAACACTTTCAAAGTTGTTGCTGGCGTTAATGCTTTTGTAAAACTTACTTTTGTGATAAAGTTATTGTTATAATTAATTAAAATATTTAATTTACTTGCAGTTATATCGCTAAAATATTCTTCGTACAAAAATATATATCTTTATATATATATAATTCTTCTGTGAGTGTGTATGTCACTGAACTTCTCTCAAACGACTGGACCGATTTTGATGAAATTTTTTGTGTGTGTTCAAGGGGATCTGGGAATGGTTTAGATTCACAATTTTGTCCAAAAAGTTTGAAATTTTCAAATTAAAGACGTGTTGACAGGACAACGTCTGTCGGGTCCGCTAGTGTACATATATATAAACATGTACTTATGTATATCCATGTGTGGTAATAATAATGGCGCTCGATTAAATAGCGTAGAAATTGATACACTGAAACGCCAACAAATACATTATAGATAATAAATAATAATAGATACCATAAAAACTTTTTCCTATATTATATCTATTTCTTTGATTGAATTAAGGGATTTGTTGTCCTCTAAAAATTAACACTTACATTTTTATTTATATAGCCATTTTACCGTACGAAATTTTATTTATATTTTAAAAGATACATAGCACAGCGACACACCACTCCATTGTAAATACTGTCAGTTGGTAAATAAATAGAAACCTGTATAAATGTTCAGAGTATTATTACTAATCTGTATTTTTGTAATACTTGAAATATTTTTAAAGTCTAAAAAAGTTGCCAAACTAATTTGAAAATACAATTTTCGAGTGTTTCAAATTTTTTTAGATAAACAGATAGCAAGCGACCTCCCTACTAGGTGAATGTTATTATAGCCGCAATTATATTGTGACTCAGCCTATCTACAGAAGCAAGGGATTATTATTATTTAAATTGTTTTGAAAGGTCTAGTGAAAATTAATTAACAAAATTAGGTGGGTTGCGCTCGTTAGTGAACTTTGAAGGTGAATTAAATAGATTGATTGAAACGCAACTAAGTAAATACAAGGAAAGAATCTTATTTTAAACTTAAAAGATCTTTTTCATCAGATTCATAGATGAATAAAAAATGTTTATATATAGTCAGCCTTTAGGTTAAAAATGAAATTTAATATATACATATTATGTATGTAGTCTGCGCTGGATTTACACTAGGGGCACTCGGGGCTAGTGCTCAGGGCGGCAATTTTTAGGAGCGACAAAATTTGGAGGGCGGAAGAAAAAAATTTCTTCGCTTTATCAAAAATACTTTTTTATTTTCCAAAAAATGAAAAATAAAAAGATTAACTAGTAGTAGGTACATTTTTTGAAAAATTGATATAATAATGTAATATAAATTGATATATATTCTTTTGCATTTTTAAAAATATTAATAATAATTATTTTTTTAACTTTCAACATTTTATTCTAAATTTGGATAATAGGGCGGCATTTTTTACAGTGGCTAGGGGCGGGGTTAAGGTTAAAGCCGGTACTGTACGTAGTACGTACATACTTACGTCCATTCGACATGTACATTTTGTATATCTACATACTCGTACTTATATCAATATGAATCTATCTACGTCTTGTCCCTTGTTTTAAAGTACCCGTTGGCCATTGTGACATTCGTGCGACAAAAATATACGCTTTCAAAATATTAAGTACGCATTAAGTATGTATTATAAATAAATTAGGAATAAATTAATAAAAAAAAAACATTTTTAAAAACAAGAAATGCTCTAAAAAGAAAAAAAATAAACTTTAAATTAAATTAAACACAACAATTTATTACATTGCACCATTTATACGATATAAAAGCTTGTCGCGAGATTTACCTATTTTAAATATTATACTCTTGTTTTATCTATACATACATACATACATACATACATACATACATACATACATACATACATACATACATACATACATACATACATACATACATACATACATACATACATACATACATACATACATACATACATACATACATACATACATACATACATACATACATACATACATACATACATACATACATACATACATACATACACACACACACACACACACACACACACACACACACACACACACGCACACGCACACGCACACGCACGCACACGCACACGCACGCACACGCACACGCACACGCACACGCACACACACACACACACACACACACACACACACACACACACACACACACAACACACACACACACACACACACACACACACACATACATACATACATTGCAAGTTAAATAAAAGCTCATAAAATAGCAACTTACCCTCGATTAACTCGGGAGCGTCCCTAGGTCCTAAACAGTAAACATGTAGCCTATATTTTACTCCAGATCATAATCCAATTCAAATTGTATACGTAATCCAAATCCTTTCAATATTTTCGCACTTGTAGGTAGTAGTCCGACGTCGTCTAATTTATTTAATCGAATAACTTCTTTTTATCGTTAAAAACTTTCCGGTAGGCCCCTATTTATAGCATCAATTGACTGGAATAATTAGTTTCATTATTAGGTTTTCTTGTATATTTACAACTCAATTTTCTCTTCTCTGGTGTCCAAACCTCCTAAAAATTTATTAAATTGCAAAAGTGTGCTAAAATACAGAACCCTGTTGAAATATAATCTAAATATGTATATTAGAGGAGAAATGTATTATTGTTTATGTTTAGAAGGTAAAACTCTTATTACTCATCTTTTTTTTATTTTGTTTTTATATAATGTTTGCAAACGGGAGTACTGCCAAATCCTGTTCTTCCAGACTCTGCAAAGAAAGCAATATAGGCCCTCTAATGCAACTGTGAATTTCGTTTCGCCGTGTCGCATCAAACGAAAATTTATCTCTCTGTATCTGAAATATTCTATTTTCGGGCGTACATGTTTCTATGTATATTTTTTTCCTCAACGGCTTACAACGAGTTCAACGTTCTTATGAGTTTTAAATCCATTTTCTGAAAGTTTCTTTTAAAGCTCCACACGTTCAGTTCTACTTGAGTCATTCATGTTTTTATCATGTATATGGATACTTTACCAGAGTCCTTTTGAAATTTTTATATTGTCCAGAGAAAAAATAAAAATTTTTAACAAAAAAATAAAAACCGACTTCAAACAAAAGCACTATAAAGTTAAAAATAACTGATTGGTAGTTTTCATTTACTATACATACCTGATCAAATATTTTCGAAGTCGGTGTGCTCGTCGTGTCGTGTCGATCGAACCTCCTCCTATTTGAAGTCGGTTGAAAATACAATTGATTCATATTTTAAATTTAAAAATTGTACTTGTTAGTTCGCTCGTCCTGCGTTTTTATTGGTGACATAAGCTACTTTTTATTCTGACATATTAAGATTTATTTTATTATTACAAAAATTATATTTCCTATTCATCAATTTTCGTGTAGTACTTACAATGTTACAAAAATGTCTACAAATTAATTTAAAAGAGGCGAGATTGAAAAACATCATAATTAAATAATATTTTTTAACTTTTACATAATATAATTTAACTGTTCTGATAATCTTAATTTTATCTTACGTAAAAAATAATACATTAAAAAAATAATACAGATTTTGGATCCAAAATGTAGAAAATAAAGTGAAATGCAGAATTAGTTGTAGTCAAACTGATGAAGGAATCTAGTGGTCCATGTTAAATTTGCTATCCGAGTGCCCCAATTACACGTACGTGAACTGATCTAAGTGACTCTCTTAGAGGTAAGAGCAATAAAATATCTATATTCTATTTTTAGAACTCCAACTACACTATACTTGGTCACTACCAAGAAATGTATTAGAAGCTGGCCCACCTCAGTGGGTGGTGTACCATGCGGGTTGCTTCTCGTACTTCTCTGATAGTAGAGTGGACTGTGGGAGGAACCCGATGCTTGTTTTGATCTGCCTCAACATTTTTGTCTGTCTGTCTGTTTGTTCCTGATAATCTCTGAAACGGCTGGACTGATTTTGACGGGACTTTCACTGGAATTTAGCTGATGTTATAGGGAATAACAAAGGCTACTTTTATTCTGGAAAAATAATTAGGGTTCCACCCAAAAAAATTAATACGTACCTAGGGACGAACCCGAGCGAAGCGACGGTGAGTCGCTATATTTCATAAAATAGTTGGCTACGGTATAATGTATCTGATTTTATAGCATGGTAACGGCATACTTCTAATATATTTTTAAGTTAAATTCCTTTCTAGATAAAAAAGTAGGTATGTCTATTTTAATTATCATACAATAGTTAAAAGTTTTATTCCTTTCCGTTCATTTTTAATATTTTTTCAATAAAATGATCTTCAAAACAAGTTAACTATTGGAGTAGATATGGCGTAACATAAAAACAAAAAAACATACCTGCACTCGAATTGTTTCCTAATATTACCCAGAGAAAAAAAGAAAAGTTTAGATTATCTGGAAATCGTACTCTTAACCCGTGCTTAAATAGTAGGTATAATATTGTCATTCAAACGCAAAATTATAACGTCCGCTGAAGTATAAAGACCTTCTAAACAATTACGGTCATGGCGGTAAATCTCACTGAGACTGGACCATCTGCGGGGATGATATTAAAGTGTAAAAGTGTTTGCGCAGATAGCTTTTCTCTGTATTCCTTTTCACTCACTGAGTCTAGTAGGATTACAATTGGACACGACCGATGAGATATCAAGAGTAGGTCCAACGGCTTTACGTACTCTTCGACATGTTACATTTTTCAACTCTAGCTGAGCTGCTAGTAAGCATCTCTTTTACAACTATATTTAGCTAAAGCCAAGACTCAAACCCAGGACTTCCAGATCAGATGTAGTTACTGTACGTAACAATGCCAACGCATCGCCAGAAATTCTACTTAAACGTATATTTTACTTAAATCTGGCAAACCACGTCGCCCTATCGCTCTCACATAATATGTTCTCAAGAGAATGTATCGCCGTTTTGTTACGCTGAAAGTTTTATGATTATGTGAATCGTTTAGTGCCTACTTCGAATATATATCAGACATCCAGACTGTGATTTTACTGTTCATAAGAATAATGAATATATTTTCTTTCAAAGGAATACAACATTTTATTTCTATTTTGAAGTTATACTTCTTTTGGCACGCTTTGAAAAAAATATGATAGTAAATTTTTTACAATGCGCGCGCACGGCGACAGCCAAAAAGCGACATGATGAAGTTAGCTGATAACTGTCTATCCCGTTGTTCCCGTGAAAACTCATAACTATATTCAAAGTACTTTCTCAAATATTCATAAATCTATAACACGTGTTCTATATCAGTAGAGATAAAAAAATTATATTATTTTTTATTAATTTTCATCCCTTTTACATACAGAGAGTTCGGACATACGGGGTCAAATCTTTAGCTATTTTTGTTCTGTTACACCAAAGAAAGAATACGCATGTAAGAAGAAGGTAACTTCTTACATGCGTATGTACATAAAATACACACTCATGTTTTTTTTAAATACTTTAATATACCTACCTACCATATACCGATCCTTCATAATTTGCAGTAATAATTATTGATAACTGATTATTATTGATAATTGTGCTCGTCTGAACTTGTTTTTTTTTGTTGCCTTAATTTAAAGGCATTTAGAAGTATAAAAATATCTTACATATTAAATAGATTGATAAAAATTACCTTTGTGTAGGCCGTAACGGGACTTTAATAAAAGTAGTGGACTGTATATAAAGTACGTATAATCAAATTAGAGTTTTAGGAAGTGTCCGTAGTCCAGCGCGCAGGTAGGCGAAGTGGCGCGATCAGATGCGCTCGCGGTCGGGGAGGGTCCCCCGCCCGCGCAGCTCATACGTCACGCGCCCGGTAAGAGGGAGACGCGCCGTCAACCTTAGTAAAATAAATTGATTAAAATTAAAAATGTATCTTGCTATGATTCTTTAATTTAAATATTGTAGTGAATTTGCAATATTGCCAGTATTTAAAAATGGAAGGTTACTATTAAAATATATTATCTACCTGGGCGACCGAGCTTCGCTCGGAGTTCTTTTTTGTTATATCGTAATTTTTAGATAAAAAAAAACTAAAAACCGGAATAAATACAAAAAAAGTAAAAACTTTGTATCGACCGGGATTCGAACCCGGACACCTGTGTTTGTCTAACTAGCGCAATGTCCGCTTGACTACGATGCTTATATTTTAGCGTGCGAATTAGTGACCACATTTTGCGTGGAATAATGCGAAACAAAACCGCATGAAAACTCGAAAACACGCGTTTTCCCAGACGTAAAACTAATTTAGATCGATTTATCGCCCCCGAAACCCCGTGCATACTAAATTTCATGAAAATCGTGTTGGAGCCGTTTACTAAATTCAGATTATATAAGAATTGCTCGTTTAAATATATTAGATATTAGATTTTGTCTGACACTTTGTGCCCACTAATTAAGATAAAGCAGCATGAGGATGTATTCTTTTTATCACTGGAAGAAAAAAGCGCCGTGACACACAAGCGCTACATCTAATTTAGAATGCATATATGTAATTAATATATGTATAAATAATAATGTACTATAAAAATGGCATTACAAGTAAGCTAAGGATATTGTATCACAAACTTCAGAACAGATACAATTACCTATAGATGTCCTCTGCTTCCTGTATCCAATTCCGGTTTATTGGATCCATGAACTGCGCACTATTGTTAGTCAATCCTATTCTGCAATTCGAGTAAGTAAACAATTTTAACTTGTCCATACAATCAAAGCTTGCTAGGATTTATTATTGATACAACGAATTATTTTTGTTTTCGATTGAATTAAGCTACTTGATGTAACTAGTCTTGTTCTATAAATTCATGAATAGTTTACTCATAATTCGCTTTTTAAACCGTTTTTCCTAAAATGTATGTTAAATAAATTATTTTCATGTTTTTTTTTTTGTAAAACTAATCAATGTAAACGATCATATAATCTTAGGATCTCCATTAACAGCTCGTAATTATTTCAGACAAGGTGATTTTTCAGTACTCTCTTATTTTTCAAAAAAAATCTTAACCCATTCGCCTTTGGTGTGTCGGTGTTGTTGTTGTTGTTGTCAGCCCTTGTTAACGTCCCACTGCTGGGCACGGGCGTCCCTTCATTACGAGGGGGATCAGACCATAGTCCATCACGCTGGCCAAATGCAGGTTGGCAGACTTCACATGCCTTTCGAAACCCTGCTAGGTTCTCTCAGACATGCAGGTTTCCTCACGATGTTTTCCTTCACCGTAAGACAAGTGGTATTCATATTGGAAATGATTCGCACACATAAATATGTAAGTGCGAGACCCGGGGCTTAAACCCGCATCACTCGGTTTCACAAACGAGCGCGTTACCACTGGGCTACCACTGCCACAACTTCGGTGTGTTATATGCAATATATTTATATTAATTCATATATATATATATATATATATTATATATATATATATATATATATATATATATATATATATATATATAATAGATCATTTACAGATATATGTACGTATATGCAAGATGCCACACGAGTATACATGACATAACATACGAGTATTTATAGCTATCTTGAGCCTTCTTTCAACATACTTTCTGAGAAAAATAATAATATTTAATATGCAAACAATTAAAGGCCCGCCCTTAATTATATTTCTATCTTTACATAAATCAAAAGGTCTGAATTCAATTATACCGTGTAACTCACAACAGTAAATATTTGTTGAAGGAAATTTGAAATTACCAAGTTTCATATATTGAAATTTAGCAGTAGAGAAGTTACTGAATAAATAATATTTTAATATAAAAGTCAGTTCAAATGCGCTGACCCGGAATAAAGAACACTGGAGTATGAATAATCGCTAAAGGACTACGAAATTAATATAAATATTTCATACTTTCAATTTAACTTCAGGCGTATTTAAAAATTATGTTCATCTTTTAGAGCTTTTTAAGTTTAACAATCAGCTAATCTATTCAGTGATACTTGCAAAAGACAGTGCTATCAAATTAATGGTTTCGTAATTCGTAATAAAACGATATCATGCACATATTGTCGTTTGTTCACAATTTTTACCTATTTAATTTAGCTAGTGAACACTTGTTAAGACGAATGCCTTCGCCATCGAATTTCGACCATAAATATTATTGAAAATTTTAGAAATGATACAACATGATATGACATGATATATAAATAGAACTTACTTATCTAAATATATATAAAAAACTATTTACAATTTTTTTTTATAAAACTGAATAAAGTTCGTCAAAAGCTACTAAATAAAAAAAAAGAAAATCGGTTGATTTTCTCAACCGATTTTCAAACTGAGGAGAAAAAGGTACCGAACTGTTTGGTCATTTGGAACCAATCGGTAAGAAAATTCAGTACTACCCACTAGAACTCTACAGAACCTCCCCGGTCTTAATAGGGCGTCGCAGAATCGCTTACGCACTCAACCACGATGCAGGCCGAAGTAGACCACAAAATCCAAGGGATTGCTTTCACCGTCCACTCTGCAATCAGAGAAGTACTAGCAACCCGCATGGTACAACACCCACCGAGATGGGTCGCCCCCCAATGTGAATTTTGCTACGCGCCTTGCTAGGCATTAGTATACTCGTTATGCATAAGTATACTATACGCTAGAAGATAAAGAAACTACTGACTTTTTGAAAATAAACTTTCATCAGCTTCTTAATTTCTAATATGGAAATTACTCTTAGAAGAAAAAGTGAAATATTTCATTATTATTTATTTTTAAATTTACATTATTATAGTAATATGTATACATAATTACCTACCTATTATTAAATCTACTGATTTATTTAAAGATATTTACACATCGTTGTATAACAGAGTAAATAAAAAGAATGTAGGCATATGTCGATCGAGGTTACCAATGCTTCAAAATCAATAGGCACTTAATAATTCAAGGTATCCATCCCTATTTCTACTACGTGACCACAAAGCGCGGTAAGTTTTTGATTTATATGATAATTCTTTATTTGAAACAATTTATTCGTTTTTAAATACAATACTATGAAAATTCTGCTCCTTGTACAGAGAACACGAAAAAGAATACCTTAAAAAGAAAAAATAAAGAAAAAATAAATTGGGTGCTGATTGCTATTATCATCCATTTGAGTAACATATTATTATTATTATGTTGGGTGTGGTGCCGTGGTCGGCCTTGAGTAACATATACCTTTTGATATATTACATACTAGCGACTCACCCTCGCTTCGCTCGGGTTCGTCCCTAGCTTGCTTCCCAATGCAAACAAAATAATATATAGGGATAAAAGGAATCTTATGTCCTTCCTAGGATCTTAAACTATGTTCTTACCAAATTTCATCTAAATCGGTTCAGTAGATCTAGAGATTACCCCCTACAACCTCACAAACTCACAAACTTTACCTCTTTATAATAATAGTATAGATAATGTTTATTTTACTCGTATATTCTTTATAGACTGCATCTTTATTGGCTTAATTTCTCTATTAAATTATTACTTATAAACTTGTTGACTAGAGAGCTGGCTCGTTTTTCGCCTAAAAGGTCGGCATTGTCATTCAGCGGTGAAATGCAGGTAACATTCTTTCGTCAATTCCACGCGGACATGACTTGCACAGGAATAATATAAGTTCACATTTCTGTTCTATATATAATTAAATATACCTATTTGTAATTTTTTGTAAATAAGTTTTAAGTATATACAACTAGCGGCTCACCGTCGCTTCGCTCGGATTCATCCCTAAGAACGTTTTAAGTAGATATAAATAGTTATTAGCCAGCGTCAGTGATATAAATTAATTTTTTATTTTTTTCGTGATTTATTCTATTTTAATACTTATTCTGCTTTTCGGGGCAAAGACAAATCCAACAAATCAAAGATCATATAAATCGGTACAGCCGTTCTTGGGCTATAAATGGTGTAACTAGCCCGACTTTTATACATATGATATATAGATGAATATTTGCTTTTTTTAGTAGACAGTGTACGTCCACACTACAGCAATACGTACGACTAAAACACTATACTTCATGACCTCATATTGATTTCCGACAAGATTACCATATTCTCGTCTTAATAAGATTAAGACAAGAGCAAGGTTTATTGTGGTATTTGCAAAACTCGGCAAAGTTGGATTAAGTAGACAAGCATTGTAACGGGATTCTAATGACATGTCAAGAATTAAACTGAAATGGAATTTCGGAGAGATAATACCTAAATACCTACTTATCCCGGCAAACAAGGGTGCTCGGCCGTAAGATTCCAACAGGCGGCACGCGTGAGTTGCTGGCTCCCAATTACAGAGTTTTAATAAACTTCATTTATTTACT